>OW679194.1:9495502-9712653 GCA_940337035.1 Agriotes lineatus | reverse complement strand
AGAGCCCAGTTTTGCACTTCGACTCTGTGGTATTTTGTGCCGCCCCTAACCCTATTAAAATATATGAGCACCTTCAACGAGTTGTAGGATGTTTTTTACGAGGTGTGGAGTTCCCCCGAAGAGTTGCTGTCTTTTGCGGAATAACGCTGGACAGTCGAAAATGATGTGTGGAAAGGTTTGTCAAAAGAATACTCTGGAAGGCTGCAGTCTGTGCCCCTTTTTAAAATGGGATTGCCTTCGCCCACTTCCGGTATCCGTTTGTGTCCCCACCGTTCCTGGTTGGTGTTCCAGATTCCGGTGGTTTTCATTCTGTATGCTCCAATCTGGGCTTCCCCTTTTAGATACATGTCTAGAGGTGTTAGTCCCAAGATAGCTTCCATAGATGCTGTTGGAGTGCTATTTATAACACCACAGATGCACAAACAAGCCAGTATCTGTATCCTGGATAGTTTTTTGATTACTGTTTTTTGTACTACCTTTGGCCACCATACCAATATGCCGTAGGATATCACGGGTCTGACTACTGTTATGTAGTACCAATGAACCATCATTGATTTCAGTCCCCATATTTTACCAAACATGCGTCTACCCATAATAAGGGCCATTTTTGCTCTGTTTACTGTTTTATCTAGGTGTGCATACCAGTTCAGTTTTGCATCTAGGGTAATACCCATATACAGGGTGTTTCATTAATAATTGGAAATATTTTAACTGTAGAATCCCGGGCTCAAAATATTAATATTTAACCCAAATCACTTAGATAAAATGTGGCTCCTCACTGAGATATAGGGTGTTTTATTTAAAAATTTAAAAATGATTTTGCTCCATTGCTTTAAAACTAGTGTAGACACTGTAAACCATGCTAAATTATGTTAAATAAACGTTTGTGGTTACTACCAGAGGCGTACGACAGGGGCAAGTGATTGGTTGGCCTCTCCCAAATTCTACGCCACTGGCGGAATTACCATTTTAGCACAATTTTTCGATTCTCCAATACTTTTTATGTAAATAACATACTCTTTCTTCGTAATGATAAAGTCATTATGTTTCGAGATATTTAATGTTAAACATAAAGCTGACCAGTTACTTTGATTTTAATGTGTATTAATTATGTCGGTGTTTTTTGTCATAAGATTGCATTTATTACGCAAATGAAACTTTAATCCGTATTAACAAAAAAACATAATGTTATTTAATGAACTTTATTGAAACTAATACTTACATAGATGCATTCAACATAAAAACAAATTGTGGTTCTGAAAAGAACCATTTTGTTATTAAGTAACAAACGACTTCCGGGATTGGACCGTGTCATGACACGGTCCAATCCCGGAAGTCGTTTGTTACTTAATGACAATGGCCGTGAAAGCCTCAAAAATCAACCATTTTGTTATACCTAATCTAAATAAAAGAACAATTTTAATAACACGAAAATATCAAAAACCTTTTATAATAAATGTTCAATGTGGCCCCCGTTTACCTCAATACGTTTGTCAATTCTTTTCCTAAACGATCTTCTAACGTTAAAAAATATGTTTGGCTGATTGGCAATAAAATTAGCGGAATTTACTATTTGCTGCCATAGTTCTTGACGATTATTTATTTCTTGTGAGTATACCAACGATTTTTTGTTAATACAGATTAAAGTTTCAGTTGCGCAATAAATGCAATCTTCTGACAAAAAAAACACCCACATAATTAATACACATTAAAATCAAAATAACTGTTCAGCTTTATGTTTAACTTTAAATATCTCGAAAAATAATGACTTTATCATTACGAAGGAAGAGTATGTTATTTATGTAGAAAGTATTGGAGAATCGAAAAAGTGTGCTAAAATGGCAATTCCTCCAGTGGCGTAGAATTTGGGAAGGGTCAACCAATCACTTGCTCCTGTCGTACGCCTCTGGTAGTATCCAGAAACGTTTATTTAACATAATTTAGTATGGTTTATGGTGTCTACACTTCCTGCCAAATATGATACGGATACGTCAAATAGTTTTAAAGTAATGGAAAAAAATTACTTTTAAATGTTTAAATAAAACACCCTATATCTCAGTAAGGAGCCATATTTTATCTAAGTGATTTTAGTTAAATATTAATATTTTGAGCCCAGGATTCTACAGTTAATATATTTCCAATTATTAATGAAACACCCTCTATATAGCTTCCTGACCAATCTGAATTCTTTCACCAAAGATTGTGAGGTTGTTGAAAGTCTCTACATTTCTTTTCTTAGTGGAAGGTGGAGAAGGTAATGATGTCATTATTTTACAGTTAGCTTGGGATTCATCGTACTCACTTTAAAATGAGTATGTTTCGTTATGAAGAGTATGTTTCGTTATAAAAAGTACTTAGTGAAGCATCAATAACATAGGAAAATTTGTATGTGTGTATGTATGTATGTACGGCTATGTGTTTGTATCTGATAATATATCTACAATGCTCGCCTCCTTTGTCGCTTCTATCTTCATTTTGCCTATTTTTTCTTTTGAATAATTCATCATATCGGTTTCCTCTTACCCATTTATGTTTTTATAATTATACCTACTTAAATTACCTAAATCTTTTGTCATATTTTTCTAAAAAGATAAAATCATGTGGATAGCATTAAAACAAGTTTAACTACAAACTTTATCTAATAAGCTTTAATACAAAAAATAATGGAAATTGTTTTTCTTCACAATACATGCTTTTCAGTAATTCAATGATCTTCAATGAAAAGTGGTATGTGCAACGTACAAAGTAGTTACATAATAATAAATAACAGCAATCAGTAACCTAAAAATCTTCAAGCTATTTTTCATGTTGCAGATTATCTTCACTGGTGCCGTCGTCAATAATTAGTGCATCTGTGTTGGTGCACCTATGTCCGGAGCAATTCTTGCACATGTTTGAGAATTTCAAGCCACTCTGTCGACGCTCACAGTTTCTGACACACTCCGCATTACAAGTGCAAACAATGAGGGAGAGCAATTTTTCAGGACCAGCTACCTTTGTGGTTGCAACTGGACACAAATAACCACCAATCCTTTTCCAACCCCATTTTAGTGAATTTTTATTGACACTGAGCTATTGCTGAACTTGATGGTAAATTCTATAAGAGTGTTTTTGTGCAGCTGCTGAAGTGGGAGAAAGTACAGCCAACCTGAAATTTGTGTGTACCTGTACAGGCTCCTTTGCGATGGTCTACAAGTAACATTGATGGTTCATAGTATCCACATTATCTGCATTTGTTGATGCAAATATCGAAAGGAAGAAATGGTTTCCAGCATCAGCTACTACATCTGGGTCTGCATTTGGGTTGTTAACAGTCAACAGCTTTGTGTAAAGCTCCTTGTCACGTTGCACGCTTTCAAAAGGCGTTATTTTCCCTTTCTATTAATTGGAGAAACGATATCACATCCGGCGAAAGTGTCAACTGTCAAGAGAACATCCTTCATTTTTCCGATACCACGCTGAATGTCTCCAATGCAGTAAACTTTTTCTTCTTGGTTACCTTTCTTCGGCACAACCAACTGTTTGTTGACTGGAGCATGAACAACCAAGAAGACCAATAAATCGTTGTCATTGCCAATTACGATAGCCTCTGTTTCCTTCTTTGATTCGTCAATTGCAGTAAAAACGATCTTGGTATCAGCATCACCTTCGGCCTGAATCACTTTGCAGCCAGCTTGCTGTAAGTGTACAGTGATGAGAGCAATCAGTTGTATCTTGTTCTTAGTATTAGTTACAAATTTTGCATGTCCAAGAGTGACATTAACTCCATCTTCCACTTTCACTTCAACATGTGTAGTAGTGGATGATCTGGGCAAATGTTGTTTGTCTTTTGTGCTAGATGCTGCAACATAACCATCTGGCCTCCCCACTTCCTTGAACACTTTATATAATACACTTGGAGCGAATATTACGAGTTCATAGGCGTCAATTTTGCTTTTTTTGCCAAACAGAAAGTTACATTTTTACCCCCACCATATCTCCGTAATCCTTTACTGGAGTGCAAAAATGCATAACACAATTTTTATTGTCAATTAAATTTAGATTAATTTTGTATAAGGTAAAGTTTGCGCTAAACCTTACAGTTAACGAGATATTTGCGAAAACTGTTGAAATCTACCATCTTACCACCTTTCCAACCCCCTCCCACCTAAATCCACCGCGCAACTTTTTACCACTAACTAAGAGGAGAGTACTAAACAGTTTGCCACTGAGTAGAATTTGCTTTTTTTGATGTTTGGGTTATATCCTAGTTTTACTGTACTAAAACCTGGTACCAAGAATCGCCATCTTTGTGACGTCATAGCTCCTCACTCCACAGGCTGAGAAAGCGACAACAGGAGTTTTTCTACTGAGGAAACACCGCTGATTACGATGGTATCACTTGGCGGTATAAGCCTATTCAGTCCCACGAAAATAATTATTAATTCTCTTCGCCTCCCTACTAATATATAGAATTAAAAGGGCTATATTGACCATAGTTGTGGAGTCAGTAGAGACCGATCAAAACTAAATCGAATGCAGATTTCTTAGAGTATTTGAATTTTACAAAGAGTACAACTGAGTTTGTACGTCACTTTGCAACAACACAGAAAAATTTAACGTACCGCTGTAGATGTTAGACAACCAAAAAGGAAATATAAAATCTGTTGTAAAAGTAATGGTATTTATGCTCTGATTTAGCTTTCAACCACAAAAAAACTTTGGTGAAGAGGGTGAATGTTGTAAGTAAAACCGGAATGTAAAAGAATGATAATAACATACGTATTAGAAATAAGGTCTGACGCGTTCAAAGTAATGCCATCGATTAAGAACAGTGAAAATAAAACTTTGAAAAAACATGCATGGCAAAGCACTGTAGGGAGGAATGAACAAAATTGAGGATATTACTATGTAGGACAGAGATACGAAAAAGCAATGGAATAATGATATTAAAAGGTGTAGAACAGCGACATAATGCTTACCAAGAGGAAAAGAGCCACCGAAGTGATGGAAAGAAAGCCAATCTTGTATATTCAAGCAAATAAAAGGCAAGAAAAATATGCAATAACCTTAAACTTAAAAGAAGAAGAAAATATAATTTTCAAGTATGATGTAATTTGCACTGGGCATTGAAATCAAGTTAAAACTGTTGCCAACTATGTGGTATTCATTACTAAACAATTAGGTTATCTCATGTGCCTTCTTGGCACAGTTCTAAGTTCAATGTGCCACAATGCACGTATTTGTAAGTATGCCAAGCTTACCTCTACGTATCTATATACAGGGTGTAACAAAAATGTGGGCCACTATTTCACGGTTCAATTTCGACATTTGGCAATTGGCGGGCGGCCCACCCAGTCCCTTTAAAAATTGAGTACCAAAACCACAGTTGTGGAAGTGCCCGAACTTTGTTTCAGGGGCGTATTCTACTCATCAAAATGAGGAAAAAAGTTGATATAAACATATGTCCAAAAATGAGTCGTTTTCCTGTTACAGTCATATTTGTGTTGAAACAAGATAATTTATGAAGAATTATTATTTTATTTTCAGCCATAATGAAATAAAAGAATTAATTATCCATGGAGATATGACATGAAGATGATATCAGTTACTATTCGAAGAAAGTTAAAATGTATCTAGTGGCTTTCCAGCAAATAAACAAACAAAAAATTAATTATTCAGTGTTGACATTACTCGTTGTCAGGTTTTTGTAAATGAAAAACGACTCATTTTTGGACATATGTTTACATCAACTTTTTTCATCATTTTGATGAGTAGAATGCGCTCCTGAAGTAGCGGCCCACATTTTTGTTACACCTTGTATACTTGTGTGCAGAGCTGGGAAAATTACTTTAAACAAGTAATTAATTACTAAATAATGCAAAATTAAGTAATTGAATTACCAGATTTTCAGTAATTGACATAAAATAGCAATTCAATTATCAATTACTTGTTAATTGTAATTGCACAATATATTATTATATGTTTTTTCAGACTTTGTCCACTGTCTCGAGTGTTGATCACACAATGTTTCGGGAGTTTTTGATCAACTCCCGTCCTCAGGTGAATGAACTCCTGGTGAGTCCTGAGAGGTACTGCTTTTCTTGTACGTTTTTATTACGTACACTAGTGCCTACCTCGGGGTTTCATCCCGGGACCACTGATCGAGAACAACATATTATTACTTTTTCAATTACTTTCACTAGAAATTGTCGTTTACTTGTATTTAGTAGTATTTAGATAGCCCTGTGCTACTGCATCGTTTTAAAAAGCAAATGAAAATTAATAAATAACGATTAACAACAAATATTGTATAATGCATCTATTTGTTGACAATTGTTCTGGGAAAAATTAACTCCACACTTACCGCAGTAAGCTATAATGCTACATCCTGCACACTCTATACTACACAAGACACAACACATGCACAGCGCATCTACAAACATACGCGTCTACACTAAATATACCCTTGCTCCTACATAAATCCAGCTGTTATCCGACTAGCCATAGGAAGTCATAAATTATACTTATATTGCTCCAGAAGTGCCCTATTGGCATTTTCTTAACATGAATCTTAATAAAGCCTTATCTTACTTTTTGCGTTCTGGCCATTTATCACCTTATCGAGGCCAGTAATTGAATTACGAGAAAGTAATTGAATTATCAGAAAGTAATTCAATTACCACGATTAATTTCAATTACCACAAGTAGTTCAAATACTTGGAAAGTAATTTAACTATTTTATAGTAATTTTATTGCTCCCAAGTAATTGAGTAATTCGCTGTAGTCATTAGTTACTTTCAGAAAGTAATTGTCAAGTACTTTGAATTACAATTACCGTATTTTGAAAACGAATTCAATTCCAAGAAAAATCAACAAAAAGACATTTAGTTAGCAATTTAATTACAAATTTAATGAATGTAGTTAGAAACAGAGCAGTTCCATAGTCCACAGTTAATAGTTCTTACTTGAAGTTAGACAATTTGTATCAGCCGTGTATTTAATAATATTAAATAAAAATTAATGCGGGTTATTATTCTGGAGAGGCCGATGGGTCCTTGTTATTTATCATCGACTAGAGGTAAGAACAATACAAGTTCCCTAAATAAAATTACTAGACTTCGTAGAATTACAAAAATCGACTGACGAAACAAATAGTGAAGGGCAAAACATAATGACAGACAGGGCGGGAGCAGAGAGAGAATAATATGGCGCCTATGTATTAGCAACAGGTCACATGGCCTAAACCTGGCTAACTATGCTGCTGATTATGATAATGGAAATAAAAAGAAGAGTGGCTTTAAAATGGCGGAAGCTTTCCACTTCATCCTCACGATATTTCAAATGACCTTTGCATGTCAGGTTAAAGCTATACGTTTTCATAACAACCAGGTCCTTTTGTTGGATGTTCTGTGCTTGCAAAGGTGACACGTTGCCTGCCGTCGTATTATCCTAAAATGCAATAAAATTATTAAATTCGAACGGAATTAAGATTCCGGGGCCATTCGGGCGGCGCGCGGCGCACACTAATTTTCCAATCCGAAGCAATCTGCCGGCTTCCACTCGGCGTCATCTCCGGAGCTCCATCAGCGGCAGCCTCCGATGAGCAATTATATCTTCCCGACAGCTTTTAATTTCGTGCCCTCATACAACTTCGCGCACTGTTCTAAATAAATAATTGATGAAATCCCAGGCTGTATTCACAGGCACGATGATATAAGATTTAATTTAAAAACAATTTCCCCAGATGGTGCGCAAAGTAGAACAAACCGGCGGCAACTTTTGTGCAAACGAGCAGCCGCTGTGATTATGTACGAAACAAACAATAATGAAATATCGTGGCCGGGTCATAATCAACGTCAATGGCGCCGATAGGATTTTTCCACAGGGGTGCATCGACAGCAAAATCTACTAGGGCTTCGATGTACACCACTTCAATATCACTTCGATGTCATTATAATTTCCCAAACATTTGACAATTTCAGTCGCCTTGTATAAATAGTAATGATTACCATATCATACTCTACCCCCACACATTTCGTACACGAATAAATAAAACTTTCGCCCATGTTATGGAAGGTCAAGCCAATATAATAAAACTTTGACCAGGATTCTATCTTAGAAAATTTCCTTAATTTTCCAACAGAGACAGGAAATAGGGATACAAGTACAAAACCTTGTTCTTATTTATTTATTTATTTATCCGTGCAAACATTGGCTATTAATGAGATGGAAGCATTGAATGAATGTCAAGCCGTACCATTAACCCAAGTTCTTTAGCTATCCATGCTTCCTTTAGAGTAAACATGTTTTGCCCTCTATTCTGATTTCTATTATTAACTGTATTAGAAGCGATACTAATTTATTCCGTTTTTCTTCTTTACGATAAATAGACTTAACACTTCATTACGTGAATTACGTGTTAGCTACACGATGTGTCTATGAAACACGAAGTATATGGCCTGATTTGTCCCACATCTATAACCATTGTCACTTTGAAGGGTAAACTGGAATGTTTACTACGCCTTCTTGATTTTATTATTATTAGTTTTAGAGCGTCGTCATATCTTTAGTTTATACTAGTTTCTAGATATGGATACTTCTCTGTCTGTTTAATTGATTGATTGTCGGCAATCAGTACGTAACGAGGTATCTTATTTCTGGTTATTACCATGCATGTAGTTTATGATACTTTACAAACTAAACCATGGCATTCACTTGGCTGCATATATGTTGCTCAGAAGCCTTTGCAGCCCCTCCAGGTTATCATTGATCTCTAGGATGTTTTCAGTGTATGTGATATTGTTTAGTATCTCACCGATAAGATCAATATTACTTAGTAGCTAAGATTTTCTCTGAATATATTACATGAACTAAGGCGCCAATTTTATTTTATTAAAAGAAAACTGATTGGAAACGGGTACTCCTAAATTCACGTACCACAATACGAATAGTGCTGCCCGTGCACGATCTCAAGCTTATTAAAAATGCAAGTATTTTACTGCAAAATTGAACGATATTGGTGCCCTTATTTTATTTTAATTATCTGAAAATAAATTGGGCTGCTCCGATGAACATAAAAACTCTATCTCGGGGTCAGGTCGCTAATATTAGAAATACTGAGTAGAGCAAACTAACTTTTAGTAGCTCCAATTCAACTACGATTCCTTTACTTGTGAACGCACCACAACTACATCTGAAGTAGCTAACCTCAAAAATTGTCATGAAACACGAAATAGTGTGCCCTCGTATAATTACCAATAATTTGATTTAAAGCAATCCCAAAATCAGCAAAATACCGCAGGTAGGCAATATTTATTCTCGAATAGCAACAGTACTAACGGCTTTTGTTCTATCGTGACGTATAGGTGACGCCAACTATCACTTGTTTCATATCCGGCCAAAGGTGAAAAATGCCGCGTCATCCTGCATTTTTGAGAGCCACTACCTAAATTTATAGGATCTGGGATGCTCTGGATAATTGGCAACTGACTCGCATTTTGCAAGCCCCAGCAATATAAACAAGCGCTGGACAATCAAAATTGGGCAAATACCTGGTTTTTAGAAGCTTTCGATGCATCTCACGCCTCTCAGGGGACGCCAACTCGTTTTCTTAGCTGCAAACGGCCTGGTGAGTCGGATCTCTGCCTGAAATTCTGCGTGGAAAACCGCTCTAGGCCTAAAGGCACCAAACTTTGCTCCAACTAGCTCCTGCAGGCGGTATCGACTCCCAAGCGTAGTCCTTACTTGGATCGCCACTTGCCTGGTTTTGTCGAAGACGAATATTCACCAAATACAGCACTTTAAGACTGGCAAATTGGTTCTGTGTCCAACACTTTAGTGGTTAAATAGAACCAACACTTGTACTAAAATGGATGTGTTTTGTTAACAAATTCAAACTTTTTATGGGAGCTGATGTGAAACAATGTTAACAGCTTGGCCAATTTTTAAGCTCTTTTCTGTGGTTGTTAAACAAAAGAAAATCTCGCATTTTAGCAACATATTACCACAATTGTTTAAAAGGAAATAAGGTTTGATACATAAAATTAACTTATAGAATAAGGTTTTGATAACGTTTTTAATTGTTACAAGCTAAATGAATGTTTTTCTTAGGTTAGAATGCATTACACTTAATACTCTGCTATTTCACTGTGTTTTTAACCGCACTGTTATTTTCTGTAGTTTATTATGCACTTAAAAATGTCCTTCGTTCTATTTCTTTGCTATTCGTAGGTTACTATTTTACAACATTTCTTGTCGGTTGCTTCTTGCAACGTTTCTAATCCTCGTACTGCATTACTATACCCTTCAGTTACTTTGCCATTCTGGTTCTAAGTTTCTGACCACTATAATGCTCATACGTTTGTACTTGTGCAACCCATTTCGTACAATAACAAACATAATACAGCAAACGTTAATGCTACAATCGTCAGATACAATCTAACTGCATTCGCACTTCCAAAACCTCGTCAAATCTGAGCCCAAGAACATAACCCTTTTGAACTAGCTTTTCGTGCTACCTTTGCCTCAATTTGTGAAATTCAGCTGCACCCATCAGTGCATTTGTCTCAATAAAAGTAAGCTAAGCTTGCACTAATTAAAATAATTAATTCTGTGCCTCGGTTTGACTTTTAATGCATTCTAGTTCAATTGGCAAGCCGAATTGTTGAGAGCACAAAACCATCGCAATATGAACACTGTGGGTGACAAACAGAGATTTGATCCTGAGTGTTAGTTTTTTAAATTACAGGTTTATTACAGTTAGTGTTAGCTATAATACAGAAATCTTGTTTGTTTACGTCCGATTCTGTGAGAATATTTACTATTTTGAGGAGTTGTACGCCATCGAGCGTTAACAATCTTTGAATTAATATAGAGCATAATAGCTTATCTGTTCCGAAACTCGAATGGATATTCTCTAAAGAAGTCTTCATATTTACTACTTATTCCAGCATGAATAACGTGAATTCTAACTTGAATTTTTCAGAAAATTTGGGTCTACAGAAAAAAAAGAAATTATTCGAAGATAAGGCAGTAGACGATATAAAATATAATGACATAGAGACGAGCTTAAAAGAAGTAAAAGCTTTAAAATTTATGGTGAACAGGAAAGCGATCGCAGAACCTGAAAAAAGCACCTTCAATAGTTAAAAATAGAAATGGAATCGAGTGTGGGAATCATCGAGACTAAATACTGCATATAAAGTATACTTTGGATCACAAAAAGACTAAGTATTATCGCAGAAATCACCTTACCTGAAGAACAGTCAGGATTTAAACAAGGATGAAGCTGAATAGATAAAAAATAATTGAGAACTAATGGGAATGAATACACCAGCAGAGGCGCATCCTCTTGACAAATAAAAGCAAACCATTTGACAGAGTTAACAGGTCGAATTCTATCAACATATTAGGCAACCGGGGGCTTCCTGCATCAATAATTTTAACTTCCTGGCCTGCAGAAAGTCGAATGAGCTGAGAGCTAGATTCAAACAAAATTGACAAAGTTAAAAGATCAAATAGTTTTAACATATTAGACAAGCGGGGGTTCCATGTATCAATAGTTTCAGCTGTCTAAGCTACAAGGTATTCTATTGGGATGAGAGCTGGTCTGTAGCTTTACTATCTCTATCTTGCAAGGTGTTCGAGAGGGTGTTATGCAAATACATTTGGGCGCAAGTAAAGCCAGATGTTTCTCCACATCAACATTGAGTAATTCCTCAAAGGTCAACCGTTTCCAACCTACTATAGTTTACGCAGGAGGTGGTTCAAACTATGGATTGTAGACATCATCTTGATGTCATTTACACAGATTTCGCCAAGGCATTTGATATAGTGCATCATGATACTTTGCTACGTGAACTTAATCTTATTGGTCTCTCTGATGAAAGTATTTGTGGAATACTTATCCAAGAGCAAACAATATTGGTCTACCGCGGATGCACTTCTGAATACTCCGCTGCATTTGGGGTACCGCAAGGGTCTCATCTGATCTAATCAACGATCTAACAGAGTTAACTGGTCGAATCGCATCAAAATATTTGACAATCGGGGGTTCGCTGTATCATAGTTTCGACTTTCTTGACTACAGGATATCATATTGGTATGAGAGATCCAACACAAAATCGAAAGACTGTAAATGATTTGATAAAGCTAACAGGTCGAATCGCATCACCATATGAGGCAAGCGGGGGTTCCCTATATCATAGTTTCGACTTTATTAGCTGCAAGATATCGTACTAGGATGAGAACTACATCCAACACAAAAGCGAAAGGCTGTACATGATTTGAAAGAGTTAGCACGTCGAATCTCATCAATATATCAGACCAGTTGGGATTCCCTCTATCTGCCTAGTTTACACTTTTAAAATTTTGGGATCAGAGCTATATACAGCTGCCATATATGAATGTAAAGCATGGGCAAAAAAATAACGCATCTAGGATACAAAGTGCTAAAATGCGATATTTGAAATACGTAGAAGGGTATACTGGAAAAGAGAGAGCAATAATGCCAAACTAAGAGAAGAACTATGAGTAAACCAATTGAAATGATTACTGACCATGGGAGAGAAGAATATTAGAATAAACTAACACAAAATCGAAATACGACTACAAATACTGCAAAAACATCTACTATAGCAATGCATGCACTGTACACTGAGAAGCGAAAAACAACACAATCCATTTAAATTATCTTCCAAAAATGTGAACATAAATTAAGACTTTTGTATTCTCTAAATTACAATTCTAAGTTTTCTCCTATATTTATAAATAGTAGTTTGTATACCCAGGCCCCTGAGTTTAACTCTTTATCACGACTGTGAATTTCGTTGCCGAGGTCCGTAGGGCTAAGAAGAAACTTCAGTGTCGAGGAGTGCATTGTTACTTTCCTCGTCTGAAAGACGAAGGAAGCATTGTAATCACGAAAAAATCACCTTCCGAGATTTTTTCAGATCTTCACATTTCAAGGTCCCTAGATAACGAAAAAGAGGTTTTCTCAATTCCGTCAGCCTGTCTGTCTGTTGGCAGTATAGCTCAAAAACTATTTGTCGGAGGAAGACGATATTTTGCATACATATGATATATCTACCTCGCATGAAACCCGTATAATTTCATACAAATATATACAGGGTGAGCACATTAAAAAAAATAAAATTTTGTTTATGTTTGGGTTAATTTTGATATAAAAGTAAGTAATAACTTTCACATAGGTCAGGTTTTACATTTGCCGAAAATAAGACTCAACCGATAAAGGATAATGTAAAAAAAGAGTGAAAATGTTTCAACCATAACACCGTGCTCTTCAAGACAAGCGCGCACCGGACCTATCTGGAAGAGACTCGGTAGCGCTGTAGTTATATCCGCTGCGGAGATTCGGTTAGGATCTAGCATTCTGCAGAGTTGCAGATGCGGTGGGTCAAACCCCAGCGGGATAATTTTTTTATTTGAAAATGTATTTAATTTATTAGAAACGTGTCACAATGTTGACGAGGGAATTTCTGGGTGAAGGCCTTTTACACATTTTGTTTTTTTTTTAAACTTCTGTAAGTCGGTTGACGTTTATCTGTCGCATCGCCACCCAGAAAAAAGTCGTAAAATAATGAATTACTTCACTGCCGATTTCTCGTATTTTAATGACAATTTCGAGGTACTTCACTACCGATTTAAAAAAAAAGTAAATATGTAATAACTTTTTCCTTGCATGCTACAAAAGATGCACTTTTCTACTGGGCGCCCATCATCAGCATGCAAGTGCGATAAGCGCATCTACGCCATAAAAACGGAATTAGAGCCGCAAGGGGGCATAAATATGCATCAGCCTTGGGTTGGTCCGCTCGCTTAAAAATGGATTACAGGGCGGGCCATCGCGACCATATCCGTAATTCGGAGGCGACTGCAAGGGATATAAAAAGTAACTAAAAGGATTAAGCGATTAGCGACTACACATGTACGTCTGCCGGCCCGAACGCGAACGATTTTGCCACATTATTACCGGGCTTAAAAAATACGCACATATGTGAATATTACCCGGCCTAAACCCACCGTAATTTATTTTTATAGATTTCCGGAGACTGGTGGCCTAGGTCGCGACTGCCACCAAAACAAGGGGAAAGAACGAGAAAGTAAGCCGGAGGCCGGCCAGATGTAAATTTTATTAAGTTGTCAAATATGGAAATGTGGCACGGCCAAAACAAAAAGCGGAAATTGATTGCACGCACCCACTTTCACCCTATTTGTCCATGTGTGGAATTGTCGACCCCCAAAGAGATGATAGCATTGGAATTTTGCAGTTGTAGGCAGCGTTAATTCTGCACCTTCGGTCACAGATCTCTTGACAAGTTACTTCTTTATTCTTCTCTTTCTGATCAATCATGTTCTATTTGTATATTTCGAAGCGCATTCACTCATGATCTTCGATTTTCATCGTACGTGGACACTAATATGCAATAGTAACGAATGTAAATGTATATGTATCTAACGAACGTCATAAATTTTACAAATTAATAATTAGAAAATATGTGAATTTTCTATACATTTTAGATAGCTATCGTAATTCTATTGTTAAGTATTTGTTATACCTAAGGACAAATTAGAAATAAATAAAATGTTTGCTATATAACGACCATACCAAACGTAGGTGTTAAGTTATCCGGTTAAGAAGTGTACGGTATAAACTCTTTAATATCCATTGCAATGGCTATGAATAATCGTAGTAAATGGAGCTAAGATCCTGCTAGTAGAACAAACCGTAAAACAATGTTGGAAAATCAAATTATGAATATAAATTTAAAAAAGTGGGCGAAAAAGAAAAATGGGCGCCTCTTCAACAAAACTGCGGAATAGACTGTCAGCATAAATGCGTAATAGAAAAAGCTGTCTGCGTTGTGGTTTAATTAATGTCAGCATAAAGGCGTGCTAGAACTACAGCCCCGCTTTGCTGCTGCAGCTGAGGTAAATAAAAAACTCGTCTCATTGCTACTAAGCTAGCTCGCATTAGAGAGGGGCAAGATTAATAAAAACATAAGGGCATAAATAATCTTCCGCGTTACGATTTGGCGCTAAACGAAGAGGCATGACATGTAGCGTTACATAATGCTAAAAATTGTTCTCCATACTGGCATATCGATAATGATCTCCTTTGAGAGCCTAATGAGGCAAACCTAATGATTTTAGTCAAGACTTTGCTAAAGCTATGCATCTTCGTATTATGTATCGGTCTTGTATGATAAAATATTTAATGTAGATAAATATGTTAGAAGATTTTTCATGTAACTTATAAAAACAAATCATAAATATTGTCTGTTCTAACTTCGTAAAACATATAACCCACAACAACAGCTGTAGACCAAATATTAACCTACCAAATTCAAATAGAACTAATTAATACCTTTTGACCCTACTAAACCCTTAATAAAAGCAGGTGAGAATGTCTGCGCTATTGCCCTTGACCTGCTACTAGTTATCCAATTAGGGAATTAATTCAACGCATGCTAGATTTTCTTGCATACCCTACGTCGTAAATCTCATTAAACTAGGATTTTATTTCAGGCAGTTTAACATAGCCCTTTCCTCCGCATATCATTGATTCGTTCATGCTCATTACATCGTTTACCTTAACCACTGTTTCCAGTACTCCCAGTCCTTTGCATACTGGCCGTCTTACAAATCTCTATTGTCCAATCTCCTTTCTTAACGATTCCATGGAACAAACTGTGGGCCTTTCCCGTAGGGCCCAGCAGATTTGTTTCGGACCTTGGCATCTGTTTTTACGACTTCTGAGGACGCGAATTACAAATTCGGTACCACAGGGCCATGCAAGCAAGCGTTTTAATTAAACCGCTTGTCTGGAAACCGCAAGATTTCCTAAATTAAAACAAAGAATCCCGCACAGTGCAAGTCGACCGTAATTAGCACGCTGCAAAGGGGCGTGGATTTTTATTCTAGAAAGGGCGGATTTATTATGCGAGTCATGGGACATTTAGGAGTTGTTTGCCGGCAGTCTTATAAATTGTTGTGCAGCTCGTATGAATGATTCATGATATGAAAACTAGAGCAAAGTGGCAACAGGACTTGTTCGGCGATTTGTACTCGATGCCTCATTTCGCAGCATTTGCATACTCTGCATAAGGCCTGCTTAGGAAAGCGCCACGTTAATGTATTCTGTAGCAAGGGTGTTAATTTTTTTACAATCTTCCAACATCACATGGGATCTATTTCTAAAGAAATTAATATTAGGGTAGCAGATAACGAATGGGGAAAATCAAAAAATCAAAATCAGTTTCTGCCTCGTCTTGATTTCAGACCAACTAAGAAAAATTAGATTGGGATTGGCAACATTTGAACGTTTACCATGTTACTGAAGTCACATGTAAATAAATAAAATCAAGGGGTTTATGACAGATTATTTGTACGTATACAAAAATATTACATATACACAACCCCGGTAATTGTTGACGCGACTGTCGATAAAGTGATACCGGTCCAAGGTTCTAAAGCGCTACCGATTATGTATTGCTTTAGAATTTGATAGGTCCTACTTGTCTACTTTATAGACAATGGAGCAGCCCTATATGTCGAAATTCTTCCACAGGTTATGTTGTCAATGAATTTTTACACTGTAGTTGCTACAAGAGTTAAATGATGAGATCAATAATACCACAATATTCGAAAATTAAAATATTCGACATGTCCGTGGTACCGCTTTCTGCATATTGTCTTGAAGATCGCAAGGTCAACAAATACGTTAGAAATAAGGCAAAGGTTATTATGTTATTGAACAAACGGTCCTTATATGAAAATAAGAAAGATTATCTGATAACAGGTGCAACCACGTAAGTAACTAATGAAGATCACTTTTCAATTAAGAAAACAGCTTTCGGATTTTCGATATTAATTACCCTTTATTCGGCATCCAGTGGCGTACCTAGATTAGATAAAGTGACACAATTTTATGGACTAGCGTACAATAGAATATGTAAGACCCTTCAGATATTATATCAACGAAATACCAACGAAACTTTCCTCAAGTAAAACCTTTTGTGGTTGCTAGATGGGGATTTTTCTTGGTCAAACTATCTTTATTTTTCCCTGGACAACTAAATTCTTCGAAGTAGTTTGTATCAACAATTTCATTATCTTGTTGGCTTCGACGGCTCATCGTGATGAGTATGTACAGGCATGTTCAAAAATGTGTTTTATAGAGACAGTTATAAGTTTACTGGTGATTGTGTTATTACTCAACAAAGGCTCTTTAACTAGGTAGACTGCGATGTATACTTTCAGACATTTGTATATACAACATTTTTTTGAACTTTGTGTCATTAACTTATATTCACAAAGCACAAATGCTGTACAACACATTATTGTATGCGACTGTAACTTGGTTAAGTTTCTCAATTCTTCCTTGGACAATCAAATTATTTGATATAGTTTTTATCAATATTTTATATGTATTTTTTTATTGGTCTGTACAGCAATATGAGGATTTGCCTTCCTATTTTCATAATTCCCTGAACAACTAAATTCTTGGAAATCGTTTGTAGCAACACTTTCATTAAACTTTTGACTCAATCTGCTCATCATAATATAAGGATTTTCCTTAGTTAAACCCTTTCAGTATTTTCCTGGACAACTAAATTCTTTGGTATAGTTTGTATCAACACTGTTGTTGAGTGTTTGGCTTCGATTGTTCGTTGTAATGTGTATGTTCCCAAATTAAATTCTCTCCGTCGCTCCCTGAACAACCAAATCCTTCGATACAATTTGTATCAATATTTTCATTAATTTTTTGTCTTAGTTTGTCCACCAATATAAGGATTTTCTTTAATCAAACTTCTTCTATATTTCCCTGGACAACTAAATTCTTCAGTATAAGTTGTATGAATACTTTCATGATGAGAATGTTTCTAGATTAGATTTTCTCATTTTTTTCTTGGACAACTAAATTTTTCGAATAGTTTGTATCAACATTTTATGACTTGGTGTGCGATGAAGATTGGCATTAGTAAACTCTCTCCATTTCTCCCCGAACAAATAAACTCTTCGCATAATTGATATAATTTCTATTTTTTTTTTGGCTTGGTCTGCCCATCAACATAAGGATTTTATTTAGTCAAACTTCTTCTGTATTTCCCTGGACAACTAAGTTCTTCAGTATAGGTTGTATGAACACTTTCATGGTGAACATGTTTCTCGGTTAAATTTTCTCAATTTTTTCTTGTGCAACTAAATTTTTCGAATAGTTTGTATCTACATTTTACGACTTGATTTATCCATTGCGATAAAGATTGGCATTAGTAAACTCTCTCCATTTCTCCCTGAACAAATAAACTCTTCGCAAAACTGGTATCATTTCTAATATTTTTTTTTTGGCTTGGTCTTTAATCAAATTGCCTCAATTTGTTCCTAGACAACTAAATGCTTCGGTATAGTTTACATTGTTATTAAATTTTTCAATTTGTCTGCTCATTATGATAAAGGCCATTATTGGTTACACTAGCTCAATTATTTCTTGGACAAGAAAACTCTTCGGATAGCTTTGTATCAACATATTTATTAATTTTGTTGGCTTGGTGTATCCATTGTGATGAAGATCTGCATTAGCTAAATCCACTCCTTTTTTCCCTGAACAAATAAATTCTTCGTCATAGTTTGTATCAACATTTTTATTAAATGTTTGGTTTGGTCTGCCCATCCATATGAAGGTTTTCTTCAGTCAAACTCCCTCAATTTCTCCCTAGACAAAAGATTCTTCGGTATAGTTTTCATCTATATTTTTAGTAACTTTTAAACTTTGTCTGTCCTTCATGATACAGAAGTTCCTTGGTAAAACTCTCTCATTTTTCCCTGAACAACTAAATTCCTGTTTGGCGTGCCCATCAATGTGAGGATTTTCCTTAGTCAAACTCTTTGCATATTTCCCTCGACATCTAAATTCTTCGGTATAGTTTGTACGAATCTTTTTTTTTTTTAGATTTTAATTGGTGTATTCATTGCGATGAAGATCTGCATTTGATAAACCCTCTGCATTTTTTCCTGAACAAATAAAATAAATTTATCGGTGTAGTTAGCATCTACATTTTAATTACCTAACTTTTTTAATTTGTCTACCCGTCATAATAAAGATCTTCCTTAATTCAACTTTTTCATGTTTTGCCTGAACAACTACATTCTTCAGTATAGTGTCTATCCACATTTGTATTCATTTTTTAACTTCGTCTGCCCATCGTGATGATGCATCTTTCCTGATCAAACTCTTTCCATGTTTCCCTGAACAATTACATTCTTTGGTATAGATTGTATTTACATTGTTATTATTTTTTTTGCTTGGTTTACCCGTTGTGATAACAACTCCCCTTGCTTAAGTTCTCTCATTCTTTTCTGGACAAGTACATTCTTCGGTATAGTTTATATCTACGAGATAATTAAGTTTTTGGCTTGGTCTGCCCAACGTGATAACGAGCTTCCTTAGTTAAACTCTCCCTATTTTTTCTTGGACAACTGAATTCTTCAGTATGGTTTGTATCTTCATTTTTATTATTTTTTTTAAGCTTGATCTGACCATCGTGATGATGATCTTTCTTGGTTAAACTCTTTCCTTATTTCCCTGGACAACTACATTCTTCGGTATGGGTGGTCTCTCAACGTGAAAACGAGCATCCTTAGTTAAACTCTCCTCAATTTTTCCTGCACAGCTTTATTCTTTGGTATAGATTCCATCAATATTTTTATAATTTTTTTGGCTTGGTCTGCCAATTTGATGATCTTCGTTGATTACGTGATTTTCATGTTTCCCTGGACAACTATATTTTTGGGAATAGTTTGTATCTACCTCTCTATTAATATTTTTGCTTGGTTTGCTCATCGCAATGACGACCCTCCTTGGTTAAACCCTCTCCATTTTTCCCTAGACTGTTACATTCTTCGGTACAGTTTGTATCTACATTTTTATGAATGTTTTGTTTTATTCTACCGAGCAATACTGCACCTTTAGAATTAGAGGACGAAGCGGCTGTATGTAGAACATGTTGCTTAGATTACTTTTGGCTAATTTTAGTGTATTGTGGAAATTTTAAATTGAGACTCCGTTCCTGTTGAGTTTCTTGTGCATTTAACTTCAGAGTACAGCAAATTTTTCGATACTTTTTTCCTGAAATTGGATAGTTTTGCCATATAGAATCGTACATGTAGGCCGATGCTTGAAAAAGAACTTCACACCTTTAAGCTGTTGTAATCCCGCGTCACGTTAACACTAGGACCAAACGTATCCGGGTTTCCGTTTGGTTATGACCACCCCATTCCGTTATGGATATTTGATAGCAATTTATGAAGCCTATCGGCATTGAAAATATGCGATAAAATCAATGTTTCTCATGGTTTAACGTGGAGGATCTGCAGTGAAGGTCAAATTTTGCTTTTTTAATTATCGAGCCCCTAATACAGTAGTGCGTAATTTGCGTGCAATATTACCACATTCTATTAGGTACTGTTTTCCTATTTGTAGCAGAAAGCTAGTGATATCAGCTTCACTCGTCATGCTTATGCATGTCAGGTCAAGAATATCCTGAATGATCTACAACTCAATTTTTGTATACCTATTTACTTTTGTTACTTCAATAAAATAATATTACACGCTCATTTTTATTATTTCTTGTTCTATAAATGTGTACCTTGGTAGACTCTTAGTAGAATAAAAGGATTCAAAACACTAGAGCATGCCTTAAAGAGACTCATAGGAATTCATCTTAATAAAGCCGTCTTAATGGAGGTATTATAAAGTGAAAAGTTATCATCACAAAGTGAGAAACTACGTGCTCGGAAATTTCTAAATGCAAATTCTTGACTGCTTGAAAATTAATCAAAATTGTTTCAGAACCCAAACCAATTTCTCTCCAGATATTTTCAAGTAACTCTACAAGGCTAAAACCAGTTTATGTTCAAAAGATTAGAATTGTTTGAGTGTATCTGTATTTTTTTCGATTGCTTGAAATAAACATCCCCGCTGCTTGTCTGAAGGTCCACAGTTTACTAATTTTATTTAACTCTAAAAATGGAGCACTAAAGGGGCCACGCGATTAATAAACTTCGAATAAGGTTCTCAGCATAATTTATACGTTTCCTGTGTACGAATTCTAGAGCCCCCATATGCATGTGAGCATTGCTGTGGATTTTTATCGAGGGCACTGGAAATCAACCCTGACGTTCGCCGGGTCCGATTGCAAGACCGAGACGAATTCCAAATTCCTGCCGGCTAATTGGGCGGCACGAGGGGCGGCGCTCACCCCGAGACCGACTGTTCTGTTTATTAGTGTTAAGACTCATAAAAACGAGAAGTTATTAGTATCGAGATTTCTGTTCAAATATTCATTCTGGGGTTTGACTTGTAGCTGAAAATTCGTGAAAATAAAGAGCAGTGGTTATACAGGGCGTGTTGTGTTTAATTTACCCTTTTAATCGAGATAAATCTCATATCAGAAGTGGGATCGCCTACGTGTGATAATTAGTTCGAGTTGTGTGTAAAAATGGAACAGTTAACGCAAATTTTGGCCGAAACTTTGAAGGAAATCAAGGAGAATTCGCATCGTCCAGCAGTTCCTATTCCTGTCACTGCCGTTGATGTTCCACGATTTGATCCAGCGGTAAATAACGACGGAGCTGCAAAGTGGTGTCAAGAAATTGAGAAATTAGGATCTACTTTTAAATGGACCGAAGTTGAACAGCTTGCACGAGCTTCCAGTGGGTTGGTCGGGGAAGCACGAGATTGGCTTTCGGCGTGGGAGCCGGAGATCAAAAATTGGACGCAGTTCAAAGCGGATTTTGAGAATTTGTATCCACCGAAAAGGAATTTAAGCGAAAAATTGCGCAACGCCAGTTTGTATTCGAGTGATGCAGCCACTACTTACTGTGAGTATGCCAGACGAAAGGTCACTCTTTTAAAAACTTTGAATTTTAATTTATCTGATGACCAAATATTAGAAATTGTAATTGGCGACATAAAAGATGTTCATGTAAAAACTGCAGCTTTTAACAGCAACGTTCATTCAATCCCTGACTTGTTGCGTTTGCTTGACAATTACAAGCTATTTAAACGCGAAAATCTGTCAACCAAGCGTCCATACCCATTTTCTGAAACAAAATATTCCAAGTCAATGAAGCTCTGTTATAACTGTAACAAACCCGGTCATTTAAGTCGCCGTTGTCGCGAACCATTAAATTTAAAAGCCTCGACAAGCGACTCTTCAAAGAAAATTACTCCTCATCCTGTTGTTTGTGATTTCTGCGGTAAATTTGGGCACAATAGTGACAAATGTTTTGCAAAGGATAGGCGTGACAAAAACGTGACTGGCTCTAACCGCAAACCTAATATTTGACTAGGCGTGAATTATTTTTGTGTCACTTTGGACAAAGATTTTTCTACTATTTTCCAAATTCAAAATTTAAATGTTAATTGTTTCATTGATACAGGTGCCGAATGCAGTCTTATTTCAGAAAAATTATTTAAGAAGTTGCACTGCCATTTGGAACCAAGTTACGTTATATTAAAAGGCATTGGTGGTAACTTGATTCCGACGCGCGCAAAAACTTCTTTACTCATTGAAAAAAAATGGTACCGCGTTTGAGGTTGTTTTTATGTTGTGAATGACTCCGCAATGTCACCAGATGTTATTCTGGGGCGTGATTTGTTAAATTATAAAGGTGTGAAGATTTGTACCGATTCGCGGGGAACTCGACTTTGCTTTGAGGATGATTTTAGATCAGCTGTTAAGAATATTAATCGAATTTCAATTTCACCTGAATTAATTAATACCCCATTAAAAGACAAAGATATGGTTGATTTACTAAAATTATTGAGCGACTTCGGTGACATTTTCACAACCGGTAATTCTGTCAAAGCCATAAAAAACCGCTAAGCTGTCTATTCGGCTCAAGGAAAACAAAATTATCAGGTACAACCCTTATCGAATGGCTCTGTGTGAAAAAGAAAAAGTCAAAACTATCGTAGAGGACCTCTTAAAAAATGGAATAATTCGTGAGAGCAATTCGCCATACGCTAGTCCGGTCCTTTTAGTTCATAAAAAGGACGGAACTAGTCGTTTGTGTGTTGATTTTAGAGCACTTAATCGAATAACGATTAAAGACCGTTTTCCCCTGCCGCGGATTGATGATCAGATCGATCGGTTAAAAGATTTCAAAGATAAAGATGTTTTTGTGTATTTCGGCGATTTATTAGTTCCGTGCTACACCATTTCAGAAGAGTTGGAAAAATTAGAACGTGTTTTGCGTGCGTTAGCAGAAGTAGGTTTTTACTAAATATCAAAAAATGCCGATTCTTTGAAAATGAATAATGTGTTACAAATTTATGTTAAAATTTTCGGAACTACCAAACGACTTATTTCTGATCGAGGCACAAATTTTACTGATAAAACTGTGAAAGAATTGTTGACAAAATTAGGGATCAAGCAACATCTTATAGCAAAAAGTGCACCCCGTGGCAACGGACAGGTGGAAAGATATGTTTCAACAGTACTAAATTTATTAAGGACAGAAATTCAAAATAAGTCAGAATGGTCGACCAGTGTTTCTAAATTACAAGTAACTTTAAATACTACTATTCATAAAACCACAGGATTTTCACCTATCTACTTACTAACCGGTCAAAACAGTAGTTTACCTGAAATAGGATCCTTGACAGAATTTATGTTGCCAAAAGAAACTAATACTAATTTGGAAAATGACCGAGCTCTGGCATACGAGCGTACAAAAAAACAAGCAGATTATTCTAAGCGACGATTTGATAAGACTAGAAGAACCAACAAAACAATAAATGTAGGTGACTTCATTTTCCATCCCTCCGGAAATTCGCATTTATCCAAGCTCGAGCGAAAATATGAAGGTCCGTTTGAAGTGCTGCAGCTTCTACATAACGATCGGTTGGAAATTCAGAACTTGGCTACTACCCGGAAGAGAATAGTTGGGAAAGATATGGTCCGAACTTGGCCAGGAGAATTTTCAAACTAAGTATTCAGTAACGGTGAGTAGAAAGGGCTGTGTGAGCATTTTGTGAAAATTCTGAGCATTGTTAAAATTGTGAAAAGCATTGTGAAAATTCTTGCTGTGTAACTTGTGAGCATTTTTGCTTGCTGTGAGACTGATTAAAAATTGTTGCTGTGAAACTTGTGAGCATTTTTGCTTGCTGTGAGACCGATTTAAAAAAAAATCTTGCTGTGAAACGTGCGAGCATTCTTGCTTGATGTGAAACTGATGAGAAACCAATTCGTTGAAAGCAGAACGCTTTACGGTGGTATTCTTTGTGAATGGAAATAGTAGTATTGGTTTTTACAATGGTTTAAAGCACAACGCTTTGCAAAGTTGCTGTTGATTATACGAGGGCTGCTGAAAGCACAACGCTTTGCAGAATGATTAATAAAAAAATTTTTAGGGTTGCTGTTGAAAGCATAACGCTTTACAGAACAAACTGTTGAAAGCTTAACGCTTTACAGGACAAACTGTTGAAAGCATAACGCTTTACAGGACAAACTGTTGAAAGCATAACGCTTTACAGGACAAACTGTTGAAAGCATAACGCTTTACAGGACAAACTGTTAAAAGCATAACGCTTTACAGGACAAACTGTTGAAAGCATAACGCTTTACAGGACAAAAGAGAAAACAAGCTTACTGTTGAAAGCATAACGCTTTACAGAACAAACTGTTGAAAGCATAACGCTTTACAGGGCAAAAGAGAAAAGAGCTTACTGTTGAAAGCAAAGCACTTTGCAGGACGAAAAGCTGGGTATTGGATGTGAATATTGAATAGAAAATCGCTTTATTGATATGTTATTGATGTTGTGATGATTATGGAATGTATGAAAAGTTGATTGCTGTTGTCTTTAGGAGTAAAACTCGATGCTGCAGAGTTGTTTCTCCATTACAGGTAGTTTGGTAGTTGAATACGAGGAGGACGACATCCTAGGTGATCGTTAATTCGAGAACGAATTCAAGCTTCAGGTTGGCCGTGTGAGCATTGCTGTGGATTTTTATCGAGGGCACTGGAAATCAACCCTGACGTTCGCCGGGTCCGATTGCAAGACCGAGACGAATTCCAAATTCCTGCCGGCTAATTGGGCGGCACGAGGGGCGGCGCTCACCCCGAGACCGACTGTTCTGTTTATTAGTGTTAAGACTCATAAAAACGAGAAGTTATTAGTATCGAGATTTCTGTTCAAATATTCATTCTGGGGTTTGACTTGTAGCTGAAAACTCGTGAAAATAAAGAGCAGTGGTTATACAGGGCGTGTTGTGTTTAATTTACCCTTTTAATCGAGATAAATCTCATATGCATATGGTCCCGAGAATTTGCTATTCTAGTTCAAGGTTTATTGCCGAAAAAAGTCTCGTTTAGGCGACCTGTAACGGTCTTTAAACAAAGCGGCAGGAATAACTCATATCTAATTTGTCAACTCTAAAGCCATACAAATTCGGTGAAGAATTCCAAAGACGTTCGGAAATGGCATGTAAGTAGATTTCCACTCTGCCAAGCACCACGCAGTACGCAGCTCTCTTCGATTCAGGACGCCTAAAGCACAAGGCGCCTTTATGCAAATTCCTGGTGTCAATCAAAGCCCTAAGGAATCAATCGCAGAGTGATTTCATTGACATTATCGCACCTGTCGCCGCTGACAACGGTGACAACAATGAGTGGAAGGAAATGAACGCAGCGAAAGCGCTGACCAAGCTGAGTATCTGGAATTATGGGACAAATCAAGATAACTTGTTCGAAATGGAGATGACGTAAACAGAGTACATCATAACTGATTATAAAAAGCATATTCTTTAAAACTACATGTTTCCGTTTCTCCATAGCGTTTTCGGTAGCGTTTTAATTGGATTTAGTGCAACCTTCTTTAAAAGCGACAGCAATAAACAGGTATCAAATCCTTACCGACGAAGACTGAAAATGAAGAAAAATCGCAACTGACAGGACCACTTTGAAATGGGAACAAATTCACAGTTGAAATAAAGTTAACAATTCTGAATACTTCAAACTTAAAGGAAAGGCCTTGGCAACGTTGCAAACAACTACAAGAAGGGAGAATACATTGGTCCATATTATATTTACTGCAATTTTACGATTACAGTCATACTTACGTCATGTAAACTCTCCGGTGAAAGAATTTAAACCCTTACTATTGTGCACTAATCGATTTCCAAATGATCAATTTGATGTTTATCAGTACGCGACAGAAGAAGATTTACATAATACTTACAGAAATTAATAGAAGCCACTCTGCCTAGCAACATCTCCTAGACCTTGCTAGCATTTCACTAATTGTATCAAAAATGTAAATACAGAAGAATAATGCCATTGTCGGCACATGCTTCATCCTAGGGTAGAATGTGTTTAGAATAAACATTAACATATTAAAAGAAGAAGTTCGAAAGTGTAGCATACAATATCAGGTTAACCATAATGGACAATCAAGCAGTTCGACGATCAAGTTATTGAAGAGTAGTATTTATAATAGTTTCTTTAATCCTACCAGAATCATCATATTTTAATAACATAAGACGATATGAACACAACGACTCACACAAAAAAGGTAGACTTAAATTTAAAATTTAAACTATACTAAAATGAAGACCCATCTAATGTCACAAGTCGGCAAGCAAAATCAAATATTACATTGCAATTACATTGACGTATCACAATGACACTCGGTGATACAATTACATACACTTTTAAAGTCCGATTAAAATGCTACATCATAATCACTCTGAAGCAAATGCCGTTATAATAAAAATGCTATATTTTGCAAACTTCGGATGGCCTTATAAAATACTACGTTATGAAGGAGGTAGGGTCGATGTAGTTGTAACAACACGTCACTATTTTGATTATGACGTATATTTCTATGCTAATATAAAAGCTAGTAATTTAAGAACGAGGTAGTTAATTTAATTGCGACGACATCGGTTAGAACGTTTTATTGTGAAGTAACATTCTAACGTTAGAACTGTAGTTTTATTTGTGATGTACTAATCAATACAATACGTAGGTTTCTATTCTGATAGCAACGGTGCCGCTTAACTGTGGCGCTATTAATTTTATTAAAAGGAATGGATTTAATTGTAACGTAGACTTCATTTATTTACTTGAGTTGGGTGTAACATTTTTGTTGTGACGTATTGTGACTCAGTTTAGTTGTGACGCAGCAGCACTCTGTTGTGATGTTTCAGGTGGACGTTTTATTTAATTGTGATGTATCAACTTGATTGCTACGTAGCTTTTTATACCCATGTCAATGCTACTCATTTAACTACGGCATTATTGATGTGACCAAGAGGAATGCATTTAATTGCAACGTAATTTTTTAATGTGACGTATTACTTTAATTGAGATGCCCCAAGTTTATTGTGATTGTAATGTTCTGCCATTAAGAGTGAATACGTTGTTTAATTGTTATGTATCAAATTAGGTGTTACTTAGCTGGACGATATTAACAACGCTAGTTTAATAGCGTAAATGTTTGATTTAATTGTGGCATATCAAGTTTATTATCCAGACTTAAAGTGGCGTTATTAATTTACTGAAATGAATTAATTTAATAGTAACATAAAGTGTTATACTTATTTTCCTGAAGCGGGCGTAACATGGTATTTTGTTGTAACTTGTCACTTTAATGCAGATCACATAAATTAACTTTGGTTGTGACGTAGCTTTTTTTCTAACGTTAAGGGTTAAGGGTAGATAAGTTATTTAACTGTGATGTATCAATTTAGCTATTGTGTAGTTGGACGATATTAACTATGCTGATTCAACTGTGGTGTTATTAATTTGGCCAAGAGGTATGAATTTAATTATAACATAAGGTTTTATACTTCGCCGTTTCAGGAGGGACTACCATATATCTATCGCTTCTAACTGAAGTTACTCAAATTTAATTTGATTGTGATGTAGCACTTTATTTGAGGAATTGTGGTGAATTAATTTGATTTTGGGTTTGCGATCGGCTTAACATATTTTTACTGTGACGTAAGGTAATCCATTGTGATTGTTTAGCATATTTTTACGTTAATGGCAAATGCTTTTTCATTTGTGAAGCATTAATTAATTGTTCCGTAACTTTTTAATCCGATATTAGTTGGGCTGACTTAACCATGTTGGCGTACTTAATTTTACCACATGGAATAAATTTAGTTGCAACATAAAATTGTATACTTACCTACCTGGGGTGGGTCTAACATAGACTTCATTTTGTCGTATCACCCTGATTGAGGCGGCACAAATTTGCTTTTATTGTGAGATATCAGTTTTTAATAATGTTAATTGCGGATGGGATATTTAATGAGGGGTTCATTTTAATTGTTACGTAGCTTTTATTCCAATATTAACGATGTGGCGGTATTAATTTGAGTAGTGAAATGAATGTATTGGTAATATAAAATTTCATATTTATTTTCCAGAATTAGGTGGAAAAATAGTAATTTATTATAC
The DNA here is from genome assembly GCA_940337035.1 of Agriotes lineatus. Taxonomy (NCBI): domain Eukaryota; kingdom Metazoa; phylum Arthropoda; class Insecta; order Coleoptera; family Elateridae; genus Agriotes; species Agriotes lineatus. The sequence continues at coordinate 9,684,180 of OW679194.1, read as the reverse complement.
AAGGTTTTTATTGTGCTGTAGGTATAAATTTTTAATTAGTTGACAGTCTTAGTTTGATTATAATGAAGTGCATGCTACTCACGTTAAGGTATCTGATTTATTTTACTGTGAAATGTCAATTGAATTAAGACGTAGGTATATATTCAATTATTACATAGCTTTTTATTTCAACGTCAACGGTGCTGTGTTAATTGTGGCGGTATTAATTTGATCAATAAGATCAATAAGAATGTGTCTGTAATGTTCCAAATAGACTACTTTAAGAAAAAAATCGATCTTACGGATTATAAATCGGGTAGGTATATATATTATCGGTTATTGATATAAGTTTTTTTTTATTAAATGCTTGTTTGAGTACTAATTGCTATGAGATTACATTAGGTATATTTCTATTTACTTTTTTTACATTTTGTTAATAGTTGTGGTCAACCTAGTGCCTGCAAGTTGTTCAAATGCAGTAGAGTTCTTGTTTCTAAAATTGTATGCAAATTTGTATCGCACTATCTCTCCTGGTGATGTTTTACCAGGAAATGCTTTTTACACAAACCGTTTTATTCATGCTCTTGTTTCCTGACAACGCTTTGTTCTTGTTTTACGCTTATCGACGTGGTTTTGTGAGTAAACCGTTGCGAGTAAATTAAAAAATGCTAGTGAATATCGGAAGATCAAGCTTATGCTTTTCCAGCTTCAATCCGAGGCCAGCTGAACACGTCTTTATCGCCGAACATGCGGCAAATCGAAAATTGAGGCTCAGTAATTTAAGTTTGGCAAGGGCGCCTGCCAAGGCAATGAAACCAAAATAACGCCATCTACATCAGTCAGAGGGAATTCCTGTCATTCTCTGCCGAATCGTGAAACGCACCGGCGCTTCCTCATGGCCTATTGAGATTTATGAGATACAGTGCACTAGTGTGTCGCGTATGTGTTTATGGCGAGCACGCATCGGTGCCGTAAAGATGGAACCTCGAAGCGGTTTTATGTACCTATATGGAACAAAACCGGCGCGATTGAAGCAAATTGCCGAATTCGGGCGTAACGGCGGTGTGCTACACGCAGTCGGCGAAAATGGGGTTGGATGACGCACTTATTAAACGCGCGTTTTCCGAAATCAGATGTGGTTTATGCGAGCCAGAGATGGTGCTAACCTGGCGGCTTCTGGATCACGGAAATGGATTTTGAGAAAGCCTAAACTTCCACCTGGCTTCTAACAAGCAGGCTGAAATCGCGCCAAGAACTGTTCAGGTTCTTTAATTCCCGATTAGACGTCCAAGCGAGTCCGTTGATTGCTTGCGGTCTCGGAAGCAGCATCGTGCCAAGCTAAAACCTTTACTTGAAGAAAAAGACAGCAAAACGTTTTACATTGTAATGAATGGACGTGCTATTATACCTTTATTTTAATTTATATTTTTCTAGCTATTCAAAAATTGCTGACATAAATATTAAGTACAAAGTTAATTGAATAGATAAGTATTGTACCCTTTACTTTAATCGTTAAATCTTTATTTTAATTGCCTAGCTCTGTAGAACATGGATAACTCAAATAAGGGTTGGGTTTTAACACTTGAGTAAAATAATAATTTTATTGAATTGCCATTAGATAAATACTAAATTGGTTAAATGCTATTCTATACTCTATATATGAAACAATTAATTATCATTTGTTAAATCAGGTAAGCCTTGCTCCTTTGTATTTATTAATTTGCATGTGCAAGAAAGATCATCTTAGGTACAAGTGTATTCGTTCACCACATCACCGCCGTAGATGTCCTCTTGCTTAGGGCGAGGTTATTTCCAATTCTACCGTTGGGTTAGGCCGTCTGGAAACCAAAAACCGCAACGAATTCCAAACTCAGGAATACCTGCCTACCCTAGATAGCTGCACTGCACCGCCTGCAACTGCATGGATCTTTCCTGTGTGTTCGTAAAACTGGTTGCACTGATCCAGGAAACAGCTAACGTAGTACTCAGAACCACCGTTATTACTTATGGATCGTGTATTAATTTATATTACTTGACATAACCTTCACAACCCTTAAAGAAACACTATTTTACTTGATTACTGGGTTTTATTAAGTTATGTACATATAAGAAACCAGCCCCAACATAAAAGTTTACTCATTGGAGGGCTTATTTTTTATTATTATTTTTAACTGCCCTTATTACCTAGTAACTGACATTTAATTTGTTTTACATTCGCTTAATACTAAATTTCATTTGAATTTTTCTAAATGTCAACAAATTTGACACTTGTTTACTTTCAACACATTTAATAATTCTTTTCATTTCACGCTTTTAATCTTGCCGTCAGGTACTTTCTGTCTTATTTCTTATTTACAATTACACATTCTTGATATAATTCATGTAAAAATAATCCTTAAATTGTGCTCACATCCAAAGTTATTACAATCATGCCCTAGTAATGCAAAAAAAGCATTAGTTTTAGCATGCATCGACTTCTTTAACATTACTTTTAAGGTAATTTTAGAGTAAACGTCGGCGTAATTATACATTAATATAACATATAAATGTGACACCGCCTTGTACTGTTATAAAAGCAGCTATTAACATTCATTTCCAGTTACTCGTCTTTCAAATGAAAACCTGCTTCCAAGTTACAGTCAATCTTGTCCACCTAAACCAATTTAACTTTTATATTAGCATATGATCTATCATTTTATTAGACAACTTTTATTTTTCCAGTATCAACAATTAAACCGTAACCGATTCTGATATTTTTTAAATTATTTAAACATAAAATGATCAATTGAACATAACAGCCTCCTACTACAATACTATAGCAATATATCGGACGTAATCTCCCTTTAGACTAGATTCTTGTTGTAATGCCTTAAGGACAGTGAAACATGTTCTTCGTCCTTAACAACTATACTTTCTCGGAAAGGGATAAATCTAGTGAATAATCAAACAGTTGAAATCACAGTTCACTTTTTCCGGAAATATACCTAAAATGTTTACAGCAGTGCTGCTATGCAAGGACAGGGCATTTTTGGCACATCAGTATATAAAAATTGCAACTAAAAATTACAAGACACATTCAAATCATAAAGATTCGTGTTTCATGCTAAACTCGGCAATTAGCACGAGGAATATGAGTTCCAGTTTTCACATTCTTCAGTTTCCGATTCCAACATTGCTAAAGTAGTTACTTAGGTGTATAATAGCCTCTAAAGTGCGGGGCTAGCAAAATTATCTTGTAGAAATGAAATGCTATTCTAGTTCCCCGCCATTAACTTTGAGAGAAATGGGCTGCCTAAGGACACAGATAATCAATATAGTGGCATTGAGAAGTCGTGCCCATCGGACGGCAAAAACCCCGAGGAGTTCGAACGATGCCGTTTAATTTTCTGGTCGATTTTAAATGGAATTAGAACCCCACAATTGTTTCCTGGTCTATTTAAAACACCATTTCAGTCGCTGCCAGAATTTCTCGCTCTATAAAAACGGACTTTTGCGCTTTGTATCGCTTGCACTAGCAGCAAATTGGAAACCGGCAAATTTAAAAGCTTCCACGACGATTTATTAGGAAAGTGAAACATTCGCCATGTTGGGCGCGTAATACAAAATTCCTGGAAAGTCCAGGCGTGCAGTAAACAGCGCTCATTCCGAAGCGAAGTTAATATTTTCCATCGAGTTATGGTGCTAAATTTCACCACGTCCTGCTCTTGAGGATGCAGGAAGCTGTCAAGACAAGTTAATAAAAGTGCGGAAAAAACAGATACTTTGAAAGAGGAAGGTGCTAGCATGATATCTTCCAAGGAAATGATGAATTACATCAAATCGGTTTTTACTGGGGCTATATTTGTCTAAAGGATGAACGGAAACAAACAGGAAATGAGTAAGTCCAAACTGTTTTGTGTGTTCAAGAAATATCAGTATACTCTCCTTAATATTTGTATACGTAACATATTTAAAAAAACGGAAAAGGTTTTTTTATAGTAACCTTTCCAAATTGACTTTTGCATATGCACAACTAAAGTGGTATGCCCCCATTCCAGCAACGCAAACCAATTATCCAATGCAGTTTCCACAACCCTTAATAAAACCATTGAAGACATCATACTGGGTTACGAGACTATCAGAAATAGGATTCTCACCGCCGAAATAAAAGCAACACTTATCAACATCGACCTGCTATGATTTTATTAAGCTGCCCACTCCCGCCCAACTGTCGCCGGCGGCCATTGATGCACGCGCCGCTTTGTCTAAATCTAAGCAAAACACCGAATGGAAATAAAACTTTAGCCAGCCGCGTCTTAGAAACAAATACCGTTCTGTTTATATGCAATACCCGCAACGGATTAGACACATGCCGCTAAATCACTTGCTTCTGAACGCAAATCGATTCGCCGAATTACGTAAAGTTGCCTAAAACTGACCAACCGCTAAATTCGAATGTAAACGGAAATGTATCAACTTTACCTGGTACACCAAGGGGGTCGGGTTTGGTGTCAAAATGCGAAAATTTAGATCAGCTACAACATGATGCAGATCAAATTATTCTCGTTGGCCTCTTATAGCTTCGTATATAATAATAAAACATATCAGCTGCAAAATACGAACATCCCAGGTCACCCCAAAGCTACACTTTCTCGCCAGGAGGCCGAACCCCGTTTCATCTCCGCAACAGCCCTGTCTAGACTGAATGTCAACGCTTGCCACTACCTATCTTAGAGAAGACCGCCCCGTTGTGCACCAGCTCTACAGCCGCGTCCAGGTTAAACCTCTCAACGCCTGTAATTAGGCAGCTTCCAGGAGGCCGAACCGTTGTTCAATCCTTAGAAATAATGAATAACAATGTAAGATGGATGTAAAACAAAAAAAAAGGGTAGCGAAGCCAAGCTGTGAGGTGTGTTATTTTGGCTTCCCCGCAAATGATCGACTTAAAAGCCATTTTTGCCAATTCAGTGGTTTATAATTAATGCAGTGTCGTTTAGGTAGGCTGTAGAGGGTTGCTTTGATTCGTTGCACCCCTACGGGAATTTTAAGAAGTGTGGAATAGTACGTTAAACGTCAGCTGGTGTTTCTGTGGCAAGATTTTGAGCAATTGCAAAGTTAGCACAGGCCCTGGAAGCGTGTGGGAGGCAGCGAAATTCGTGGTGAGCAGTGCGGAACCCTGGGAACTGGGACAAAAACGGAGTGTAAGCAGGTTTGGAGTGTGGCAAGTTGCGGGCGGCGTTCGAAAGGTATCGGGCTTATTACAGCAGGCCAACGGAGAGAAAGAGCAGCCCCTGTCCGCCGTGGGACTTCCTGTGGAGACGCATGGTGTTCTATTTTGCATCAGGGAAGCCAAACATGGTCAGAAAATTATCATAAAAATAGAATTTAGTGAAATGTTTAAAGTGGCGTCGGTTTTTGCACATTTCCGGAAGAAGCGCATCGTGAGTGTTTTGTTGTGGGGTCTATTTACTTACGTTTGCTAAATCACTAAGAAAGCTCACTCTTACGTAATTATTGATGTAAGTTTTAATACGAAGCCAACTTGTTTTGAAAAATTGTGAGGTTGAAGCAGCATGTTTGCAAAGTTGTTTCCATCGTTGAAATATCTAATTTTGTAGCAGTCCCAATGCATAAACAAGCTACTATAGTCACACAACTCAATAACGAAGTGAGACGAATACAGCTACGTAATGAAGGACTAACAAATGCTGAAGCAACAAAGACACTGACTACAATAACGTTAAGCAACAAACGCAAAGCAAAGCTCAGAGAAGCTAGCGATGAATAATTCAGTGATATGATTACTCCATCTGGAAAGTAACAAAAAATACAAACAAACCAAACACATAGAAACCTCCAATCTGAAAGAATGCCTCAACTAGAGGACCATGAATAAAAAACAACAAAGTAAAAGCTACTCTGCAGCACATCTAGCTGGCGTTTTTTTCGCACAACAACAAACGTGATCAGAATATAAATGTATAAATGTATTTCTGTGAAAGCATACAAGATATACTACAAATCATTAACATCGACCACCACGACATACAGATTATAGCCAATCTTTACTGGGGGCAGAACGCTAAAGTAAAATACAATAACAACATGACAGATGCAATCAATATTCAAAAAGGAGTCAGGCAGGGGTGTGTTCTTTCTTCAATGTTGTTCAACATCTACTCAGAATTTATATTTCGTGAAGCATTGGAAATGAAACAGCAGGTGTGGTAATCAATGGGAGTCCAATCAATAACATCAGGTATGCTGATGACACGGTCCTGATCGCGAGTAGCCTAGAAGATCTGCAGAGATTGGTAAATAAAGTAACAACAGTTAGCGAAACATATGGGTTAGATATTAACATTAATAAAACGAAAATGATGGTGATTTCAAAAAATAACAACAATGGAGACAATCTGACCATTGGTAATAGACCTGTGGAAAAGGTGCAGCATTTCAAGTACCTTGGTACTATAATTAACCAAGATTGCATACATAAGAACGAAATATTATCAAGAATTGAGCAAGCTAGACAAACATTTATTAAATTGAACAAACTACTAACAACTCAAAATCTGTTATTAGCTTTGAGAGTAAGAATGGTTAGATGCTATGTGTTCTCAGTGCTATTATACGGGCTTGAAGGATGGACCTTCAACAAAGAAACCACAAAGAGACTGGAATAATTCGAGCTTTGGTTATATAGGCGTATGCTAAACATTTCCTGGGTGGAGCACACTACAAATCAACAAGTCCTAGAGAGAATGGGCAAAGAATTGGAGGTTTTATTTAACATTAAGAAAAGAAAGTTTGAGTTCCTCGGCCACATCTCACGTAACACTAAATACGAAGTCCTGCAGCTTATCATGCAGAGAAAAATAATTGGACGAAGAAGCGTCGGACGACGAAGTATTTCCTGGGTGCGCAATCTACGATAGTGGTCCGGGCTTTCATCGGTACAGCTATTCCGTACAGCTGATTCAAAAATAAGAATCGCCATGTTGATCAGCAACCTCCGAGGGAGAATCTGACACCAAGAAGAAGTGCAAGCATCTTCACATATTAAAACAACTACCCAAATGACATCAAACTTCTAGAGTTCAGGAAAATACCAGGCGCTGATCCTATAACAGGTACAATGTTGAAACAACTACTAGAAAAAGGTTTGGTATTTTCGATACTTATACAATGTAATTCCAAGACTAGGTCCAGTTGTATGAAAACTGGTTAACGAATAATGATATTAAAACCCGGAAAAGAGCCAACGGAAATGTCATTATATTGACCTAACTATTGAAAAATGAATACTTCATAAAATCAGTGACGAATCATCGATATGGTTTTCAGTCAAGCCCGCTCCACTGTACAATAAATCCATCGAATAACACGTGAAATAAATAAGGGTCTAGAAGAGAAACAATGCTTCACTGGGGTATTCTTAGATTCGAGCCAAGCCTTGATAAGGTTTCGCATCCTTGTGTTCTATTCAAAATTACATGGATTCTACCATCGACCAGCTACAAATTGCTGAAATCGTATCGAATTTGCAAAGAATCGCAATAGTGGAATATTCCGTGTTTACACGGTAAGTGCAGTGCTGCATTAGCGCAGTGTTCTCAGAAATCATCAGAAAACATAAAAATATTTGCTGATGATACAGTTGTTCCTGTAAAGCAACAACATCCTATTCAAAAAAGCACACATTTACTCCAAGACTAGCTACATATATGGTATATCAAAGTAAACGGTAATACAAATACATACACCCTTATAACAACTTACTGGTTAGTGGTTCATATAAATAAGGGCGAAATTCCTCAGACTAGTGAAGTGAAGGACTTATGCCTAAATCTGGAATAAAAATATTGTAAAAAAATATCTACTGGCCTAAAAATAAGAGAACGAAGAAGAAGTATAGAATTGTGGGGATGAGCAGGTAAATTCAATGTAGCAATAGTTCAGAGATTTCAATCAAGAATTCTGCGGACAATTGCTGACGCAAACTGGTATGTATTAAATGTCACTCTCCATACGGGCATTAACATAGGTACCAATCGTACAAGAAGTCGTTCCTGAGAAAATGCTAAACAACACGATAAAATGGAACTACATACCACCACTCGACTACAGGACAACAACTGACAGTTAGAGTCGGTCTTATTTTCTCGTTCCTTAAACCCAAATCTTTCATGTATTCTAGTGATTTGGTATCTGTTCCAGCTCATTTATTATTTTCTCTTTGTTCTACCTATTTCCTCGTGCCAATTACGTTGTTCTTGGTTTTCGATTTCTTCTCTTTTTCTTTCTTTTTGTAGCCATCAGCTCAGCCTTGTTATTGGTTCTTGGTCTATAGCTCTCTTACGTTCTCCCTTTACATTCTGTCTACCCGTGCCCTTGCTGCAATCTTCCACAATTGCTTTTTCTCGGCAAAAGAAAGATATTTAAAGATAGCTTTCTTTAAACCTACATAAACGCGTGTAGCTTTTATAACGAAAGAATACAATACAAAATGAGAGGAAGATCGTTCTGCCTATCAAAAAAAGGTGGAAAGTGAAAAATCTGAAGTAATTTGTTCTTCAAACTTGTAATTTTAAATTTTAATAATCTGCTCGACGTGGTTCTAAAAGCAGCTGTCAAGAAGCATTTCAAAGGCAAAAATGTAACGACGCCTGCCATCGCCTAAACACCTCGTTACTGCAAAATGTGGCATGTAATGCGTTGTCGAAGGCATCTATTTCAGTGAGTTGTCGAACCGACATAATCCTAATAGCCGAAGGCAACGCACTGGAGGGTTTTTACAGCGGTGACGCAAGCTGCAGCTGACTTTCAACAAAGGCCAAGATCCGAAACATTCCATCACCACTATTTTCATAAACAAAGCCGGCTGCGGCAACGCCGATTTATCCGCAATGTTTTTCTAGTGGGAAATTCGCCCTAAGGTTAAGAACCGTCCGGACGTCAGCGCCATTTTTCAGGATAACAAATGCCGGCGGTTCTATTTTTGATGGGCGATTGAAATCGGCGTTTTGCAAGTCCCGGATTCCTGAATCCCCTGAAATAACAAGCGCGACGACTGACGATGGCCAGGCCGGGCCCCGAAAGTGTGTAAAGCCAAATAATCGCGCACAAATAAGCATAAAACCAGAAATAGATCTCAAACTGTTTTGATAACCCAGAGAGCTGGCCAAAATGTATCGCCACGCGGAACGAGCTGAAATCGAGTTAGGCGCCTAATTGAAAATTGCTTTTTTAACGAAGAGCCGGCAAGGCCAAACGACGAATAAAAGCCATCCAAAAGTCATAAAAATTTGAGAGACAAAGTCAATCTACAGTGGACAAAATCCGATTTGTTCGGCGCTTTGATCTTCTCGTGGAACAGAATTCAATCGACGGACTCAAAAGTAAGGGAAAACGTGCTGTTTTTAACCCACAAAGACAGTCAATCTGTCAACGCATGTGAAAATATGTTCCGCCAGCAATGCTAAACTTTGTACGTGCACGGGACCGACATCAATGCTAAACCTCCATTTGGTGAGTTACGCAAAAGCTGCTCATTAAAGAGAACTTTGCGTGGAATTTTGTCATACACCAATTAAAACAAGTTTACGAAGAACATCAATTAAAATAATTACTAACGCAACCAAGCAAAGCATGCCAATTTGTTCCTTCGCTGTTTAAATAGACATTTTTAAGTCACTATGTATACAGGGTGCCAATTTCAACTTGTCTACCTTCTTTATTTTTGAATTTACAAATTAGGTTAACTGAGGAGACTGCCATGACTTTCTACGGGTATTACAAATCTCGAATGTAGTTGTTTATAGCACTTTCCGTTTCACAGAAAATTGCGTCAACTTGGGATATTTAAATGGAACACCCTGCATTTTTTTCAATTTATGGATTGAAAATAATTGTAGCTTTAATAAACTATTACACATGTGTAATTAGCGAGATGTTAAACTTAATATTTTTTCTCGATTTAATTAATATCGCGATTGCCTTGTAATATTGTACACTTACAAACAATAACTAAAAATCTATTCATATCACATCGCTATAGAGATTATGAGAATAAATTTTCTATTCATGTTTGGTGTAGTATTTTCAATAATAATATGATTATTGGTTCATTTTTTATAACGGTACCTTTAAAACTGCAAAATACTTAAGATTTTCTAAGAAATCATATAGATGCTTAGTTGGATAACGCTCCCTTACATTTAAGAGCAAAATATTATTTACAACAGGACGGTGCACCTGCCCATACTGCAACAATTGGGAGTAAGGCAACATTTGAACAATATGTTTGGTACTAGTGAATAGCAACGCATGAACTTATACCCTAGATATCTAGATTGAAAAATATGACTCCGCTCGACTTTCTGTTGTGGGGATACCTGAAGGTTATTATTTAGACAAAAAAGTATGATGACGTCCAAATGCTCCAAAACGATCAAAGAAAAATGAGTCTTCTATCACGAAACATTCATTGTTGAGCAAACGCAAACATGTGCTATGATATCGAGGAAATAATTTCGAACATCATTTGTAATATTGATTACTTTATTCATTGCATATTGTTAATATTTTTACACTTAGTTAACTGTGTGTAAAGTCACTTAGCTTGTGTTAGTTACTTGTTTATTGTTTCAAGGTAAATGAGATTTTGATATAAATAAAAAATAAAAAGTAATATATCCCGGTTATTTTTAGTTTTAGGCATACATATGTGCTATACTTTTTAAAGAGAAATTTATTTTCTACACAAGACAGGGTGTTCTATTTAAAAATAGAAAGTTGGCACCATTTTCTGCTAAACCGAAAGTGCCATAAGACATAATAATATTTGCAATGCTCGTAAAGAATCCTGACACTCTACATATTTAACCTAATTTGTAACTTCAAAATTAAACAAGTTACCACTGGTGCACAAGTTAGAATAGGCACCCTGTATATGTGGTCTCCAAATAAAATAGTTTTAGCATTTTTAAAATATAAGTGTAAATACAGAAGTTACAAAATGCTTTCTGTCGTGGCGTTGCTTTTATTTCATACAGTTAGATGACGCTGCTAAAGTAACGCAGGCAGACACAGCATCCTATAGCAATACATTTTGTGCCCTTTCCGTTAAATGGAGTTGAAAAAGTGACACACATAGGCAGCTACTAGGGTTTCCAGTCCCGGGATCCGTCCCGGGACAGTCCCGGGATTCTACCACAAAAACCGAGTCCCGGGACCACAGCCAGAACAGGCGAAGTCCCGGGACCATGTCAACATGCGTGCGTATACTCGATATCAGAGAATTAGGACGGGTATTCACCGGCGTCCGACGTACTACTCATGCCTCTTGCACATTTTGCATTATTTGCGTTTTGCGTAGGCAGGAGAGGTATTATTTTCGGTAGGTTAGAATTAAACATGTGTGTTGTTTCAGCCACATTTGCATATATTCTTCGATTTATGTATTTGTCTGTTTTTTTTTGTTGGATTTAGATATGTGCGAAGAAGCTGAATAATTTAAATTTTTGAGTTTTAAGTGTGTTTGTTATGTGTCTGCTAAAGCGTTACGATTAGAATAAATTCCGATTCGCGACCTATCTTCCTTCTACACTAAAAAAACACGATTTGAAGGCGACAATTTTATATATTGAAGATAAAACAATTGGCGAAATGTAAAGTTGGTTCCTACAAAATTATCATAATCAGAGGCAACTTGACGAAAGGATTACATAAACACTTTACAGTTCAAACAAAAGCAAAAGATGAACAGCGACAGATATTTTTAGTACCAGAAGAAAGCAATGAAGTTGTAGACGAGCACCAATGCAAATTATCAGCACAGAAATACTCTATTTAACTTAAAACACTCGTTTATCTTCGGATATTGCATTCGGAAATTTTACCTGAACACTATTTCCCTTTCGGGACCATTTTCGGGATTTTCGGGACTAGTCCCGGGACTTGAAATTTAGCTCGGAAGTCCCGAAAACACTTTTGGTCCCGGGACTTGGAAACCCTAGCAGCTACGCAAGCAAAGCATGCGCGTATCCTGTTCCACTTCGAAGACATCTCATAGCATGAAGTAGTAATGTAAAAAATGTCGAAAAATTTCTTAACTAGTTTTATACATACACATATGGTGTAACAATTGCATTATGTGTGATATACTACACTCCCGAAGAAGAAAATTGTAGCTACATTTTTGCCTTCACAGTTACAGGACTAAAATCGCTGATGAATTAAGTTTTCTAATAACTGCACTTTTGTAAGATATACTAAACTAAGTCCTATCTAATTTTCCTAAGCAAGAAAGTTGTAATTGCGATATTTATAGATACATACGATCTTTTCGCTTAGCAACTGGTTAGTCATTGTTGAGCTACACATGTGAACAGCGATTTTTTTTCTTGTTTGTTCGTTATTTAAATAATTTTGATGGATATCATATCAAGTACCGAAAAATTACTAGTCGGTTTAACTTATAAAGTTTTTCTTTGAAACGAATAAAAAGCAAATTTAAATTTTAAAAAATGAGAATTATTCCAGTGTTCACGTGTATGATGGTTACAGCAAATTATAAATAAATGTGTGGAAATGAGAATGAAAATGCCAGAAGGAAAGATGCCGGACACTCTTATGAAAGAGTTTTTGTTGTGGTACAGTTATTGATGGTGTTGTTCTACCACTTTAAACCTTCCTTCTAGGGTGAGTGGTGCACCTACTTTTCTTTTTGCATTCTTCTCTCTGCACCACACATCCTAAACAAATTCTTCAGTTTACCTTTATTGATTATTTGGATCAGTTCCTGTACTCAATTGAATAAATAATCGTTTTACTGTGATACGATTTGTTGATATTAACTACGTCTTCAACAATTAAAATGGAGAACAATATAGGCGGAAACAGTTTCTACATTACGTCAGGTAATAGTTATGCAGCTTTTATGACACCTCCCTGCTGACAAACTTGGAAAATAAAAAGTCTGCAACAAAAGCAACAGGGGGACTATTGCGTTTTCATCGTATCGCAGAACACATGTGCCCAATTGACCATATCTTTCCAGTGACATTACACTATCAATTCTTTTGAGTAACCAATAAAGTTAGGCCGATGAATCCTTCAATTTGCATTCAAGAAACTTTTCTCGTGGCAAAGACGAATTGAATAACGACTGTAATGATCATCAAACATGTTAGGTACATACCGTTCAAAATTAGAATACTCCTAGGATGCAGAGGAGAAATTGGAGAAATCATCAGTTATGTTTATATCCATTTTTGCTTCCTTTTTCTAGATTATCATTTTACCAAGATGTGGCATGTTGAAGTAAGTTATATATAAAACGTTCGTTCGTCTAGGAAAAACTCTACAGTAAAACCACTTGTTTTTACCTAACACGAAGAGAAATATATTAGCATCTTACAAATTTTTAGCAGATTTGTTGCATTCACCGTCAAGTGGAGCTATCTTAGTGAACTAAAATACTTTTGTGAGTGGAGGAACCTTTCATCTTAATATAAATTAAATAAGATAAGTCCAAGACCGTATCGACATGGTGCACATTCGATTGGAAAATGGCAAAATCTTCTGAAATATGAAACTGCTTTTCGTGAAACTTTGGTGGGATTACATTTTTTGCTGATATAGTGTACTAGAGGTAACATAACGTTACTGCTTAAAAAGCTAAGCTAAAGAGTATCACTAAAGAGAAATATGTCAGATACGAGTTTTTGGATTCGAAAGGCAGTGTAGTGTAATACATATGGTAATTGATTGCCTAAAATTATAAAACCAAACAGTTTTCCCATAAGCGGAAAAAAACTTTCCCTGTATGAAATTTGCAAGCAAGACTTAGTGACTAGGCAAGGCGGCAGGCAATAACTATTTCAGTAAAACATTCTGCGAGTATTTTAAATAACTTTTTTGGTAAAATGTTTCTCTATCTTGACTAGTATATGCATTATTCGCAATTGTTTTTAATAAATGTAAAATTTGACAGCTATCGAAAGTCATGTGATAACTTTTGTATGGCCCATTTGTAATCTTTTTTCAGCCACCTCTGATCGCCAGGGTTTGATTTTCTAAAAAAAAACTCGAAATAGAAAATTCTCACATTTGATGCCAACTTTTTGGCGATCATTGTATATTTCATCCTGTCGCTCTGTCTGAGTAATCAGATTTTACACAATTGCGGTGCTTGGATTTTTTAATTTTCTTTCGATACTCCAGACTTGTTCGTACGCTGCCTCTTCCCCACTCCTTTTCTAATTTGTCTGTACAAATTAAAATTTACTGTTAAAAGTTTCAAGATGTTGTTGAAGAAGTTGTTCTGATGCCCTTATAAAAATTATATACGTGGACCTTATCCAATTTACACCTTACCCTATAATTTACAGAAAAAATGTTTTATCCACGTTGGTAAGTAACCGATATTTAATAATTTTTAATATGCAAAAACACAGGGCCCGTGTTTAACCTTTATAAAGACGAAAAATCGCAACCTACTGCTTAAAAAGTTAGGAAAAAATAAAATTGTAAAAAAATCTACAATTCTTTACAATAAAACATCGAAAATCCACTTCAAACATTATTATACTATTGTTACTTTTATTGAATTGCTAAACTGTTCGTTGTGATCATGCACGTTTGCGGCAAATAGGCAGTTTAACGACTATTCAAAGTTCCAGCGGTTAGAACTATGCATGAAATTCCTAAACGAGTTTTCTTGGACGCATAACCTAGAATAGCAAATTCAGCGGATTCGAATAGTTCCGTTCCATATTTTTATTTGCGGTGCACTATCAGATGGAAACAAACGCCATTAATAACACATATTACACATGGAACGTGTTGCCCGTCCGCGATAACGTTCATTATGAATATTTCTATTGCAATGCCTTTTGTTTACTTTGTGGAACGAAATTATCGTAAACAGCATCAGCTGTAAACGCATACAGAATATGCAGTTGGTGCAGCACTAAAGTTTATGTACGTTTGTGACTAACTGTAATTGGTGTATAAAGTACAGAATTCGAAAAATTTCGAGTTCAAAACGATATTAGATTTGAAGTTTAGCCACCCGTAAACTGGTAACACTTCTGACAACTCTCCTCAGCAAAAAAAGGCAGAAGAGTCGATCCGGGGATATTCCCTCGCTTGCCTTCCTTGCAGGGTCTGCTGAAATACTTCAAACAACGAAATGAGCACAAAACATTTCAAATCCTTGGTTTATTTCTTTGATCTTGTAACAAAGGTAGAATTTGAAACGAGTCATTCAAAATTTCCACAGCATTTGAAATATTTATGCCAGCAGCCCGACTTTGAAGTCGCGCGTTAGCAAAGAGTTGCTTTTGTAAATTTTGTTAGCTTGTAATTTCATAAGCACAAGAAACCGTAAATTGAGACCCGGTGTTTGAAGGCTATGGGATCCGAATTACACCAACGTGCAAATGTTTGTAGTTCTTTAAATAATGCAATAACCGAATATCGAGAAATGATTCTTAGCATAAGCTAATTTGCCTTATAAATATTTATATACTCGGTAATCGAAACATAATAATTGAAATTCTACCGACAGCAAATGGATGAAATAGCAGTTCTGGGAAATAGTTAATAATAAGTGCTTATATCGATTACGATTTCATTAATCGCAAAGTTCTGATCGCATTAGAGGTTTTCACGAAAGTAGTAACTCGAATGGATATCTGGTTAATTTTTCATTAACTCCAATAGCAATTCTCAGAAGCGTTGAAATGTTCTATCAATAAAGGTTGCAAATGGCCGTTGGTCTAATAAATAATTAGAGTAGACGAATTTATTTTGTATAATACTAATAATTATATACCTTAAGTCAACAACCTGACATAGATAAGCTTAAAAAAGTTCTTTAGCAAAATAGCTAAATTCAATAAAATAATGAAGTGTGCATGGTAGAAGCAGCAAAGGATGGAAAGCACAAAGCAATAAATAAGAGAAAAGCATTACGTAAAAGTAGATACAGAAATGTACACAAGGCGTCAAAATTCTTCAATAATTTTGGGATATATTTCAAAGTAAGTCTGTTCATTAACTACTTGTGTTATTCAAAACTGTAAGTGATATACAGCAATTCCTCAATGGCTACTTTCTCTCTATAAAAGAGTGGCCGCCTGTCAATTGATCGACAATCCTGTTAGCGACGGTACGGCTGTTTCTACCATTATATATTTGTATATGTTTTATTAAATTAGCTTTGGTGTAGCACTACTAATTTTATTGTCGTCACTTTTCGTTAAGATAATCTATAACGCTACCTTGTTGTATTGTCGTCCTTTAAGACAACTTTTAAAGCTTTTTTGTGAAACTAAGTTTCGTTAAGAAAATATAAAAAGCTCCTGTATAGCGTTACTTATCATCGAGAGAATTTATAACGCTTATTTGTGGCGTTGCTGTATATGAGGAGAGTCTGTAAAGCTTCTTTATGGCGTTATATTTCGTTAAGAAAAATTGTTTATTGTATTTGGAGCGTTACCTTTCGTTACGGAAATCTCTTAAGCTTCCTTTAAGCGGCAGACATACGAATTCTATATATGGCCTTATTTTTAGTTAATAAAATCTACAACTTTGTGTAGACAAATTACGAATTTTATTCATGACCTTAGTTTTTGCTAAGAACATTTCTAAAACTTCTCTGTGCCGGTACCCTTCGTAAAGACAAATTAGGATTTTTATATCTGGCCTTTTCTTTCGCTAACAAACTCGCTATGCTTCCTTGTGGCGTTAGCTTTAGAGTTTTCTAGCATTACCTTTTGTTAAAAGATCCTCTGAAGCTTCCACGTGGAGCGTTATCTTTAGTTAGAGGTTCTCTAACGGTTTTCTGTAGCAATACTGATGGTTAACAAAACCGCTAAAGCTTTCTTTTGACATAATTTTTTATTAAAAACAATCTTTAAAGCTCCTTTGTCGCTTTAAGTTTCGTTTAGGTATCCAAAGCATTCATACAGAGGTACTTTTGGTTAATATAATTTTTTGTAGCATACCACTAATAGAAGTCAAAATACCTTACAGAATATTGACAGCTGCCTCAATTGTTGAGTAGTCGTATTAGCGATACTGCCGTTGTTTCTACCAATTTGTATCCATATACATATGGAATATTAACTTTGTTTTGTTGTGACGCTGTCTTTCGTTAAGAAAAACCTAAAATTTATTTATGCTTTCCATTCGTTAAGATAATCTACAAACCTTCCTTGTTGTTATTACCTTTCGTTAAGATAACCTTCGATCCGTCGAATATGTCACGAAGCTTCTGTGTAGCGTTACCTTTCATTAAGATAATCTACAAGGCTTCTTTATGGCGTTACCTTTAAGAGAAATTCTAAAGCTTCTTTATGCTGCCACAATTCACTAATAATAACTCTATAGTGTATATATGGCGCTACATTTCGTGAAGCGCTTCTCTAAAGCTTCCTTGTAGCGTTACCGTTCGTTATGACAAATTACGAAGCTTATTTTTAGCGTCATCTTTCGATAAGGAATTTTATAAAGCTTCCTTCTGATGTTACCTTTGTTGAGGCGATCTATAAAGCCTTATTGTAGCGTTATCTTCCGTTAAGAGATTCTCAAAAACTTCTTTGTAGCGTTACCGTTCGTTAAAAGAGTCACCGAAGCTTCCTTCTGAGGTTATTTTTCGGTATAATAATCTTTAATGCTCCTTTGCCACATTACGCTTCGTTAATGGAATCTCTAAATCATACAGGTGGCGTTACTTTTCTTTAAGATACTCGTTAATGCTTCTGTATAGCAAGCAACTCATCAAATGCGAAATACCTCAAAGAATGTCGACAGGTTTTGCAAACAGCTCAATTTCTTGAAGAATCTTGACATTCGCGACTGCTCATCGTCTGGAAAGACTGAGAAACCAAGCGGTTAAAAGCTTACCATTTCCGATGGAACAGGCAATCTGCAGCATTGTATAAATGGGATCTCTCTCGCAATTCATCAGCAGTCGCCTTAACGTTGCTATAGTTCTTCTAACCAATTTGTAATTGAATAAGTTGGGAATAATGAATACATTTTTCAAATTTGCCTTTTATTTTAGTTTAGGTGTAAGTAAAGCAATCAGCTAATATTTTATTAATTTCGTATTCAGCATTTTTAATCAGCAACATATTTATGGAGTTTCTTAATTATTGTCCAATTTTGCAATTTTTTGCTAGAGCTCATATGCATTTGCTTGTTCAATGATTTGTCAACAAAAACAAAATAAATCCGGACTTCCACAATTCTAGTCCTTATTTCCTTTTTGAGATCTGTCAAATGGTTTAGTAAGCATGGACATTATTTGAAGTGAGAAATCGTTTCCATAGATTGTTAGTGAAGAGATTTTCGTTTTATCAACACTAATAAACTTAGTTGTATGTTAAAGCAGTAATAAATCATCCAGTGTTCGTTCTTCTTGTCGTGAACTAATTGTTTTCTCCGATCTCGAATACGTTTTCCTATAGAATTTTACGAATACATGGAGTCCTGTGCTTATTTCTTCCAGGTACCCCTTTCACTTGTCTATGACTATGGAACTAAACGTATTTATGTTCAATGTCTTTATAATTGTCTTCATTCGTTCTTCTTTTGCTTCTTAAATTTTGGTATGTAATTATTCCATGTCTGTCATATTTATCTACATTCCAGTTCCGCAGAGTTCTCCTTTTAATCATCAGATTTATTATCTGAGTAGTGATTAGTCACTATTTTCTTTATCTCTTTATACCTGCTCACTGAATCAATTAGTAAAAATTTATCCCAACAGCAGCACTCTATCAACCACGCATCAGCTTTCCAGCGCACCTTCTCACGAAAAGTTCCAGCAGCCTTAACTTCGGTTCACCCTAATTTCGTGCAATAATTCATGCGGTTGTTGATGCGAATTCGCATGGGCCGAGCGAGCCGCATGTCCTCCCATATTTTATTTAATCCTCCTCCGTGTTTTGCTAATCAAATATTAGAAAATCTAGTGTAATAGGCAATAAATAAGACCGTTTTTTCCCGTAAACAGCCGCGGAGCGCCCCGGCTAATAATTTGGTGGAGAATAACTCATTCGTGTACACATTAACAAAGAGCAGTTCGCCGGCCGTGCTAGAGCAGGTTCGATGGAATGCGCTAATATCATTTGTCACCTAGAACAATTTTTCTCCCCTTTGTGTGCTTATGGAAATCGCCGCATAAAATAGCGGTTGTGCTTTCTTGCGGCCATTACTTGGAACACAGTAATTTGCTTAAAACGTGCCGTCGGCTCAGGGGCGGCTGGGATTTTTGGTACGTGCCTGAACCGGGGAAGCGACCTTTGATATGCACCGATACGCCCCTGCCATGTTCCTCCAGGCTTCTGGGCTGCATATGCAAATTCGCGTGATGTAAAAATTGCTTGTGTTTGCTTGTGTTGCTAAATATACCCATTTTTCTTGCCGGCGGCCCTTGCGTTCGTGCATTCGTGCCGTTCCTCGATGCCGCCGTATCTACCCCTTCACACATTCAGATCGTTTTGTAAAGTTGTTATTACCAAAATCAATAATAATCAGGCATTTCAGTGTGTACGTGACCAAATGCAAGTTGTAATGTTGTGAGGTCATAAAATCAGAAAAACAATTATTATTCGCAGTAATGACCTCAATCATGTTCATAACTCGAATTTTCATAACTCTCCTTACGGAAATCTCAGAAACAACGGCAGATAGCGAAACAGTTACATGCAAAAAGAAAATAAGCGATTGATAATCTATAAAGCTTCTTCATGACGTTCCCTTAGAACAATAACTTTCTTTGTGGCCTTGGCGGTAGATGATATGGTTTGTAAAACTCTCTTGTAGCATTGCTCGTTGTTGAAAGAACCTCTAAAGCGTTTTTATGGCGTTATATTTCTTTAATGAAATCGTTTTTTGTAGCATTATCAGTTGTTAAAATAATTTTTGAACCTCCCTTGTGGCGTTATCCCTCGTTAGGATAATCTCTAAACTTTTTGTGGCATTGACGGTAGATGATATGGTTTCTAAAACTTTCTTGTAGCATTGCCTGTCGTTCAAAGAACCTCTAAAGCGTGTTATGACGTTATATTTCGTTAACAAAATCGCTAAAGTTTCCTTGTAGCATTATCAGTTGTTAAAAAAAATTTTGAACCTCCCTTGTGGCGCTACTGGTCGTTAGGATAATCTCTAAACTTTCTTTGTGGCGTTGGTGGTAGATGATATGGTTTTTAAGACTCTTTTTATTTTATTTTGTTACTGAGCCAACAGCCGTTAGGCCAATTATAGGCGTCCCTGTACATTTTATGGGGACTTCCAACCCCACTAACGACTGTCATGATGTTATTATGACATCCGGGACCAACTACTTCCGTGGCAGCCGTACCACGAGGCGCCGACAGAAGCAGCCGTGGAACTCCCATCCAGGTTCTGAACACAAAGAGCTTAACTCTACTGATCGAACGTGGATGCTTGTTCAAGCTACACCACCCGGGACCCATTGTAGCATTGCCTGTCGTTACAAGAACTTCTAAAGCGTTTTATGGCGTTATATTTCGTTTACAAAATCGCGAAAGTTTCCTTATAGCATTATCAGTTGTTAATAGAATTTTTGAACCTCCCTTGTGGTGCTACCCTTCGTTAGGGTAATTTCTAAATTATCTTTGTGGCACTGCCGGTAGATAATCCAGTTTCTAAAGCTTCCTTGTAGCATACCTTTCGTTAAAAGAATCTCCAAAGCTTTTTCGAGGCGTAACATTTAGTTAAGAAAATCTCTAAAACTTCCTTGTAGCATTATCAGTAGATAAGAGAACTCCTGAAGCTTACTGGTGGCGTTACTCTTCGTTAGGATGCCCTCTAAACTTTCTTTGTGATGTTTCCAATAGACGATATAGTGTCGAAACTAAAGTTTCGTTAAAAGCATATCTAAAGCTTTTTATGAAGTTAAGAAAAAACGTTTTTTTGGCGTTAGAATACATTAATAACATTTTAAAAGCTGCCTAGTAGCGTTACCGGTCATTAAAATAATCCCCAAAGCTTCTATGTAGCTCTATCGTTTATTAAGAATATCTCTATTGCTTATTTATGGCGTTATTTTTTATTAAGACAATCTCTAGAGCTTCTTTGTGGCGTTACTTTTCGTTCGAGCACCCTTTATAGCTTCTCTCTTGCATTGCCGTTCGTTAAGGAAATCTCTAAAACTTTCCTCTGGAGTTATCGTTCGTTAAAAGGAATGGTTAGGCATTTTCATCACATTACGTTCCGTTACCTTACATTAGTTAAACTTTTTTGTGACATTGCCGCTAGATTATCTGTATTATTCCTTTGTTGCGTTACATTTTGTTTAAAAAATGTCTGAAACTTCTTTGCGGGGATGGCTTTTGCTCCGTTAAGAAAATCTCTAGAAAATCTCTAAGTATGCATGTAGCGTTACCTTTGATTACGATAATTTTTAAACGTCTGTGCTGGCATTTTCGATAACTAATGTAATCTCTAAAGATTCGTTATAGGGTTACATTTTGTTTTGTGGCATCACCTTGCCTTAAGAAAAACTCCGAAGTTTCTTGGTCGTATTACGCTAAAGCATTCTTGTGGCGTTATCACTAAATCTATAAAATTTCTTGTGGTATTTCTGTTGTTAACTAAACCCCTAAAGCTCATTTGTGACATTACGTTTCCTTAAGAGAATATTGAAAACTTCTACAGTTCGTTGATAGAATCTCTAAAGCTTCATTATGAATTCGTTTCGTTAAGACAATCTACAAAGGTTCCTTGTAGCATTAACGTTTGCTAAGAGAATCTGTAAACATTGTGTATGGCGCTACCTTTCGTTAAGAGAATCTCTAAAAGCTTCTTTGGGGCATTATGGTTTGTCGAGAAAAAGTTGTAAACTTGTATATGACGCTACCTTTCGTAAGAAACCCTCTACCGTCTCTCTCTAGCGTTATAATTCGCTAAAGAGATCTCTAAAGCTTCCTTGTAGCGTTATCTTTCGTTAAGAAAAACTCAGAAGTTTAATTGTGTTGTTCACTTCTATTAAACGAAGCGCTAAAGCTCTCTTGTTGCGTTATCATTAGTTATGGGTATCTATAAGCCTCTTTGCGGTATTATTTGTTGTTAATCTAACCTCTAAAGCTCCTTTCTGAGATTACGTTTCTGCAAGTGAATATTCAAAACCTCTGCGTGGCGTTAAGAGGATCTCTAAGCTTTCTTGTGGCGTTATCTTTCGTCAAAATAGTCGCTTAAGTTCCTTTGTCGTATTACGTTCCGTTAAGAAAATCTCTAAAGCATGAGTGTGGCGTTAGCTTTCATTAAGGTAATATTTAAACTTGCTGTGTGGCATTCCCGCTAGTTAAGAAAATTACTACAGTTTCTTTGTAGTGTTACATTTCGTTAAAAAAATCTCTGCAAATTTTGTGCGGCGCTACATTTCGTTAAGAAAAACTTTGTTTGTTGCATTCACTCTTGTTAAACGAAGCTCTAAAGCTCTCTTTTAGCGTTACCAATCGTTATGAGAATCTCTAAAATTCCTTGTGGTAACATCTGTTATTAGCATAACATCTAAAGCTATTTGGTGACATTACGTTTCCTTAAGAAAATATCCAAAGCATCTGCGCGGTGTGTAGAGAATCTCAAGGCTTTCTGTTGGGGTTATGTTTCGTTAGAAAAACTCTCAAGCTTATTTGCGGCGTCACAAGGAATCTCTTAAGCTTCTTTCTAGCATCACCGTCCGTTAAGGAAATCTTTAAGGCTTCTTTTTTACATTACATATCGTTAATAACTACTGCAACGTTTAGTTTTAGAGGTACTATCTAAATAATATACGTTTGATAATGTAATAAAATATCGTCCAGTTCTTCATGTAATACTATAGAAGCGAAAGATATATGCCGCAAGAAAAGCAACTCCAGTCACTTTTTAAATTTTATAGTCGAATAAACAAATTCGCTACGTTTTCCAGTTTCATTAGAAAGACTAGGCGTGGATGAACGTGCAAATTCGAATCAACAACCACATGAATTATTGCCTGGAAATTAGGGTGAACCAAGTTTAAGGCTGTACCGAGAATTGTGAGAAGACGGAGGTAGACACGGAAGAAGCTGAATGTCTCGATTAAAGATAAATTTCATGTCCTCTTTTTGCAGCAAGCTACACAGAGCCATTCAGTCTACAATTTTAATTAATTATAATTTGTTCCAAACTGAGCAAACAGGTATTGCACGGCACCGAAACAACTTCAGATATGCACTTGTGCTCAAGTTAACAGCGCCTGGGAAGTATGTTTATAGTTCTGTGTTAGTTCTTGCTTCGGACTTGAGTGCAGAACTTGATAATTGTTGCTGAGTTAGGTACTGCGGAATATGAAGCCAGCGCCATGCTCGTAAAGTGCGAAAGTTGCAGCGCCTTTTTGCAGAAATTAACGTCCGGGCACAATCGCGGATTCAATGTAAAACCATTGAGCACGCCCATGCTCACATTTCTCTTCGTAATCTTATTTATGGCCAAAGAAGAGTTATAGTTAGCCGAAGACTCTCCACGGCACCAGTCTGTTGCTTCGAAAATAAACCCAGATACCTAACGTAATAAGCGCAGGTTGATGGCGGGCAGATGGTCCGCGTTATTACGTTTGAGATCAAGTGCGCCGGGCATTAGCCATAAAAATTTTCAAGAGCTTGATTTCCACTGCCGGACTGCAACACTTTCGATGTAATTGCCCTCGCCACGCTTGGGCTGTTATTTTTGTGTGTTCCGGGCTCTTGCAGAAAGTCCCAATTTACGTTTGTGCTGATGTTTACTTTTGAAGGTGTTAAGGACTTTATGGCAAGTAATGAAAACACTCTCCGCTTTGTACCAGTTTATCATAGAAAATGTTCTAAAAGTTGCAATAATTAATATATAGTATAAAGATGAAGGTTTGTTCAAATAAAAACTAATATTCTATAGAGGGTGGACCACCAAACTTCGAGCCCTTTACTATTTGGTACTGCAACCCAATGTACGCATTTGATGACAATATAACTACCCATATAAAATACATATTGACGGCTTGCTGTGTCCTTATGATATTAAATCAATTGACGGTTAATGGTAACAGTCGTAAGTACTGTGGTTTATAACATAAAATCTGATGTCAACAAGCATAGGAAAACTACACAACGCCCTATCTGTAAACATTTACTAAATTCTGAAAGTTTCCGTGACAACTAATAACAACTCTTGACATACTTCTCAGATAAATATTGCGCAAGTTTGCAGCCAGGATTGGAATAAATTTTCAGCAAACGTTCATTAAATTCGCAGCAAATTCGTGGCAAAGTTTTAGTAAATATTTTTATTTTATCGTATTGTGTTACTATGATAATAACTCCTTATTAGCGAGTTGCGTTAAGATGGAATTAACAGCATTAGTGTTGTTAAGAAAAATAACATACCGATACTTTATTAGCATTTAATCACATGTTGACAGTATTGACGTGTATTGTTGGTGGCACTGTCAGTCTATGTCAAATTCGATGTTAGTAGGTTAGCTTTTCTTTGTTATTTGACACAGACTGACGCAAAACTTAACCTGCCAAACTCGAATTTAACATAACCTGACAGTGAAAAAGATTAGTATTTTAGGATAAAATAAACCGTGTTACGATTATACGTAACGTTATCTGGTTTCTACATTACTCGATAATTCAAAGAACTCGCTCATTCATTCAAACTATTCCCTCGTAATGTAAAAACCTTGATAACGTTACTTGCATCGTAAATTACTATAACAAGTTTGTAAGATATTGTCTGTATATTTACAAGAAATGCATGGAATTTTTTTGGTAAGTTCTCAGCGAGTGTACAACAAATTTCGAGTAAGCTTTCAGTAAATTGCTAGCTAGCAACCAACACTATCTTAGTAAGTTTTCAATAAAATCTAGATCACTTTACACCAAATAAGCACAAAGCATTCAGACTTGTAGTGCATTGTGTTGCAAGTTTACAATCAATATTTAGTAAATTGATAGGAAAATTTTATCCGATAGACTTTTAGCGTTACCGAAAGTACTGAACGTTGTGAAAAAACGTGTAAGGCAATTTAGGTAAGCTTTCAGTGAATTTTTAACCAGGCTGCAGCCACGATTTGGCAAAGCTTGCTGATCATTTTTTGAAATTGTACAGTAGATTATGTAGAGAATAAATTTTCAATACATAATCATTTGCAAGTAACTTTGTGGTAAAGTAATATTCTGCAGTCAATCTTCAGCTAGAAACAAGATTTTTTTTTAAATTAACTCCAATAATGGATGCAACTGCATGCTGATGACTATTGTAAATTGCTTCCTATCAAATGTAGTCAAACTTTAAACAATAGGTGAGATATATAAAGGCGATGATTTTCTAATTGCAATTCATAGGCACACAATTTTTTGCAAAATTGATAAACATTTTTTGAAAACTCTCTCAGTAGTGTCTAAAAATTGACTATACTTGTCACTACTTGTACTATAATGTTACTAAACAAATTGGTTGCAAACTAGCTGAAAATTTACTGTGCAATAGCTGCAACTTTACCGCAAACTTGCTAGAAATTTAATGAAATTTTATTGGAAATATGCTCTTTGAAAATAACGCGGTATATTCGCTGACAATTTAATGTAACTTTTTGAAACATGTGCTGCAAGCCCGCACACTCTATAATAGTTCTCTGAGAACTTGCTCAAGTTTTGCTGGAGGATTGGTCAGCATTTTTCAAAGAATTGCTAAAAATTTCCTGTAAAGTTGCTAAATTTATCAAAATTTTACAGATTATTTTTTAAGCAGTCCTATCAGCCAATAGTAATGAGAAAAAAATTCAAATCGACCAATAGCATCAAAACTACACTGACTATTTGCTAGTAGCATCAAAATTACTCTGACTATTTGCTAGTAGCAAATTACAGCGACTATTTTTTCACAAACCATTCAAACCGTTCTTCTGCTGTAACACAGCTAGTTAAAAGTGGAGTAGGTAAACAGCAGTTGTTAAAAATAACAGGACACTCATCTGGAGGCTCCATCAAACCCTATCTACAACTTGAACTGTTTAAAAAATAATCACGCCGAATTACATTCGTGATGTTATTTTTTTTTATAATTTTAACTAGATTAGCACTCATCTTTGTTGCTATTAAGAAATCTGACGAGTGGACGAAGTGAATCTAGTTAAAATTATCAAAAAATTATCACCACTTATGTAATTACTGTTGAAAATTTATCGCGTGTACGTTTAATTCAAGGTTGCTGTAAACTGGCTTGGAATTGAATGCAACGTTTTAAATTTTTCTCTTTCCTAGCTAGAAAAGTGCTGCTTCGGAAAAAACTTCTCAAACTCACTGGAAATTTGTTGTAAAGTCGATGAAAATTTATCAAAAATACTGTAATCTTACAAAAAAGTTGGTTTATCAAGTTGCTTCAAATTTGGAATAAATAGTATAGAGAAAGGTACTACCAAATTGTTAACCTTATACTTGTGTGCACCATAAAGAGAAGAAAACTGGAGTACTTCGGCTACTGCAAAATATTACGTAGGATAAAGAAAAATGAACATCATAGCTAAAAAAACTTGCGTGGTTGGTAAGGGGCAAACACCAACACTCTATTTGAAATAGCAGTAAACAAAATATGAGTTGGCTTTACTCTAAGTGATGCCATGTTTTCAGAATAAATGGCATACGAACAAGAGGAAGAAACTGGTGAACACATGTACCGAAAGCTTTTGTGTAAACTGGCTGAAAATCCGTTCAACGTTAATCAGTTGTAAATTCCCCACGGATTGCTATAAATTCGATAAAAATTGTCGAAAAATTGACAAAAATTTGTTAAGAACTCGCATAATAGTTTCTAAAAATTAACTGAAATTAACTAAAAATCTAGTCAGTCTAACTGAAAATTTACGGCGTGCGTGCTGGACATTTTCTGCAAGCTTGTCGAATCAGTGCGAGAAATTGCCAAATAGTGGCTAAGCGCACTCTCATAATTCACTGAAAACTTGCTCAGCTTTTGATATAGACTTGTACAGAGTTTGCGAATGTCTTTAATTCTCAAACAATTGGTAAACATTTCCTACAATTTTTAATAGTAATTTACTATACAAGTGCGTAAAGCTACTCTTTAGGCACGAGTGGGGTAGCGTTAAAACACGAGTGAACGAGTGTTTTAAGCCCCTATCTACGATAGAATCTAGAAAACACGGTAAACATAAAAAAATTAAATGTAAAGTAGGATTACCAGCAACTAGTCGTAATTTTGCGTGTTTTAAAAGTTTTAGAACACGTTGCTACTGACGACGTAAACTAATGAAAACATGTTATTAAACAGTCGTTTTACAGACTTAAAACTGCCAACCAAAAGGCAATTTTACACACTGTCGCAGATAAAAATATTTTTTAAATTGTACCCACAATTGATTACAAATTTGTCTAATAACTCAAAGCGTTTTGAAAGCTTGACGAAAACATGCTGTATGCATTGAATGCAAAATTACAAAACTTTTGCCGGTGCCTAGCTAGAAGTGTATTGCAATTCTTCTACTAAAAAATTTGCTGCAAAGTTAGTAAAAATTTGCCATATATAATAGAAAATTCCTAAATAAACTTGATAACAACTTTATCGAAAAATTGCAGATTTTTTTGTTGAAAATTGGATGTAAGCAGGCCGACAATCGTCTGCAAAAAGTTAAAAAGCTATCTGACATTTTTGCTGACAATTTGCTTGAAGTAAAGTAACAAATCAGTACAAATTTTCCAAAACTGTTGGAAATGCACTAAAAATTCAGAAATATTTACTAAAACTTCACTCCAGCCTTAATGAAACATTGTTGTAAGTTCAACAAACATTTTTACATAATTGATAAACATTTTCTACTAACTCGCCCAATAGTGTCTAAATACTGGTTAAAAACATGTCACTACCAACTTGTACGATAATGTTGCTAAAAAACTGGTTACAAACTAGCTGAAAATTTACTCTATAATAGCTACAACTTAACCCAAACTTGTTGTAAATTTAATGACATTTTATTGAAAATGTACTCTTTTCAAATGAATTCGTGTACAGTGTACATGGAAAACTTTTGTGTAATCTGACTGAAAATCTGTTGCAAATTAATATATTCTTTTAAACTCCTTAATAGTTTTGTTGCTCAAATATTCTTGTTAAAAACGACTGGAAAATAACTGATAATTTACAAGGAACTCTTTGTAAAATTATTACTAAATTTGTAAAAAAACTGCTGCAAATTAAACGTTAGTCTTTAAATTCGATGTAATATGTTGGAAAAATGACGAACATTTTCTCAGAACTCGCACAATAGTATGAAAATTACATGAATTGTTACTATTTGTACTACAATATCGCTAAGAATCTTGCAATCTAGCTGAAAATTTACTATATAATAGCTTTAACTTTACAACATTTGCTGCATTTTTCTGAAAACTTGTTGACTCTACTACAAATTTATCAAGTAGTGGCTGTACACTCTCTAGGAATTCATTGAAAGTTTTACTAGAGCCTTGTTAAGAATTTTCTAAAAATTAAATTTCTAATTCCTAAAGAATTGCTAAACCTTTCCTACAATTTACTAAATATTTTCCAAGATTGTGTGGTGCAAATTGCATGTAAACTGGCTGAAAATTAATTGCATTATTTTAAATCTTCGGATAGTCGTCTTGATAGATTGTTCACGATTTGCTACAAATTGATTGACTTTTTGTTAACCATTTACTGTAAATTACCTGAATATTTAGGTATTGGAAATGTGCTAAATAGTTGTCTAAAATTACAGTAAATTTCCTGAATTTCGATCAATCGTATCTAAAAGTTTACTGAAAAAGTACTTTTACTGCAATATTACTAAAAAGTAGCAAGCTTGCTGAAAATTTACCTATAAAATTCTTTGCACATAAGCATTGTACGCATATTGTTATACATTTTCTGAAATCCTTTCTTACAATATTTCCATCTAACACTAATAAAGCTTTTCAGACCTCTAATTTAGTTTTCTTATTTTTATTAATTAAGGACATAGAAACATACATCGTTTCTGCAACTTCCAACGGAAGTTTTTCCAATTTTCTATTTCGATTATTCCACGTAGTTGTTGAAATGTATTGCCAATACTGCAAGAATTTTCCTGAGTACGTGATAAATGACGACGCTTATTATTACAAGCTGGCAGAAAATCTAAAAGCTATAAACTAGACTTAAGCTTCACGGGATGATTTGTATGTCACCTTTTTTTACAAGCTCGGAACATTCGAACTAATCCTTAAAAAATATATTTAGATACTTTATTACACATGCTTAAACACTTTTGTACATCTGCAAAATCCCGTGATTTAGTGTCTGCCTTCTCAACGTCAGAAGGAATTTCTTTGTACTTTACATATAAATCTCCATCTCTTGATAGACAGTTTTATTTTTCCTGGAATACAAAGTTGAATTACAATAAGTTGATCAGGTAAAGCTATCAGCGGAACTTTTTATAAAATGTTGGATCAGAAGATTTGTTTGGTACTATTTGACCAAACCTATTATTAAGCGAGATTAACATCAGCGCATTTTAAAAAATGCTTGCATGAAATCTAATTTGAAAGTAAAATGTCCATTACTAAAAGAAATCCAAAAGTTAAATCCAGTCATGCAAATGTCTCCGATAGTTTGAGTATCAGTGAAAAATTCGATCAGGGAGTGCAAGCTATCAATCCTAATCCATAGAATTTTCCTCGAGTTGATTTCATAACGTGGCTAATACCGTTTACAGGCACATGTTTTAGTCCAATGATTAACTGGATTGGTTTCTGTAGAGGGTTGTAGTTTCCAACATAAGAACTAGTTTTAGAGCCGGGGCACATCCAAATTCCCCAGTCATGGCATTTAACTGAAATTAAATTTTAACGGCGCCTGACGCTGTTATCAGAGCCCCGATGAATCGGAATTCTTGACGGAAATTGACTGGTATTAACTGATTGTTCTCACGCAACACGCCGAGAATTACAAGCCAGCTCCGATGTTCAGATAAGCCGCATAATTTGTAATTTGATTAACGCGAGGTATGGACAGGAATAAGTAGCTGCGCGATTAGCGATTTTAATTCGTGGCTAATTCAATTTGCATTTCCACAATTAAACTACTGGCGGCCCCGCCGCGCAAATCACATTTTAAAGCACACACGCCGGAAATTTATCGCGGCCCTGGAATGATAAAACAAGTGAATGATAGCGAGCCCTGTGTAAAGGGCGCGGGCGGCCGGAGTTAAATAAAAAAATGCTCCAAGTATGTAAATGAAATTGCAAGGTTGCGACCTGCTTTCAAGGTGTAGGATGTGCGCAAATGGGGTGCTTTTTCAAGAAATGCTATGTTGGGAGGTGTGTTAAAAGTTGTTTCAGCGGGGCTGTGGTATTTGTGTTTTAAATACAGCCTTAATATAATTGCTAAGAGGTGTTATAGTTTGCCTTTAAACGGGAATGTTTGGAGCATTTTTGTTGTGAACGGTAAAATTCACATGCCTAGTATTTTTTATTCTGAAAATTCTAATGATGTGTCAGTCTCAGCGTCATCTAATAGAAATGACACAAACTTTACTATTAAAGGATGCTTTGTCTGCCTGCGTGACTTTTTTAATACTCCTAACGGCAATGGCACGTGCTACGTGCCGAGAAAATAGCTACTTGTTATTATTTGGTGTTTAGTATTTTAGTATTTTATTTAATTTTTGTAAGTCATATTTTCATGCTCTCTATTTACAGAGATTACCCTAGCACACCAAATGACTATATTTTCGTCAAAAGTAAATATTCCCACTATAAATTTTCGCTATTTCAAGCCTTGTTGTTATTTTCTTATTCCACCTCCGTTAATTCATAGAATCTAAATCTGTCCCTCCTAGTTGGTTTATCAGATTTTCGCTCCTCTACCTGCACATTTCTTTTTCATTTCTTCAAATGGTGTCCGGTATCTCTTATCACTTATTTGATGTATTCCAATCAAGGCCTTTCGCTTTCTTTTTTTTTATTTGCCCTTTGATTGTGGTTGTGAGAAGCCCTTCTCTTATGACGTGTGTATGTCTGATGAGGCGGGCCCTTATTTTCTTCACCTATCGTCTCTAGGGCCTTCTCATTGCTTACTCTTTCTCTCCAACTTATTTTTAGCATTCTTCCGAGACAGTACTGTTCGAAAGAGTCTACTTTGTTCGTCCAAGTCTCATCTCCATATTGTACTACCCTCCAAATATGTTTTAAGAACATTTGTTCTATTTTTTTGGGTATTGCATAGCCCAAATAAGGAAATCCTTTTACCTCTTGCGTTTCTGCTCCAGTTAGATCTATAACTTCTTTTACAAACTTGTTTTCTCTTAATTATCTTCATCCCATATTTCCTGTTCAATATAACGTATATTTTTTTAGTTGCATGTTAAGGTTTTCTTAGCTTTCTGGCACTTGAGCTGTGCCATCTGCATATCTTATTTTATCCGCCCTTACTCCATATATTTTTATCCCCATGTCTACTTTGCCCCTTAGTTCGTATATCGCCCATTGTACGTATTAGTTGAATAATGGTAACGAGAAGGCACAACCTTGCCTTACTGTTTATTTTATTTTTATTTCTTTTTCTCCTACTTTTGTGGTAGTAGTTATGTTTGTTTGATTACGTATTTGTATTTTGTACCTAATTCCTGTAGTTTCTTGAACATATTTTTTCAATGTCGAACGTATCTTCTATGTCTATAACAGCTATTCCTTCGTTTCGTATACGCAATAGAGACATATTTTCAGACAAAAGATGTCTAGGTTCTTTCAAAGTTACTACTTTGTGGTAAGACTGGTTTTGCTTGAAATGTGCATAGCACTTCTTAATTTCAATTTTGGTTTTGCCAGTATTGTATTTGGCGTTTTACGTCAAAATATTTGCATTATCATATATAATGCAACTAGTGGGTTCTTGATTATCAAATAATCGTTTCTGTTTACACGAGATAAATTGTTTGGCAATCACGCGAGTCCGAAGCACGAGCGTGATTGCCTAAAACAATATATCGAGTGGAAACAGCAATGATTTGGTAACCAAGAAGACACAAGTTGCATTCGGCTAGATTATATCACGAGTCAATAAACAACGTTTGAATAGTGTATTTTAAATATTAAAGGTACAGTTAATGAGGTTGTTATGGCAATTTACTGACAGCAGGTAACGTAATGTTTGTGAAGGCGTGTGATTATCACCTATTAATCAGGAAGGTATGTGATTATCAGTTGCTATGTACTATTGCGAGACGCCTAAAGTCGGGGTAACTGGCAATCCTTTTAGTTAAAATACACTCGGACACAAAGACCAAAGCTACTGTTGCGAGATTAATAAGAACACTTAAGTACAAATACTTGCATTTATTTTTCTGCCGTTTACAGAACACTTAAGTTTAATACCGTTGTTTCTTAACTTTACGTATTTACATCTTCTTATTAACTAACTAAGTCCAGTTTGACCAAGAAAGCTCGGTGGGCGTTTACAAAGTTCCCAATAAACCTATCAGAGCTGGTCCAAATTTTGGACGTAACAGTTCCTAATAGTTCTATGAATTTTACAAGTTTGAGGCTTTCCCACGGTGAAATGTGGTCCGCTCGGACTCTCGCAAAATATAACTATAAAGGTTTACAATTCTATTAAAAGCATTTGGTCGCAGCTGCAAGTAATTTTTATGATCGAGTTGCAACCCTTGCTTCTTCTAATCACGTACCGGTCATATACATCACTCAATATTTCGGTTTATGAAGTAAACCCTGCATAAACTTATTCTAATCTATTCGTGAGATTGCAATATCTCCAGCTTCCCAAGCGAAATGCACGTTTCTAAACATCCGCTTGTTGTAATTTAAATATGAAATTTTGCCTTAAAATATTTATTATACAGATGGCTTAAAGCTAACTAAAGTACAGTATATTCCTACATAGTTCATTTCATTAAAGAACGCAAATCGTAACAGTATATTATCAGAAGTTAGTACATGCGTAACTATGCATTTTGCCGTTTTTCATTGGTTGATGTTAGAGGGAGTGGTATAATCAATCTAATCTATATCTGATAGCAGTACTGATCGTCCTATTTTAGTGGTGTAACTGAAGACCAACATAAAAACCCAAAGAAAAAAAAATGACTGTAGAGAAGTAGGTAGGAGTTGTAACTAATCAGGTTTTTCTCTATATCTATCGTTTCATATTATAACAGCCACTGGCAGCATCTTTTTGTTAAAAACATTCCTACACAACTTAAAATTACATAAATCCATATATGGTGTCCAATTTTTTACACTGTAGTCAGTTTCCGCTTTATATAGCAATTTTTTCATATCATCCTAACTTAAGCAGAAATCTGTTTCCAACTTTTATTTGGGAAAATGCCAGAAAAATGTGTTACTTTTGACGATCTCCAACTAATACTTACAATGCTGATAGTTTTCACAAAGTTGCGAAAATTATGTTATTTCTAATTGTTTCTGCCAGTTCCATACATTAAATACACTAACCAATAGAAGCAATTTTCTAGATCTATAAGCATTATTTGTTTTAATGGCATTTATACTTTTCAAAATTCAAAAATGGTTTTCATTGTGTTCTCTGAAAGATCATGAATAAATAAGCTTTATCTACGACCGTGTGTAAAATTGACTTTTTAGTTGGCCGCTTTAAGTTTGTAAAACGACATGTTTTCATTAGTTCACGTCGTCAGTAGCAACGTCTTTTAAAATTTTACACAACGTAAAATTACGACCGTTTGCTGGTAATCCTAATTTACATTTAAAATATTTTTTATATTTACCGTGCATAACATATTGCACGATACGTACACATGCGCAAAGCATTTTTAGTCACTTGTATCGTAAATTACTATTATGACACTATTCGTTAAAAACCACATAAATATTTAACAACCGCTAAATACGTATTCCGACAGCTAAGCTGTCATCTTCTGTAGCCTTGAAGAGAGAGACTAACCGATAAAGTTAGTTGAAGATCTGCTGGTCACCAGAAAGTAATGCGAAGTATGAAAGTCTTTCACTGGCGATTTGGTGAAGATCATACCTTCAGCCAACTTTGTCGGGTTAGTCTCTCTTTTCAAGGATACTGAAGATGACGGTTTAGCTGTCGAAATAGGTATTTATCGATTGTTAAATATTTGTGTGGTTACGGGTTTTTAACGAATAGTGTCAGATGCAAACCACAGGCTCGAACAGCATTTTAGTAAATAAGTTTTATGTGGTGTGCTATAACCATAAAATGTAAACCCTCAAGAAGAGTCTCCGAAGCCCAAATATGTTTGTAATTATTTGCCAAGATCATGGAAAATTGTTTTTTAGTTATATGCAACAGTTTCACACTACCTATATAGATTACGGAAATAAATCAAATAGCAAGGAAAATGATCCAGTAAGATATCCTCCAATATAGTACTCTCGTATTAGAATATATTATAGAAGAAGATGAAACACTAAACATATTTCTGAAAAAAGAAGTCTGAAAGCGGGAGCGTATGTAAATAGTTGAAATGAGCAAACAAATAACTAAATGCACTGGACAAAAGACTACACTTGGGATTTGTAAATGACGTTATAATATTCACACAAGAAGAGAAACCACTTAAGGAAACGTTGGAATAAAGATGAATGGATAGAATATAGAAAAGGTAGGCATATGTAACATCTAGAAAAAGCAGTCACAATACGAAAACAAAATCAGGAATAATGAATACACAGAAAGCTAAAATTAAGCTTGGCAGACTACGGTAAATTAAAATTTGTCCTCCACATCAAACTTCAGCCAAAAAATTCACGAAAAAACGAAAGTGGATGATAATAAAAAGAATTTTCTCCCTAAAATGGAAGTGAGCAGGACATGTTGCCAGTCACACATATAATTGGAACAAAATTTCTACAAGATAGAGGCTTTTGGGAATGAGAAGAAATGGCGGTAGACAGCAAGGGAGATGATATGATATAAAAACCACCGCAGGATTAAACTGTTATCAAGTAGTTCATAGTGGAGAAAAGTAAAAAGCAAATGAAAGAGGCGTATAGAATTTTCAAAGTATAAACCTGTTTGCAATTTTTGCTTTCTCAACTATCAAGAGAAAATAAATTCTTTCAGTAGTATCTCAAATATTACCAGTACATTTACATTTTACACCTGGTAGGAAACTACTGCCTAAATACATTTCCGATGTAATAATTTTGAAAACTTAATTATTTCGCGAATATACTTTTAGAGCAACACGTAAGATACATGCATTATCCAATATTTTTACCTCCTAGAAGATTATGAAACAGTGAGTTGTTGGAATAACATTCGTTTTTACTATTAATGTAAACATATCGTGTATGAGAAAGCTCTACTATAGACACACAAATAACGTGATCGCTTCCACATTGTATTTGTTTTCTAGATTTTTTAAAATAAAGTATTATAAATAGTAAATTTTGGAAAAAATATCAGCTATGTTAGTAATTGTATAAATTTAGCTACTTGAACATGAAAACAAAAGTTTCAATTAGACATTTTAGTATTGTCAAAAAACACATTAAAACATTTATTAAAAAGTATAATTACAACGTTTTGCTGGATTATACCAGCTTCTTCAGATAAAATAATATTTCAAAAATATACAAACTTTATGCCGTAATTATTCATAATAAAACTGTCATTTTTTTATTGAAACATTTATTCTTCTTGTTTAAAATTGTAAATTACTATTTCTTTTTCTTTCAAAACTCCAAACAATGGTTAATATAAGAAATGAAAAACAATAAGCTTGTGGCTGTTTTCCGTAAGTAAATTAGTTTTATGTTTTATTTTCTTTTTTTTTCTCCCTAGGTTGTTTTGAGGGTTTTTTATGCTTTGTTGTTAATGTCTTGTCAATTATTGATGATGTAATATCAAGTTATTTAGTTTTCCTTTAATTCTGTTGGAATTTTGGTTTCGTTTTTGTTTAATTGGAAATAGCTTTTACAATTTTTTTTAGAGTACTTGGTTTATTGTCAGAAGAAATCATTCGGGAAAACTTATTGGTTATTATTTTATTTCCTTTGATTGTAAGTTGTATAACTGGCTTGTTGTTTCCTTGTTGTTTCAAATAACATTATTGGAATAATTAATTTTCTGCCGTTCTCTTTTTTAGGTCGTGGGCTTTTCCTATTTTTTCTGTTTGGAAAATCTTCGTGGCATTGTTTGTGTTGAAATTAATTAGTTACACGTAATATTGGTAACTTTTTCTTGTTTTAATTATCGTTTAATAAGGCATAATTTGTTGGAAACCATCAAGGTTTGGTTCAGTGACCTTCACAATACTATTTCGGCCGCGATTGTTGGGATTACCATTTAATATGCAGAATCAGCCCTCATTGTTTTGAATTTCTTGGTTTACTTTTATTTCTTCGTTAGTTTTGTCAGAAATTTTTAACAAGAAAGTTTAGGCAGCCATTAAATTTTTACGTAGCTGATAGCTGATATTTTCTCCAAAATTTACTATTTTTAAAACTAAAAACAGCTGTAATCCCAAAATTTTAAATAAAGTATTATCTTTATCATGCCTGAAAAGAAAAGTTAACAAGTGAATCGGAAGATTTGAACTTTATATTAGAGTAAAGGGAAAAGTTGGAAATAAATGATGTTATAACAGAAAACAAAAGGAAAACTAGAAAAAGTGGGAAACTGGAGACTCCAACGGGTGTATATACAAAATGTAGTATATTCCGACGATGTAGTAATAATAGCAAAAAAAACACTAGAGAATTGCAACAAACATTTCGAATATGGAAGGAGGAACTTTCAAAGAAAGGATTGAAGATAAACTTCAATACGAGTAAGGTGATGAAAATAACAAAGGACGAGGATGACCATATGGAAGAAATCAGAATGGAAGATGAAATAGTAGAAGAAGTGAGCAGCTATAAATATCTGGGATCAATAATATCAAAAGACGGAAAAATAGACAAAGGTGTAGCAAACAGAGTACACAAGTAAAATGTCCAACCTGATAAATAACACCATAATTGAGAAACGCGAAGTGGAAAAGAAAACAAAAATTCATATATACAAAACTATATATATATCCCAACCCTAACATATGGGGCAGAGAGCTGGCCAATAATAGACAAACATAAGTCAAAACTAACAGCGATGGAGATGAAATACCTAAGAAAAGTGTCAGGGAAAACAAGAAGAGATAGGATACGAAACATCAATATACGAGAAGAACTAGAAGATACCCCAATAGTAACAAGAATCAAGACAAAGCAACTTCAGTGGTATGATCACATAACAAGAATGCGACAGGAAAGATTGCCAAAAAGGGTAATGGAGATGGGAGTGGACGGAAGAAGGCCACGTGGAAGACCACGAAGGACATGGTTAGAAAACATCAAAAAGTTAGCATTAATAAAGGGTATCAGAATGGTGGAAATGAAAAGACGGAAAACAGGAACAACTTTAAGGGATGGACCGAGGACCTGACGCCGAGAGGCAGAAGGGATAGATAAAGAAGAAGAAGGAAAAATGTGTCAATACTATTTCAAATTTAATATCTAACAACGTACTGTTGGCGAAAGAAAAGCTAAGTTGCAATTACCTCAGGCCAATCTCACAGGTGAGAAAAGCAAACTGCTGAATTAAATGCTACGGTTAGTGCCAGTATGCGAATATCTCATATTATAGAGGAACAATAATAGTCCAGTCGTTGTAGGTTTTCCGCTCCGAATTCTTTAAACCTTGACCGATTGACGTGAAATTTGGTGAGCGGTTAGGGGATGGCTCAAGGAGCAAAAGTGACATAGCGCCGATGTGCGCTTTTACCCTGAGAGTGGATGCCACCCCTTCTCGGGGGTGGAAATTGTTCACTCAAAATAACCCCGGAAATGGATAGAGGAACAAATTCTAAGTAAAAAATGTTCTATATAGTTTTTTCGATAGATCGATATTTTTCGAGCTATTCGCGATTGAAAACTTAGATTTTTTGTGATAAAAATGCATGTTTTTGGGCGGTTTTTGGCGAATAAGTCGAAAACTTCGCTTTCTATCAAATAAGTTGTAATAACCAAAAATCAGGCTTAGAAAACAGCAAAGAGATTGGTTGTTTAATGAATGCTCTAGGTCCAAAATAAAAGAAGTTATGGCTCGTTGAAGAAGATTTTTTTTTTAAAACAACTTTGTTCGAAGTAATCAACGTTAATTAACGAAAAACCGATGCATTTGTCGGGAAAAACTTATAGAACATTTTTTGTAGTGATTGAAAAGACCTTTAAAATAAACACTGTTAAAAGTCGATTGCATTATAACTAAGCGAGTTACGATGCAAAAACTGTGGGCCACTTGAATTTTTGAAAAAAAAATGAGCGATAAAACCCCAGCCATTCCACTAGAATTGATATTGACCATTATCCCTTTACAAATTACTTTATTTTAGTATTACTCATGTAATCCAAAAGTTTTTCGACATGCTCAGACTTTGCATATTCAAAAAGTAAAGGGTTAAAGGGCTCGGGAAAGGTAGTGCGAGCACTATAATGCAAACTTGTAACATTTATATCTCTGTTATTTTTTTCCTACAGAAATAAACAAAAAACTAAAATGTTCGTTAAGAAAAAATCCACATTTTTGTACTATATTATTTTTTACGTTTTTTTCTTTAGTTTTAAGTATTTTCAAAATAAGGTATTTTTTTAAGAAATTTGAAAAATACGTTTTTGCACTCATGATTTCAAAATTCATATTTCCCGGTCATTCCCGATGCGCCGAAAATGACTTTTCCCGCACCGGGGTGTTTTTTACTTTCCCACAAAAACTATGGCAATTGTGTGTTCCAAGGGCGCTGTAAACGTCAACAAAAGCTAACAGGTGCTAGGATACGTATAAAAATTTAGTAATTTGTGCTGCCAACTCAGTAAAGTTGTAAAACACTAAATAATATTTTTTTAACTTTTTTAAATATTTTGAGTTATTCGTTACAAAAAACATTGTACCTACCTCTTTCGGGAAGAATTTTCCCGAATTCGCACTACATGCAGCACTCCCTTCGGTCGTGCTGCAAACAAAGTGCTCATTCGGGAAAATTAACTTCCCGAACTTGTTAGGTAAATAACTATTTCCATTTTCATCATATTTTTTTCGAAAAATACGCATTCTAACCCGCCCAAACTTTTGGACTACATAAGTAATACTAAAATAAAGTAATTTGTAAAGGGATAATGGTCAATATCAATTCTGGTGGAATGGCTGGGATTTTAGCGCTCATTTTTTTTTTTCAAAAATTCGAGTGGCCCACCGTTTTTGCATCGTAACTCGCTTAGTTATAATGCAATTGGCTTTTAACAGTACTCATTTTAAAGGTCTTTTGAATCACTACAAAAAATGTTCTATAAGTTTTTCCTGAAAAATGCATCGGTTTTTCGTTAATTAACGTTGATTACTTAGAACAAAGTTGTTGCAAAAAAAAATCTTCTTCAAGGAGCCATAACTTCTTTTATTTTGGACCTAGAGCATTCATAGAAAAACCAATCTCTTTACTGTTTTCTAAGTTTCATTTTTGGTTATTACAACCTATTTGATAGAATACGAAGTTTTCGACTTATTCGCGAAAAACCGCCCAAAAATATACATTTTTATCACGAAAAATTTAAGTTTTCAATCGCGAATAGCTCGAAAAATAGCGATCTATCGAAAAAACTATATAGAACATTTTTTACTTAGAATTTGTTCCTCTATCCATTTCCGGGGTTATTTTGAGTGAACAATTTCCACCCCCGAGAAGGGGTGGCATCCACTCTCAGGGTAAAAGCGCACATCGGCGCTATGTCACTTTTGTTCCTTGAGCCATCCCCTAACCACTCACCAAATTTCACGTCAATCGGTCAAGGTTCAAAGAATTCTGAGGTAATAGCATATTTTTACCTTCAACGACTGGACTATAAAACCCCTCACAAATGGTGAGTACATTCAGGATGTTCTAATTGCAGCAGTTGAAGAAATATTTTCAGGGGTAATATAATAAGTAGTATGCCTATTATCGATAATTTTTTGATGCATATTATGAGTTATAATCCCACAGCAGTATAAATACTCGTTGTGTTTTCATGCATTGGGATTATACCGAGATGATATTCTTAAAAAAATATAGATTATTATGTATACTACGAATTATATTTAGGAAGAGAATATAATCATTTATAATATATGGAAGATGGAGCGTAATACTATTTTATTACCTGAGTATCAATGTTCATGATCAATGTTTGTCCGAAATACACTTTTGGTAGCACGACCTAACCTCGAAAAATCAGTTGAAATTTCTAAATTAGTTCATTTGACCCGTGAAACAAAACCAAGTTAGCGCTCGTACCAAATCGAAAATCGCGAGTCTTAAATTTAAGAGATGGTGATTGGCTCAACATTTAAGAAATTATATTCTCACTGAAATCAGGGTCTCATATCAAAATGTGTGCAAAACTCAACAAATTTTCAGAAAAGTTTAATATTAAGGATACTATTCAGCGTGCTATATTATTATAAGAGATGTTGACAGCCAAATGAATACGAGAGAAGAACTTTTCGATTTTAAGAGTTTCAAAGATACAATAACCTGAAGAGGTATCAAAGAAGCTGTGATAAATTGTATGATGGGGCTATTAATTAAATTCTTAGTCATATAGAAACTGTCTATCCAATACAGTGATCTGCTTTTTTACGCTAAAATTTGATGATTGGTGGAAAACGCTTAGAAAGATTTTGAAACTTAAGAAAGGGTCTGGATTCTACGATGAACAATGGCTTCTGGATATATGTTTTCTAACAGACCTCATAGAAGCTTCAAGGTGAAGATAAACTGATTACACACTGTTATCACGATATAAAATCGTTCGCTGAACGCTATAATAGGCGAAAATACAAAAGAAAAAGCTCATGATAATCTTAATCGCTTCTATCTAGGCAGGACAGCCAACTGTGAATACCCACCATAGTCCGTAACTAATATAGTGTTCAACGGGTCAACTGAGCTGCTTCGGAGTAGAAGTGCGTAAATACTAAAATGATCATAACTTTTCATAGAGGGAGATATTTCAAAAATACATTTATTAGAAGCAGACTTTTTGATAAGCTGTAACCTGTTAGAAACAAAAACATAAATGCAATTAATGTAATATTTATTTCTAGTAAATGCAAATAAATAACATAAGAGGGCGGTTGAGGTGACCTCAATACTAAACCTGCGACGTGTACACAGCATTCACAGCATAACGTATTCATTTTAATTTCAAAAGTAAGGTGAAGACACACAAAGCTCAGGGTACGTAAGAAATACAAATTTAAATACATATCTCCAATTCAGAAGCTTATTCGCGCCACTACATTTTGAATTGCGACAAAAATATTTAGTTAAGAGTAAAGCGTATCTATTACCAACGTCGACCAA
The DNA here is from genome assembly GCA_940337035.1 of Agriotes lineatus. Classification (NCBI taxonomy): domain Eukaryota; kingdom Metazoa; phylum Arthropoda; class Insecta; order Coleoptera; family Elateridae; genus Agriotes; species Agriotes lineatus. The sequence goes on along the minus strand of OW679194.1, from coordinate 9,642,755 downwards.
GAAAGCTGATGTGGCTTTTAATCTCGTATAGTCCCCAGTAGAGCAATAATGAGGTACCGTCTTATCAAAAACTATCTAAAATAGGAAATAAATGCGTAATGACAAATTGCCAACATGTGTTTTACAATAGAACTGGCCAAAACAATGTTATTTCCTCATAGATCTACCGGATGGTGTTTTTCCATATTTCATGTAACTGACCAACAGTAAGGATAGGTAAAAATAATGACGATGAAGCAAGCACTCAATTACAAATCTTTTACGAGCTCAGGCTGAAAAACCTTCAATTGAAACAAAAGGAGACTGATCAGTCAAAGATAGGGGACGATAAGCCGTTTCGCCACCACAGTGGGATGAAATGACCCTAGAAAACCTGTCCGCAGAAGGAAGTCACTAAGCAAGCGCGCTAGACTGGCGGCAACAAAACGAATAGCTTCGCGAACTAGAGTAGATGACACGTAAAATTTAACAGAGAATGTCTGAGAAACCAAGACAGTAAGAGATATTAAGCGCAGATTTAAGCCAAATAATGTATAAGGGGATTAACCTTGCAAATAAAGTTGCACCCGTTGGATAAAAAACACTGCCCAAGACTAGGATACCGTTTCGATAAATTTACTGAAAATCCGTAACGGAATATGGGTATATAGGTACCTAACCTCCAAGTCTTCAAAACAGATACTTGATGTAAAACTGGTAAATATGTAGTTTCCAGAGCTAATTACTTAAAATAACGCTTTCAAAGAGGTCTAACGAAACCAGGAAACATCACATTACGAGGGGAGGAAGAGGGCGAGAGTCAAGAATAACTATGGCGTATGAGCAGAAAATCTAACGATGTCGTTTAAACAAAAACTAGCAATTAAATAGCAGTTACGAACAATTAAGGTGAGGTTAAATCACGAGAGCTGAAGAAAGCAAAAATAGGTGTTTACATTAAAATAAACTTAATAAGTGACAACAAAGGTGTTTCTATATATGCAAACGAAGTCGCAAAATTTCTCAAAACATTTCAAGACAACTTCGCTAACCTATAAAGGTGTGGGGACATACTCAACATTTTCATATGTCTATTTTGCGTTGACATCCAACCAAGCACGAAATTAAAGGGCATGTTTGCGGCCAATTATCCTTTATCTGATAGACGTGTCTGTCTGGGACGCTGTTTTGTCCGGGACGCTGGTCCGTCCGGGACGCTGGTCCGTCCGGGACGCTGTTTCAGCAGCCAAACCGTAAGAGATAGAGAAAAAAGTTATTAAAATTATATGTTTGGAATGGTCATGTCAGGTCAGGAACCGAATTTCAGTCACGTGACACTTCCGGTTTTCGAGAAATCACAAAAAGACCGGTTTTCAAATAGAACGCGTATTAAAGAAAAACTGGTTCGGCCGCCAAACGGAGCTGCGACCCTCTGCGCCTTAAATCCTCGATCGGTTAGGCAACCACTTTGACACCTTCCAGGTCTGGGTGGTTGCCTAACCGATCGAGGTTTGAAGGCGCGTTAAATGAGACATTTGTCTCACTGGACTGCTAGTCTATTTGAATTTTACTGAAAATGCGTTCACGAAGATACATTTTCAAACAACTGGAAATGTGCATTACAGCTGCAACTGGAACCAGAACCTATACCAGCATATCTTTCTTGTCGAAATTGAAAATTGATAAATCGAACAATCGAAACAAGCTGATGGATGAAAATATGAAGAATCAACTAACTTGGTTTTTCGAATAAATTGTCCATAGTACGTCAACGAATTCTTTCGTTAAAAGTATAAGAACCACAGAGAACCGATACTTCTCTCTATATATAAACATATGCTGTGTCTACCTGCGCCACATTTTCACCGCCAATGGCAGAAACTTTACTGCTAGGTGCCAGATTTTATTTTAAATTTACAGTTCAATTTGAAAAATGCTAAAACTGTTTTAATTAGATTCAGCTATGTATTTGTACATATTGATCAAAAACGAGTATATCTCTACCATATATCACAATCCGGAAACAAAAGTTTGTATTTTTTTAGTCTATTCACAAAAACTGCAGCAATTCCAGTTTAAACTCGCTACACGTCATTAAAGAATAGTACGTTTTGTCCAATCATCTTATTTTGAGTGTACGTTTCCACAGTACTATTCTTCATAACACATTTCCTATATTTAAAATCACTCATGCTTTATGCTCACTTAGAAAAGAATCAATAGGGCATATGTAATTTTGAAATTTTGTAAGACTTGCTCACGGGGTAAAATACTATCCGACGCTGAATGAGGAACTAATTCATAAATATTAACTAATACAATACATTAAAAATTAAGCTTAGAAAGTGCTATACTTATGACTTTTTTAAGTTTAGCTAATCGCACTTACTAGATATGTTGGTTCAACTGTTTCAAACAAATAATAACTAGGAAGTATCATAATTAATACTGAATATTGGTATTCGAGTCCGCCATCTTCGAGCAAGCAATTGTTTCGCAGCGAAGCTGAAAAACAGCAAAAAAAGCCGGCCAAAACCGTAAACATGAAAACAATACAGACCATCATCCCGTCGTAATAGCCCAGTAGCTCGGGCACGACGAACATCTCGTAATCCATCCTGCTCACGTGGCGATCAGCACAGCGAAATCGACGCTCGTTTCCGGCAAGTCGCACCAGCGCACATGAACTAAACGAATCCGATTTTTTGGGTTGCAGCGGGCATGTTTGTTTATGCTACACGTCTAAAGAAAGCGTAAACCAAGCTTCACACCAGCCGCGGCTCCATGTGCGCAGATCGCCGAGGGCCCCAAGGGGTGCCTTCGGCGCTAACGCTTCTCCGGAGCGCTATTTAGGGACGCGGGGACCCGCTCCGAAGTGAGCCCACCTTCACCGCCAGTGAGCCCACCTTCGGGAGGAGCGGACTTAAGAAATAGATGTGTGCCAATCGCGATCGGCCTGTTTTGTGTTTTATCGAGATCTGCTGTGCGATTGAATCGCTGGTGCGGTATTTTAAACACGTTACGCGGCTCTTGGCGTGCATCATTCTCTGCGCCGCGACTATTTGCTCTGCGGAATTGAATTTACAAAAGCGGAAAACGAACTTATATTTAAGAGCGTATTTATACAGCTGTACTGTGACTGTGGTACTTTAATTTGTTTCCAGAAGCAGTTTCCTCGCGTATGAACTCGGGCCGCAGGTGCTCCGGAACGCCACACCGCGAGTGCTTTTATAAATTTGGGTTAACTTCTTGAGATGGCTTTTTAATGGATCTAACGGGCAGGGCCGTCGCCAGCCCCAAACAAGACGAATCTATGGAATTTCATCATTCAAATCGCATGACAACATTGGCCAATACCAATATTAAAATCAAAAATTCAGCTTAGACCGCGTGGTCTGTGTAGAAAGTAGTTAAAATGAGAACGATTAGAACACACTCCGAGAAATTGCAACCCTGAAAATGTTAAGACCAACGTGAAAGAAGCAAAATTGTGTACAAATTGCCTTACATAAAACATCGAACTTGTTCACTTTCCCTGTTTACGGAGTTATGTTATTGCAACAGGGATTTTTAAGATTTAGATCGAGCAGAATTTCGTATAATTTAATTTATATCTTTATTTCATTTTAAATAATAATAAATAAATAAGTTCTTTATTTTCGTTTTACATAATCGAATTTTAAGTAACAGTAATAAATATTGTTACAATAAATAAATGAATATCATAATACAATAAAGAAATAAAGAAGTAAAAGATACACCACTTAGCTATAAAAACAGCTGTGTGTGGCTTTGCAGATATTATTAACTTTGCATCTATCATGCATGTGCTAGAAAAAATCTATATAAAAAAAAGCAATTCAATTTAAAGTAAAAGCAAAAATTCAATCTATGGAAAATGAAGCAGAAACCTTTTGACCAGTTTATTAAAATTATTCCGATGTATGTGTAAGTTATTTTCTTTAATGTACAACTGAAAGTTATTATAGAGCTTTGGCATGTAGTAATTGAAACATCTTTGACCGACTGATTTATTTACTTTATGTGGGATAGCATCAGTTCTGTGCCTAGTATTTATGCTTTGTGAGTTTTTCCAAATATATTTTAATATGGCACTATAGAATAATTGTTGCAATGTCATGACATTCGAATCACTAAAAACAAGGTTAGTCGGATATATACTAGGCTTTCCTAAAATAATTTTTAATATATACTTTTGTATTATTTCCACCCTCTCCGTGTAAAGACGAGCTGCTCCACCCCAACCTAGTATGCCATAGGACAAAATGGACTGTACCAAAGCATAGTAAAAACAGTAAAGTTGTTTAACTAATAATATTTCTTTTAATTTCTTAATGACATATATAGCTTTTCTTAATCTATTGCATATATTGTTTATTTGAATGTCCCATCGCATGTGTTGGTCCACGGTGATTCCAAGATACTTGGTGGAAATTACCTTTCTTATGTTTATGTTGCATTTACAATTACGAGTAATTACAGGGCAATTTGTATCATGAACTGTAATGTTAGTAAAATCAGCTTGACTATTTGCATATATACTAACAGTAATAAACACACTTTTTGAATAATTCAAACTTAATATATTTGCATCTAACCAACCTTTTATAATAGACAAATCTTGTGTTGCTGCAGTTCTCACCGCGTGCCAACTTTCTGCTTGTAGAATCAGGACAGCATCATCCGCATAAGCAATCAGTTGACCATTCAAATCAGTAGATAGTAGAAGGTCATTAATATATATTAAGAATAGTACAGGTCCAAGTATGGTACCTTGGGGTACCCCACATGTAACTATTTCCGAAGAGCTTCGAGTCTGATTAATATTAACTAGTTGTGTTCTATTACTTAAATAATTTTTGAAAATACTTAATGTAGTTCCACGAATTCCACATTTATATAATTTGTTTAGAAGGACTGAATGATCAACTGTGTCAAATGCCTTAGCAAGATCGAGAAATACCGCAACACAAGGTTCTGAATTGTCTAATGCGTTGTATATGCGCTCACATAGTAATGCAATCGCGTCATTTGTGCTCTTAGTTTGTGTGAAGCCGAACTGGTATTTTGAAAGTACTTTATGCTCTTTGAGAAAAGACGTGAGCCTAATATGTATTAATTTTTCAAAAATTTTTGCTACATTGGGTATAATAGACAGGTCTATAATTTGAAATACAGTTTAGCGGTCCACCTTTATGTATCGGAGTTATAACAGCAACTTTGAGACAATTAGGAAACGATCCTTGCAAAAAACAGTTATTAAAAATTGTAGCAAGAGGTGATGCAATAATATTTGAAATTGATTTTAAAGTTTCAGATTTAATATTGTCTATACCCGAAGATTTGTTATTTTTAAGCCCCAAGAAAAGCGCCCTTCCGTGCTTTCCAAGAATACTTCGATACTCAGCATCACTCCGATTCGCTAATACAATGAAATGCTATGAACCAGTCATTTATCAAAAAAAAAAAAATACAAAAAAAATTTTTTTTTGCCGACGACCATAGCTCAAAAGTTGATGTTGCCTTCATTTTCGGAGGACCTATCGTATGAAAACGATCCAAGACTTCAGGAAGGTTCCTGGCGACCGGAATCGTGTACACATACGAACATACATCCTCCGCACAGCACGTTTAGGCACCCCCCAATACGGGGGATTGATCTAGTGGGCTGGGATCTTCACCAAAAGATCCGCACCGCCGAGCCGGAGATTTGATATAGTGGGTTCATTAGTCGGTTGGCTCGAATTTTAGAGATATTTGACTCAGAGTGGTTTTCGATATGAGGGAATTTCAATACTTCGTACACTTCGTGTCGAAGTAATAATCTCCTGAGAATTAGTTGGGGTAAGAAATATGCTGTGTTCTAAATTCGAAATTTGACTAATCATGAGAGATGTTTTTTCTTTGTCCAACTGAATTTTGGACAATACCTTACTAACGTTAACAAAGTATTTATTAAATTCATTGGCTATATCCTTTTTGCATTCTATAGTTTTGTCATCAATAGTTAAACAATTAATTGACTGTTTTTGTGGTTCATTATTTAATGCTTCTTTAGCAATATTCCATAATTTTTGTGAATTGTTTTTATTGAGTTCAATTTGTTGACGGTAATATTTGTTTTTAGTTTTGACAATGAGAGCATTTATTGTTGATTTATACCTTTCATATGTTTCCCGTATTACATTATTTTGTGGATATAAACGCATTTGATGATATAGCTTACCCCTGACGTGAATTGATTTAATTATGCCATTTGTAATCCAGGGTTTTCTCTTTCTGAATTTGTGAGATAATGTTCTGATGTAACTACATTTTTCTGTTTCACGTTGAATTATTTCTATAACATTTTCAAGCGATTTTTTAGTATCTTCAGATATGATCGAATTCCATTCAATTTTTTGTAAAACTTCTGTTAGTTTTTTATAATCTATTGTTTGAATTTTTTTAGTGTAGCTCTTTTGCCTATAGCCAGATGCTTCTGATTTATTTGGGAAAGTAATGTTTAAAATAAGAGGATTGTGATCGGTTATTTTTGAATTTAATATCATGGGTGTGATTTGTTCTTTACAAATATTAGTTTTGAAAAAAATGTGATCTAAGCATGTTTTATTATTCCTAGTAGGTGTATTAATGTAAGAACTGTACCCATGCCTTGAAAGAATATCCAAATAGTTATGTGTGTTTATGTCATTGTAATTTAAAATATCAATATTTAAGTCGCCTACTATCAATTCATTCTCCAAGTTACAGAATTTTTTTATATGATCATCAAGTTCGTTTAAAAATTTATTAGTATTATAAGCAGGCGATTTATAAATAGATGTTACACCATATTTTTTGTTATATTTTGTTATTTGTAATTTCATTATATTGTAATTGTCGTCATGTTCAGTTAAATTAATAGCCACAGGCAGAGATGCTCTAACAAACACCACGACACCGTCACTTTTATTAAATCTACTGTTGTTATAGAAAGTGGTGTATCCTCTTAGGCTGAAACAGTTTATATTTTCTATTAACCATGTTTCAGTAAGTATAATAATGTCAAATAATGAATGTAGTTCTTCAGTTAATACTTGCAGTTCATCAAAATTTTTGGATATGCTTCTTATGTTAGTGTGTAATAAACAAAAGTTATTTTTATGTTTTAAGTTTGTTGAAAATTTATTTTGCAATTCGCTTATATTATTTAATGTAAATGTTTCAATATTATCATTATCTAATGCATTTAGTAAAGTACCAGTAGTTGTAATTACCATAAAGAAAAGTAAATTGTAGTGGGCAAACGGTGCGCAACATCTATATCAAGAATAACACTTCCCAAGCGATTTATAATTAAAGCTTCCTCGTGTGTTAAAAACTTTTATAGAACTAGTGCATGCTAATTGTAATATTGATATACAGGATGGGTCACGTAACTTGGAGCAATTTCAGAAATAAATATTGAATATCCGTACAACTTTAGTGTAAGGTCCTGCCTATTGTGCATGTCCGCCAGTCAACCGTCTGATTGGTCGCTCGACTTAGTTGAGTTCGCGCCAACATGAAAACACAGAAATTCCAAACGTCACCAACAATACCCTGTGTCTCTAGTTTTCGTTGCCCCATAAAATATTATTTGTCGTTCTAGCTTGTTTAGGTTAGTGGCAACCTTTAATCGTTTTTTAAATTGAATAAGATGCTGTGTATGGTTCTAGGTTGTGCTCGTGCAGGTTATTTCCAGCCTTTGGCTACTTTGTAAAATTAATACCCCATAGCATTCATTGTTTGGAAATCGCTGATCACATTCATGCCTGACAGTTAAATTTTTCATCATGCGAAATATGCAGGCCTTCATGTTAAAGTTTTGCCTGAATATCAGTGTTGCCACTATATGTGTATATTGGGTTGTAGTCCTAAATAGTAACCGTGTACGGCTTCTAGCTTACATTAACCTATACTCTAAAAACGAGCAGGTATCGGTCAAATAAGACATAATACTATAACAGTTGTAGGGGATGCGAATAAGGCTGCAATAATGGTGCTGTTTGAATATAGTTAAATTTCTATTTATATGTTAGTTATGTGTTATTCTTAACCCTGCAAAACTAATAGCGCGGACGCATGAAAGTTAAACCAGGTTTGTCGATTAAAACAAATCTAGGATTAAATATTACAATTTGTTTATAATAGGCACAAAAGTTAAACTGGGTCATTGATTGTAAAACGACCCAGGAGTTACATGTTAATAGTACAGGCTGATTTTTTTATCATGTAACAACTTGTAGGCAACCCATTATGCAGACGCATGCATTATGCATGCTTCTGCATAATGGGTTGCCTATAAGTTGTTACATAATAAAAAAATCAGCCTGTATAATAAGCATAAGCTACGTCAGGCATGAAAGCAATAAAATGATCAAAATTAAATAGTGCTAGAAGTTAATAAAATTTTGGGTAAAAAGCGAATTGGGCATTTAATATAATCAATATTTATAACCGTAATGCAGTTATTATAACTGAGTGAAGGTAGCTCTGCCCTTCATTCAATTGAGCTATTAATAAATAATAAAGGAGTAGGGATGCATTCACAAGGAGAATCTAAACAATCAACGCCAAAAAAAAAATCAGAGTAAATCTTATTAAATATTGCTGCAGTTACTCTGAAAGTCCAAACTGTTGCTATTTTAAGTAGTATCACACGAGGCTTTTAGTACAATTAAAACAGTTTCCAGGGTTGAGAACAAAAGTGTTTCCTAAAAGCAGTACTAATTTTATTTAAGGGAAGGTAATTAAACATACGAACGAAATTGAGTGATATTCGATCAGATTCTACCATTTCGTTCAACAAATAAGCAATACTTATCTACACTAATATATTAAGTGCACAGTGACTTGCCGATAATCTTGGTCAGGAAATGCACGACTGCTTGTTGTTCTAATGCAGTGCTTTCCTGGTCAGGATTCTCGAGCAAAAAAACTATGCACGAAATATATTTTGCATGAGTATTGCATGAATCCAATCTATTACAAATGGTACAACACTAATAAATTACCATAATTTTGTAGTTAATTGTAATAAATAATGATTTGCAGCACGAAGAAGGCTTGTATTTGGTTAGTTCAATTCTAAACTGATAAGTTCATTTGATAATCGTATATTCTGCACTTATCGTTCTAGGATTAGTTTAAAATGTGAAGTATGAGTTTTATGATTAGTTCTATAACGTCATTTCACAGGTGTATGCAATAATTAGAATTAGCTTCTGGTGACGTCCCGGGTTGGTAGGTCTAGTCTGATAATTGTCCAGTTACTTTGCTTCTATTTCTTCTAATTGAATAACGAAAATATCAAAGTGACAATCCCGAATGGAACGTACCCGTCGCCATGAGAACAAAGAGAAATGCGCTTGTAACTGGTTAAAATTTTGAAAATTACACAACCTTTTGAATGCTCAACGTCGCTAATACTTTAACAACTGTTTCTTGGTAAACGATGTCTCTGGAAATTAAAATTGAAATGTATATGGCTACTTATTAGGCGATGTTCAATTGCTTTTTTAGTAATCATCCAAGCAGCAATCAGTGGCGGACTTAAAGTGAAAGGTTCAAGCGGCAAACGTTACAAAGGCAAACTTAGTATATACAGAAATATTCACAAAGTTGTTGAAATATTAGGGGCAGATTTTTTGGCTCAGATTTAAGAAAAATGTTTGTAGATGTGTGTCGGATTTGTTGCGTTATGGAGTTGTAGCCTTTGGAATGGAACGACATGTTTTCCAGATACTTCAATTTTCATAAATAATATACTTATAGTTAGATGAGTGTTAGAAAAGATAACCTTGTCAGTTGACTTTTAATGCATAGTTACAGCAGTAAATTGTAATTTTTTATATTATTCTACATACTCAAAGGAAAAAGTTCGACAGAATATGATACGAAGGGTTCACAGCTGTATAGAAATGAGCCGTTAACACATTTTTTGTAATATTGTTTTTTTTCTTTTTAGTAGATGTGGCTTAGAGGTACCAGCCCCCTATGGTTTTGGGCCACAATATCTGAGTTCAACCCCAGCAACTTTAACGACCTGCATTACAATTATCCAATCCGACTTTAGCAGCCATAGGGTCTTAATATCTAAGCCCTTCTCAAAGAGAAGAGGCTGATGCCCCTGCAGTGGGGATGTTAACAAGGCTGACAACGATAACGATAGCAACCAATTGTATTTTTATTTTGATCTTGTAAAACAAATTTAAACAAATAATATTATGCCCCCCCCCCCCCCCAATATTACGAAGGCTACACCTTCATAACTAAACAACACGGAACATATGCGTATAGGATCTGTTTTCCTTTTTTGTCCCACATAATCTCCCCCTTAAAATTGTTTAACAACTTTATGAGGAGGAGGAGGGGGATTAGTAACCGCTTCCTCTACTAATTTCTGCTTCTGCCGCTCTTTTCCCTTTGTGCACCACCATTTTGCTTTTTATTCTTATTTGTTATTTCTGGAAGCATATAACAATGGAACAAATGAATAAATATGAAAATAACATGAGTTTGAAGTTTGGCATTTTCTGTTTTAGTGATGAAAACAGTAAAACATTAGTATCTTCACTTATAAGCTCTTTAATCTTTCAAAAACAACAAGTTTCCAATGCAGTGCCATGATATTAAATTTTAGAGGAAGATAGCTATCGAAAACAAAATCACTGTCTTAAATTAGCTCACACACCTACAATTAATTCATATCTTAATTTGACACGTTTCAAATTAGTGTTTTTCCTCCAATGGTGCTTTCCTAGAACGCTATTCTTTAATGAATCGTATTTTCGCAATGAGTCAAGAACAAGCTTTCTTCGAGGGAGTTATATGTTTGGAATAAATAAGAACGTTTTGTTAAGAGCAACATTTTTAGGAATTTCGCGAGAAAAAGTTTATCATTTATTTTTGTGAAATCGCCATATACATTGTTATTTACTAACGCGACCAGGAACTACATTTCAAAATCGATGAGATATACACAAAAAACTACAAAACGCAGGTGTTCACTTTGTAAAGATTAGAAATATTATCTATGCAGCCAGCCTTAAAAAATTATAAATAATTTTGACATTACAAGTTCTGAAAGAAACTTGCAATTGAGGATAATAATCTACCAATTGTAGGTCATATTGTATGAAGCTATTGGTCAGTTCCTTTGCTTGTCTTATATTGACGCGCTTGGCTATTTTTTGTCAAAATTAACTCATCTCTAGGAATATAATAATTTTGATCTGTTTCTAAATGTATTCGTTTTTGCTCTGATCCATAGTATGTAATACTAAATATTTACAGATATTTGAAAATCAAATAACTGAAGACTAAATTAAAAATAATAAATTTTGGAATAGTTTACAAATAAAAAAACAGTATACAAGTTGGAAGCGCCCTTCGACGAACACGAAATAATAGCTTGTCAGTTTTGAAAAACCAATAACGACGCTACGCTTGATAGCTAATCTAGTTTTTGTTTTCTAAGAAATTCAATCTCTTGTTATGGCGTGATTCCAGAAGTGGTATTAAATTGACAGTAAAAATTTGATGTAATTGGAAGAACTTCATTTGTCCTAATTCAGTGTGTGCAAAATATTTATAGACAGTTGAATAATGCAATCTTGTAAAACGACTAATTTCAATACTTCTGTTTCTGATATTGCTATAATTGCAAATAGCAACTTTGAGAACAATAAAATGATCTATTGAAACCTAGACTAGAAACGAAATCAAGTTTTTGTATTGTATCGTGTGTTTAAAAAAAACTCATATAGGGCAGGCCTTTGAAAGAAAGATAGAAAATCTAGTCATCTCTCAACTTAAGTCTGTAGGTGAATGTCAGTATGCAATTTGTTTATGAAAACATCTGTCAATGCGACAGGTAAAAGTTTACACTGCATTAAGTGTAATTGTATCAAGCAAAAAGAAAAAGAAGATGGCATGTACACAACAACAGCGAGTGTAATAATCTCAACGATCAATAAAAATTGTTTTTGTTAAGTGTTTTGTATATTTTTAGGAAAATAATTCAAGGTCAAGATGTAATTTAGTTCTCTCTGATTTGGCAGTTCACTTCTGTTACTGGGTATATCTCAAGTTACGGAAAACTTCAATTTGCTCATGGCATGCTGCGAATGAGTTTTTTTTTGGAACACGCGATAGTTATTCTTTGAAACAATAGCTAATACAAGAAATTCGATTACAAATGTACCTAAAACGTTTCAATGGTTTCAGTATATGTACAGCAATAGTCACAAATGTGTTCAAGCGCCGCACTTGGAATTTGCTGTCAACTTTTGAACAAACTAAATAAACAAAAATTACAGATAAAAAACTTCGAATGGACAAAATTTTGTTAATTATTTCATTATTAAGGAGTTGCTCAGGGATCTAATTTCGAGCTGCTTTCTTTATCAATAATCAAGTCGACCATACCAAGAGTTCCTTAAGCAACTGATCTGGAGATATTCTTTTTTTATATTTATTAATGGAACCTAACTCGAGTCAACAGAATTATAATTGACAGAGAAGCGCAAGAAGTCAATCTTAAAGTGTGTAGATTTTGTTAAGTATTCCAAGCCTCAGGAATTCCCAGGGATTTAATTTGAAATTACTCTTATTACTATTGCTATTATATACTATTAACGATGCCTAAATCAATTTTATGTACGATAGTGTGTAAAATTGCCTTTTAGTTGGGAGTTTTAAGTTTGTGAAACGACTGTTTAATAACATGTTTTCATTAGTTTACGTCGCCAGTAGTAACGTGTGTAAAAGATTTCATTAGGCACGTTGTGAGTAGCAACGTGTTTTAAAATTTTTAAAACACGCAAAATTACGACCGGTTGCTGGTAATCCTAATTTACATTTAATTTGTTTTTTCATATTTACCGTGTTTTCTAGATTCTATCGTAGATAAAATATTGTACGATACATATGCGTAAAGCATCTTTAGTCACTCGCGGGGCTTAAAACGCTCGCTCACTCGCGTTTTAGCTCTACCCCACTCGTGCCTAAAGAGTAGCTTTACGCACTTGTATCGTAAATTACTATAATAAAATTGCACTGATTATGTTAAGTATTCTACTGGCTAAAATTTGCTCAGGAAGCTAATTATACCGGATCATTTGTCAGTTGTATTTGTCTGGAGTTTTTACATTTTTCCATATTCACACCAAGAAACCAATACGTCTAAAATAGTTGACAGAGTGTATCCATTTACCATATCGGCGTTTTCATATTAGACGTGTTGTAAAAATTTTATCATACAGATGGAGTACCATTAATTAAAAAATATGAAGAACAAAAATGGGAAGCTGCTGAAATAAATAATAAAATCTAAACATTCTATACATATCTCACTTTCTGGCTGTTACGTTTAAGGTAGGAATTTTATTATATCGCACTGAGTTCATTAAAAAAATAAGAATATCTCGACTTAAAAAAATGTATTTCTAGAAATATTCTAAGGCGACAGCATGCTAAGGAATTTTTAATCCCACCGGATCTGTTATATATACACTAGCTGTTTTTTTAATTGCTTAACGATGCTCAAGTAGATTTAATAAAATTCTTACTTAAAACCCAGCTGTAAAAAAATGGAAAGTGCCTGAATTTAGTTAGTTATTTCAGGAGTTCCACAAGGATCTAATTTGGGTGCATTTTTGTTCTTCGTATTTCCTGTTAGGGTACCCAAAGTGATTCTTATTATATGTCTTATCAGAGAAAGCGAATATAAAGAATGGATTAACTCTGTTCATTATTTAATTCCCACGAAATCTATTTGGAATTACTGTAGTTTTTTGTAATTTATTGATATTCAATTCGATTTAATAAAACTCTTACTTAATGTTCAACTGCAAGAAGTACATAATAACTTAATAATAATAATAATAAACATCTTTCATTGCACATCATCAACAATAAATGTTTACATTGAGCAAGATTAAATATTGTGTACAATGGGGCCAAGTTTAATCTTTCCAGTTAGGAGTTGGCAGACTATTCGACCACTTAACCCCGAAAACTTACAAGATTTTATTAGTTATTTCAGGAGCTCCCCAGGGATCTAATTAGGGGCCATTAATGTTATTAATATTTTTTTATTAACGGTACCCAATGTGATTTGATATAATTCTTACTAGGTACCTAATCGGAAAAAGTAAATATGGAGAGTGAATTAATTCTATTTAATTCTTTCGTACCTCCCACGGGATTTCTAACTGCTATTTGTTGTGGCACTTATTAATGATGCTCAATTCGATTTAATAAAATTCTTACTTAAGGACCAGCTCCAAGACATAGATGTTGGCCAGCTTTTGTTGGTTATTTGAGGAGCCCTCCCAGGATTTACTTTGAGTTCAACCTTATTCTTCATATTTTTTTATTAATGGTCCTCGATGTGATTTAATAGCATTCTTATTACGTACTTAATCGGAAAAAATCAATAAGAAAAATGGACGAATTCTGTCAACCATTTAATCTATGACTTCCCCCGCGATCTATTTGGAACTACGCTATTTTTAAAATTTATTAATTATACTAAATTTAATTTAATAAAATTCTTGCTTCAGACACATCTGCGAGAAGTACATAAGACTTGGATATAGTTAGTTAGTTCAGGAAATCGCCAGGGTTCTAATTTGGATAAACTTTTTCATGTATGCAATGTAATTTGACAGCAATCTTAGTCCGAAGAAGCCGATATATAACGCATGGATTAATATTGTGAAATGTATATTTTTTATATAATTATTTATTTGCCAGTTCAACAATAATTATAATGTTATTCATGGCATTGTTAGTAACAGTAATATAATTAATGACTTATGGGGGTTAATAGTTCCTCTACATGTTAGTGTGATATTTCCTTAAATGGTTAATCACTGTCAATTTAGGATAGATGCAAGTCTTGTGGTAGTTTGCGTTTTAGTCAATTGTGAATATTTTGTTTACCTATGTTATAAGGAACCGCACTATCGCACTCACGTATGGTTTTGAAGAATTTGCTAGAACTCGCACTGATATAGTTTTGGACTGTTGGTATGTCTAGTTGGTAGTGTAGCTGCGCGTTGCGGATGTACCAGGGGGCATTCACCGCCATTCGGAGTATTTTATTTTGGAGTCTTTGCAACGTTTCTAGATTGGATTTGGCTGTGTTACTCCATATTGGTGACGCATAAAACGCTAGTGGTCTTATTAGTGATTTGTACATCAGGATGGCACATTTAGGTTTTAGGGAGGATTTCCTGTTTATAAGGGGATACAGTTTCGCATAGCTTTCATTTCGTTTTTGGTTTACGTGTAATTGCCAGGTAAGTCGTGTGTCCAGTAGCACTCTCAGGTATTTTACTGCGGCATCAGTGGGATTCCAGTAAATGGTGTTATTGCTTATTACTATGCTAGGTGGGTTTCTGATTCTCCTGAGGGAGAATATTTTGGCTTGACATTTCGCAGGGTTTATTTGTATATTCCATTTGTTGTACCATGAACATATTTGGTGCATTGCGGTCTGAAGTTTCTCTATGGCTTGATTGAGGTCGGTGTGTTGCGCTAAGACTGCCGTGTCATCTGCAAAAGTTGCTAAGGTTTCCTTTGTGGTTGGAATTTCCGATGTGAATATGTTGAACAACAGCGGTCCTAGCACACTTCCTTGCGGGACGCCTGCTTTAATGATTTTTGTTTCGGATATTGTAGAGTTGATACGTACTGCAAATGTTCGGTTTTCATGAAAAGAAAAAAACTACTGCTTTTAGATAGTTGTGTATTCTGAGTTTAATTATTTTACTTTTTAAGCCTTCAAGCCAGACCTTATCAAAGGCCTGGGCTACGTCAAGGAAGACAGCTACCGTATAGCTTTTGGTTTCAAATCCCTCTTCTATTTTCTCTGATATGCGCTGTAGTTGGTGTAGGGTTGAGTGTTTTTTCCTAAAGCCGAACTGGAATATGTTGAGTGGAGTTATTTCGTTCATCAGGCGAGAGTAGATGATTTTTCTAAGAGTTTTGAAAGCGACGTCAACAAGCTTAGCCGCCTGTAGTTGTCGATTTTCTTTTTGTCTTTGCCCGGCTTTGGGAAAACCAATATGTGAGCATGTTTCCATGCTTGAGGGAAGTAACCTTGCCGGAGGCATGCATTGAATGTGATCGTGAGGTAGGTTAAATATTTTTTGGTGAGCTGCGTTAACACTAAATTGGTGATAAGATCATACCCGGGGGATTTTTTCTTTGGGAGGTTGTCAATTGCGTCTTTGAGTTCGCCGGGCGTAGTGGGAACGATCGGTTCGGTTAACAGCCGCTATAACTTGCGGGATGTGGTCCTCCGCAATTGACGCATTTAGCTGCTTCTTCTGGGTTTTTTGTACATTGTTGATATTGATGGTTTCCTGCACACTTCACACATCGTGGGTCTAGTGTGCAGTAGTTTTTCGTGTAACCGTATCCTTGGCATCGGTAGCACTGAGGAGTGTTTGTTGACTTTCTTCTCAGCTCTACTGTGACAATCGAGTGGTAAAGGCTTTTCAGGGAGAATATCTTTTTGGCATTATCGGTATCTATTAAATCCGCTGCACAAACTGGTAGCGGTTGCTTGTTCTTAGTTCTTAGTTAGAAGGCCTGTTACTTTCTTAACTGGTACTGATTTTCTAAGCACGTCAAAGATTTCCTGCTCTGTTAGCGATAGCAGTACGTTTTTAATCACAACATTGAGGGGTTTACCATTTAGGTTTTGAAAAGTATGATATTTAATGCTATTGTCGTTGAAGTGTTTTGTTAGGGTTCTGTCATCATTCTTGTTAGCTAAGTTTATTCGTAGTGTATTTGTATTACAAAATGTTGAAAATTCGCAGGTTGCTAAATTCTTGATGTCAGCAGTCTGTGCTGTGTGATTTATGGCATTATGGAGATAAATAGGTGTTATTTTTGGTTTTGTTGTCGGAGTTTTTGTTTTATCGCCTGCATTTTCGGATTGATTGTGATTATCGCTTGGGTTGTCCTCGAAGTTAGAGAGCACGCCGTATTTGTTTTGCGTTAAAATATTTGGCGTCCGCGAGTAGCGTTTTTGAACTTCGTTTAAAGGGGAAGTTACTGAATCAAATTTACGCTTATTTTGCGTTTGAATTTCAGTTGGACTTGCATTGTTTTGATTTTCGGATATTATGAAAGGAATAACTAACAGCTTATGATGTTTTCAAACTTGTTGATTCTCGGCAGCTGTTTCGTTAATAATTGCACTTGCGATAGCGATGAGGCACGTCTTAGCGCTTTGAAAGTCTCTATAGTACGAAATGTCTATTTAAACTTCTTACGGCCCTATATGGAACTACTGCTGTTTTTTTGCATTAATTAATGATACTCAATTCGACTTAATAAAATGCTTACTTAAGGCCCAGCTTCAGGAGCTCCGCAGGGATTTAATTTGGGTCCGTTTTTATCTTGTATATTTTTGTATTAATGGTACTCAATGCGATTTTATAAATTTCTTACTACACACCTACTGGGAAAAAGTTACTTCATTCCACAGGATTTCTTATGGTATCAGTTTGAAGCTGATGCTGCTTTTTTACATTTATTGATATTACTCATATTGATTTAATAAAACGTTTACTCAAGGCTCAGCTCTATGAAGTACGAAATGCCTGGATTTGGTTAGTTACTTCAGGGGATCCCCACGGATTTAATTTGGGTCTATTTTTATTCTTCATATATTCTTTTATTAATAGTACTCAACGCGATTTGCTATAATTCTCACTGTATAGGTATCTAATTGAATGAAGTCAATATAGCGAATGGATTATTCTGTCAACTAAATATTTATCTGCATAAGAATTCCCACGGGACTTATTTGGAACTACTGCTGTTTTTTGGCATTTATTAATGATATGCAATTCAAGTTATTACGTAAGGCCCGGCTGCAACAAATACTGAATGTATGGATTTTAGTCGTTAGGAGCTCCCCAGAGATATAATGATACTTAATGTGATTTGATAAAATTCTTACTACACATTTAATCCTAAACTGCCAATATGGAGAATGAATGAATTCTGCCAACCCTTAGACTTCCAAA
This sequence comes from Agriotes lineatus, assembly GCA_940337035.1. Lineage (NCBI taxonomy): Eukaryota > Metazoa > Arthropoda > Insecta > Coleoptera > Elateridae > Agriotes > Agriotes lineatus. The sequence goes on along the minus strand of OW679194.1, from coordinate 9,624,675 downwards.
GAAATCTATTTCTAACGGTTGCTGTTTTTAAGTATTAAATATTAGTCATACTCAATTCGATTTAATAATTCTTCCTTCAAACCCAGCTGCATGAAGTACTTAATGTCTGGATTTTATTAGTTGTTTCAAGAGCTCTAAAGGGATCTAATTTTGATTCATTCTATTTTTCATATTTTTTATAAATAATATTCTATATGAATTGATAGAATTTATACTATATACCTAGCCGAATAAAGTCAATACGGCGAATAAATTAACTGTCAACTATTTAATTTGATAGGATTGCCTACGGGATAAATTTGGAGGAGCTGCTGCTACTTTCTTAGCTTTTATTAGTACTACCCAGTTCAATTTAATAAAATTCTTACTTCAAAACAAAACAAAATGTTTGGATATTGTGTGTTATTTTAGGGTCTTCCCAAGGACCACAATTTTTTGTTCTTAAGTTTAATGTGATTTGGTAGAATTCTCATCACATACTTAACCGGAAGAAGTTATTAAGGAGAATGAACGAAACCTGTCACCTACTTCTTAAGACTTATGATAATACTCAATTTAATTTAATCTTAATTCAGATCCAGCTGCGGCAAGTGCAGAATGCCTGGGCTTTGTTGGTTATTTCAAGAGCTCCCCAGGGTTCTAATTTGGGTCCATTTGTATTCTTCATATTTTTTTATTAATGGTATTCAATGTAATTTGATAGAATTCTTACTGCATACTGAATCTGAAAAAGCCAATATGTAGAATGGATGAATCTTGTCAACTATGTTTGAGATGAATGATACTCTGTTCGATGTAATAAAATGCATGCTACCGACCCAGCTACAAGAAGAAAATAAGGCCGCATTTGGTTAGTTATTTGAGGAGCTCCTCAGGGATCTAATTTGAGTCCACCTTTAGTATTAATATTTTTATTGGTGGTACTAAATGTGATCTGATAGAATTTTTGTTCTATACCTAATTGGAGGAAGTCAGCAGAGAGAATGGATTCATTTCATAGAACTTGCCAAGGTATCTATTTTTACTGCTATTTTTGAGATTTATTGGCTATTCTCAATTCGACCTAACAAAATTATTATTTAACGCTCAGCTATAAGGAGTACAAAATTACTGGATTTTGTGATTTACTTCAGGAGTCCATTTTTACTCTTCGTATATTTATTAATTGTGCTCAATGCGATTTAATAGAATTTTTACTACATGCAGAATCGTAAGAGGTGGGTATGTCCAATGGAATAATTATGTCAACTATTTAATTCTCTCGGACTTCCCCCAGGATTTATTTAATAATAAGCCACCTTGCTTAGCTAATAAGCAGTTAAAAGTTTTGATAACTAGGTATTATATATTTAATTAATTTTAAATGAAGCATTTTTGGAGACATGTTTATTTGAACTTTATTCTTTGTTCTCCGACGTTCATGAACACTGTGTATAAATATCCAAGTCGTCTTAATAATAATCTTGCAATATGTAGATTGTTTAAAGTCTATTAGTTGTTTTAGGATTTTCTTAGAGATCTAATCTATGTCCATCCCTAGCTTTCAAATGTTTTCATCATAGTTTCTGCACTAATTCAGTATGGGACTCTTGTTTACAATGCTGAACTGTCGTAATATATTCTGTTATTAATTTAGTGTGTAAAATAATATAAACATTTCGGCTAAAAATTAACATTTAAAATGAAACCCTAATAATATATTTCGCAAGTTATATTTGATGGTGTGAATGACAGAGCATCGTGTCGATCTTCAACCCCATCCAGTTTTTCAACCTGAAAGGCACGAAATCCGAAAGCTCGTGCGAAATTCTAATCCTTTATGCGACGATGTGGGCGAGCGGCCCTAATATGGCTTTATAATATATCAGCGAATTCCTTTCAACTGAAACGAAACGACGATCACTTTCCTTGTATTTAACAGCCGCCTATATTTCAGCGGGTGGAATATGAAAAATTCGGAGCCGCACGTACACCCGGAACGTTCGGAACACTCGCATGAAGTCGAGGAGACGGAACAAAGAGATAATGGGGGTGGAAAACTTACCCCTGGCAACGTGTGTTTCTCATGCAGTGCGTTCTGGGCGTTGAGCGCGCTCTCCGGGCTGAAGTACGTCAGGAATGCGCAACCTGCAATCAGAACAACCTCTCACATCTCGGGCTAATAATATAAACAATGCAATTCAAATTCCGGCTAAGAATAAAATTTAATTTCGGCAGCGCCAACAGAATAATTTAATTTAATTGGCCGCTCTTAAAAATGTACCCTTTCGAGCAGCGCTTGGAGGGTGGAAATGTTTTTGTAAATGTCTCGCTCCTTTGTTCCCGGAATAACGAACCCTCTTGTCCAGTAAAAACTGTGTTTTAAGAGTTAATATTTCCCGGAATTTATGAATGGCATACAAAGGAGCCAACGGGACCTAATTAAAAATATCCTTTATATTTATCCCCGAACCGTTACTTACGGAACGAAGCAGTTGAAGTTGGCAGTCGCCCGGTACGCGTAAAAATTTCGAAATATGTTAAAACATCTTGCAAATCGAGCAGAAATATGGCGGTCGTAATTCTGCCGTGGCCGTCTTTGCCATCCAACTTTTGGACTGGAAAATACGGCGAATTTTTCTGGTAAGCTTATTAGTCGCAGCTTAAATACCGCAACCGCTGTGAGAAGGGTGCGGTGAAGTTTCCGGAACAGAAACTTATAATTTGATTTAATTGTATCCCTTTTGGTACCAAAGGCGGTATATAAATCTGCCCTGTGGAGAAACAAGTCCAGTATATAAACAATAACCTCATAACACATAGTAAATCAACACAGTTTTACTGGGTTTACTCTACGTTATATTGCTAGCAGGAGACTTTAGATGAAGTTTTTCGCTCGAGAGTGGAAAACGAGTCCACGCCTACGCTCGATACAAGTCTATTTTAACTTTTTACATTTATTACAAACAACAACAACAGCTCAAGCCTGAAAACTACTCTTAATGTTAAGAACTCCTACTGATTTATATTATTCACCAATTCTATTTTGTTCAATCTTGTTTTTCTTATATTTGTATATGAAATTTAGCATTCGCTTCTCAAATTAGTGTCGCAGCGAGCTGTAAATTTACTTTAACACGAGAACTATTTATAAAGGTACTATACAAGATATACAAGATGCAGTAAAAGTATTTTCTAAGTATCAGTCAGTTGCGAAGTATCTGTTTTGTGGCTAATTATATTCTTTCGGTGGATTAGCATGTATACGATTATTGCTAAATTTAATAAAGGATCACTAGCAACGCTTGATCGTATTGGCATTATTTCATTCTTTGTTCAATTTTTGTAGTAGTATTAGTAGTAGTATTTGTGGGGAGACTCGCGTTAAGCAAGTAGGCCTTCATAGGCCCTTTTTTCCAACCCCAACGACAAGGTGTAGGCATGCAGAGTACCAGGTACCCTAGTCCTACTTAGAATTTTGACGAGATTAAGGAGTTCCAATCCTAGCAAGGGATATTTTACATACTGCACATAGTAGTAGCATGGGACCCCCGGCTTTACATCACTTCCGAATGATGGCATTCTGTAGAGGTTTTCATTAGTCCCTGTATATCTAACTATATACAGGGTCTCTAGTTTTCATTCGCATTTTTAATTTTTGAAAAACAACACCGGAATCGGGGATTGAACTCTCGACCCTTAGATCAGTAACCGGAATGCTTACCACTGAGCTATAAAGCCCGGATAATTTTTGTAGTGCCGTCTTGTCTCTTACTATGTCGACAGCGGCGATACTGGAAAGTCTACTGTAAGTTCACATTGAAAAGAATTTATTTTTTGGATTACCGATTGGATTTTTCCTTCAGTTTCAGAATGACAAAGTAGCAATGAAATCGTGACATCCGCTGGCACATTGGTGAAAATTTTAAAAAAAAACCCTCTTCAGTCAACGATTTCGGTCCGAAAAAATTCCCGGTAAATGAAGGATCTGCATTAGGATACTGAAAAACAAGAATACATCTACAATTTGAAGTGCTACAACTATTGAATAGAATCCTCAACATATTAAATTAATTCTAACCAGTATAACAGGCAGGTTTTCGAAGATACATCAGCAGAATAGCTCGTATTCATATAGTAACACAACTTATACGGAAAACAACAGAATACAACATGCCACTATGGCGAGCGTTTACAGACTTCTAGTTGTTCGATACAGGTGAAACTTGGGCAATAGTTGAGCTTTAGCGATGCAGAAGAAGTCTAACAAGATGCCACAATGAATGTCCGAACGTTTGATCTCACGAAACCCATAGAATCGGAGGCAGAGGACACACTATCTCCAAAGCTGTTCATAAATGCCTTAGAAGCTTAAAAGACGAACTGAAACTGCTGGACTAGAGCAAAAAAAGAATTATGATCGACGGAGAATGTGTCTGTCATCATGCTGACATACTCGCCTGTACAATTAGGCCATGATAAACCAAGCACACGAAGATACAAAAGTAATAATAGTCTTCGTATAAATTTAGGGAAAGCCAACGTCATGGCCAACTGCTATGTACAAATGTTTGTTTGTTCGTTTGTTTATACATGGTAACTCTATATACAATTGATGTTTATGACGAATCTATCTAAGTAACAAATTTATCTTTGACAAAGAGCTACAGTTAAAAGAAATAAATAGAACAGTACTATTGGGCTGGGCAGAATATGAAAAGTACGGTACCATATTCTAGTGAAACATACCCCATCACAAGCGGACAAAGGTTTATAACAAATGTATTCCTTCAATTCTAGGATATGGATCCAAAACATGAATTTTCACCAAACCATTACAAAATTACTAAATTAATAGGAAAGACGTATGTTGAGAGTAACGCTTCAAGAGACAAACACGTCGATAGTACAAAATACAAAAGCTTAAGACGTCTCTTGATGAATCTGTAAACTAAAATACAGCTAAGATCCACATTTAGCATTGCTAGAAAATGAAATACGAAATAGAAAAATAACATAATGGCGGACTAGAACGGGAAGAAGAGGCTTCGAGCTCCCAAGGATGATAAAACTGCGTATTAGATCCACCAGATTGTATTCCTTCTTGACTGCATTAGATAGACGAGGAACGACAGAAGTTCGCTATACCGTACAGATTTTCAATTTACACATTTTCAGAACAAGGCAATTTTGAAAATGGAGCAGCGATAGAAATGATATTTATTCAATATAAAAACCAAATTTGCCAAGTCACCTTCGACTATAGTTGAAAATGTTCAAGGGATTATGCCTCTTGAGTCCCAGTGTTGACCTCTAAGGTGCTTCTTCTGAGTTAACCATTTTTCTACTTATGCTGAGCGCAAGTTTTAAGTTTTTCTACCTTTGCTTACCTCTATTCGTCTGCTACCATACATCACCCGTCCCTCTTCTCCCTGACATGCCGACACGTCTGCTTAATGTTCTTGGTCAGTAGTATTTGATTTTATTGGGTTATTCGTCTATAGTGTTTCTGGCCACATGCTCTACCCAATTCGAATTGAGAATGGCTATTTTTTCAACAATATCATTGACTCTCATTTTAGTACTGGTATCGATGTCCCTGATTTGGTGTCTTTTATTCGCTCCTAACAAACTTCTTCCCAAATCTATCTGTCTTAGCTTTAGCTGTTTAGCTTTCTTTTGTTAGAATAAAGCCTATGTTTAAATAATTTTGAATTATCGAAGTTTTTTAAATATCTACAACTTGCCAAAAACAATCCAACCTAGTGTAATGCTTCTTATTTCTGTTTTTTAATTCTGTTTAGCTAATTTAAGGTGTCCGAAGTATACATATTCCTTGTTTTTCACAATCGAGTGTCCTGAATACATTCTCTTCAACAAGTGTAAACAGTTTAGGAGACATGGTATGATCTTATTTGACGGCTCTCTTTGGTGTAAGTTTGTCAGATTTTTCTTGTTTTATAGGTATAGGGGCTGTTTGGTATTTAGCTTTTAATCATATTAGTTTAGTTTATTTCATTAGTAATTCTTAATACAAGTAAATCGCTGTACATAAATTTAGTGTAGTTTATAATTCTACCTAGCGGTAAATTTAACCACTATTGGTGGAATGTCAAGTTATGGGGCTTGCTGTACCCTCTCCTGCCACCCCTAACTGTTGGGTCGGTGGCCCATATTGTAAAGACATATGAACTTAAGACGAGTTGGTGAACGGTCGGTCAACTGATCCCGTTTTTTCGTTGTTTTGTGTAATCGCTCGTGTTTATCGTTTTGTGCTCCTGGAGTCACGGGTTAATCAACGTGCCACTCCAGCTGTGAGCCCTCCTGTATGTCCCTCAAGGTGAGTTCCCATACGAACTTCTATTTTGCGTGGGCATTATCGAGTCTTACGCTCTCCGTTTAGGTAGAATTAATTTAGTTATCAATTGCCCTAGAGACAGATACAGGGGCGTTGTTGTATATAAGGTATGTTTATCAAGGAAGGTTAATTTTATTGTAATACATAGTGAAGTTGTCACATGTCAATAATTATGTTTTTATATGTTGGTCCACGTGTTGTGTATACAGGATGTTTTTGAAATACATGTAAAACGGAAGACCACAAGACTCTTAGTCCAAAATATGATGATTTAACTTAATCTACCTGTATACAAATTTGTTTAATTTAGCCGCTAAAGGGCTTTAAAAATTATTAACTTTTAAAAAAAATCACCCCCTGTATAATCACTACCAATTTTTTTCTGAATGGTTACTTTAATTTAGAAGCTGTTTCCTCTCTTACAAAATTTTAGTTGCGTGAACGGTTTAGCCACAAAAAATATTTTCTAAATCCCTATAAGCCTAGTGAAGTTACAATAATTACTGATTCAGGCTTAGAAAATATTTGTTTGTGGCTCAACCTTTTACCCAACTAAAATGTTGTAAGAGAGAAAATAGCTTCTAAATTAAAGTAACTACCCAGAAAAAAAAATTGGTAGTGATTATACGGGGGGTTAAAAAATATGGATGGATAATTTATTGTGACAAAGTTTTTAAACTCCCTGTAATTTTCTAAATTAGGGTTTATTCCACAAAAATCTTTTTTTTTTCAACTTGTTTATACCAGTTCAGCAATGTTGCTATGCATGGTAATGTTCAGTGATATGTGTCACATAATACCGCACTAGTGAGGTCCTAAAGACCTCTGTCACTAATGTTTATAATAGTTAAAATAGGATGGCACCATGAGGCACTGTGCGCACTACAATTATGAGGGGGCCGATTACCGAGGTTGATTTATTTTAATCTTGTGTGCAGTGATCTTGAGCCCATTTGATAAAATATTGCGCCACTACATTTGTCTATGTTGTTATAAAACTTTTTGGATGTTTTCGTGATGAATTCTTGTATTGTGGGAATATCCGTTTCTCGATGCAACTGTGAATTTCTTACGAACCATTCAGCATTAGTTATTGTTCGCAGCACTTTGTTCTGTAGAATCTGCAACTTATTAATATTTGTTTTAGAAGTTGAGCTCCATATACTACAACCATAAGTAAATATTGGTCTGATTATAGCTGTATATATTAATATTCCACATTTTATTCTAAGTGACGATTTTTTATTCAAAATTGGGTAAAGCATGCTTAACCTGGCGTAGGATTCTGCTAGCTTTTTGTTTATGTGATTGCTCCAGGTTAGCCTGCGATCTAAGTATATCCCTAGATATCGGACTGCGCTGTCTTTGGAATTCCATTCTATTGGGATATTATTAATAATTATTCTTGCTGGATTTTCTGGTCTTCGAAGAGTAAAGATTTTAGATTCACATTTTCCAGCATTTATGTTTACGCTCCACATTTTGAACCAGTCGTTTAGGTGGTTAACACCTTCTTGTAGCTTGTAGGCTGCTCGGTGAATATCATGATCTTGTGCTATGATCGCTGTATCATCAGCATACATAGCTAAGTCAACGTCAAGTATATTTGGTACGTCAGCCATAAATATGTTAAACAGTGTTGGTCCCAAAATTGATCCCTGTGGAACTCCAGCGTTTGCTTGTCGAATAGAGGAGGTGTATGATCCTATTCTTACTAGATAAGTTCTGTTCGATAAAAAAGATTGCGTAATTTGTAGTAGGTATGGAGGCACATTCATTTTCAACATTTTGTATACTAGACCACTAATCCACACTCGGTCAAAAGCCTGAGCTACGTCGACAAATGCGATAACAGTATGCATCTTATTTTCAAATCCCTTTTCGATTGTTTCTGTTAGTCTTAGTATTTGGTGGTTGGTGGAGTGAGCACATTTAAATCCGAATTGAAGCTCGGGTATTAAGTTGCATTCGTGTAGAAATGTGTTTAAGCGCTGATGGATGATTCGCTCAAGAACCTTGGAAATGGTAGATAGCAGACTTATTGGTCTGTAACCAGCCGGATGGCTATGAGGTTTTCCGGGTTTAGGAAACATTAGAATTAATGCTTCTCTCCAAGAATGTGGGAAATACCCTGCCCTTAAACAGGCATTAAATATGGCCGTTAAGAAGGATATTGATTTTGCCGGAAGGTTTTTGAGGACTATGTTGGGGATCAAGTCATTTCCAGGAGCTTTGTTGTTTTTTAGATTTTTAATATATTGATTGACTTCAGCGGGAGATGTTGGTTTTATGGGAATTATATTATTAGAAAAATTAGTATTATTAACTTCTTGCATAACTCGTTGAACATGTTCTACATTATCTGCATCATATGTGGTTGTGAATATTTGCTCTAGGTGGTCGGCAAATACTTCACTTTTTCCTTTGTCATCTGAATATGCGAGGTTGTTGACTCGGAGAGTAGGTATTACCATGGGTTGTTTTAGAATTTTTTTCGTCGCTCTCCACATGTTTGGATCTCCGGGGTTTAGGTTTTCCAAGTATTGCTTGTAGTATTCGTATCTGTGTTTGTCTAATTTATCCTTGACCAGTCTTATTAGTTGATTGAGATGAGCTTTAGTTGCTGGATCACGAGTTCTTTGCCATAATCGCCTGACTCTGTTCTTTTCTTTAATTAGTTTGAATATACTAATTGGGGGATTTTGGCGGTCCGGGACTCTATGTAGACGGTTCACAATGGTGGCATTTTGTATGGCTTGGTTGACTGCGTTTTTAAAAGTTTCTATGGCGTTGTTAATATCCAACTGTGTTACAAGATTTGTTGGGCAAGACAGCTGGTTGTTCATTAATGTTTGGAATAAGCTCCAGTCAATAGGACCATTTATTAGTTTTGGGAGTTTGGGGTACTGTTGGGGAGTACAACTAAGAGTTATTATAACTGGCAAGTGGTCTGAATCAAGCTCTGTTAGGACTGTGTGGTAAATTGGAAAAGTTATGTTTTTATGAAGAGCAATGTCCAATATATCAGGCAAATAATCAGATCTATAAGGAATATATGTATATTCTGTGGGAGCCGAAATGTGTATTGCAAGTTGTGATGTTATGTTATTTAGTTTAGTGCCATTGGGATTGGTTTTTCTACATCCCCAGTTTGTGTGTTTGCAATTTAGGTCTCCCACTAGTAGTGTGGGTTCCAAGTTTCCAAAGATCATTTCAATTTCATTCCGTCTGAGTTGTTTATTAGGTGATTTGTTACCACATACAAGTTTGAGAGTGTTGTTATTCATTGCGGTAACTTGTACTGCTACAGCTTCTATGTGGTGAATGTTTTCTAGATCTACTGGTGCTATTAAAAGGTTCCGTTTAGCAATTATCGCTGCACCACCCCATCCTACAGCTGTCTCTCTGTCTTTTCTGAAGATGTTGTATCCTGGTATGGTGAATTTTTCGTTAGTGACTAAGTGCGTTTCGGTTACGCATGCAATATCTATATTATGCCTTGTAATAAATGAAATAAATGTTGATCTCTGTTTTTTTAGCCCATCAGCATTCCAATTAGCTAGTGTTAACTTATGTATTAATTTTTGATTATTTGCCGCCATTGAATATCATTGGAATTATTGACATTATGAAGTTTTTAATTTGATCGATGTGGGGTGTTAACATTTGAAGGATATTCTGAAGACATTTTGACATAAAGGAATCAGGGCTACTTGTAGTTTGATTAGTATTGGTGGAACTGGCACTAGTAGTATTGCGGTTACTGGCTACAATATTAGCGTATGTTGGGTTAGAGGTGATGTTCCCTACTATGGTGGCATTAGGGTTGGATGCTGGAATTTTGGGAGTGTAGTGTGTTGAATGTTTACGGAGAGTAGCATTATTAATCTTCTTAATGTAAGGGCATCCCCTATAATTGGCCGTATGATCCCCTCCACAGTTAACGCATTTGGGTTGAACATCTTTTATTTTCTGGCATTGGCTGTAGTGATGATGCTCTGGGCATTTTACACAACGTGGAGGTAGATGGCAGTAATTTTTAGTGTGCCCTATAAGCTGACAATTTGTACATTGTGGTGTTTCACTGCTTTTGCGTCGTGGTTCTACGGAAACTACGCAGTATAATAGCTTCTTTAAGTTAAAAATTTCCTTGGCCTTGTCTTTTTTCTGCAGTTCTACTGCAATAAGGGGCATCGGTAGTTTTTTGCTATTGAGTAGACGGGTTACTTTGATTACTGGAAGTTTTAGTTGGAGCAGTTCTGCGGTAATTTCTTCATTGGAGATGGAAATGGGAACATTTCTTATGATTGTTGATATGTTGGCATTTTCTGATGATTGATAAGTGTAGTAATTTACTTTTTGTTCTTCATAAAATTTAGTGAGAGCTCTGTAATCGTCAGAATTATTTAAGTTGATTCTTAGCTGAGTGCCTTTATAAGACGTGGTAAAATCGTCTTTTTTAATTACATTCTTAATGTTTTTAATTATATTTTGATAGTGGCTGCCGTTGGGTAAAAATATCGGTGGAATTTTAATTTTTACTTGGTCTTCAGTTGAGTTGCTTGCGATATTTGAGGACTGCGAAGTGTTAGGTACCTCTTGTGCAAATTGCAACGTATAAAATCTGTTTTGGCTAACAAGTGCATCACTGTTAAACATGTATCGCTTATTGATATCATCATCATCTGGTGTTGACAGTCCACGCTTTTTTGTGCTTGTGTCATTGACATCCGTTTGTTCAACTTCCATTTGACTTAGATTAGCAACTCCTTGAAAAACCAAGGTAGGCGTTTTTAACGGTGATGGCTTTGTTTGGGACATTTGTTTAGATATATTCAATTGAGGCGTTATCAATTTTTACAAACATTTGGTGTTCGCCGCTATCCGCTCGATAGCGGCGGTCGCGCACTAAAGGTCTGTGCACTAGTGATTAGGTATCACGGCCGTTTAGTAACTTATTTATAAAATAAAGCACTGGTGTTCGAATGGATTCAAATCACTCACAATTACTTCAAGACGCGCATCCGTTCAGTACGAACCCGAAACGTGAACTCCCCACAAAAATCTGGTACTGGTACAAACGAATGGCAAAAAAAAGACCTATCAAACTTTTTCGACTAATTTGAAATTTTTTAAAAACGCAGATCATTTTTAAAGCCCTCTAGCCTCTACCGGCTAAACTAAGCAACTTTGTATATAGATAAGTTTATTTAAATCACCATATTTTGGGCTAAGGAACTTGTAGTCCTCCGTTGTACGTGTATTTCAAAAACACCCCGTATGTTATTAGGAGCAAGGATCGAATTCGCCCAATGTTTGAAAAAACTGACCAGACCGCATTCTGAGCAATGCGAAACATACAACGGCCGAAATTATGCTTCGTGGGCGTTCCAAAACAGCCACATGGTGTAGTGGACATTTGAAAATAATCAAAACGCGAAATTCCTATTGTCGCTTCTTACATAACGCTCTCAATGCGTTCAACCTATTAAATCTTCAGTTTAACTGATACAAGCAATTCTATAGCAGCCATCCAGGGGATAACATTATTCAATCATATATACATATATAAGTTATGAATTTCAGTCACATATGTGCACGACGTTTGTGTAGGTTAGACATTGTGTTGGTGTTTCTGAAATTTTGCGATGTGTGAGTTTCTAAAGCAGAGAGCTTGCATCAGATTTTTTAAACATGGTAAAAATGTTCCGAGAGGATGGAAATGATACGTACGACTTTCGGAGATGTTTTTATGGTACATAAGCTAATTTACGTGTGGTTTAATCGATTTAAAGGAGGTAGCGAATCAATCGCATACGACGAAATTCTCGGTCGTCCAGCAATGTTAACAAGTGACGCAACTATCAAAAAAGTAAAAAAATGATTCGTTTGAGACAAATTGCTGATGATCTTGCGATATCTGTTGGTCATGAAGCGCAGTGCAGCTAGGTTTGTTCTAAAGCTGCTGAATTTTGAACAAACACGGAATCGAATAGCAGTCTCTCAATGCACGTTAAATTTGTGTGCAACGCATGATAATGGGTGACGAAGTATAGTTGTATAGGCCCTATTCTTTAGATGTAGTACTCGTACCTGCAGACATTTTTCTATTTCAAGAGAGCATTGAAAGGCCGTAGAGGTGCTTTTGACTATCCCGAAACAGGATTACGAGAGCTGTGTCGAAAGTTGGAAAAAACGTTGGGATAAGTGTATTTTTTTGAAAGTGGAGTATGTATTTTGAAAGCGACAAAATTAATATTGATGTAGTAGTACATATTCCGTGGTTTATAGACAAATTTCTCTTCTTTGATGAACACGCCTCGCTTCGTGCAATGTCTTAACGTCTGTCCAGAGTTCGATGATATCAAAAGGTTAACATAAGTCTACTAAAGCAAGATGCAGTTAGAAGTTAAATTGATTGCATTTTTAAATTTTTTTCCTCATTTTTTCCGGTCATCAGTTGTACTGAACCCTTTTCGAAATTATGCCTGTTCTGCTCAGGGCCGGCGGTTGACGTGGGTAGTATGGGTAGTACTACCCACTCGAAAATATCCGTGTGGGTAATTACCCACTCGCAACTTTCGAACAAACCCAAGTTTTTCAAGTCTTGAGAAAAATTTGCAACTGGTAAAACGAAGAATGTAGACGAAATCGTGGAATTCTATAGAGGAGATTTTGACAAATCGCGACTAACAAATGATTTTTTAGGAGTATCATGAAGCGTGAAGGGGCAGAGCAACTGATTTGAACACTATGGTAAAGTTTCTCAGGGAAAATGAACATTATATGAAAATCGTTCCCGAATTCGTGCTTTTTCTGAGATTAATAATAACAGTACCGGGATCTTCTTGTTCTAATGGAAAAAGTTTTTCAGTTTTGCGTCGAATAAAAAATTATTTAAGATCGACTATGGCACAGAATCGGCTAAACCACGTTGCTATTTTGCATTCCTACTCGGATTCAGTTGATGTGCTAGATTTAGAAACTTTAATGGATGAATTTATTGTTCGTAATAGAAAACGAACGTCTTGTTTTGCCCTACGAAAATGATTTCTTTGTATCTTTAAACGAAAGCAAATAAATTGAACTTTGTGACATCTCAAAGTATATTTTTATCAATTTTTGATCGTAACCCCTCATCCCTTCATATGAGTGTATTGTGAAAAATCACTTGAAACTCCCCCCCCCCCCTTACTACCCACTCGGGCTAAAAGTGTGACGCCGGCCCTGGTTCTGCTGCCTGGTAGAAATACAGTTTTTTTTAAATCGTTAGAGTGGCTATGGTAGCTGATATCATTCTAAATGAATGACCTGTATAAGGCTTCAAAAGATATCTTCAAAAATTTATTTGTTTCAACTGGCCGGTTCACTTATTTCCAAACTAGTTTTCATCTTTTCGTGGTGTTCACTAACACTTAACTGAGAAGTATTCTTTTGCTATATCCTTCATTCATCACTATTACAACAGGTCGGTACCATAAATAACTTTAGTAAGAAATGCTTGATATCTTTGATTGATAAGATTAGTATCACAAACTTTTACCTCGTCTGCCAAGTAACTGTTTACTACCGTTGTAGTACTATAGGACGGATTACTGTGTTGACATAAAGACTTTTCATCAACCGCTACATTTAAAATCTCAGTGCAGCAAACATCCCGTAACGAATCTCCAGCCCAATCTTCCATATTTAATAATCAAATCGGGCATTAAAATCTAACGCGGTATTATTTCAGATGCAAATTCGGTCCGAATATTGCCCCGGTCCCGATACAGTGGTTTGTAGGGTTGATAATGATATCCTTCCGGGGGCGCCATCTCCCGGTAAACTGATAATAGGCGAGATAAGGCGCCGGGCCGCCGTTGCTTATCTGCCCACGTTGCATTAATGTGTTAATGTATACGAAATAAACCCACCTGCGCCTTGATCCCAAATTGCGCACCCTGAAATTATCATATCACGCCCCGACCGCAGACTGCCCTTCGAAATGGCAATTCGAGGCCGAGGATTTGCGGTCTAGAGTTCTACAACTAAAAATGAAAATAAAAAGTGTAGCTAGTATTAGTGCATTGCCAAAGTATATATAAGCAATTCTAGCTTCTGTTTTCCTAAGAACTTGACCTCCATTTTTGCTATGAACTTAAAACAACCTGACCCACCGTGTCAATCATTGAGTTAATTATTAATAGTAAGTATATTTCTCCATCTCCATAAGTATATCGGACTTTACAAATTTATAGTGGGGAAAAGCCGCGTAAACTGAAATCCGAATCTCAATAATTGGACCTCACAATGACAAAAAACTTTATGTATACACGTGATAATACATGAAAATGATTTGCAGAAACGACTCGGGAATTTAATTTTGCAGGATTACAGGCCAACTAAACTGTTAATCGTTCATTACAATAATAGTAGCTATGACAGCCTACGTACAAGTTACTAAATGCTCAATATAAGACGCTTACAACTTCAGCACATTAGTGACTCGTTATATTTAACATATATAATTTAGATACTTAAAAAACAACCGATTCAATTCCTTAAACAAAAGCAATCACGCCAAAGAGTGTTTGCAAATTTCTTTAAGTAAAATCTTCAACTCTTTTTTGTTGTTGTAAAGCTATAAACTGCACGACCATCGTTCCACAGTTCAGCCAGCCCATTAATTACCATTTATGTAAAAGTGTACCGCGACAGCGTTATAAATAACCCCCATCGTTTGCGCCCTTTATGACGCCTTAATTCCAGTTCCACGAACCTAAACTTAATAATTTTTAGCAGCGGGGCGTCCGATAATCTAGAGTAGAGTAGTAAAAGCGCGTCGAGTGAGGGTGGCGTGACTAGCGCGCTCTATTTAGGTAAAAATAAGGCTGATAGCATTAAAGATGCGCGATACCCGCGCTCTTGTCTTTTATTTAACACGCTATTAGCTGAAAATAATTATACAAAAAATTGAAGACACGCACACTCGTTTAGGTTTTATTTTTCGGAAGTTGGGTTTTATGCTTCCTGACGTTTACAGAGAGATAATGCGCCTGCATTAATTCCAGCGGTCACCATTCATTTTCTGTCAAATCTAATCGGCCAGCACGCACTAATTAAAAAGGATCTTCTGCTCGTGCCGCAGCACGCCCACCAATTTCTATCTGCACTATACAAAATACGACCAGGAAAGGGCCTTCACCAATGTGAAATTGGTTGATAATATTAATAAACAAGTAACGATAAATTACTATAGTTCATCACGAGGTTGGTTTTGTAGACTACTGTCTAAATCCCCCAAAACTTGGATCCGGCTCGAAGGACCAATGTCTGATATCACTTTAGTACGTGAATGAGATATAAATAGGTTGTGTTGACTGTGCAGACCAGATTAGTACTTTTGGTAGGTACTGAAGGAATGGAACTTTCGTAATTAGATCCTTATTAATGATTTGAGGTAGAATGCGATTTGTGAACAGGAAAGCCGGGCCAATATTATCCTTTAAGACATTTGTAGTCCACGTCAACACACAAAAAAGTGAGCGCAGCTATGGTTAATTTATAAAAAAACAAATTCTGTATTTATACACTTCACTAAGTTCAATGTCTAAACGTAGTAGTGCTGTTTATACTCTAAACTATATCTACTTGTTGTAAACATAGTAGTGGAATTATAAAATACAGCACGGTGCTGTTTATACAGATTGCGGCAGGCAACTAGGACCGTAGCAAAAGCAAGGGGACCTTACATGTGCCCGTAATTGTGTTTAACAAACGAACAATCAATGTACGATAGCGGTAAGTCGTTAGGATAATTATAAATACAAGGTATATATTCGATTTTTAAAAATTTTAAATACAATTACGGCCACATATAAGGTCCCCTTGCATTTGCTATTATATGGTCCTAGTTGCCTGTCGCAATCTGTATACTAAACTAGGCTGTAACAATCCCTAACTAATAAACCAAACGTTTAAAACATCTTTTAAACAAATACTTTATTGAAGTAACATTTTAAAACACAATTGTTCTTAATATTCGACATGCTCTCCTTTTTACTCAATACATTTACGCCATCTGTCTGGTAAATTCATAATAGCTCTATATTTATTGAAAAATAATTGTTCAATAAAATAGGGCACCATGTCAAGTTGCTTGATTTCTTCAAAACTGTTGAGATATGACTATTCCTGTTCGATGGCTAGATAGCCGTTATCAAATATAATATCTAAGTTTCCAAAGGGGCTTGAGACATTCAATTCTAACACAATATATAAAATGCATTGCTGATTAGTGGAATTTCACCTTGTCGAGAGTATGTATTAATGTATTAAAATATCGACTGAGCTACACTGCCAAACGAAAGTTATTATAGTACAAGACAAAATAATACAGGCACAGTTCATCAAATGCAAACTGATCGTTGCTAACAACGTAACACAGCAGGTATAAAAAATAGAAAATATTTGAACATATTGGAATAGACACAAAATTTAAAATTAATTATGTAAAATTCAAAAAGAAGAACAAATGCACTCTATGAAACCAACACACAAATAAAACAGTGAGGTTTGCGATCACTTCACCTTCGTATCTTTGTTTATCTCAGGCTAGCTCAAACAATTGTGCTTGAAAGCTGCTCTATTGGTGTTGACACTCTTTTGCTTTCAACTCTACTCAACTACTTGAAGGACTCAACATTTTTGTTTACGCATGATTTGTCCTAGATATTCGGCCTTTCTTATTTATTCTTCTTCCTCCTCGTATATTAGGCCAGTAATCTGTATAATTCCACCAGGTTGTGGTTCTATAAGTCCTCTTTGCTCGCAATCCGGGTAGATGGCTAGTTTTGTTGCTCGAAATTTAAGAAGAGACCACAGAATAATATACAGTACTGTCTTCAATTTGCACTTTGTCGCTCGCTGACCCTAATACACAAAACGTTCAAGTTGGGCCCTTTAATTTTGTCGTACTGCATTGTGTGGGAAGATCCCTCTCCCTAGCACGCTACGTGCCAATGTTAAGTATATTTTTCATCATTTAGTTTTTCAAACCCATGATCCGCTGGTACCCGGGCCACTAATAGGTGCGTTATATATGATGAAATAATTTTCTTGGGAAGGTAATACTCGCAGAAGGATAGTTTCCCGTTGTACCGATAGTGCTGCTACCCTTCAACCGGTCTGATGTTTCTCCTATACTGATATTTGAGGAGGGTTCTCTGATCAGCCACCTGGAAACGCACCCTCTGGGGGTTACAAGCTCTCCCGAGAGAGGATCAATAATAAGACTAAGAAAACGTTGAATTATGGAATAAACGCATATTGGCGACTTACGTAACGTTACCAAGTCATTTTACTGCGCAGCTCTTGACAGAGGCTCCTCAAGCCTCTCCCTCCAAGTCTTATTTTTATCTATCTCATTAAGCGTTCTTGTTATTGACAATTATTTGTTGACTGCGCTTGCTGTTTCTCCGGCCAATTATTGTTGGTTGTGTAGTATTAGTTTTAAAGTAGAATATTTATACCGGATGCATTTTTAGTGTTAATATTCGGTATTTTTAAGGTGTATGTATTTGGTAAAACACTCCCTGTATCAGTTACTACTGGTTATTATAGACACTTTACCATAAAGTCAGCTGTCAAGTGAGTTTGTTTCGGGTTATACAGTTATCGACTATATTTTTGGGTTTATGAGTTCTCGTCACTATCTTGGACATATGTATTGTATTAAAAATTATTTGGCGCCTTTTGTAATTTTACGTGATCTAAGCTTTTGTAAAACAATCCACGGCCCTCAGATATGCCCATTAGGGTGGAGCGATTTTAATCACTTTTTAAATTTTTAATTCTAATAGTGGCGAAAAGTTGTTACAAGTGATCATTAATTACCAGTTTTTTTCGTTTTTACTTCCTTTTACTATAAAGGAAGTATTGGATTCACCCCAAAAATTCGAAATTGAGTTTTCAACGGATCTTCACGTTTTAGAGTCCCCTGATCCCAAAAAACATTTTTTTTTGTTGGTCTGTCTGTCTGTGTGTCTGTCTGTCTGTGTGTGTGTCTGTCTGTGTGTCTGTCTGTGAACAGAATATCTCAAAAACGAAAAGAGGTATGGCGTTGAAACTTCATATATAAGTTTTGTGTACTACGTAGATGAGACAGCAAGCTTTTGAAGAAAATCGCATAACCGGAAGTAGGTGTTTACTCTCGTGATTTTTCAGTTTTTTCGATTTTTTCAAAAACGGCTCTAACGATTTTTTTAACCTTTACATTTTTCTTACATTTTTAATGTGTATTGATGTGAGATAGGTGATTTTCCAGTTGAATACTTCTAAAGTGGGTTTCTTTTGTTTTTTTTTCTATTTTTTTTTATTAACTCCTATTTTAAATAAAACACCCGGTATATTATTACATTTTTGAATTCACCTTAAAATTCTAGAGAAAATTTGTCTCTTCAACTAACACTCGATTTTGTACCGTTTTTGTAGAATTTGTAATTTTTGAAAATTTTTAACAAATGGTTAAAAATTGAAAATGAAAATGTTGACTAATTATAAGATCACTGTAAAAGGAAGTTGTGTGAGTGTATCACACCAGATTTTTAATTATATAATTTTCTTCTGCCCTCTACCGCCCCCTAAAGGGGGTGAAACTTTTTAATTTTTTTTTCAAATCCTAATAGCAAAAATAAATTATCTTAGCTCAGGTACCCCTGGTTACATTGGTTTTTAAGTAAATTTATATTTTCTGTCTTCTACCGGCCTTTGTATATAAAATGTATATAAGTGTTTGATTATTCTTTTACCTATTATTAAGAGAAAGGTGTAACAGTGGATTTAAAGAGGCTAGTTCTGGTTACTTTCTTAAAATTCTAAGTGTTTTCATTACTAGATCTCAAAAATGTTTGTGCCCCACCCTTTAGTTTACAAAAATATTGCTAAAAGCAGCTCTGCGCTTGATTATCATAAAAACAAATAACCTAGAACTCACCACGAGGACGTGGCTGCTAAGCGAGTTCCACCCTACCCTCCCGCCACTATATATTACTTTTATTGATTAAAATTTTTTTTTTGTATTAAATGAAGGCATTGATTCTCTAGATTTCAAAGTTACCCTAATAAAACCGCCGATTATTAATATGTAATACTCTAGTTTATTCTATAAATTGCCCTATAATTGATTTTTTTTCTGTTGGACAATAAACCATTATTATTATTATTACTATTATTATTATTATTATATCATGACAAATATTTAAAATTAATAAAATATCCAAACTCAAAACGAAATAACAATGATTTTTTAAGAGTTAAGGACTTTCAGAACAGCGCAAAAACTCTTTTTGACGTTTGTGCTTGTAAATGTCAAACGTTTGAAAAATGTTCATGCGAAAAAGGGAATAAGGTACCAATTCAGGAACAGCGATTTCTGATTGACCAAAGAACTGCCAGGAGAATGTGTATAGGAAAACTTGACATCAAAGAGACAACTAAATTCAAAATCAGGGAAGAAAGAAAACTCAAAGTTGAAAACTATTACAAACTTAAACAATCTGAAATGAAAATGGGAGAAAAAAGAAAAATAAACCATGAAGAGGACATTGATATTAGTGAATTTGAATATGTAAATAATAAGTTAGATTTGGAAGATATTAATCCTGAAATTCCATTTACGTCGAAAGATATCTCTGAACAAAAGCAAAAAAAGAAGCCTGGATACAATGTTATCTAGTTAAACACGGTGGCACAGGTATGTGGATTGTCTGACAGAACCGCAGCAGCAACTATCTCAGCTGTTTTACAAGACGTTGGTCTGATCTCAGAAAGCCGCAAAGATAATGTTATTGACAGAAGTAAGATAAGAAGAGCTTCTTCAAAAGTTGTTGGTTTACAAGCTAGAGGCGATTTTATTAGGGTAACTTTGAAATCTAGAGAATCAATGCCTTCATTTAATACAAAAAAAACATTTTAATCATTAAAAGTAATATATAGTGGCGGGAGGGTAGGATGGAACTCGCTTAGCAGCCACGTCCTCGTGGTGAGTTCTGGGTTATTTGTTTTTATGATAATCAAGCGAAGAGCTGCTTTTAGCAATATTTTTGTAAACTAAAGGGTGGGGTACAAACAATTTTGAGATCTAGTAATGAAAACGCTTAGAATTTTAAGAAAGTAACCAGAACTAGCCTCTTTAAATCCACTGTTACACCTTTTTCTTAATAATAGGTAAAAGAATAATCAAACTCTTATATACATTTTATATACAAATGCCGGTAGAAGACAGAAAATATAAATTTACTTAAAAACCAATGTAACCAGGGGTACCTGAGCTAAGTTAATTTTTTTTGCTATTAGGATTTGAAAAAAAAATTTAAAAAAATTCACCCCCTTTAGAAAGCGGTAGAAGGCAGAAGAAAACAATATAATTAAAAACGAAAAAAACTGGTAATTAATGATCACTTGTAACAACTTTTCGCCACTATTAGAATTAAAAATTTAAAAATTGATTAAAATCGCTCCACCCTAATGCCCATGTCGTCACGATCATGTGAAACTAGTTGACAGCTCTCGTATCAATGGAAAAAGGTATTGGTAACTATCGATGGGGGAATAGACACCGATAATTAGGATGGTACTGCTGTTATTCTGTTACTTCGGAACATCTTTAAAAAAATATAGATTTTAATGTAGCCTGAATCTTGAATCCTGGGACAACTCCATAAAATAACTGAAACGTTTGTGCTAAACGTAGACTTTCCCCTCACCAATTCTAACGATTTGTGGATATATGGATGCTAGGCCTCCACGAATATCTTTTCCTGCTGTTCTTATGCCACGCAATGCATTCCCTAAACCTTCCTCCCCTGTAGTCACGTCTGATGTCCTCGTATAATATTTTGCTTATTTCACATATATCACATTTAAGCTATTTTCGCCGCATAAATGGTAGGGTGCGGTAGACCGGTGATATCATTTCGTCATGAAACTTATAATTTAGTATTTGAGCTTCCTCAACGACCATTAAATTTTATATGTCATCTGGCGGGAAGACTCGCTGTTTGTAAGAGATCATTTATTGAAATACACCCTTTTCATAAGTTAGTTTTCTATTAGAGCTATTCCGAGTTCAAGCATATTTCTTGACTTGATTATGACATTTATGTTTTTTTCTTCCAGTTGTTTTATAGTAGGTGCTTTCAAGATTTAAAGAGAGTGTGAGAGTACTATACCACCCAAATAATATACTGAAGAAAGAACTTTGGTAGGGAAACTTTTCATTCATGTAGTGTTCATACCACAGGCCAAATTAAATCTTTATCCTGCATATAAAACGAGTTACGATAGTCAGTTGTTTACGTGTTACTTATTTCAAAATACATTTGACAAATAGAAATAATCCACACCAACAAGTTTAGATAACACTTTCATCTTTCCAAATTCTAACCTATAGTACTACCTGCAACCACAAGACTCGACTGATGTTAAGACATACGATGACAAATGAATGTCTACAGTCTATGGCGAGAAAAAGAGGAAAGGATGACCTTATTATTTAATTGTGAGTAATTAACGATATATGACCTTCCGATTAATTGCTTTGTTTGCGTTTTTAGTTTTTCTAAAGGACCTAGAAACGTCTACATTCATTTTCACTAGAGGAAAGCACATAAAACGTAAAACACAAAGAAAGATCAAGAAAGACATCTCATAGCCATTTTGTTCCAGTGTTGCCATCTTTGTAGAAGGTATTTTCACTCAAAACACTTGCAGTTCTTATTGTATTCGTTTGTAACAGAATTTATTTAGGTTTAATAGTGCAAGTGTGGAAAACGAATGCCTCCTTGCCAATCACATGACTCACCCGATGTATTCCAAAGGGTACGACGCGCTAAAATTTAGATGCTCATTTATAAACATTGTGTTCTGTATTAGAACCTGGTCTTAATCAATAAAATGTATAAATATTACTAAACACTAGACAAGAGCACTCTATCAGCACTAATAACTAATTCTACACTTTATTTCCAACGAAAACAATTTAAATTTCGCTTTTCTTGTGGGTATGTGTGCACTGCGTAAATAATTTAGTAAATTTTGCTACTGCCATACTCCACATTTCACACATTCTGTTTTATTTATAATAATTTCAAAAGCGCTAATAATTCGCTGCAAAACAATTCCAGATGCCGTCGGTTAAAATTAATTTAAAACATGCACTTTCGGTTATATTTGAAACATTTGGAGAATGTACAATGATAATAAAATTGTGCTTTTATTGCATTATTTCGGATAAAGAGCTTATTTAGTGTGATATCGCTTTTTAGGTCAATTTACTGGAACCTGGTGGTATGAATGCATTTTAATTTGTTAACTCCTTTGTTAGACTAACTTCTGTGTCTATGGTTAGAATAACTGTCATGTCAGGTATTCATTGATTAGAACAATAGCAAGTCAGCTTAGTCAAGCGATGCTTGGTAACAAGCCAATAGTAGTAGTAGGGAAGTAATTCAGTAATGTAAGACTTAGTGATGGCTACGAATAAGGGCATATAAATCTTGCACCACAATGGTTCCGGTTAACTTATAGCTTCGGCTAGGAATAGGCAATCCTACCAAATAGTTGTTGCTAGAAGCTGAGACGATTTCTTTCGAACACAGAAATCTGCCGCCTGTTAGGCCGCAACCGCCATTGCACCGTCGAGGGAGAGAGAGAGGGTGGCACACCGCACATTGGGATCTTCTGTTTTGAAAGCATTTGCGGTACAGCGGCTTTGAGCAGAAAATCGCATGTAGAAGTTCAGTTTTTGTGGAGTTTTATGGAACCGTAAATGGCGTAGATCACCTCATTATGTGCTATGGGCGAGTCCAAGAGAACGTGAATTGTTGTTGTGGCCGATTGAGTTCCAAATGGCAGCATATCACTTTTAACCTCAAAAACGACGTGCAGATTTTTTTCTGGTAAGCATTCTTGTCCTTTTGTGGATCAAGTCTCAAATTCGTATTTTTCGTTAACTTTTTTTAGGCAGAAGCTATAGTCGCCAAATTTTTCATGGTAAACGTCAAGGTACCATTCAAGGTTATTGTTGAGGCCCTGTTAGGCTATGCCCCGCGTCCAGGGACGTTGTTATATTAGAGGTGTCGGACCTGCAACTTTCTGGCTAGAGATCTTCACGGTCCCAGAAGCCAAGTTAAATTGAAAATTTTATTTTAGTGCAAACTTGCACCGAATACAAAATCGGTGCTGAGACAAATTTCAGTATTAAATTTAAATAACCATTATATTAGCGAGTTTCTGATTGATTAACCACGTAACGTTACACACTTTTCAAAGATTAGAGAGCTGTGAACGTTTCAGTACAGTTGCTTGCTGGCTTATTAGTCCAGCAAAATAAATTTAATACCGTTTACGCGTATCCTGCAGGTACCTGAATAATAACCCTCTGTTACAATTTTCACTCAACGAGTTAAGTTAAAATCATTATTCCAAATTAATCATACTGGAAGCTAGGCTTTACCCTCTCTCACTTAGACGTAATAGATAAGCCATTTAGGTACATAATCTGTGATATATGCAAGGTGGTCCACGCGAGGGGGAAGTTTTGGAAATTAAATAATTCTGACTATTCAGTTCACCTGTCATCTGTCAAAAAGTGACCAATAAAAATCCAGAATTCTGACGTTTCTTGACCAATCAAAAAAATATCAGTGGATATATCTTCCTAGAAGGTATTCAAGTGACTATTTTTAACAAATGCGATTTTTATTAGAAAAAGTCAATATTAGTGTTCTGTTACTATAGAAATTGCGTAGTTTGTTGCTAGATTTACTGAAAGCTAATTTGAAAAAGTAGTTTGGTTCATTAAATAGTCCCTCGAATACCATTCGTAGTCAAAGTTAAGTAGATTATTTTTGCAGTGGTATCACTACTCATGTCCATTGCGCTTGGGATTAGGACTCGTGCTAGCGCACTCGTCCTAATCGTACCAAAGCGCAATGGACATTCGTGACACCACCGCAAAAATAGTCGACATAACTTTGACTACTCATGGTATTATAAGTGAAAGTAATTGTACTTAATTGAAGTAAAGTGTAACAGTAGTAAAGTAGTTTATGCCATTTTATTTCTCAAAACTTATGCCGTGTAAATAACCTCCCGTTCTATGTATGCAATCTTCAGTTAAAATTCTGTATATAACACGATGCAAAATATTATCCAACGGAATGCTAACAGTTTCGTCGTTAATTTTTCTTTTTAGCCCCCGATATCTCTTGGTTTATCAATAAAACGTTGTTCTATAGGTAGCCATGACCCAAATTTGAAGTAAGGAAGTCTCAGATAAGCCAAACGACTGGCATGGTTTTCGAACGGAACGTTTTGGACTGCGTTCCATAGTTGCTCTAATTCGGTCGATGTTATTACGATTTCTAGCACTTTTGTTTGGTTCCTTATGTTTTACATATTTAGGTAAAGCTGTTTTTTTCCAAATTTAGAAACCCACTGCTTTCTGACATGGACAGAGATCTCTGCCGCGACGACGAACCTCGAAATTACTTCGGAATTGTCGCTGCGCAGCAACCATACAGTTATTATTTTGGTAGTATGATTTAGTCACAAAACCACTGGTCCCAGATTACCAAATGGCATGCAAAGCCAGATCATTTGACCCAAAAATCCATAGCCATCTTCCCACTCCCTTGGACCACCTTGTACATTGCTTGTGATATTTGCAAGTTATTTAAGTATTTCCAGAAGTTTTTAATGCCAGTAATTCAAAGTTGTTCTTTATATTCCATTAATTATCATTATACGAGCTTTGTCAATACTTGGGTTTCGCTCGTGTTGCCTTTTCTTTTTGCTAAGCTTGAGTCATTTAGTGCTTCATTTTCTCAAATAACCAGCGGAGGACGCGCCCATTGGAACCACTAGTGGCTCTTTAATTTAAATATAATCTTTTCGAAGATAAGTGACCGCCGATCCTTCTCCCT
Source organism: Agriotes lineatus (assembly GCA_940337035.1). NCBI lineage: Eukaryota > Metazoa > Arthropoda > Insecta > Coleoptera > Elateridae > Agriotes > Agriotes lineatus. Next base: position 9,599,370 of record OW679194.1, on the reverse strand, counting down.
AGCTGGTCCGTGACATGTTTCCGTTCACTATCGGTAAAAATGAATGTAACAATCCTCTTATTGTTTATTCAAGGAATATGAGCAAACGTCTTGGCTAACAATAGATTACGAGAGGCTCAGTTAAGCTATTCTACAATTTTGACTGGTTTAACAAGTTGAACGGTTCTTCAAGCACGAATAACTCTGCTAAATCGAACCAGAATTTCTAAATAATGTGGTTATTTGAGCTGGATTGCTGAAATTTCTTGGCATTTTTGGTTATGCTTACAACTAACCATGCGAACTAATCAATTTATTAATTTAAAATACAAATGTTACACAGGCTTTTAAATAGATAGATAGATGTGGTTGCATACTGGCCCTGTGGCGATAATTGAATCGATAGATCCAACAAGCGTACTGATCCCAAGCTGCTATAGGTAAATGTAAAACAGTTAATAACGAAGCTCGGAGGCTACCCTCGCCGAATTAATTTCTCTTTTTGACAACTTGCGTTAAATTCCAAGTAAAATACAAGCCCGTGCGGGCTTTTTGTAACATCAAAGCTTTGAAGCTCGCCGGGTATGAAATATTTGTAGATGACAACTTTTCATAACGGCGTAATCATCACCGGAAGGAAAGCAACCGTAATTAATACCCGCATGTAAATCATCCATGTACAAATGTTCAGCGCTCTGTTAGTTGTACGGAAATGTATATTTACTTTATGCATTTCGTAATCACGGCAATAATTACTCATGTGTCAGATGCACGGAACGTAAACATATTCAGCATTCGGTGCATGTGTCCAAGTGCAGTTCGTGGGGAGCAGAAATTACGAAGGAGAGCGCGCAGTATTTCAGAACGTACATAAGTGCGTATATAACGCAAAATGTGCGGTTGACATGTAGGCCGTGCATTTATCATGCAACCCTTGACCTGCACCAACAGCTATTCCGCGTTAGCGCAGCCCGAGGAATAGCTGCAAGAAATATCGCGTACGATAATGGCGACTCTAAGTTACGTCGCAGCGGGCCCTACCAGCCATTGTGCCTCAAATATATAATGCGAGATACTTGAAATTTTTCTATATTTAGTCGTTAACATTGCGCGGTTTTGTCGCGGCCGCGCTTTATGAACAGCGCGCTGTATCCGGGGAGCACTGAAATAACGTCCATTTATGTGCCTCAAAAACCGCAGCTAGCAGCCGATCCTCGGAAGGAAATCAGCTTGGATCTCCTTTTGTGCACTCCTGCTAGTATTTATTTCTTCTGCCGTTCGGCAAATCTGAACTGGTTGTACTTTTTAATATTGCCTTCAGAAGGACGGGCATTATAACTGTCTTAATTTAATTATCACATACTATTTTAACAGCATTAAACCATTAGGAACTGCAGTTTCTTTGGAAAATCTGGAAGAGTACTTTATCACGCTGATAAATGCAGTGTGATCCTCATGGATTGTAAAAAAATTGCATGTCACATACGTGTTTATAGTTTTGGTGGAGGCGCGCAGATAAAAGAAATTGGTTTCAAAGCGTAGCCTTCACATAAAATTACTCAAAATCTGAATTTCAGTATCATCGAGTTTAAAATTATGTCCAGGTAGAAAGTATCTGCCGACCGGACTAATGAATGAATTGCATATTATAAAATATTTAAAATATGTGACAGTTTTTTATTTTAAAGATGATACTTTCTCAAATGGTGTTTAGGAAATTATCTGCCTCTTATCATCAAATCTGATAGTTTTGTAATAATTTCTTGTTGAAATATTTTAAAGAGTTTTGCAAGAAAACGCATAACACGGGGACAAGGGCAACTAATAAGAACAATCTGCTTCCACAAGTTATGTAACGATAGCATCTTATTTCTATATAAACAATAATTACGTTCCAGTGTTGAGGGGGATAACAGATTGTACCCAGTAAAGTTCGAGTATTGTTTGATTTGGAAGCATTCAAGAACAGTATATAAAGAGTACAATTCTTTTGCATGCGAATTCTAAACATGTAATTTTTAGTAAAAAAAAACAATTGAGAATGCCTGATATTTCTCCATTGTATTGAGAAATTCCCTATTGTATATATAGAAACATCGTTAAAGATTGAATGTCGATATATATGGGCCAATATCGAAAATAAAAAAAGACACCATCGTAAACACAACTGCGAGAGTTGTAATCTCATCTTAAAGATGTGTTTAAAAGATTGAAGACCACGTGACGAATGACTTAATGTTCTAATGTTGCATGCAAGCACATATTTGACGTTTCTGAAAATTGACGCTCGTAGTGCGTTTTTGAATTCTCACGTTGTGCTAATTTTTCAACTTACGACACTTCATTGCCTTTGCATCAACAACAGTTATATTCAATGCTAAGTTACTTACTTTTCAATTGTTTCTTGTAAGTAGCTTTCTGTAATATAGCAAGTCTAATGTATCGCACGTCACTACTGCTCCAAGGTTTCGTAGTTGCAGTGTTAAATGGGTTGCCTAAATCACATGGTGACATGGTCTTCAACCTTGTTTGATATCTCTGACAAGCTCGTGTAGGTTAGAAACCGGTACTTCTCAACTGATGTGTTAGATTAGGGTACTATTTTCAAAATGCTTTCAGTTCTACTGACTTACCAAAACTCATTATAGAATGCAATAGTTATTTAGATACATTTATATTAAAACACTTTAATTTTGATTTTAACAAATTAAGTGTAGGGCATTTTGATTATAGCAGTTATGCTCCTCACATTTATATTAACCAATCAGAACACACGATTTGAGAAAGGTACTCGGTATCAATGTCTGGCACACCAATCGATTATACTACTAGCTTTTCCCAGTAACTACTATTATACACACAAAGAAATAATTCAGGAAACAAGTTATTACTGTATAGTGTATATAGTAACGCATAGTAATTGTTCAATAAGAAAGTGAATAAAATAAAAAAATTTAGCTTATTTTTTTTATCAAAGGATAATCTGATCGAATACAATTCGAACATCCTCTCAGTTTTAATAGAATATTTAACCTAATCTCTTAAAACTGACACCCTTTGTTAATCAACAAGTTTTCGCATATAACCGTCAAACCTGAAGTACTTATCGTATTAGTACAGATAAGATTTCCGTTGTTAAATATTATTGTTGCATTAATTTTGCAGCTCTTTTTCATTAGAGCGAAAACAGTAAAATGGAAGAATAGTCTTATTAATTCGATATCATCAATTGGTTTAGACGTTTCCAGATACATTTCCTCACCATGTTTCCTTATATTGAAGGAGCTACTGCTGAAGTAACAATGTTTAGTGATCGCTTTTTTAACTTCGAGATTTGTTTTAGCAAACTCTTCAGCTTTTACTACATAGATCCGTTGTTACAGAAAATTGCGCTTTGACTTTCGAAATCTACCATGGAGTTGCCGATTTAATTTTAAAATGGGGATTTATAAAGTTCTTTATTTATATAAAAACATCCCTTTTTTCTGTGTAAAGTTTGGGGTAACAAGCCAAAAGCATTAAATTGTAATTTGATCTTTTTTACTTAATTTCAATTTAGAAATTGATAGCAATGGAAGTAACTTTGAACTTAACACCCCTCAGTCTAAGCTCAGCGGTAGGTTCTACAATGGCATCAGCGGAAGGAGGGGTGTAGGCGTTACCCTTATTGATACTGCTAAATAATTGGTGTAACTTTTAATACGTTTATTGCTATGGGTTTGGATGCTACATACAAAAAACTTATGACTATATATATACAAGAGGGAAACAAAGAAAAACAAGAAAAAGAAATATGTACAAAGCAGGCGCCTAGTCTCTGGTGCCGGTGGCTCGGGAGTTGATGGGGCGGCCTTTCCCGGTTGTCGGAGTCGGGGAACGCGGCCTGGAAGCGGTCCAATCTGCCCGGGGAGCAGTGCGGGGCACGGCTCGTCGGAGGTGCAGGTGGCGCTCTAGGTGGCGCGAGGCGTTGTTGGGGCACGGGGTCGGGCTTCCGCTAGGGGAGTCCGGGGACGGGTGGTCCGTCGCCAGCGGGGGCCGCGACGTGGGTTGCTGTCTAGGCAGGTGGCTCGCCACAGAGCTTCGAGCTCGGCCTCCTGGGCGTTCGAAGTCCCTAAAGCGGAGCGGACGGCGGCTAGTTCGACTCGGGGCTGAGTAACGGACCCTTGGTGGTTTCCTTCGGGCTGGAGTCCTGGAACTCCTGGAAGGCTGGCGGCGGCTGGGAGGTCCTGATGAGGCTGATCCTTGGAAGGCTGGATGGTTCCTGGTGGACTCTCCTGAGTTGAGTGATTTCTTCTGGCCTGGGCTTGTCTATTTAAAGGAGCCCCGTCCTTTGTGTTGAGCTTCTTGGCCGCTCATTGGTCCGAGAAGAAGGGAGGACTACTTATTTTCCTCGCATTTAATAATTCCGCGTTTTTTTCGCGGCGCGACATATTAGCGTGTTGAGGGGTGTCGAAATACCGATTCTAATGATACCCCATTTGCTATGTTTTGTTAGCTTTAATCAAAATAAGGTTTTGTTTCCCTCGACTTCTGCGTTTAAAATTGCTTACTCATTATTGTTACTGAGTGTGTTAAAACGTTCTCCTTGTTTTATTATTTGCGCTCTGATTTTATCTGCTTTTTGATACCCAATACCCCTGCGGTTGATTCTTCCCAGCGCTAATTAAAATTCAATTTGTAATATTTGTGCATTCGCCTGCTGTTTTCCTTTCTCCCGATTTTAGCCGTTAGAAAGTGCGTCTTTGGTTAGGTCTCCGCTTGTTTCGAATTTCTGGGCAAATTCGCCCGCACGCCTTACTGCGATGATTTCGCCTGCTGAGGGGAAAAATCGTTTTTAATCGGCCTGTATGCTTGTTAGCGATTCGAGGATAATTTGATTGGGTAGCGGCTAATTTTTCCTATGCATGTGTGGATTCTATTGGGCGTACTATTGATTAGGAGTGCCTTAGTTAATTAAAATTAGATTTTAATTCGGCGTGAGTTTCGGCTGTTTGTAGAGGCTTCCGCTCGGGGCTTGCCCTGGAGTTTTATGGGGGTGTTCTGCTGCATCTTATAAACTGGCAGGCTGTCTGCAATTTATTGTTTTATTTTCTTGCAGAGTTTTATTTGTGTACTTTTAGACACTGGCATGCTGTAATTTATTGTTTTATTTTCGGCAGAGGTTTTTATTTGGAAATTTGTGTAGTATCGTGGCGTATTGTTAAACAGATGCGTTTTGTTCTTTGTTTGTTGCCGCCTGCTTGGCGACTCAAACTTCCTTTGTTGATTGCTCTGTTTAACCAATTCATATTAAACTAATATTACTTAGAACACATCTTCAATTAGTAAATAAATTACTCTATTACAAATTTAAACTTGTTCGAATCGTTTAAAAATTGAACGCCACATAGTATTTGGCGAGCAAAGAACAAGAAAAAGAAGGGATTAGTAATGTCGTTTGGTTTAGCCCGTAACGTTAAATTCAACAGCTCAGTGGAGAATTGATATATTTGGCTTCCGTTTCGAACGGCGAGTTCCATTTTCTGAAGCCCGTCTTTCTTCGCTCAACTTTGGCGACGAGCTCGGCCAAGATTTTGTGCGACACCCGAGTTTTGTACTTAGTTTCGGCATTTTGCCTCTGATCGAACCGCATCCAGTCTCATTTCTAATTTACAATTATCTTGCCTGTGTGGTTTGCTGTTCATTTGAAATGCATTTTTAGTAGCTAGAATAGGAATCTTTGCTTGCGTAAATTACTCCTCATTTTGACATTAGTTTACAGTAAGATTTTCGTTGTGAAATAAATTTTGGGGAACGTCGACGTTCATAGTGCAGTCACGCATTCAGCGTTCTGCGCTCGTATGGCAAGAGTGCTTTCTCCTGTAAAATTTTTCCGTAAACGAGACTGTCGGCTTGCCTTACTCATAAGGCTCAGGTGAAATTCTTAGTATTTATTTGCAAAGCATTGTTCGCGTCGCAACGGCAAAGCTGACCCACAGAAACGTAATATTATGAATTCCTGTATTTTTTTCACTTCTGCAACGCACAGGTGCAAAGGTCCAGCAATGAAGTAAGTTTCAACTCTCGAACTTAAGCAACGTCGATATTTCCCATTGCCAAGAGATCTTTTATGGTGTGAAATTCAATTATATCACTGAAATTGTATAACATTCAATTAAAATTAGATGCAATTCTAAAATTGCAAGGTATTTTTGTATTTCGTCATTGCCAGTCTGTAATCGGTTGCTGTTTTATATTTTTTAGTGTGTCGTTCCTGGTTATAATAATAGGCTCGTTATGAAGTATAATTTAAGTATACTAAAGTACGATTTTAGGTAAATCTATATTGTACTAGATATCTTTACAAAACATCTACACTATTTCTAGAAAAAAATTTCTACCAATGCTTTGAATTACTGTATTAGAAAATTTTAAGCACTTATAGGATGGGCCAAAAACCTCACTTCTTCGAACTGCAACCCAACCTATACGTATATATGGCCACACAGATACTCAATATTTACCTAAAAGGCATATTGATCAGAGTTGTGGTTACTGAAGCTTACATACTGTGGTCTTCTGTGCAGTTGCTAGCGCTGCATTTACATCTCTACGTTAGGTGGTTCACTGTGCCTAAAAATGTTGTGGTAGAACACGTATTTGGGCATCTACACCAAATTTTCCCGATTGTTTTAATCCATATCATTCTTGACCTCAACTGAAATAAACTAAGCAATCATAAGTATGGTATTAAACAGCTATTTTAAGACACAAATGAGGGAAACTTGCTATTGTATTTGCTTCTATGATATAATGAGAATGCATAAAATAAATGCACCCACTATCCTACCACCAGTTGGTGTTGACTAATAACTAAATGAGATACATTCAATTTAAATATAACCTTGAATCAGAGCGATCTGCACGAATCTGCAATAATCGAAGAGATTTTCTAAATTTGGTTAGAACAGCCTGATACTAAAATTTTACAATTCAAACGTGCCTGTTTTCATTTTCCTCGCGGCAACAACGACAGTACTAAAATATTATTAGGACCGCAACGCCTTGCTTTCGCCGATCAGAATGCAACGGCCTTATTTTCGGTACAACCAATGTCGCCATAAATCGCACTGCATTAGTAATAGGTTCCGTTTATTGGTTTTTAATTTTAGATAACCCGATTCCGAAATAGCAGTTTATACTTCCGGCGGTTGAATTACAGCCGGGATCTTAGCTGGTTCTTCGCTCAAATTGCAGAGGCCAACAATTCAATCTGTCGTGGATTTAATGGCTGTAATTAAAAGATTAATCGCGATTCGATTTGCATTCAGGCCCTTAGGATAGCATCGAATTTTTTGCAGCGATGCAATATTGAGTTTCCATGCTACATATGCAATGATCATTAACGTGCGATGCAGGATGGAGAAAGGTCATGAGGCAGTTGTCCCAGACCACATGGCGGAGTGCTTTATGGCACCCCGATAAAGAGCTACATCTACGGAAACGAATTTCAAATGCGAACGTAAATTGAAACTATGCGTCATTCGGCCGCAGTCCGCTGCACTGAATGCATAAATGCAGTTTGCTGGAATCAAACGCGGCTGCAGGAGGTATATCCCGCTGGCATGCTGTCAATTATTATTAATAGTTTGGGGCACATGCGTTTTACATATTATATTTTTTGTCGCGGGCTGCATATTCATGAGGCTTTATTTTTACGGTTCGCTCCATACGTCCACAGTCATTTAATAATTGATATTCAGGGTCCTGTGGCCAGCCAATGCTCTCGATGTAAAATTTGGCGAGGATTTTTAATCGATTCTACAGACAATTTAGTTAGTTCTAATAGAATTTAGTTTCTGCACATATTTATGGGGATATAATCATTTTTTTACGCGTACCGCATCCATTGCACAATTCTTTTCAGTTTTCTTATTGTCTTTCTAATCCTGAAACATCTAATTACATATTTGCCTGACGGGTTATAGGACCTGTTTAGCATGGAAAGCTAGCGGTTGCAGATTTTGTTTGAGGATAGAAATTCAGTGTTGCTATAGAATGGAGCTTTTGGCCTTTCGTGCTCATCGTGGCATTTGAATTCTGGGAGTTCAAGAGTGCAACTGGAGAACATCCCGACGAACAATCCCTGGAGTTGAGATGCTGGGAGCAGATACTAGGTGATATTCGAAAATGCTTCAGTAAATATTGATAGTTTTGGTGGATGAAATTTGTTGGTGTTCGAGGCTTGAACCACATGTTTAGGTGAATTTTGTTAGTTGCAACTCCCTACGTTCTGAAATAGACAGCGCTCTGGTAAGAGCTTGTTTCGCTTACGGAATACAGTTTAATGTTATTTTTATTGTAATGTCGTTTAGGTTACCCGTAGGATGATGCCATTGCTGCCGAAGTTATGGAAGGCTTATACGAGATGGAAACGGCTAAAATCCAATGGTTGGGACTATCTTGGAAAAGGAAATTACCTAATTTAGCTTCACTGGAGGAGTTCGTAGGTCCAAGCGAAGCCCCTATGTGGACCATCCACTAAACTGACTTTTTGATGATGTAGTGCAGTTATTTTCTGCTATGATTAGACGAGTACACGGTTTATTCAATTCCTTATATATTGAAGTAGTCTTAGAAAGTTAAATTGAGCTCTCATTATTACGTGGAAACCAGTCCAGTCCATTACTTTTGATTATATAAACCCAGATTTTGTATTTGTATAAAATTCCTTCTTCGGAGTTGTAATTTGTATAAATCTAGGTTTCATATTGTTAATTTTAAATGTATGATTAAGTCCTTTTACATATTTAATAAATTAATTGTCAGGAAGGAGTCCTGTGATGGGAAATCAGTTTACTCTGTTTAAATCTAGCTTATGTTTGAGCTCAATTAAGTCGCTGATAGACTAATATAATTTTTTACACTGGAACCCAAATAGTTTTAAACATAATAATTTCATGCTTGAATGTTGCCACACCGCAGACGGTTGGTATAATTCAGCGTGAAAAAATAAATATAAGCACCTCGATTAGATATGCCACTTGCAAAGAAGTTTACATTTGACTTGGAGAAAGTGTAAATCATATTCAGTCAGCCATAACATTTGTTTTAATTTGCTCGTCTAAGTGAATTGCATTATCACATTCACGCAATTACTTAGAAGTTACGTATTACAATTGAGGGTCCCTATAAGTACGCTTGCATGGTTATTTACTAATGAGGTACTGTTTTGTGTTATTTGTGTATTTGTATGTTAGTTATTACTCCTTATAGAGTCAAACGTTTATGGTTGATTGTTAAATACCAGTAATTACATATTATTTTATACATCTGTTATTGTCGCCCTCTTCGGGTTTAATTTTTGGCTCCGCTTGAGTCACTTGGTGATTTGTCGTCTCAAAGTTCTATGAGTGAACCTGCTAGATAGAACCACTTGGCGCCTTTTAATTAATTTATTTGCACATTAAAATAAGTCGGACTCGACCTACTCTCCTGAATAAATCGACGGCATGTTTACCGTTTGAGATCGATTAAAAATCTCGTAACAATTCACTTCCTCTTTCCAGCTGAATCTCGGTTTTCCCTTCGCTCCCACTTCCTATGGTTTCAAGAACAATATTTTCCTAGGTAATCTTTCTTCTGGTATTCTCTAGACGTAGCCAAACCATATTAACTATTTTCTTTATTAGGTTTTCTCCCTATAAAAAAATTCATGCTCATTGAGTCGTCCACTGTTATTTAAGTTTTTCTGTGCGCTATTGAGTACTAAAATGTTTCCTTCGCATGTGTTTAACAGAATTTTCCGAATTGAATTGTCAAATCAAAAAAGCAGCTAACAAGCGCCTCGCAGCAAATTCTCCAAGGATTTAAAATATTCAGTTATACAAATATTTCTTCCGAACCTTCATATAAAAATATATTTGCCTGCGCGGTCCTTGGGGCATTCTGCTGAACTAAATAAATACCGGAGACGTCCCGAGAGTTTAGCATTTTCTATACTGATAGCTATACCTAAAACAAGTTATGATAAACAGAATATAAGTTGAATTTTCCAGTTTCTTTTCTTATCTCCTTCGGTCTTGTGCGAGCGTGGAGGCTTTAATGTGCACTGGAACGACTGCCGAATTAGTCTTCGCTGCGTAATAAAGATGTCCCCGAACCGAATCGGGGCATTTTTTGCCACGTCTGGTTGGCGCTCTTTTATGAAAATTCTAATTATTTTTTTATGTTTCAATAATGTCGGTGACCATTAATTTGTGCCGTCTGGCAGCTTTGATGGTTTAGCAGAATGTTGAGCTCTTATCATCAATAATTAATGCTCAGCTCAGTGCAATTGAATATCTACTGATTTGTATACCCGTTTTAAGAAAACCTAGGAGAAAGTTTCACGTAGAAAGAGTTATTGTGATATACTAATAACGAATAGGTGATTACTAAGGTTAAGTAAGATAGTTTTATAGTCAATTTCAATGAAAAATAATACATTTAATAGGTTCTCGCACAATTTCCTGTAGGATACAGTACTTTGATTTTTATTTCAAAGCAGGATATTGTTGGAGCTCCTCAAGATAGTTTTAAGGTTACTTGACTACTGCAAATTTTCTACCAAATTGAAACAGAATATATTTTCTTAAAATTTATTGAAAATTGATCGTCTACAAACAGAATTTTATAGAAATTTAATAAGAAATTTCCGAATAATATATTGAAAATTCGCTAAAAATGGTAACTTGAACCTGAAAGTTTGTCAGAAATAATAATGCATTGTAAAACTTGAATACTTAACTACAATTTTGCTCAAAACGTTGCAAATTCTCTGAAAACTTCTAAAAAAACGTACTTCAGTCTTGATAGAAAATATTACTCTGTTATAATAATTTGTTATACAATTATTACAAATTCACTAAATACTACAAATTTCCTCAAAATATAGTGAAATTTGCTAAAAATGTATGTTGGAAAGTTGGTGAGAAGTAAATGCTAATTGGCTGAAAATTTACTAAAAAATTATTCTAAGAATCTACTGCAAAGTGAAGGAAAATATAGTTGATATTCTGTTAGCAATTTCAGTGTCACTTTAAATATACTCGAAATTTACCAAAACATTATTAGAAATTTGCTAGAAAACTACAAAGCTTGCCGACAATTCACTGAAAATTTACGTGATATTTACTAAAATATTACTGTGAACTAGTGAGAATTGCTAAAAAAGTTTAGAAAATTGTACTGATACTTCCTGAATATTCGCGTTCATCATATCATTGCAGTTTTACTACAAACTTGCGGGATAATTGTTGGAATCTTCATGAGAGTTTACTGAAAACGTAAAAAAATTATCTACCAATCTACTAAAAAGCGTCTAGATAATATTTTCCAGATTTTTTAAAATATTTTTCCAAAACTTGTTGAAAATTCACCCATTTGGACATGAAAGTGTATTAGAAAGTTTACTGATAGTTCATTGTAAACTTCTTAAATACAAATACAATTTTATTGAAAACGTTATTGCAATATCGCCAAATACTTGTGAAAAAAATATTGCAAAAAATGTTCTGATATTTGCTACATAGTTCCTGAAGTCCTCTTCAAACCCACTAAAAATTATTTGCGGATTTACTAACAATCTCCTAAAAATTGACAGTTTTCTCAAATTTATAAAAAATTTGCTAAGCATTACCTTAAAATTTACTACACATTTTCTAAAAATTTGGTATAAGCTCGCGAAACATTTGTTAAGAATCTACTGCAAGGTAAGAGAAAATATTTTGTAATTCTGCTAACAATTCCGTTAAATACTCTAAGTTTTGCGGAAATTAGTTGTAAAATTATAAAATTTGCTGAGAATTGACTAATAATTCACGTTTCGCCAAACTTACTCAAAATTTTGCTGTAATCTTAATGGGTATTTTTAGTCTTGCTACAAATCCAAAAAAAGATTTGCTGAAATTTCCAACAATACCTGAAATATCATTAAATGCTTACTGAAAATTAATGTAAATTTATTATAAAACTATAGTTTGCTCAAAATAAGCTGTCAGTTGACAGAAGATTTACATCGGGCTAATTAAAATTTTGCTGCAAACGTACGGAGAACTTAATGAGGGTTTTTTAATCTTGCTAAAAACTTTTTCAAAGGTTTTCTAAAATATGCTATAAATTCCTGATATTAACGGCAATTTACTATAAAACTACAAGACATACTGAGAATTGGCTGCCAGCTAAGCGAAAATTAATAATCCTGCTAAAAATTATTAACAGATTTGCTAAAATGTAATACAAATTTCTGAAATGTCATTACTATAAACTATAAAGATTGTTGAAAATTGGTTACTAGCACACAATTTACATCAGACTAACTGGAATCTTGCTGTAAAGTTATTAAAGCATTTGCTAAGGGTTACTACTTTTTCCTGAAACTTCATCGGAAATTTACTAAAAATTAACGGAAATTTACTATAAAACTATGAAGCTTGCTAAGAATTGACTGCCAGCTCACCGAACATGTAGGTCTTAGTAACTAATATTTTGCTATAAACGTACGGAAACTTAATGAGGATCTTTTAACCTTGCTGAAAACTTTTTAAGAAATCTGCTAAAATTTGTTGCAAATGCCTGCAATGACATTGAAAATTTACTAAAAATTTTACTAGAGGAAGCTTTCTGAAGGTTTGCACAAAATAGTTGACGATTTATTAACAAAATTGCAAAAAAATTATTGCAGAGTTGATAAACATTTTTTGCAAAGTACCTATAAAAATTGAATTTTGATGTCAACTATCTATACAGGGTGTTAATTAAGTACGTAGACAAACTTTAAGGGGTGATTCCTTGATCAATTCTAAGATAAAAAGTTCAAACAAACATGGGGCCTAAACGGCTTCGTTTTCGAGATACAGGGTGTTGAAATTTAAACAAAAATTTATTTTTTTACAAAAATCTGGAAAACGCCTAGAGCTGTTGTAATGAAACTTGGTGTATGTTAGTATTCCATAATGTGGCATTGTTTGGTCAAAATAAATTTAATTTATTTCCATCAGTGGCGTGCATCGGAGCCAACTCAGTTACCTTATTTCAGAAAAATCTGGTATGCCACTGTTTTTTAGTCAATACAAGTTTTTTAGCTTTATCCATTGCAGCTATACAAAAGATGTGTCTTTTATTTTTTTGATAGAATAAACCTTTTGCGAGAAAAATGGAAAAATCTGTAACAGCAATTTCTTTCATTGAACGTTAAGTAGACCTAAACGGCTTCATTTTCAAAATACAGTTTAAAGAAGCCTTTAAAAAATGTTATTTAATAAAAAACAACCTCACAATGGCCACAAAACTTTTTTATAAAAAACAGTGGCGTACCAGATTTTTTTAAAATAAGGTAACTGTGGTCGCCCCGATGCACGCCACTGGTGGAAATAAATTAAATTTATTTTGGCCGAACAATGCCACTTTATGAAATATTATCCTACACCAAGTTTCATTAGGATACCTCGAGCCGTTTCCCAAATTTTTGAAAAAACGGTTTTTGTTTAAACTTTAACACCCTGTATCTCGTAAACGAAGACGTTAAGGTCCCATGTTTGTATGAACTTTTTATCTTAGAATTGATCAAGGAATCATCCCTTAAAGTTTGTCTACGTACATAATTAACACCCTGTATATAGCAAAATGCTATACAATTAATTTTTAGCTTTGTAGCACCAGTCTCTACACCGGTTGGTAAAACAGGTTACAGATTACATATACATACATACATACATAAAAGAGATTAAGGGAAAACTACCCATTGCAATGACGTACCTAGCATTGTTAGTAGGGTAAAAAGTGACAAACCTAATTTTTTCTCCATCTCCCATAAAATTCTACAACGTATTTATAATAATTAGAATATTTAAAGTAAAAATCGCCTTATTTTGTATTTGAATCAATTTTGACTGTCTACCGAACATCACGACGCCTACTAAAAAATTGTTCTCTGGAAGTAGGCACTATCGCTTGATCCTTATGCATCGTGAAAATGGAGCAGTTATATACTTTCACCTAGTTAATCATCGATACTTTTACAACCCAAGTAGCTTACATTTTCCATGTTATGTCTGTAGAATGAACAAGTAAAAAATTTGGTCGATTAATAACCACATACAAATTCTTCCATTTCATAGTTTCATGCAGGATTTAGCATTGTGGTATACGCCGAAGTTCGTAGATAGCAACGCTAATGTAACTATCAGAAAGTAGATTAAGAAGTAATTTTGCTCTTAATTGTAAAGGGAACTGGAAACGGCCGAAAGTACAGGCTCGGGAAGCGGAATAAGCACCGGTAAACAGCAAACCTACGCTTCGCCCATCGTTGGCCTACTTGATGCCACTTTCATGGTATTTAAACATGGAAATTGCAGATTGTGGCTCACTGCGCTTAAAAAGTTATTGAAGCCCAGATTCGAGTCCAAATGAATGCGTTTTTAGTCTCGCCGAGCGAGTCGCCTAAATACTGGTCAGAACTGCATTTATTTCTTAAGCGGAGATTGCGTTTCCACGCTCAATTTTATTGGGGTCTTTCTAGATGATAGAGAAATCTGCCAAATATAATTTATTGTAAACTGTAACAGTTGAGCAATACCTACTTTCTCACATCAGGAAATTTTATATTAAAGCGACTGATAGATTTTATGATATGCAACAGCTTTTACTGCGCTCGCTTTAGACGGAAAATGGGGAAAAGCCTACAAATTGCAGAAAAGGCAGCCAGGGTTAAGTGGCGGGAACATTAAGAACAGTGCACCGGCGGTGCCCCAAAATAATGTAAAGCGTCTGGTACAACCAAATCGCATTATCGAAACACGATAGCTGAGTTATAAAGCCAATATCGCAATATCAGGATTGAAACGTCGGTTAATAGCCGAGTCACGCGCCTCGCAGATACAAAGGACGCTGGCGCCAGGGCGCCCATGCTGCAGCAACCACGCGTGGAAGTCCTGCGAGAATTCATCCTGCCATGCCCAGCGACCTCTGAGATCGCACAAAGGATGGACGAGACCCTTGCCCTAGCTGCGTACTAAAAACGCTGACCTACTGTGGAATTTCGACGGCTGCTGCCGCCAATAGTGATCACCGGCCGCCCTAACCAATAAGTGGTTATTTATTGCAACAGATGATAGAGCTCTAATAAATGGGAGAATAGTTTAATGGGATCTGCAGAAGAATTGTTTTAGGGGCCGCCATCTGGCTATGAGTAAGTTTTAAAATGTAAATCGTTCACTTTCTCAAGAAAGTAGTCTTATATCTACCATTCGGTATTTGTGGCGAAAAGGAACTTTTGAATTGACCTTTTCCTACAGAGAAGGTGAGACATAGAATCTGAATCTCAAGTAGCGAATGAAACATAAAACGTTCCTCATCTGCTCAAAACTCTATCACAATACGGGTCTTGATAGGAAGAAAAGTCATAAGTTATAATTGAAATAAAATTGCTTCATTCAAGGACGTAAATTCTAGTTGCTTCCAATCAGCTCCTTCCAATTGCAAACCAGTCAGCAAGCTTATTTTACTAATAAGTCTGCTAATAGGACACACCACTAGAAAAAAAGCATGCAAATAAAAATGACGGAAATAACGTTAAAGGATCGAATGAGAAATATATGGATAAAAAGTACAACTGTAGATGAAACCACGTGGAAAAACAGCAAAATATTTTAAAAAACGTTCAAGCCAAAATTAAAGACGACAAGACAATGAATCAAAGCATACAAAAATGACTCTCATACGAAGATTGATTAGGAAGAGGGAGGCCGCATATTAGATGAGAATGTGATCTGAACAAGGGTATGGAAGTTCAGCTTGCCTAACAACAATGTTAAAGAGAGACAGACGGAGAGGATCGGTGAAAGCCTATACCAGAGTTGCAAACCTGCTTGAAAAGGGTCTCGAGACAAAGAAAAAGAGCAGCACTGTGATAGACTGCTTCAATTCATACAGCAATGGCAGAAATACAAGAGTAGGATTTCAACTTTTTTAATTAACTTTAGTCCGCGGTTGCATAACTGTATTTAACAGCAGAATCAAGCTTTGCATTCAGTTTTAATCTTTTATATGCTATCTCGGTTCTCTATCAAATCATACACAGCTGACACTCATACGAAGATCAATGAGAAAGATCAAGACCGCATATCAGATGAGAAGATGATCTGGCAAAGGACATGAAAACGTAGCTTGTAAAAAACGGTGTTAAAGAGAGGATAATGGACAGATCTAGAGGGAGTCTATATCAGAATTCAAGACCTGTTTAAGAATTTCGAGAATAGGAAACAGATCAGTACAATTAATAGGCTGCTGAAATACATACATCTCATGTCTCATCGGCTTTGGTAGCCAAGTTCATTTTCGAAGGATCTGAGAGGCATCGTAACCCCCACGGAATGTTCCAGTAATTTGGGATATATTATCGGCATTCGCTTCGTCGTTGACGGATTTGATTGGAGGGCCCTGCTCTGCGCGCTGGACTGAACGATTTGGCTACTTTACATCTTAAGATTTCTTTTACTACCCTGGAAATGTGTTTTTACTTGGAATGCTTTTCCCGTATTGGTGTGATTGGTCCTGTTTGGGACATGCGGTGCATTTACGAGCCGGCGTGCTGCCCATTCCTGCGGCTGAGGTTTGATACCATTCCACTGCGATCGCCGCATTGTAACTACTAACGAGGCTCATCTGCAGCCCGTTACGAGGCCGTCTCCATGGCCAGCGAACTGCCTGGTTGCCACGTCCACAGAGATATGACGTTGGGGAGGTTTGACCCAAGGATTTGTCTACGTCGAGGACCTGGTGCCCTCTTCCTTAGTTTATTTTTCAGTTTCGCTGGAACCCCGACCCTCTCGACTGGTTAGCCAACCTAGGCCGATATTTACCAGCAGGAAAAATACCTAATACAATTCGGGAAGTCGTAGGTTCGATTCCCGCGTCTACCGTCTACCTAGTTTATGATACAGTGCGAGGTTTTGTTGAGTACAAATACCAAAAACCAGAAATAAACACATTTTTGAATACGACTGTACTATTAACTTTAGTCGGCGATTACATAAGCGTATTCAACTACAACAACACGTTCTTCATTCACTTGAAAGTTTTTTAGCTGTTTTTTCGGTTGTCATGACATGAAGGCTTTAGCTACCTAAGAACAGCGTTAAACAAAGACAAATGGGGAGAACTAGAGTTAGAAGCCTGCTTGGGGGTGCTCTTGAAAAGGGGGGGAGGGAGATCAGTAAGATTTGTAGACTGCTCAAGTTCATACCAGAAACCCAAGAGTACGATCAACTTTTGTCAGGTATTGCGTAAATGAATAATAGTATAACATATTTGTATAAATTTTTAAGTTGCCTAGATAGGCAGATGAATTAGAAAAACATTGTATTTTTTTATTTTAAATTTTCTCGAAAACCATTTCTTTATTTGTTTCTCATGGAACACCTTCAAATGTTAACTTCGACCTAACATACAACTGCACTAGTTGCCTGTGAAAGTTCAATGAGAACGACAACTGAAAATCGAAGTTTCATACCAAGTAGTTTTGTGGAAGTTTTGCAAGGAGTAAACGAGACACTTATGGAAAGGGAGAAGACTAGCAAGGTGCGCCACAAGTAACCACACCACAACTGAAACTCCAACAACTATATGTTCTATAAATTCTAACTCGATTTAGTAATTTTTATAAGGTGTAAAATAAGTGAGCAAAATTTATTTCAGCCTTATTGAATAGCGTAATATGTAGGCTTACTCTTAGTAAAATATGTAGGTAAAAGAACTTAGTGCTAACATGAAACTAATATTTACTCACCTGGAAGTTGTGAAGTGCTACCGCTAATTTGCGGAATGTTGCTCCTCAATGCTATGTTAAGAAAGCCACCTCGAATCGATAAAATATGCTAATAAAATCTGAGCAGATGCTACTGGTACGTGTAGTTTTACACATCCTGCATAATATTCTTTGTGTGCACAGTTCGCTCTCCTAAAATGAGCGATACTGATTTGCTCTTCGGATAACGGAACTGTCAGCACGGTATTTCTGTCTTGCATATTTATTACCAACACATGTGTTTATAGTTCTGCTTCTTTGCCATTGTGAGAGTCGTACTTAGGTGGTTGACGTTTATGCACATAATTACATTTTCGTGAAAGATTGTGCAATTTGTAGTATATCAAGGAGCTGCTGAAAATTGATGCATGTGGAGAATTTCCCCTTACTTGTTTTTTAAACTCACTTTTTCAGCACAAGCGGTGTCGATCCATATTTCATTAAAAATTATGGGAGCCCGAGTGCTTTAGTACTGAATGTTTAGAAGTGCAAAACCTCTTTTGTAATTTATTTCAAATATTTGGGATTGCATGCAGTACGAAAATAAAATATCATCGGTATGTTAAGAATGAGAGCTGAAAATAAAAAAAAACAAACAAAGAGATATGGAAAGAGACTATAGTGGAAAACATCTTGAGAACAATAGTAGAATTAAAATGGTGTTCAATAAATAATCTATCTACGTTAGAGCAACAGAGTATAATAAATTATGAAAGATCGATCTTAAAAGACTAAAGATGGAACAACATCGCGGAGGCAGTGGGAAATGAATAAGCGAAGTTAGAAATAAGAAGATATCAAGACACAACGCCCAAGCGTAGATCTAGCAATGGATCGACGATAACTGAAGAAGCAGACTATCAAGAAGAAGAAAGTTCCTTACTCGGTTAGTGAATGAATCGAAATTATATGCAACGTACTTATATGTTAAGTATAGCTTTCGATTCGTATTTAACACTTTTCCAACTGGTCAATAGTTTGATACTTAAAACATTATTAATAGACTTGTAACGGTGCTAAAATATTATTTCCGATTTTTGAGTTCGCTATTGGTATTAATTTTTGAGAATGTTCCTAATACAACATCTGAGTATATTTATTTCTAGCTTCCATTTTTGGAAATTTTAGTGTCTTTGCGTCCTATACTGGAAAATACATGTTTGGTCCTTTGTTTAGTAGCATTTAGTAAACGAATTTATTCCGAAAAGTGTAAGTAATCAGGTGCAGATTTGGCATTATCATTTGGTGAATTGCTACACCCAACTGATCGAATCAGGATTTCACGATATTTATTGCATATCCCTAAAATCGTCGGTATTCGAATCTACCTTCATGTGGTTTGGCGTTTGGGAGATTTACTTTTAGACCTCCTGTTTGTTGGAGCTTCCAGGCATGCACCCTAGAAAGGGAGGGGTGAGCGCGGCAGGGCGGCTCCAGGTAGTTTTAAGTAAGAAGTAGTCGTTAAGTAACTGTACATAGTTAAAGACGGTCTCGTACCAGTTCGCAGCACATCAGCTGAGGAACATAGCCCAAATCAACGGCACATCGGCTGTAAAGGGTTAATAAAGTTTCTGTAATATACTGGTGCTTTTTTATTTACGTTATCGAATAACAAACATTAACATTTGGTCCTTCGACCCGGATCACCGGTAAATTAATTTAAAAAGTGTGTTCGTTCGTCGAAATTCCTGGAAATCGAGCTCCATCAGCCGCACAACAGCAGCACCAACGAGGGACGTTTTCCTATTGCACATCAGCAGCTTCAAGACGACGACTCCGATCAAATTATCTGCATATCAGCAGCATCAAGGCCAATTACATCAACTACACATCAGTAGAAAAACGGAGGGCATTAGGTCAAACAGGTCAGTGATCCTTTCCATAACTCTATTTCACCCGTCCTATCATCGGAGAGTGTATATCTTTGTCGCCGTGCAGTCTATTCTAATATTTAATTGAAATGGCGGCGGAATTAGGAACCTTGATTCACAAACGGGGTCATGTTAAGGCTAGATTGACAAAAATAGCAAATTTTGTAGGTAATTTTGAACAAGGGGATAATGTTAATCAGTTGAAGGTACGACTTCCCATGTTAAAGGAGATTAACGATCAGTTTAATAGCTTGCAAATGGAAATCTTAATGATTAATCCAGATTTGTCAGAAAATGATGATCAGGATAATTTTGACACGCTGTATTTTAATACAGTATGCGCAATTCAATCAATTTTGGAAGATCATACCGGTTCTGCGTCACAGAGAGTTCCTGCAGAAAATTCGCGTGAATCGCAATTTAATATCAAATTACCAATTTTAAATTTGCCCGAATTCTCCGGAAGGTATTCAAATTGGAGAGCTTTTTATGACACCTTTAAATCGCTAATCCACGATAACCACAAATTAAATGATTGTGAACGTTTTCACTATTTAAAATCCTGCCTTAAGCAAGAACCTCTGCATGCAGTTGATGCATTGCCTGTATCACAAGCTAATTATACCTCTGCTTGGGAAATTCTAAAACGAAGGTATGAAAATAAAAGGTTAATCATACAAGAACATGTTCAGTCTATATTAAAATTGTCAGTTATTTCTAGACCATCTCATACTTTGCTGCGCCAATTGGTAGACAAGGTAAACTCAAACATGGCAGCATTAAAGGTTCTAAATTTACCTGTTGATTCTTGGGATGCACTTATTGTTCCAATTTTGAGCGAAAAATTAGATTATACCACTAACAAAGAGTGGCAATCGTGTCTAAACAGCCAGATTCCAACTTTAAAGGAATTTATAACATTTTTAGACAAACGATGCGAAGTACTCGAATCGTTCAGCTCTTTAACAAGGCCACATCAGGCGAATCCATCAAACAAAGTAAGCTTAAGGGAAAAACCACCTCGTCATGCTTCATACTTGAATATCAACAAACCGTCGTGCTTTCAATGTAAACGCAATTCGCACAACATATATCAGTGTTTAGAATTTTTAAAATTAAGTGTTCCCGATCGCCTTAAGCAAGTCGAGAAATTCGATTTATGCTCAAACTGTCTCAGAAATAATCATAAAACAAATGATTGCCGATCGACCTTAAAGTGCCGCGAATGCAAACAAAGGCATAATAGTTTGTTACATGTAGTTCAAAATGTTACAACGTTAGCAGAGGTTAGCAGTGCCTCTCAATTGAATGAATCTGAAATAGTGCCATCAACATCAATGATATGTTCAAACAAGGACATTAATACGACTGTATTGCTATCAACCGCTTTAGTCAATGTCAGTGATAGCAAAGGAAACTTGCACGAAGCTAGGGCGCTTTTAGATGTAGGTTCTCAAAGTAATCTCATAACTGAGAACTTAGCAAAAAAATTATCTCTGAATCAAGTAAACACAAATACTACAATTGCGGGTATTAATCAAGGTCTCAGTTACGTCAAAAAAATGGTAGAAGTCTCTGTCAAGTCCCGTCATAATAATTTCACTGCAGAAGTGCAATGTCTTATAGTGCCGCAAATTGCACAAGATATTCCGTCGCGATCATTCAGCAGGGCCATGGTTCAAACCCCCGTAAATCTCAATATTGCTGATCCATATTTTAACCAAGCAGGCCCCATAGATTTATTGCTAGGTGCCGGGCTATTTTGGGAAGTTCTTTGTGTGGGCCAAATACGAACGAACAACCATCAACCTTTCTTACAGAAATCGCATTTTGGATGGCTAATCGGGGGCTCAATAGAATTTGCTTTAAGTACCACAAGAACTTCGTGCAACCTGAGTACCGCAAGCAGATTAGAAAATAGCTTAACTAAATTCTGGGAACTTGAACAATACTCATGTCAAAGACACTTGTCTGCTGAAGAAATAAATGTGGAAAACCACTTTAGGAGCACTTTTCATCGGGATGTAAATGGTCGGTTTGTAGTAAGACTTCCGTTTAAAAACGATAAGCTGGCCTTGGGCGCGTCTTACCAAAATGCGTTAAAGCGATTTTATAATTTAGAGCATAAGTTAAACTGTAAGCCAGAAATAAAGCAGCAATATATGGATTTTATGACGGAATACAAGCATTTAAATCACATGGAATTGGTTCCGGAACATCAATTAAACGTGCCGAGTTGCTATCTTCCTCATCACGCGGTGTTTAAGGAATCTAGTTCAACCACCAGGCTAAGAATGGTCTTTGACATGTCGGCGAGGACTAGCAACGGGTCGAGTTTAAACGACAATTTAATGTGTGGACCAGTGATTCAACAAGATTTATTTTCAATTTTGACGCGATTCAGGACCTTTCAATATGCGTTAACGGGCGACATAGCAAAAATGTATCGCCAAATACAAATTCATCCGCAGCAGGCTGATTATCAAAGAATATTATGGCGAAATATTTCCAATGAACCCCTTCAAACATACAGGTTGCTTACACTTACATATGGTACGAAACCAGCCAGTTACATCGCAACTCGATGTTTGCAAGAATTAGCTTTACAAAATCAAGTTAATTATCCTCTAAGCAGTAAAATTATTGGTCGCGATTTTTATATGGACGATCTCATTACGGGCGGGAATGAATTAAATGCGCTAATAACGCTAAAGGATGAAATAATTGACATTTTGGCACAAGGGGGGTTCGAATTGCGTAAGTTTGCTTCAAATGAAAAACAAATCCTTTCGGGAAGTAGTGGTATAAGGCCAGATAGTGTAATTAATTTAGATAAGAATGGAGAAACTAAGACGCTAGGATTAATTTGGAATTGTGATGGTGATTTTCTAAAATACGAAATTAAAACACACACACTATGTAGTAAAATTACTAAACGTTCGATTTTATCCTCGATAGCTCAGATTTTTGATCCTTTAGGTCTTATAGCACCAGTATCGATGAAAGCAAAGATTATAATGCAAAAATTATGGTTATTGAAAATAGCTTGGGATGAGAGCGTACCCATGGATATTCATTCGACGTGGACTGAATTTTTAAGTCAACTGTCTTATTTAAACGATTTACAAATCAATCGTAAAGTAGTGTCGTGTTTTCCTTTCAAATCAATAGAAATCCACGGCTTTTGCGATGCCTCAAAATTAGGTTTCGGAGCTGCGATATATATTAAGACAATAGGCACTAATAATGAACATAGTTCTCAATTATTGTGTGCCAAAAGTAGGGTTGCGCCGCTGAAAACAGTCACAATACCGCGGCTAGAGCTATGCGCTGCTTTATTGTTAGCTAAATTAATGGATAGCGTTAAGAAAACGCTTAATTTAGACATTAAAAGGGAATATTGTTGGACTGATTCGACTATTGTATTAGCATGGTTAGCGACAGAACCTAATACGTTAAATACTTTCGTCGCAAATAGGGTGGCTGAAATTCAGTCGTTATCTCAAATAGAAAATTGGAGCCATATAAGGTCGCGGGATAACCCTGCAGATGTTGTTAGTAGGGGTCTGCTACCTAGAGAATTAATCACCGATCGAACGTGGTTCTTTGGTCCGACGTGGTTGAATCAAGAATACCAACAACCAACTTTAGAGATAGGGAATGTTGAGATTATAGAGAAACGCAAGCAGGTTATAGCCTTTACAACAATGAATGTAGAGACGCAGTTCATTGACAAATTTTCATCTTTTTCCAAGCTACAGCGCGTGATAGCCTACTGTTTTAGATTTATTCAAAATTGCAAAAACAAGACAGATGCAAAATCAGGGCCGCTGGCATCTAATGAACTGCAGAAGGCTACGTTTGCTTTAGTTCGCATTGTACAACAGCAGGCATTTGCAGCTGAGAGATGGCAATTAAATAAAAACGAGGTAGTGGACAAATGTAGCCCATTAGCTTCTTTAAATCCCTTTGTAGGCGACGATGACTTAATAAGGGTAGGTGGTCGACTAAGAAATGCAGCTATATCGAATGATGTAAAGCATCCCATAGTTCTGCCTAAAAATCATCACTTGACCAGATTGCTTATTATCAGTGAACATGAGCGTCAATTGCATGCAGGGGCGCAAGCTACATTAGCGGCATTAAGGCAGACATATTGGATTATAGCTGCAAAAGGTGTCATAAGGCAAATCATTCATAAATGTATGAGATGTTTTCATGCAAAGCCCCGTACTATTGTGCAGAAAATGGGTGATCTTCCCAAAGATCGGTTGCAATTAACACGTCCTTTTTTAATATCAGGAGTGGATTACGCAGGACCCATTTTGGCCAAACAGGGTCGCGGACGCGGTAAAAGAACCATAAAGGTTTACATTGCGTTATTTGTATATTTTGCCACTAAGGCAGTTCATTTGGAGGTAGTGAGCGATTTAACATCAGCATCGTTTTTAAGTGCGCTTAAACGATTTATCGCAAGACGTGGTCATATATCACGCATATATTCAGATAATGCGTCTACCTTCATAGGAGCCAAACGCGAATTGGCTGATTTGGCCCAATTTCTTAAAAATTCTAACTTTCAAAATGAATTGATAAGCACATTAGCTGCTAAAAATATCGAGTGGAAATTCATAGCACCTCGTGCGCCGAACATGGGGGGTTTGTGGGAATCAAATGTTAAGGCGATGAAATATCACTTGAAAAGGGTTATAGGTAACGCGCTATTAACGTACGAAGAATTATACACTCTCCTTACCAAAATCGAAGCCTGTCTAAATTCCCGACCCCTCACCCCGCTGACCTCTGATCCTAATGACTTGGCCGCACTGACTCCTGGTCATTTCTTGATCGGGGAACCGTTGATGACAATGGTGGAACCCGATACAACCCATTTAAAATTAAATTGCCTTTCACGGTGGCAAAGAGTGGAGCAACTTCGGCAACATTTTTGGAAAAGGTGGCATAGAGAATATCTGCTTCAACTGCAACAGCGTTCCAAGTGGCGACAAAGGGCGCTCGAAGATATTCGTATAGGAAGAATGGTCATCGTGGCAGAGGACAACGTACCACCTCAACAGTGGCTCTTGGGGAGAATAATTGAGCTTCATCCAGGGGCTGACCAATTAGTGAGAGTGGTAACGGTAAAAACAGTGCGCGGAGTGTTGCGAAGGCCTTTAAACAAATTGTGCTTTTTGCCTCTAAATGAGTGAACATAAACGATTTATGTATTAGTAATAGGGGTATATATTGTTTAATTGTAAGAATCATTGTATATTGTGCTTTAGGTGTAGGAATTGGTTTATACAGTCTTTATTACGTTATTGTACATAATATTATTAATTGTTCTTGTTTCGAAGCCTAAAGGACTTCAAAGGGGGCGGTATGTTGGAGCTTCCAGGCATGCACCCTAGTAAGGG
This sequence comes from Agriotes lineatus, assembly GCA_940337035.1. NCBI lineage: Eukaryota > Metazoa > Arthropoda > Insecta > Coleoptera > Elateridae > Agriotes > Agriotes lineatus. The sequence goes on along the minus strand of OW679194.1, from coordinate 9,574,279 downwards.
AGGGGTGAGCGCGGTAGGGCGGCTCCAGGTAGTTTTAAGTGAGAAGTAGTCGTTAAGTAACTGTACATAGTTAAAGACGGTCTCGTACCAGTTCGCAGCACATCAGCTGAGGAACATAGCCCAAATCAACGGCACATCGGCTGTAAAGGGTTAATAAAGTTTCTGTAATATACTGGTGCTTTTTTATTTACGTTATCGAATAACAAACATTAACACTGTTTTCTCAGTGACTACTCAATGTTCGTCAGTTATATACCGTAAATATCGAATGATGAAGGTGCTATCCATTAGTGCCTCTATCCCCATCTGTTGTACTACAACTAACACACTGGAAAAGAACCATATCATCGAGAAGTACGTATCCGCTTTGGCCGACCCCTGTGTTTTGACGTGCCTAGTCAAAATCGCAGGTTAAAAATATTTTTTAACCAAATTCGTTTATTTGTTAAGTTATAATGGGTTAACAATGATCAGTGTTTTATCATTTGATTTGATTTGCAGTATTTTATATTTGGCAACAATCGACTTATCAATATATGAGCGCTTTCCTGCAATTTTGAGAAGAACTGGCTTTAAATTATGAAAACAGTACCATATCTATAATTACGTCTGTTCAGCGAAGCATTATCGTGCTACAGAACATGCGAATAATTTTCTTCAATAGTGTTTTCAATGTTGGACTCTTTCTACTGCGCCGAATCGATTCAGAGCGCTCATATTTGGTAAACACCTTTTGCGCATGCATAATACCGTATTATATTTGTTCATTTTCAGCTTTTGTAATAATTTGAATCCTGTATTCGTTTTGAATACGGCAAACCTATTGTTATTTGTGTAAGAATAGTTCATAACTAATAATAACAATACTCTTTATTTAGTTATACACCATTTAAGATTTACAATTATTTACACATTCAACAACTAATAACTTTTCTAAACATAATCGCTTACGGGTTTGTTAACTCATAGATATTTTTAGTTCCTTTAACTTCAATTAGAAGGTTATTATAAATTTTGAAGTCTTTGGGAGTGAAACTATTTTGATAACTGCTTTTTGTAAGTTTAGTTAGTCTAGCATTATGCCTGGTACTAGTACTATAATTATGAATATCACAACCACAAACTAAGTTTTGGATAATAATTCTGGTAACAGGTTATTGGTTGCTTCAAAAACTAATATAACAACAGAGAATTGAAATAGATTCCATGTTTCCTACTTAACTACTGTAATCAATCTAGCATCGCAGATATTCTTGTATATTTAGAATAGCGTATTATAATTCGCATTACTCTGTTCTGCTGTTTTTGCATTCTAGCCAAAGCTTGTTTTTGAAATAAAAATAATATACTAGAACAGTAATCGAAATGTGGTGTAATGATTGTTTTGTAAATCATAATTTTAGCCTGTATACTAAGCTTGTTACGAATTCTACTGAATAAGCCTATTTCCTTAACTACCCTTCTAATTATAATAATAATAATCTACGTATGCTTAAGTTTAATTCATCATCAATACTTACATCTAGGTATTTAACTTGAGATACTTGTTCTATTTCTATGTTTCCAATTTTAATTTTATGAAACTTGTAACCACTTAGAAATAATTTCTAAATCTATATTCACTTTATTAACATCTTTTCTAACAGCAACAGTAACTGTCACTAAGGTATCATATTCAAACAGATTTATTGTGTAATGTTTTAGATGCAATTTCAAATCATTTATATACACCCAAGTTGTTTTCTACGTAGCTTGACTGGTATGATTGAAGTATGTAGTTTGTAGTCCATTAGTAAGATAACTTTGAAACCACATATTTTCATTACCTTGTATTCCATATTTAGCAGTTTATTCACTAAGCGTTGTCTATCGATAGTCTCAAATGCAGGTTTATAATCTATAAGAGCATTAACTATACTTTTATTTAGTTCTAAATTACTGTTCCGATTCATAAGAACCAAGTTTAACGCTTTTCGCACGAATGTGTGGTTCTGAATCCTAATTAGTTTTTACTTATAAGGCCATGGTTATCTAAAAAATTTGAAGTTGATCTTTCACAATAAGTTCGGTGGTCGAAATTCTTCGCACTTGTTAGTTAATTTAATTTTATGTACTGGAACAACTCTAAATATTTTCCATGATTCTGGAAAGCGTCCTGTTCCGGGAGACTGATTTACTAATTTAACAAATGTCTCACCTACAATTGGTAATGCATCAGCGATTACACTTACTGTAATGTGATCGAAGCTACCTTTTCGTTTAATTTTAGCTATGGAATTTTTAATATCATTTAAGGTAATTGTTTTAAATTTCGAAGAACCGGCATTACCCGGAAAAGTAGCTTTTTCAAAACTATAATTCATAATAATGGAATTGTTTAACTCTAATATGCTATTTACAAAGCACTGATTACATTTATTAGAAATATCCTGGACATTGTTAATTTATTCTCCGTGAAATCAAATATTAGAAGAAGTCTCTGAAGATATCCACAGTTTTTTTTAAATTCTATTTTCATAATATCAGTTTTTCCTGTCTTTAATTCTATTACTGTAAAAATTCCTAATATATTTACAGCTTTCCCAGTCTCGCCTGTTTTTAGTGTGATTGATTATATATAATATTGCTTGAAATTTATATTAATATCCTTGCGAATTGGTACTCGTACATAAACGTATATATATATATATATATATATACATTATTTTTTACAAACTTATAAATATTTGTGTATATGATTTTTTGTTTCATTTAAGGCTCGTGATTCAGCCCTCTCTGAGATAGACTAAGCACTATTTATTAACGTCCTACAATAAACCACCATATTACTAGCGAAGTAAAGCTTAAGAAAAATCACGTTATATATTTATATAAAGCAAATTAATGCTCTAGTGGATTCAGATCTATAGTTGCGGTCGTCGATTAGAATTAATAGACTCGACGTCTAATTTTACGTAGCTAACAATAAAAAGTGTCTTTGGAAATTCAGAGAAATATATATCACTTACCCTATTTATTACCAAAAACGTACACTTTCATAATGTTGGTTTTAATTTTCTGGGCTTAAATACATAAAAAGGTTCAATCCTAATTATTTACTCGTATGACCTGGAAATTGTTACTAATTCAAAAATCTCAGTTATTTTGAGTTCATTCCACCAAGGGCGTGTCCACGCCCGGCAAGCTTTTATCAAAGTTATGAGTAAGGGGCATAATTGCTATAAACTCGGCCGTAGAACCCCAGCTTGCAGGGTATTTAAGTAACCTCAACTGCAATAAATGCTGTAGTGCGGTTAATGTATAAATGGACCAAGTTTCGGTGTTGCCGCCCAAATTGACAGTTTTAACATAGCTCGAAATTAATTGAGTCGACCTACATCGCCGCCCCATGGTCACCAGGTGCATTAATAGATGGACTTTGCAGATCCCAAACAGAGGTGTGCTAATTAAAGTGGTCACGATAAACTGTCAGCATTGAACTAATGCTAGATGATTTCGAGAAACCTCCTGAGGTGCTCTAATTTTTAACTTTATGGGGTTTATCTATTTCGGCCAAAGATATTTTGAAATTCGCTGTGGATTTACTTAAAATCAGCTGACAGTATCTAAATATTCTTGTGTTATGCTCTGACAGATATGTTGCCTGTCAAACTTTTGTGGTATAACAGCCAGATTGTGATTCAAGTTAACTAAATTCAGGTGAATTAGGGATGAACATAAAGTATATAGTTGCAAATATAGAGGGTTTGGTCCACAAAACCGTTTATTCCAAGAATAACTGAAGCAGTCGCACTATCTCGCTCGCTTATTTCGCCTAGCGGATATGATCAGCGACCGGAAATGAGAACATTTTCCAACACGCATTGTTTGGAGCAAGCATCGCCGAATTTTAACCCTGCAGCTAGTCGTTCGCGTCCGATTAGGAAGCGTAATTTTATGAAATTACCTTGGCAACATCCCCTGCCCTTTCAATTTGCAGGATGCCGGTGGAAAACGCGCAGTGATCGATTAAAGCCGAGCCCATCGCAAATCGGACGATAGTTTCTTTGTTTCGCTGCCACGGTTTTGCGCATTAATATTAATGACGCGCTGTTTAATTTTTCATTAGCTCGGTACCATTCCGACGGCAAACGTTGGTATCGGGTTTGGCGGAGAGATATTTATGCCAGTATTCTATTCATTAAACTATAAAGCTTTATTGAAACAGATACTACATAGAGCTATTAACTTTTTCAAAATACTTAGTATGAATCAAATATAATCGAAGCCAAATGTGAGAAAAGGGCCCTTCTAAAGATGAGATCAGCACATAAAGGAATACAAAGCTGTAAGGCTCCTTGACCTGGCGGTTTATCGGAAATACTTTTCTGAAAATATAGCTATTTCATTGGAAAATGCAGTTATTAGTTTAATCATAAAAGAGGTTATCAGAGAATGCAACCTAGGAAGATATTAGCGTAGTAACGTTCATATATCGATTGAATAGCAGAACTTTAAATTAAAAAGTGTCTAAAAATAAATTAAAGATCTTGTAACGTAAACTACCTTACGCATCAATGTGTTGGAAGTAGCCTTTTAATATACAGCCAAGTTGTACCTGTGTGCTCTTTATTATTTATTAGTAGATTTTTAATAATTAAATTTAATAATGTGTGTAAAAGTAAAACGGACGCTACTGAATGCGTAAGTATGAGCTGATGTGTTTGCACATATCGTACGATGCTGGGTAGAAACACGACAGGTCTGTTATAAGTGAACAGCCATAATTTTTTCTGGGAAACTCTTAGAAGGAAGAAGCATCGCAATAGTCAATATCTAACGTCACAAAGCTCCATAGCCTGGTAGACATTGTTACTTTGTAATTCATACGAGTGGCTAATATTAAAAGCATTACCGGGAATAACTATGAGAAACAGATCTAAATTATTATAGAACTGCGATTCAACGATTATTACTTAAAGTGGGTGATACATATATCAGATTCTGTTGTTGATAAGCAGCCATTGGAGCCCATTGCTCTGTTAATCACCGAAGTCAGCGTGTGCTAAACAAAATTGCGTAGTAGACTGTCAACATAAATGCGTGGTAGAGAAAGTTGCCAGCGTCGTGGTTTAATTATTGGCCACATAAAGGCGTAATAGAAACAACAGTCTACTTCTTTATTTAGTACTTGATAGTATACCATATAGTCGAATACTTTTAGCCTCAGAATTCACTAACATTTCTTTTTCAACTGTGCTCATCACTGTCAACATAAGTTGCACAGCTATCTCCAGGATGGAAGTATATTCAAACATATCTTAGTACTACTAGTTAATATTGTTCTTTTCCAGGAAATATTGAGATGGTTTGATGAATGAAATTTAATTCTGTATGCATACAGAAATATTGAACAAAGTCGATTAAAGCACAGAGTTGAAATATTTTATTTAATTGCATCTAGACAGTAGTTGAAGTTATTAAATGCATTGGAAATGAGATACAAGAAGCAAATTAGAGGGATAAAGGATAGCATAAGAAAATCAGGTTTCGGAAGGATTGAATATCGAGTTTGAGTAAAAGAAGGATTTAGGATGGCTAATATAATATAAGTAAAATGATAGGTTTGAGCATATTTGAAGCCGGACCAAATGTAAGTAAATAATGCAAAAAGTTGGTTAGGTGAATAATGGATATGAGCGTAGAGTTATTAATAAACGTACGGGCCAGTGAAAAGCAAGCAAGCTGAAAGGTAGATGCAAATCAAAGCAAGATAAGATAGAATTTGCAAAAATCAATGTAGAACGAGGGCAACTGAAATGAAGAATAATTAGTGACGTGCTTAGAATTGAACTCAAGTGCCAGTGCAATTTAAAACTGAGTGTTCATAGCAAAGCAGTGATAAATAACAGTTTATGTGAGAAGAAAAGACAATTTTTATGTATAATAAATAAAGACAATTTCTAGTTTTAAGCAGCAAACATGTTAATCAAATTTTATTCTTTTATGTGAACTTGTAACCAAAAGTTATTTCCTTTGAACAATATTAGATCGCGGTTACTAGGTAACGTGATGATCTTTTGTTAAAAAAAGATAGAAAAATAATTCCTGTAATGTCAACTTGTGGGCAAATGATGCTCCTGATTTTTTGGTGTTTTTCTATAATAAAAGTTAGTTGTCTAAAAAGTGTACAAAACTATTCTACAAGTCACGGGACATAAGTGTAAGTGTTATTAAAAGTTTCTCCACCGAAAAAGTTTATAAAATTGTGCAAGCCAAGATCGGCGTGGGTTCAACTCCGACAACCTGGAAATTTCAAACTGCGATACCAGTCCATTCCGACATCAGAAGCCAGGGATATCAAGTCCTACAGGTCGGGAAGAGGTGTAACAACATCCTAAAATAAGATTTGGTGCCAAGGAAGCGACTTCCAGCAAATAAGGGCGTTGGCGTCACCCGCAGCGGCTCCAGATGCGAGGTCGGCGATATTTTGAAAGGTACGATTTGGCAGGTTTTTATGTGGTTAAAGTCCGGAAAGCCAGTGGACTTCGAGAGCACACCTTGCTGAGGTGTTCTAGCTTCTATTAACTGCATAAACTTTGTGAATATAATATTCCCAGGTTGTTTCCATTTTAGTTTCTGCCAACTATACATATACGCAATTTACATGTTAAGAATATGATGAATGGATGTAAACGTGGCGCCTAGAAATTAATACAGAAAACAGACTATACTAGCAATACTTGTAGAGGATAAAGAATAAAATATGAGTAGAGACAAAGTAAAAATTAACACTATAAATGTTTAGGACTAACACCAAACGATTATGGAAAAGATAACAAGGCTATTTTAGATAATCTTTATAAACTTGTTGCGATAAAAACTGTTAAGGAGCTGTGTTGCATATGTAACTTAAAATATGTGCTAAACCACCTAAAGCATTTAGTCAACATTTTAGAATAAGTATTCGTTTGAAATTCGTGTGTTGGTAGTGATCCCGTCTCGATTTTCCGGTCCAGATGAGATTTAACTAAGCAACGATATACGCCACCGCAACCAGCCACCTCTCTTCAGCCGCTCCATCAACTAGCCGCCCCCGGCGGTCGCGCGACCGCAGGCCTGCAAAATTCATGCACTCTGCATATGAAACGCCGAAACAGGCGTAATGGTAATAAAAATTGTTGATTCAATTGGCGCAGAACTCATTTAGTTAACGCGACACAATTTGAATCCATCGCCCGTGCAGGCCAGTCGATATGTTCTGGGTGTTTTTATTATGTTTTGGAACTTCGAGCGATTGAACAACAGGCGATTTAAACGAGGCTATTATTTTTATTCAAACGCCGCCGGATTTATTATGATGGGTCAGTTGCATTTATCACGAATTCAATTAAACTAAACCTGCACCACTGTTTGACGGCGCTGCCACCATTTTATTGCCGCAACAAAGGGCGCATCAGACCGGAATATCGGCACTGTACAATATCGCAGACGTCAATAAACCAACCACCTATGGGGCTGTATTAGACGTGCGTTCGATGACAGTTTCGTGTGTAAGGATGCCGAATAAACGCGCGTTCAACAATTCTGAAATAAATTGTAGTATGTCTTCAACTCCATAGCAAATTCACAAGGTTAAGCATCTTCCTGGTAATACATAGGGCTTAGAAATGTTAATTATTGTGATAGGCGACATTTATACTGGTTTAGTACCGATTTACAATAGTCTTTATGGACCCAATCAGCACTGTCTAGATTCCGTTTTTCCATAGCTCTTTCTCGTCTCATTCGCCGCGTTCTTAGTTGATTTTTAATTTTTTTTAGAAGGAATCCTTTTCCATTGCCTCTGTGGGAGCACTTCTTTGTTCATTCGTTGCACTGTTTCAATCGTGTCTTTTATATTTTGCCAATTCGGGTACTGCTCTACCGTCTGGAAAACACGCAGATAAGAGCTTGTAAAATTCTGACGAAACCATACAATGGAGTGGTATCGGATGTCATTAAGTTGTTGGGCCGTTGCTATTTATTGTTATTGAAATAACTATTGCAATGCAAAACAAATGCTTTGGTCATTAAACTTAGAAAGTGGCATATACATATTGTAATGATATGAATACAGGGGTATAAAAATCAATTTTAAAATAGGATTAAGGGATTACAGTAGTTGGATATTATAGGGGTCAATTTGAATATAAATTGGTATTTGAATAATTGGTATGTAATTAGAAAAGAAAATAGAATTTATAATTGAATAATATGAGTCCAATTGAGGAACAGAAGGATTTGAATTTAATGTAATATCTAAATATGAAATTGGAAAATAAACAAATACTTAATCGAGGTAGATTATTGCACATAGTGGGTAGAGTAAAACTAAAGCTTATATAGTGTGTTGGAAGGAGAAAATATGATATGTTAAGGGCTTTGTTTTGATTATTAAGATATCAAAATTTGAAAATGAATAGCTGTAATTAATTTGTGTAACTTGAAATTATGAAAAAACCCTATTTTAAAAAGTAAAATGTTTGGAAAATAAAAAGGGTTATAATTAAGACAAAATTTGCGTAGTGGCATAAAAATAAAATTTTAAAATAAGAAGATGATTACACCAAAATGAAGAAAGACAAAGAAAATGGTGAGAAGATTTAACTAAATCAGAGCTAATCTATAGAAGAAATTAAATAGAAAGAAAATATTGTATTAAGTTTATTGAGGAATTACATTTGACATTGCACATCGATTGAGTTGGATTGTAGCGAGCTGTTGGCACGGAAGGAGAGTTTCGAGGAGATCGTTGGCAGAGGGAACATGTTTGAAGGATTTGGCAATTGAGGTCTGGTGTCTTGTCCTTGTGCGGGGTCCTTGGTGCTGGTCGGTGGAATACTTTAGGAGAGTGGTTTTGTATACGGTGTTGGGGGTAAGTGACAACGACTAGGGTCTGTTTGAATCCATGCTGTGAGGAAGCTTCTGTTTCTGATTGTTGGCAGTTTTGGATTTTGGTTGTCAGTAGTGGCCTGCACCGTGTTTATTGGGTGTAGCAGTTGTGATCAGTAGCAGAGTGGGACGAGTTGGTTACTGCCGAGGATATTGCTAAGTTCAAATAAAAGGTAAATGAGTTTAGGTAGTTAAAATAAGCACTGAAAGAAAATAAAGATTAAAAGTGAATTAATTATTAAGGAATTAAGTACTGTTTGATATTGTTATATAACAAATGTAACGATCAGGTATTTGTCATTGAATTTTCAAAGTTGTTTGACGTACCATTTGACAGAAGTTATTTTGAGTTGTCAAAATTAAAATCGGAACATCAAATTTCAGAATAAGCAATCTAGATAAAAGGAATCCACACCGATTTTCTAGAGCTAGCCAAAAAAGTATTTTTTAATATTCAAATAAAATAAACAGGGAAGTTTAAATTGACTAAAAGATAATAATAAACATATACTCATAGGTAAAACAAAGAAAGAGCCTGAACCACTTCAATATATTCTAAAAACTATGTTAAAGCATTTGCAAGCTTCTACATGCTGTAAATAATATTTCATTAGCACCGACTTGTGGCCAGGAATTATGAGCTTTAATCTAAAAAATTTCACACACTAGTAGAGCAACACTCTACTTAGATGCATTATGTGGGACACCGAATTCGTTCTCATAATCTTCCCGCCCTGATAAACTCTACAGCACTGAAAAGTGCTAAAAATGAGTTATGGTCTCGCCGCTATCACAAAAGCGACGCTGATACATGAGCAAAGTGAAAACAGTGGGGAGATTAGAACTGGGTTATCACACTTTTTAATATTAATAAGCGGCAACCAAGAGGGCAGAGTCATAAAAATTTGCACAGGAGTTGTAAACGTATCATGCACCAACGTTCCTTATCATACCTGGCCATTATGAATTCATAATCTGCCCTTGAAACCTGTTTGTCATAAAACAGGCTAGGGGCAACGGAAGCAACTTCATCAAGTGTCAAAATGCTACGTTCTGCATATTTTGCTTCTGCTTAAGTTTAGAGTAAAGCCAAAACGTTGAATTGAATATTTATACTAAAATGAATTAAACGTCGAAATCTATGAGAAAGGTATTCCAGATACAACTATGCTATACCTACCAACAATATTGTTATTAGGCGTAAGGAAAACAAGAGGTCTAAATTTGACCCCGGGGAACCTCACAAGTCATATTAAGGTTATACGATTGAAGGGTACACCGTTTTATATTCTTCAAATACGAAGCACATCAATCGATTAACCCATATGTAGTTTAAAACTAGAACAGAAAATACAACTGTGATTTTGAGCAAAATTAACCATTAGCAATGTCGTCCATAACAAGAGTAGTCTGAATTGTTTAAAAGATGATATAATTCTGAAAAGCTTGAAGTTTTATTAGGTACATTATGAGTTATGAATTTGAGCAATAATAAAGATACGCACGCTGTATTAATTCGAAGGCAGATGATAAAAAGCGAGGTGAGCGTTATCAGATTACTTTAAGTGGCCTTTCTCTTTCGGAGCAGCGCGCTGTCGCCGTCGCGAGAATGTTCTACGGCTATTGCATTATTAATACACTTCTTAACTTTTGCACGTTTCTTTCATTTGCATTCATTGGTGCCTCTCGAGGGATAAGTAAGTGAAATTATTCAGAGCCTGAAGTGCTGTAAAGAGCAAATTTTCATATTCGTATACTAATGAGCGCGAATCTGTCGGGGATCGGCGAACAGGTGTTTAAATCAGGCCACGAAACAATCCGGAACGCGATTAGACTTGTGTTTCATTCGCTCGCCGGAATAATTCATATCGAGCGTTTGACTGCAGTCCAAAAGTCAACAAGTACGTAACTAAAGGGGTTATCTTGCATCATCAACCCCGCTGAAATCGCCTTACGGTTTATCGCCGAATCTAAGGACTGCCTGGGCAATCGCCCGATTCTTGGCACAGCGCGAAAGTCTTGTTGTACAATTGGAGCAATCAGTGCGATTTGGGGCCTCGGCCAGTCTTGGGCCCCACAGACAGAGGATGAGCCATTGAGACGCCGTTTGGCCGCGACGTGCGCGGCCTGCAAACGCTCAGTCCTAGCAACTGTGTACATCAAGCACAGGCCGACATGCGCTTGTTTTTCATAATACGGGCAGAAATTATGACTGTAGATAACCGATCCCTAACTGAAACGTCTGCAGCAATGATGCTCTGTACCGGCGCCATTTGTATTCCGCTGCCATTGCTTCGGATTTTTATACGGAAATTTATGTTGAAGCCGGTGAATACGCTCTATCATACCATCGAGATTTACATCCAAAAACTACCTCAGATTTTAATTATAAAGGATAGTTCTTTTGCATATCAAATAAGTAAATGTTATACGTACATAGTAATCTTAGCCACCTTTCGGTGTCGAGGACCACTAATATCCTACGGATGCGCAGTGGAGGTAATGGGTAATATTCGACTTGTATTACGTTTTCTCGCATCCAACACGTAACACATTCAACAGTGCTAAATCTTAAAGTTAACTTAGCAAAAGAATCGGCTACTACCAGATTTGAACCCATGTCCGCCTTGTTGCTAAATTGGACATTAACCCAATAAATATTGCTAGCGAAGTCACCCCAGCTTTCGGATAGCAGTAATAGACGTAAATACATTCAGCTAGTGTCACAATTTCCTAACGATAGTATTCGTGTACATCAATAAATAAGTCTGGTCCCTGAGGCATACTATCAACTATTTGTTTTGATATAAATACAATTGGTTTAAAGGACGTGTAATTTGTTGTTCGCGCAATAAAACTCTGGGCTTTAATTTGGGATTCCTCAAGGGAATACCAGAACAAGCTACCCCTTCAAATGTGTGTTAAGATAACTGTTGATATGTATGAAACAAAGTGCGTGTTGTAATAAAATGTTCTACAAAAAAGATTTATTGCCACACAAGTTCATACAAATACGATCACCGTGTCAGGCGATGACATACTTTCATAATAAGCGGGTAAGGATTGATATAACCATGTTCATGAGAAATGATCCTTAAATAAATATCAGCTACCTTGAAGTGCAAGTGACTGTTATTATTAAATACTAGCAACCAGTGAGACAAATGTCTCATTTAATAAAACAAAAAAGACCGTTTTTCAAATAGAACGCGTATTAAATAAAAACAATCGAAGTCCTTTTCGACTAAATTTTGACCAAGAGATCACTATGCAAAAGAACTACGTATACAACACGTTTTGGAAGTCCTTTTTTCATTCGTTTGCTTGATTAACTCGGGCTTCACCCTCGATATCAAACTGCAAATTCATAAAAAAAGTATGACTTTCAAAACTAGTTGTACAAATTACTATTATCTAATAAGATGTCATACCAAAAATAATGGAAATTGTTATTTTTCACAATACATGCTTTTCATAAATTCCATGTTCTTCAATGAAAAGTGCTATGTACAACATACAAGGTAGTAACATAATAATAAATAACAGCAAACAGTAACCTAAAAATCTCCAAGCTCTTCTTCATGTTGAACATTATCTTCATCGATGCCGTCGTCAATAATTAGTGCATCTTTGTTGATCCACCCATGTCCGGAGCAATTCTTGTATATGTTTGAGTACTTCAAGCCTCACTTTTCACACTCACAGTTTTTGACACACCCCTTATTACAAGTGCAGCTTCATTTGTGGTTGCAACTGGATGCAGGTAACCACCAATCCTTTTCCAACCCCAATTTAGTGAATCTTTATTGACATTGAGCCATTGCTACACTTGATGGTAAACTCTATAAGAGTGTTGTTGTGTAGGTGCTGAAGTGGAGAGAAACACTGCCAACCTGAACTTTGTGTGTACAGGTTGCTCTGCGATGGTCAGCAAGTAACATTAATGGCGTAGACCGTAGAGTATCCAAATTATCTGCACATGTTGATGCAAATATCAAAAGGAAGAAATGGTTTTCAGCATCCGCTACTGTATATGGGCCTGCGTTTGGGTTGTTAAAAGTAGCAGCTTTGTATGAAGCTCCTTGTCACGTTGCACTTTCTTAAAAGGCGATATTTAAAGAAACGGTATCACATCCGGTGAAAGCGTAAAGGGTCAAGAGAACATCCTTCATTTCCTCAATACCACGCTGAATGTCCCTATGCAGTAGATTTGTTCTTCGGTACAACCATTTTCAACTGTTTGTTAGCTGGAGCATGAATAACCAACAAGACCAATAAATCGGTATCATTGCCAATCATCATAGCCTCGTTTTCTCTCTTTGATTCGTCAATTGCAGTAAAAACAATCTTGGTGTCAGCATCGCCTTCTGCCTGAATCACTTTGCAGCCAGCTTGGTGTAAGTGTACCGTGATGAGAGCAGTTGCATCTTGTTCTTACTGTTAGTTACAAATTCTGCTTGTCCAAGAGTGACATTGCATCTTTTACTTTCACTTCAACGTGTGTAGTAGTGGATGATCTGGGCAAATTTTCTTCGTCTTTTGGGCTGGGTTCTTCACTATAGCCATCGAAAACAATAGTAACTTTTCCGTAATGAGAAGTGACGTAATTAGTGTATTTCTGACAAATCTATTTGAAGATAGCTGGGCGTTGCCACAAAACACGTAGAGTAACTGTATAAGATATATACTTATTATATAGGTACTCTAAAAGCACGATGAAGTAGGTGCCCTCTATCAATTACATATGACATTCCTCTAAGATCAGTGACGACAGATGGTTCATGTGCTGCAGATTTAAACGCTTTGAGCATTGAGGCCTTGCCACCCTTCCTCATCCAACCGGATTCGTCGAGAAGAGGTGGAGATAAGCACATAATTCATATTTGAAGATTTCGCACAGCTGCTCATCAGTCTCTACGGTGCATACCATACGATGTAGACGCGTGTCAGAATTTACACATACAGTGTCATTGCGAGTTATCACTGCTTTTGTGATGGTTGCAAAAGACTTCACAGCAAACTGTCGCTTTAGCTGTATCTCACTACATTTTTCCCTTCGACCTCTTGGAGACGCCCCATGGGCCCGAAAACTTGGCACGGTTTACCATGAGCGAGCGGGGGGGGGGGGGCTCTGTATTTTTGTTACCTCCTTGGTCTGGCCTTCCCCCTTCCCTGAACCCTTTATGTAATACACTTGAAGCGAATATTACGAGTTTGTAGGCGTCATTTTTGCTTTTTTTAGCCAAACACAAAAATATATTTTTACCCCCTCCATATCTCCGTAACCTTTTACTGTAGCACAAAAAAGGATAAGTTTGTGCTAAACGTCATAGTTAACAAGATATATGCGAAAAACTGTTAAAACCTACCATTTTACCACCTTTCCAATCCCCTCCCGCCTAAACGAGACCCGCGAGGCCGTGCAACTTTTTACCACTTACTAAGAGGAGAGTTCTAAACAGTTTGCCGTATGATAGAACTTTTTTTGTGTATGAGTTTTGACAATTTCTGAGCTATCTTTACTGTACTATATCAGCAAGCTACGAAGAACATGATCAGTGAATACCTTTAAGGTCTTTTTCCACTTGAATATACCGAATATTCCTTTAGAAAAATAATCGGGCGAATCCACTGATCAAAACAACAAGTTATATCTGTAAGAAGGATTAGAGATGATCACTCCGTGAATAAGAGAAATAATGTAATTTAGTTGTACACTTTAAGCCTCCATCGGCAGAAGGCAGTCCTAACCGAAATAACGAAACTTCAGATGTATTTAATTTTAAAGTATTTCAAATTTTTATATTCATGTTGAATTTAATAATAAAAAAGTAATATACATTCGAATTGATCAATATGTAGAAAAGGAGAAAAAGGACTACAAGGACAATACCCGATATTTGTATTCAAGGTAAAAATGTCAAAACGTACGTTTTAGAAAGGATCTCTTCAGTATCTGAGCTCATAAATATTTCATATAAACTTGTTACAAAATCCTTATGGGACATTCTTATAATCGTCTTTGTCCGTCAATTTCCCTTTTGGGGTTGTAAATTTATCGATGAGTTTACTTTGCCAGCTGCATCAAATTACACCAGTACATGCCCTGCAGTTTTCAATGAGATTCTTTCAGTATTAACTTATGGAGCCTTTTCGAAAACATTTCAAACGAGTATAGCTTGTCGAACCTTTCCCGCGCCATCATGCCCATCAGGGTGGCCATGGCGGGTTTCATGGCTAGCTGCAGCATCATTTTGGCAAACTCTAAAGGGTCAGGCTCCAGCAGAATTGCGGAAATTCGATGCTCTAGTACGTCTTTCGCAAAGCCACCGTTTACTGCAATCACTGGCCGACCCAAGCTCATGGCGGTCAAGACCGGGCCTGGGAAAACATCATCGATGGTGGGATGGATAATGGCGACGCAGTTATATATCAAGGCTTTTTTGCAAGGAAGCGGTACGTTCTTCAGAAAGATGATGTGCGAAGAATACGACTGCAGAGTTACGTTCTGGAATAGAATTTTATAGTGACGCTCTTCGCCCCCGTAGCCTTCGTTGCATTGCCCGGCGATTACTACGTAAATTTTCTTCCGCAACGAGGCGTTTCCAATTTCGTACAAATAGTGTAAAGCTTGCAGCACTAGGGCAAAGTTGGTCCGTCTTCGGAAGCTTCCAAACGTGGCAAATAGTAAGCCATCTCGTGGTAATCCTGCCAAGAAGTTCTTTATGTTATCAGAAGTTTCCGTCCAAGATCCAGCGTCATAACAAGGGTGCAGCACCGTAACCGGACTGCACACTTCAGGAAAAGATCTTTTAAAAATGTGTCCTAGAGAATGCGTCTGGACTACAATTTTACTGGCATAGCCGATTGTTTTGCCAGTTAAGAAGTCAGGACTAACTTTCAGCTGACTGTCGAACGAGTCGCAAAATTGGAGCTGTGGAAAGTGATTTATATAAATGGTGTTATAGCTGCTCAACCACGAAAGCACCAGCAGAGCCAAGGAGTCCACGTCCAAAATAACCGCCTTTGGCTTGGGGCTAGGAGGAGACAGGACCAGTTGTAGTGCCATCCAAGTTGCCTTTAGCTTAGCCATTGTATTTTTGAGCGCCCCGAATATGTTGTTGGGAATCCAGCAGCCGGAAAGAAGCACCCGCAGCTGTCCACGAATGGGCTAAGGAATGTTTGAAATAAGTGAAAGGCTACATGGTACTTGACTTTCATACTTGCACTGGGTTGAGGCCATTTCTTTCGTCGAATAGGGAGGTGTAGATAGTTACTTGGTGGCCGATGGCCTCCAAAGCAAGTGCAGCATTGATAAGGTATATGTCTTCCTCCTTTTGAGCAAGCTCTGTGTGCAAGAATACTACGTGGTGGAGGTCTTGAGCCATTGCCTGTCCATAGCTTATAGCTAAGCGTGGAAATTCTAAAAACGAGTCAGCCTGATGGAAATTAAGGAGTTGTGCATTGATGTTGCTTTCATTGTACTATAGGTGAGTATGTTAACCAACACTTAGAATTTTGACAGTTGACTTTATGAAATGTGACAAATTAGTGAAACCTGAAGCAAGCATGACACTTGATGTTAGTTATAATAATTGTTTGCCTGCCTGTGAGAGATAAGGTTCCAGGGACCTTGTATATCGACTATTCCACATTCAAATGCTCCTCATGATTGCTACACCATGAATTTCTGCTTTGATGTCTGTGAAGTGTTAATAAAATTCTTCCATTTGTTCATAAGTTTTGTAAACTCTGCTACTGTATTTGAATCACTGGATTATTAACATACTGTTTGAATAGCAGAAAAAGTCACTGACATATCATTAATTTTATTTATTTGAAATCGGCAGTGAAGTACGCCGAAATCGTCATTAAAATACGAGAAATCGGCAGTGAAATAATCCATTGTTTTACGACTTTTTTGTAGGTGCCTTGGTATACAAACTACTATTGCTCTGATGGCAACCCCTGACTTTTCGTTCGTATTTTCCATCATGCTAATTATGTTAGCGAATTACTAAGAGGTGATTTCCGCTTATCTCCCGCAAGGTGTCTCATAACCCCTTCTAGTGCTAAGTCACACAGAAACTCTTCTTCCCGCCGTCCCTTTTAGAATTACAATTAAAACTGTAACCCTCATACCTCATACAGAGCAGTAATAATTTTTCCACAGTTTCGGGCGCGTCCAACTGCAAATATAAGGTCATTAAAATGGAAAGTGTCTAAACTGCGACAATTATAGTCTGGGCAGAAACTGGCAGCGAGCGCCAAAAATTAGGAAACTCTCAAGAGCGGCGGTCTTTAGTGGACATATATCTTAATGAGCGGCCGAAATGAGGGTTGCTTCTTCTGGCAGCTTTAGTGCTCTATTTTTCTCGTAATACAATAGCAAAATTGAACTGGCACGGCAAAATTGGCGAAAGAAGTTCGAATTTTATTACCTGGAAGCCAACGAATGAGGCTACTTTGCGTGACACGTCATTGACTATTAATTTAAGGACTTGTGGAAAAGAAATAATTATTCGTACAAGTGGCCCGCGCTCCTTTCAGGGCTGCGTGTCTAGAATCTCGGCCGCATATTAGGTAAAACAAATAAATTAATTTTCTGAATATGAAGAAAGTGATGGAACTGATGTTAATGAAGTAACGTATCCAGAAAGTACTTCGTATTTACATAAAACGTTTTTCTGAACAAAAGCAAGGTTTTTCTGGTACTAATCCGCCTAGATTCCTTAATTTCGAAGATGTGGTGTTGATTTAGATAAAAGTTGGTTATTTATTCTCAAACATTAAATCAAAATGTCGGTTGTCTTTATATAAGAATTGAGATCTGGAAAAAATATTAACAACAATCAATGTCTTACAGACACGCAAGCATTTAAAGCAAATACCTTTCATACTGCTCACGAACATCGTAATGTCAACTGCTCATTGTCTAGGAAACCGAGCAGGTAAAAGCTTTCAAATTCTGAAGAAACAGGCATTAGTCACTCCTGGCTGGAGATATTCTTCGAGGGATTACAATGTCCGTGAGATGTTTGCAAGGCCTTCTCTGTAAAATAGTCAGATATATTGAGCTGGTTTAAAGCTCACAATTTAATTCTGTATGCAGAGAGAAATATTGAAAAAAGTCAATTAAAGCACAGAGATTAAATATTTTATTTAATTGCAAACAGTAGTTGAAGTTATTAAATGCATTGGTAATGATATGCAAGAAGTATAATTGGAGGACTAACGGCAGGTATAAGAAAATCAGATTTCAGAGGGATTGAATTTAAACGCGATGCTTTTTTGTTAAAAAATAAGAAATAAATTCCTGTAATTGTCAAGTTGTGGGCAAATGGTGCTCCTGAATTTTAAGGTTTTAATACAATAAAAGTTATTGCCAAGTATACCAAATTATTCTACAAGTTACCGGGCACATGTGGGAGTGTTAGTGAAAGTTTCCCCAGTAAAAAAATTATAAATTTGTGCAAACCAACTGCGGCTTTGGATCGTCACCGAGCACCTGGATATTTCGAGCTGCGACATCGGTCCATTGGAACTTCAGGGATCGCAAGCCCTACAGACCAGGAAGAGGTGTAAGAGTAAGAGCATCCCAGAATAAGATTTGGGACCAGGAGAGCGACTTCCAGCGAATAAGGACATCGGCGTCACCTGCACCAGCTCCGAGGCGAGATCGGTTTGGCATGTTTTTATGTGGTTGGAGTCCGGAAAGCTAGTGGATTTCGAGAATACACCTTGCTGAAGAGATTTATCGTGTTTCCGAGAGTACAGATCTGTCCCAGTTCGAGTAAATTGCGTGGCGTCACCAGAAAATACGATTTTGGCCAGGATTTGGGGCTATCACGGGAAATAGAAGAAAAGATAGTTAGCGTCGTTTTACGTCACATCTGAAACAAAATCAAGTTAGTTGTTACTAGGCGGGAGATTTTCTTCAGTTTACCGGTGGTTTCTTGCAAATTTCGCTTTTGAATATCAAAAGAAAATGCTGTATGCACCCGCGACCCTTTTGTGTTTAAGTCAAGTTTGTGAGGTTATTAGTAATTGAAGCGAGTAGCGCGGTTGTACTATTTGAGCTACTCTGAGTTAAATATTCTAAAGAATAATTAATAAAACTCAAATTTGAACCTAACCTGAGACATTAGTTTTGTGTTTTGCCGGAGCAAGCCCAAAGAAATATTGTAATTCGATAAAATATAGAAAGGGGCAATTAACCATTTTATTAAAGAGTAATAAATACATTTCATTTTGATTATCCTAAGATACTGGCAGGCAAAGTTTTACA
Organism: Agriotes lineatus; assembly: GCA_940337035.1. Taxonomy (NCBI): domain Eukaryota; kingdom Metazoa; phylum Arthropoda; class Insecta; order Coleoptera; family Elateridae; genus Agriotes; species Agriotes lineatus. Next base: position 9,555,078 of record OW679194.1, on the reverse strand, counting down.
TTTTTAAAATTTAATGTAACTACCCAGAGTATTGTGTGGTGCCTCGCCCTATTTAATTATTTATATTTTCACTAAAACCTTTATTAGTTGAAGGTAGTCATTACAGTATATATAAAATGTTATATACGGATTGGTTTTCCTTTATTGAATACAGTTTTTTGAGTTCTGTTTGTCAGCTTTCCATTTCTCTCTTACAAATTTTAAGTTTCTTTATCAATTTTTTCAAAAGCGTCTTGTAGATCTGTAACGCTAGCTCCCGTTTCAATTTGAGTAATTTAATTTTAAATATTATTTGCAAATTGAAACGTCGCCGACCTTTCGCGTTATCAAGAATTCGGTGTGTTTCAGCAAGATAAGATAGCGCAGACCGAAGTTCCGCCCGTGACAACAGCGCGAACAAAGGCGAGACGCGCGCCGTTCCTCCCCTCCTAAAAACTTTGCAAGACCTATAAAACCAGTTGCAGAGCGTATTTCAAGAGAGATTCCACGAGACTTTCCCTTCCGACTCCGAGACCTTCCATACAGATTTCCCCAGTCCCAGATCCCCAATCCTGACCATCCCGTCCGACTAAAGAGAGATTTTTCCTGCTAGCACCAGCTCCCTTCAGGAGATGCCGCCCGACCGAACTCAGCAAGCTAGATAATAAGTTGTTTCGACCCAGTGGTGAAAATCCGCCTGGATGTCAATACCTTATTAGTTAGTTAACTTCCCCGAGAGTAGATTTGACCTAGTGAATTATTTTGGGAAACATCTCGCAGTCGCCAATAAACAGAATTCGACTCAGTGGTGAAAACCCGCCTGGCTGTCCTCTGTTTATCGTGGTTTGACCTAGTGGCTTGCCAAAATAAATATCTAGATGTCATCAATTCTCCCCAGCCGAAATATACGGCCCTAATTAAATAAAGCCCGATACATTTTGGGCCACTTTGAAATCGAGTGCCTGCGGCGCTCGAACTAGAATTTTTACGCCGGCCGCAAATATTAACTTGCGAGCTAGCAGAAACCCCCGTAAATTCATAAACGTTGGCTACCGTTACATTGCAAAATTAGGCATTCAGCCGGCCGAATAGAAACATATCACTCTTGCAAAGTAAATGTAAATTTACCTGTTAATTGTTGAAAATTGCGGCACGCCGCCGGTCTCAACGATTCCAGGAACGTGCAGGCTTCCACAATCATATTTACGAGAACCACGGGGCCTTGTTAAATCCTCCCGTGATCACGCCGCTGCACGGCGTCCCTCCCGGGGCTATAATTCAACCAATTGTCGTCACCCGGAAAGGGTGGAAAAGTGTATTAATAGATTTAATTTGTTGATTGTTTACAGAAGCACGAGGCGTGAACTTTGACAGCTATTTTCTGCGACGCAGCCACTGCGCGGGTCCACGTAAGGGCGAGAGTAGCGAACAGACCCGAGCGGCCGAAGTGAGCCTCTCCTGCCGTCGACGTCCATTTTCTTCCGCATGCGAGATGGGTTGCGGCATGCGAAGGGACAGCTCGCGCCGGTATTGTTATTAAATGTCAAATTGATTGAAAGTCTCCTATTTTCGTTAATTCATGCTTTATTATTTTGTACAAAGTTAAAACAAATAAATTGTTATACAGGATACTCCGTTGGTGTTTGCTTATTTATGGTATATCTGAGTTAACGATTGAACCTAGCTCCGATTTATGAGCTAACCCGTGGTAAATAAATATTACAACCCCTTATAAGCAGGGGAGAATATTGCAGATCCTAAAATACAATAGAATATGCTGATTATTTTCAATGTTTCCTTTCCAATCACTTGTTACTAAACCTGTACTGTTTCAAAACAATGCCTCTTCTTCACTGTGCTTCTGTTAATAGGTCATGTTAATAGCACATTTTAGTATTTTACCATAAACAGGCTGATATTCTGAAATATGTTTTTTCTTATCATAGTTGATAATTTCTAGGCAAAATCCCGCAATAAAGGGAAACTAAGTTTCAATATTTTCTGAACTTTAGAGGCCTTTCAAACCGAAGACAATACGAAATGTTAATCAAAACCAAGTTAACTTTTATCCTTGCGCCTTTATTTCAACTAAATCATTTAATCGGTAATCGTTAAAAGCTGTTGATAGGAACTCGAGTAAGCTGGTACGAGATAAAGAATTTAAAAGACCAAATTCAATAATTTCCTCGTAATGAGAGAAAAAAAGCAATTTATCAGAACTGCAGCAAAGTTCCTAAAAAAATTAAGGTACCCCAGGGGCGAAATACGAAGAAGCATTTTTAAATTCAAATTTTCATATTAAATTATTCAAACGAACGTAATTTTTTGAATTTTCGCCAGAAGAAACTGTAAGCCGTACGTGATAGTGCAGGTTCGGTATTTTCACCTCTGGAAATAACACTTATTAAAGTTATCTTAATTACTTCCAATGGCTTAATAGCCAAACAAGGCTACAAGAAACTTACATCTCACAAGTAGCAAATAGTTTGAATAGAGAAATTTGTTTATTTAATCGCAGAGAGCAGCTTTGGGATCGGATATGAATTTCTGGCAGTCCTGAACCGAATCGAAGCAATACTATCTTGAGATGTAAATTCCAACTAATATTAATTTTGGACGACCTCCTGGATGCTAAGCGAAGGCGAAAGTGAAATACTATTGGTAATAAAAATCTATCTAATAAATTTGGACTTAAAGTAATAGCATTTATTAAACTATTTGCTGTTAGTTATGCCACATTTTTCAATATCGACAAGCTACAAATAGTAGAAGCTTCAAAGACGACGCTAGTTTTTTTTGCGTTTATCCTACCGACTACGCCAGAACGTATTATTTTTAAATTGTATCATGTGTTATATCTAATATAAAAAATGTTTGACTTAATTAATGCTACGAATGATGGTGTAAATAACACCAATTGGAAAATACTGGGTTAAAAAGCAGCATTACAATTAAGTTATTAAACGCTTGGCCCACTGAGAATAATTTAAAATGGGCCACTAAATTATGGAGTTATTCCACAAAACTCATACAACTGATAGCACTTAAATTTGAGTGCAATTTGGGTAATTAATTTAAAAACCGAGCCCCCTGGGCGTTTTGTATTTGAATTGTTGTACGAACTATAAAATTCATCGAACAAAACGCTTTTATGGGCCTTTAGGCTCTTAAACGTTTTAAGGCAGTCTCTAATGAAACCGTCATTCCTCTAGTTTATTGGGGCTCCTCACTGAATAAAAAACCGTTCTTGAAAACACCCTATAATTTAGAGCACTTTATGATAATAAAAATTTCGGGCAAACTTCCACGGGAACAAATTGCTTTCGCCGAATCAATAAGAAAAAGTTACTTGAGAGCGGCCATAAAGCCGGAAAAATAATTCGATTATTTCTGGTGTCGAAACGGAATTTTACGGCCGTTTCAGAACGTCTAAGTTGTCTAACGCTTCCGAACTAAAACAATTCGACGCTGCAGTCAAATTAATATTAACAGAGTTTGGAGCCGAGTGCAAATTCCCGACCTCGTCGCTGCAAGAATTTTCAATTACAGTTCATGAGCCGGAAGTCACTACCTTTGAACTTCGCAATGCTGCAGACCTTCCGCTCTTGGGCTGCCATGGATCATCTTCGGCCGATAGGGCGCTATTAATCCTCCGTCTGTTCGCAGACGCGAACTAATGATTGACCATTTCTCACCGCAATCATTATCTACGTTTCTGGGTGGTTAATTCCATTTGTTAAGTCCGCTATCGGCTGATAGATGCAATAGATCGGCGCACGTGAGGCCCTACATTAATCTAATGAGCTGACAGTTATTATCATAATGCAAACTGATAGCGTAACCCACATTGCGGAGTTCTTGCGTTGAATAGCCAAAGATAACCGGATATGTTTATCGTTGTTTGCTAACCGTCAGCTGTGCGTAATGTTCGAACCGCCAATCATGGCAGCTTTATCCTCGGCTGCATGTTGCAGGAATAAAGCGCTGCCAACTTTCAACTTGACAATAGCGTACCATTTTTGTTAAAAACATTATAGATTTCAAAATATGAAAATTAGTTGCAAATGCTGCAGTATGGAATATCGTATTTCTGTTTGGCATGGCAAAATTGAAAAAAAAACGAATGCTTGATTTTTCCATATGAAATGCTATGGGGAAATAATTGACTATTTACTCGTCAACAAAAAGTTATCAACCCTAGTACAAGGTGCACGAGTGTACCGTGTCTTGGACGTTGGTTCGATCATTTTCTGTTAATATCAAAAACAGCATTACCTAAAAAATGGAAACAACCCGCAGAACAGATAAATAAGCTATAGAAATATTTAGAGTACATTCGACAATACGTATTATCAAAATATACTAAGCCCACTTGTAATAATACGGCCTGTAGTTATCAGAAACATGAAGAAGGGGACAAATCAAAGAAATTATATCTCAGGCAGGATTCAAAGACATAAAAACTAGAAGAACAAGAATCAATTCATAAGGTGTTAAAAAATTGAACAAAGAAATTGCTGATTACATCCACGAGAAGGTAAGCATATTTGAAATATTTTTACACAAAGATAAAGTATGCCCCAGTCTCTCTACTACTAAAGTTCTTAAAACGTATAGACTGTAGACATCTGGAACATAGCAAAAATAAAGCAAATAGTGAACTTTCTTATTTATATGACCTTCCTTGATTATGAGAAGGCATTTGACAAAGTAACCAGAAGCAAATTTAGTTATAGATGTAGTATAATTAATAGGTACTTAAAGACTACCTTCTAGTAAAGAAACACATTTGAAGTTTTACAAAGTAATGGCCGTACCAGTACTACTATGTGAGTCCAAAAACTGAGCACTAACATGGAAACAAATAAAACAGATTGAAGCAGCGGAAATGAAATTCCTGGGGCACGTAGCTGGCTACTACAGAAGAAGGTATACGACAGGAACTAAGAAAGATTAACAGAAAAATTAGAATGATACAGAACAAGTATGTGAAAATCAATTAATATTGATGATCTAGAAACTTCGATCGAAGCAGTCAATAGGAATCGATAGTGCAAGGATGTACGATCAAGGCTACAAGGTTGCTTCAGAAGGAGATAGTGCTGATATCGACACACTCAATATTCTGTTCAAAGAAGAAATAGTTGCTTCTGTTACGATTAGCGTTACAAGTTTGCTGTAAAAATATATTGCTGATATCGAACTGTGAGACTTAACTCAATCTTTCCTTCAACAAAATACCATATATTTCTGCTAGGATTAAGGTTGCACGGTTGCTCTAGAAGAAGATACTGTTGATATCAAACTGAAAGACTCAATCTTTTTTTCAACTAAGAATCAGATGACTTTGCTAAGACTAAGGTTAACCGGTTGCTTTAGAAGAATATATTACTGATATCTAACTAAAAGACTAAAATCTTTCCTTCAACGAAGAACCATACATTTCTGCTAGGATTACGGTTGCGAGGTTGCTTCAGAAGAAGATACAGTTGATATTGAACTGAAAGACTCAATCTTTCTTTCAACGAAGAATTAGATGTCTTTGCTGCAACTAAGGTTACAGGGCGGTTCTAGAAGAAGATATTGTTGATATCGAACTAAAAGACTTAAGTCAATCTTTCCTTCACCAAAGAATCAGATGATTTTGCTACGATTAAGAATACAAGGTTGTGTCAGAAGAAGGTATTGCTGGTATCGTAACTTCAATATTTCCTTCAACTAAGAACCAGATGCTTCTACTTCGATCAATATTACAAGGTTGCGCTAGAACAAAATACTGCTGACATCAAATTGTTAGACTTAATTTGATCTTTCCTTCAACGAGGAACAAGATGAGATCTAGCGTTTCTCTGGAAGAAGAGACTTAGCTCAATTTTTACTTCAACGAAGAACCAGATGTTTCTGCTACGGTCAAGGCTACAAAGTTGCTCAAGAAAAGGATATTACTGATGTCGAACTTAGATACAGAACTTAATATTTCCGCCGACGAGGTACCAGATGTCTTCGCTACGTTACAAGGTTGCTCTAAAAGAAGATATTGCAGACTTTGAACTGAGACCCTTTACTCAATCTTTCCTTCAACGACAATCCAGATGTATAGGGTTACAAGGTTGCTCTAGAAGAAGATATTGCTGATTTCTAACTGAGAGACTAAACTCAATACTTTTTTAAACGAAGAGCCATTCTGTTTCTGCTACGATTAAAGTTAAAAAGCTGCTTTAGGAGAAGAAATTGCAGATCTCCAACTGAAAGCCTTAACTCGATATTTCCTTCAACGACGAACCAGATGTTTCTCCTACAATTAGGGTTACAAGGTTGCTCTAGAAGAAGATATTGCTGATATCTAACTGAGAGACTAAATTATATCTTTCTTTCAACAACCACCCAGATGTTTCTACTACGATTAAGGCTACATGGTTGCTCTAGAAGAATACATGGCTGATATTGAACTGAGAGGCTCAAGTCAACCTCACTTCCCCAAAGAACTATATGTTGCTGCTACGTCTACGGTTACCGAGTTGCTCTAAAAGAAAATATTGCTGATATCGAACTAATGGGCTTAACTCAAATCTTTCCTTCAACAAAAAGCCAGATGATTCTGCTAGAATTGAAGTTACAAGGTTGCTTTACCAGATGGTATTGTTCATATTGAACTGAAAGAGCCAACTCCATCAATCCTTGGACAAAGAACCAAATGTTGCTAATACGATTAAGTCCACTAGGTTGCTCTAGAAGAATATCGAATTGAGAGACTTAATTCAATCTTTCTGTCAACAACGAACCGGATGTTTCTGCTACGAATTAGGTTAAATGGTTGCTCTAGAAGAACATATCGTTGATGTTGAACTGAAAGGCTTAACTCAACCTTTCCTTCAACGAAGAACTAAATGTTTCTGCTACGATTAAGGTTACCTGGTTACTTTATTAAAAGAAGATATTGCTGATCTCTCAAATTTTTCCTTCAACTAAAAACCAGATGCTTCTGCTAGAATTGAGGTTACCAGGTTGCTTTACAAGAAGATATTGTTCATCTTGAACTGACAGAACCAACTCAATCATTCCTTGGACGGAGAACCAAACGTTTTTGCTACGATTAAGGCTACTAGGTTGCTCTGGAACTTATTTATATATTTATTTCAACAGTGAACCAGATGCTCTAAAAGAATACGTCGCTGATACGGAACTGAGAGGCTTAACTTAACTTTCCTTCAACGAAGAACTGGATGTTTCTGCTACGGTTAAGGTTACTAGGTTGCTGTAGAAGAAGATATTGATGATATCGAACTGAGAGACTCATTTATATCTTTCTTTCAACAGCGAACCAGATGTTTATGCTACGATTAAGGTTACACGGTTACTCTAGAAGAATACATTGCTGATATTGAACTAAGAGGTTTAACTCAACCTCTCCTTCAACAAAGAATTGGATGTTTCTGCTGCGATTAAGGTTAGGGGGTTGCTGTAAAAGGAAATATTGCTAATATCGAGCCAAGGGGCTTACCTCAAATTTTACCTTCAACGGAAAGCCAGATGCTTCTACTAGAAGTAAGGTTACAAGGTAGTTTTACAAGAAGATATTGTTCATGTTAAACCGAAAGAGTCAACTCAATCATTCCTTGGATGGTGAACCAAATGTTTCTGCTACGATTCAAGCTACTAGGTTGCTCTAGAAGAAGATATGGATATGGAACCAAGAAACGCGACTCAATCCTTCCTTCAATGAAGGGCAAATTTTTACAATCAAAGATATATCGGAATATGATAAGTTGAAGTATAAAGCTTAATTTTTTACAAGATTTTTTAAGTTTCAAGGTTTAAGTAAAAGCATTTCATATAGACACAAAGTCAATTTATACATGACACATGGGGTTGATGAAAAGAGAAGATGATAATCTAATAATTTCAATCAACAATTCAGAGCACTGCACAAGAATCAACGATTTTGTCATGTAAATGCTGAAACGTTCAGGGTGAAATATAATTTTCCCAGCAAGGGAGATAAGCAGACAATGGTTTTGATGTAGAAATGAGAGTAGGATAGCTCAGATTTAAATAACTTTTAAAGAAGGATCGGTAGGAGAATATCAACTGAAACAGAATTATGTTACCTATTCTATAATTGAAGATTAAGTTGAACATTCAGTGGTAGGTAAGAAAAAGCTTGTTTGGAGATTAACAAAGGACGTTACATTTTTGTGTACGAAATATGGAGGTTTGTGAATTGATTGTAGATATAAAAACGCTACTTAGTAAATTCCAAAACATTAAACGGCGTATATACTCTGGATTTAAAAAATAATTAGCAACGATATAAAGGTAGAAAGAGAAAATACCAACCAATAAAGACCTTTCAAATCAGCAAGTGCTGTTTAAGCTATAATTGCTTTTTTTATGTTATTCATAATCAAAACTAGGCCCGTCAGAAATATTTATTCTAGAAAAATAAGTTGCATTTCACGACTTAGCTAAACTTACCAAAATGAAATGATCGCGAACTGAATAATTTTTACAATTAGAATAAAAGCAGCAATTCTAAATACATCACCGCAACAATACTTTTAGCTTTCGATTAAAATGGTTAGATATTGGCATATATTCCCAATAATTAAAATTGCTTTTAGTGTACACCTTCATCGTCTACTTCTACATAATATATTGTTTACTTATGTTCTTATCGGTAACGACTCTAAGTGAACTTATGTCGGTAAGTCATCGGTTATATGGTTAAACCTTTTTCAATTAGTTTATATTTACAATTCGCAAAAGTGCAGTTGTAAGTGTGACTATTTTCAGAACATCAACAAGAGAATCATTGTTATATATTGTGGATGTCGCAGTTACTTGAATTGTCAATATTAAAATTAAATTTCAGCTTAGACCGCGTGCTTTTCTAGATAAATAGGCAGCATTTGTTGGCTTCATGAGCCCTACAGCAGAAAAACTAGTAACGTTACTAGAAATATTGTCAGATATCAGAGCTGGGTAAATTACTTTTAAAAAGTAATTAATTACCAATTACCGCCCAATAAAGTAATTCAATTACCAGATTTTTAATTACTCAAATGAAATAGTAATTAAATGCTCAAGTACTTGGTAATTGTAATTACACAACATAAATTACAAAAAACATTTCTTTGATATGCAAGCCAACAAAAACTGCATAGGTACTGATAAAACCTTTAGTTCACATCTGGTCACCGATGTACTTTATCAATTGAGGTAGGTAAGTTATTGACCGCATGCTTTTTGTGCAAGAATTTTGCCGTTTTAATATACCTTTTGTCGTTCACCTTTAACTTAGATTTGCTTACCAAGCGGCTCCTCAAATTTAGGGGAGATAAATGATTGAAAAAATATTCGATTAAATTAAAAACGATAGATAGAAAATTTGTTCATTTTGGTGAGCTCTATCACTGGTTAAAATATTTGCACTCATTTCCATAACACCCTGTATAGTCGCATGATCCAGTTCTATTGTAATCGGTGTTACGTTATTAGAGTTAGACATGATTTTTGATTTAGGTGTGTTAATATCGAGTCCTGTTATCATCGTAGCCGTTTTTCATACAATGAAAAAGTTTTCTAGATCAGGCAGATTATCTGATATCAGTATAACATGGTCTGAGGATTGTAGGTTCGACAAGTATTCGTCTTTGATGTTTATACCTATCCTTTTGTAGCTTTCTCCATATTTTCTCCTATATGTTGGTTAAGCTTGTCCACGTCTTTTTTCATCATGGTTTCAAATACAGTTTGAAGATTAGTTTTGTAAAGTACTCCAGGGTCTTTCAGTATTTTACTGTTTATTGGTTTGTATTTGTTATTAATCAACTTTTTTATTTTCAGTTTTGGTAATCGAGAGCTATCTTCGGTTTCATTTAATAATGGTGTACAAGATTGTTCGGTTTGCGACAATACAATTTATTTCGTTTTTTATTATCTTGTCAGGGCTTTGCCTATTCCACTTCAAGTGCGTTTTCTTGTGGAAGAAAGAATTCATTACTTTCAATTGTTTCTCTTTGATGAAATCACCAATGTCTGGCCTCGATGATTTTGCTTTACGACTATACCCAAATAAAGACATTATTATGATGATTATTATCAATACGTGTTCGTATTCCAAAGTTACTTATACATGTTTTTTCCGGTTTCGTGTTTACCTATCTTCGAGTTGAAATTTCCGATTATTAGGACTAGTGGAGTGGATTTTCCTCAAATTAACGCTTTCTGTGCAATTTTATAAAATTCTTCGACATTTTCTTCTGTGTATGCCGACGTAATTCCTGGATAATTTTATCATCTTCTTGATATTTGGAAAGTCACGTAGAGGACTCATGGGGATATTCCCACCGAGGAGGTTATCTGGATGGCTCAATTCTCATGGATTCTCAGACCAACTCCACTCCTCCTGTTATCTGTTTTACCTTTGTAGTACAGTGGATTGCCTAACTTAAGTCTATTCTTCAGGGAAAGGTGGAAGGCAAGAGAGACCCTGCAAGAAGAAAAATATTGTGGCTGAAGAACTTGCGAACGTGGTTTAATACAACAACGGTCGGACTCTTCAGAGCTGCGGTGGACAAAGTACGAATTGCCGTAATGATCGCCAACGTCCGGAGCGGATTGGCACCATAAGAAGAAGAAGTCCTATTAGCCCTTCTTCCTTCCTTCTTACCTCGCTTTGTTCCACAACCTCACATCTTATGTTCCTTAATGGAGCAGACTGGTTGACCGGTGCGGGAATGTGGACTACGTTGTGTTCTACCCACCTAGGGTACTTTATTTCCAGAATTCTCCATGCTGCTTGAGGGTATTTGGCCTTAAAACGAAATGTTGGGCAAGCGTGTTGATAAGTTGGGATACGCTATGTAGGAGTATTAAAGAGTGAATGAGATGAAAGGTTGGGGCATGGTTCCTCCTGGTCTTATGGGCTTGAAGGAAACCAAGAGCTCACTGAGGCAGGGTTCACTAACGTTACCCATAAAATATTACTACTTACAACTTACAATTGTCTGAAAGTAAAACAAGTAGTGACTATTACCAAAGTGACTTAAACTGTTAGCAAGCTTCCAGCCTTCATTTCAACATTTTTCTAGCTTCAAAACCACGCCACTGGGTTTAGCTTGCTTTTTGTGAAGTATCTAGTGTGAAAATGTTTCCATTCTAAAGAATTGGAAATGAAAAGCTTGAGATAAACAGTTGGAGTATGTTGGTATAGCTTTTTCATAAAATAAACTACACTAGTCCTAAAAGCATTGAGAACCGCTTTATTTTAAACTCGCCTGCAGATCAGTTAACTGCAGCCCACTTTTCCACACAGCTGTCAGCTTAATCATTCTAATTCAAGCGCCCTTCGAGCGTAACGCGAAAGATACCAGCCGACAGTATACTTTGTATCAACAAAGGGAAAGTGCGCGCAATTCAGCACGCCTGAGGGAAGATTTTATATCTGCTTGCAGTAATCAGCCCGTGCGGGACAGACAGACTTGCAAATTTCATTCTGCACGCACATCAAAGAAAAACACAGTTTTATGAAGATGCGGGGCGATACGTGTCGTGTTGTACAAACAGCGTGGTTTCTTTACCAGGGTATCACCCGCGAATCAAATTACGTGCAGGTAGATAACGATACGTCAGGCCACACGAACTGCAAGAGACAAATACAAAACCGATGGAATCTAATGAGCTTGTAACGGCGCAGAGCAGGCGAGCCCGTTTAATACTGTGGCGTTTCTCCCGAATTAGATAGCAGCTCTAATTTAAATTTTCCATTACGCTGAATTTGAATTTCTCGTGATACAACGCTAATTACTCTTTATTTTTCATATGTTTGGGCACTTGAGGTTACAAACACGTGGCGATAATATCAGGCAGGTATTCCAGCTGAAATTAATTCGTACGTAAACATGTTGCGCTGAATTCACGTTGCATTGCAAATTGCGGACATTCATTTAAATACGGAATTGTAATAACAGTGCACAGGAAAAACATAAAAATTCAGTTCTTCATGCTACTAAAAGCAGCGCTGATTACTATGGACTAGTTAAAACTTTCATCTGTGTTAAATTACACAAACAAAAATCAAATCGCCTTTAGGAACAACTTAAATCTGACAACAGCAATAACTCTATTTAAGTATACTGCAGAGTAAACTCTATTTTGTTGAAGTATTTTGTCAAATTATGTAATTAGTTGACTGTAAGTCTCCTCCCTCAGCCAAACTCTTCGTTGTACCTTTCCCTTCGTCCCACTGATCTCCAGAATGAATAAGAGTAATTATCCACTCTTCAATCTACATGATTCTCTTTACATCGCGTGATCCAATTATTCAACGATCTTTTAGGCCTGATTCTTCCCACTCAGTTACAGTAGGTGATCATTTCAATCCGTATTTTCAGTTTTTAGTGTATTTCCGTATGTTAACAAATTTAGTGATCAAATTATGGATTTAGCTGATTATGCCACTCCCTCTAACATCAACGAATGAAAAACGGCAAGATGCATAGTTACGCAACTTTTGATAATGTACATAGCAACTGATAATAACATACCTTACTGACTAATAGGTGATAGTCGCACGCCTTCACAAACATCACGTTACCTGCTGTCAGTACAATTCTCATAACAACCACATTAACTGTAGGTACTACTAATATTTAAAATACACTATTCAAACGTTGTTTATTGACTCGTGATATAATCTAGCCGAATGCAACTCGTGTCTTCTCGATTATCAAATCATTTCTGTTTTCACTCGATATATTGTTTTAGGCAATCATGCGACTCCGAAGGACAATATTTATCTCGTGTAAACAGAAATGATTATTTGATAATCAAGAATCCACTAGTTGCATTATATATGAAAATACATCTCCTTCTTCAACCGCATTCTCCATCTAATTTCTTCATCTACCCGTCATCTTCCAGGATTCTTTCTTTCATCGCGTCATCCAATCTTTTAGGTCTTTCAAATTGTTTTTCTTCCCATTGAGTTGCAGGATATGATCTTTCCAATCAAGTATTCATATATTCCTGTCTTCCCACCCTCCATCTTCTAGGATTCTCTTTCCAATCCATGTACGTCTTCTTGTTCTACGCACAACAAAATTCACTTGTCAAATTATGAATTCAGCTGATTCTAGATCCTCACCTTCAATCAAACTCTCCACCTATCACTGTTCTCCCACTCTCCATCTTTCAGGATTATATTTTCCATCACTGAATTCGTTTTTTCACGAAATTTTGTGTTTTTCCATTTTCCTTCTTTACGTTGAGCTCCAGACTGTGATTCTGTTTTTCATACATTCTTCTACCATATCATTCTCTATCCATCTCTTCATTGTTTATCCTGTTTGTTATTGTGACTCGATAGTATTTCCGTTGTATTAATATATTTTTTGTGTTTTAATCAATATGTAAATATCTGTGTTCTGCATGTTTTTTTTTTAATTTTGTATTCTATTTCTAATGTGCTATTCCGTTATTGTCTTTTCAACGTGAAGAGTTCTAAGAACGTCCTTCTATTTCATAAAATCCTTCAACTTCATGTTTGTTTCGTATGCTTCTGTTGTTGTCCTCTTAATGTGTATGTACCCGACCTTAATGCATCTTTCTTCCAATTATGTTGTCATAAAACTTTTTCATCTTGTTCTATGACCATCTAGACACTCGCACAATTGAATATGTAGAGGTGCTCATTTCTTCTTCCATTTCCTAATTTCATTTTCAGTTTGCAGAAATGTTTTAATAAAGTTGATGACGTGGACAGTACAGGCGGAAGTTTTTAAATGTTACTTGTGTACATCTTTCACGTTTGTGATTAAAGTGGAATCTTTTCGATAACAACAAACTAATAGCTATTTAGTCGCTCCTATTTGTTTCTGTAGCAAAGTTGCTCTGTACTGATGGAATATTTTGTTGAAGTAACAAATTGTAACATACTTTGTTAATGTTTTAGATTAAGGCTGTTCTAAAGCAAATACGAAAATCACCGCTCGCTATCCAGAGAGATAAAGCGTGTGTTATAGGGGCGGGCTCTCAAAACTCCATTCTTTTTCCGCTCCTACAGTGCTGGTGTATCTATTGCGTTTCATTGCTTACAGTTGACCACAGTGAAATACAGCGTGATTCTAGCAAACATACTTCTAGTACATTTGTGGTCTACTCGACTTACTCTTTAGAATACCCCAAGAAAAGCGCACGATTTGAATTTACGGAATTTTCCAACTGTACGTGAAAACATAGCATGTGCAACACGTGAGAGAAGTGTTATTCCGTGCTCGACGCGTTTTTAATCTTGGCTTCACAAAACTACACTTTTCTCAACTTGTACAATATTAGTTATTTAAGATACAAGTGCAAAAAGGCATTCTTTATTGCACGAATAGGTCAAATTAGAATGCGAGAGTTAGCGAGCATTCTAAGACCTATGACTATGAGTGCAATAAAGAGCCTTTTTGCAAGAGTGTCTTAAAACGTTTTATCTACGATCATTATCTTTTACGAAAGTATGCATTTCATTTTGTATTTTTTAAATTTACGTGCAATAAAATTTTTATAACACTAGTGTAATAAAAGTTAACTTTTTGCACTAAAATTAGTGTATCATAGATTTCTTATTGACATTAGCGTGCAATAAAATTTTTATAACACTAGTGTACTAAAAGTTAACTTTTTACACTAATATCGGTGTAGAAAGTAGGCACTTTTTACATGATCGTAGATAAACTATTATTAAAGCTTTGTTACACACATCAATGAATTATAAACAAACATTATTCTTAGGTCGGTTTTATTTATATACATAATTTATGTGTACATCTTACCTATAACATTATTGTTAAAATAAAATCATGAAAACTAAATTAAGAATAAAACACGTATTTAGGGAGTGATGAACATTTAATATACAGTGTGTCCCATAAATTTCTCTACATATGGAAAACTTTTTTAATTATGTATTTATGAAGAAAAAGTATTCTTCATGAAAAGTTCTGCATTACCTAAAAGCCCAAATGTGCTCATAAGAATCCAAAACTATATGATATTATACAGGATGAATAAAAAAATAATAATTAAGCTAAAGAGTAAGGTACCCTTATTTCTGAAGATAACAGATGTTTTACTTAGAATTGTTATTCAGAATAAAAAGTTATGTATAATTAAAGCGTCTCTGATGTTTGGAAGCGCAATTAAACCAACGAACGGTAATTATGAAGATTTACAAAGAACATATAATTGCCCTAGTTTTTGTTTCAAACGCAACTGAACGATAAAATACTTAACTAGCGTTTCTGCTAACACCCGTTATTACTACAAAACAACTTTTTGTTTAAGGGTCTCTCAAAGCTAAAAATTTTCTAGTCATTTTACCGCACCGCGGTGCGACAAAGCACTGACAACTATAAAATCGTAGTTACGGTGGACGTTAACTGTGCATGAATGTGTTCTTTACATGTCACGAGGCCAATAGTACATTATTATATGAGCGATTATGACAGCCATTATTCACGATGACATTTGAGTCACAAGCCGAAGGCGCGTGGAGCAAGTCATCTGAGTGAATAATGGCCATAATCGCGAATGTAATACGATACTTTATCTACTTCTATGCAATAGGAGTTTTGTGTTCATATTTCCGAATGATGACACTTGTGACAACTGTCAACTGCAAAAGTCATTTGATAATAAGAATGAATTTTGTGATTGGCTACAACTTATTGAATAATGAAAACAGAATTTTAGTGAATTTTGTGATTGGCTGCAACCTATTGAATAATGAAAACAGAATTTTATGATTGGCTGCAAACCGTGAATTATGAATTCATAATTTACTACTGCAAATTATGACTGTTATTATTATTCAAAAATGTCCTTATAATGTGAATATAATTTAATAGGAGTAGATAAAAAAATATTATCGCACACATCTGTCACTTTATTGCACACTTCTGTCAAAACTGTGTATTAAATGTGGTGAGATTTTAATTTAAAATAATCTACACGGCTCGAGTGAACGCCAGTTTTTCGTCTGTGTATTTGTAACCCACGGGTGTTGCTCTTGGGCTTCAAACTTACACTGTTTTTTGTATGATTAACTTGATAAGAGGCTTCCACGAATGGGGCCCCCAATTAATCCACTGCAAATTCCGATTCAATGGGATTGCCGGGAACTGCCACTTAATAACCCTAACTTGGGTTCAGTTAGTTGTTGGAGTGAAACAAGACTTAACAAACACGAGAATATTGAGTAACAACGATTACAAACGTCACTGATGGACCGATGGTTTTTTACAAAAGCTTCAACTGTTGTGACACGCTTGGATTGGCCACGCGAAAATAGCGAATTGCGCGTAACCGTAACACAAAACAACCTGGAAACGTCTTTACCAGGGAGTTAGACCGAAACGCAAACTAGCACAAAGCATAGCTGAACTTGCTTCCTCGAAGTTCTGAATCTAACTAACTCTGAATTTACAACGAGCCGAGCTCGCAAATTCATCAAGGAGGGGCAAGCTCAAACACTATTGGCTGAGGCGATCCTGCGTAGCCAATCGGAGCGTCGCACGTAGGAATAAATACTTATTCTAAGAATCTTAATGCTTAGCTCTCTCAATGAGGCAATTGAACGAAATCCATAAACCCATGATTCCCAAATATGCTAAGTCGGCTTAAGTTCTGGTAGAAAATGTATCCATCTGCTTAAAAGCCATTAAGGGAAGCTTACAAATTCCTTTCCAACATTAACAGAGGCAAACAAATACGGCAAGATGCAAATTTGGCTTTACCACGACCTTTGAATGAGATAGAACAGTTATGACTTGAATTACATGATTACTTATAATCAAAAAGGTTTTGATGCACGCATCTGTGTGAATCAAACATACACCTTGAGCAAAATCACGCTTTTCTCTCTCTTGATGTATAATGTTTTGCAGTAACTACTATTTCCCATTATTTCCTCTATTACCATTTCGTTTACCAGCCTTCTGCTTCTTTTCTTCGCGATGTCTTAGGTCTCGTATTGGCAGCGACTTAGGATGTTGCGGGTTTAAAAGTTCTGGGATCATACATTTATGATAAAATTCTATTAATGGCTCTTCCATTTTTTCCAACCAGAACTTGTCATCCCGATAAATCTACAAATACATATGATTAATCGAACTAAAATAATAAGGAAATATACGGTTGCCCCCACCCAAGAAAAGCGCCCTTCCGTGCTTTCCAAGAATACTTCGATACTCAGCATCACTCCGTTTCGCTAATACAGTGAAATGCTATGAACCAGTTATTTATAAAAAAAAACCAAAAAAAAAACTTTTTTGCCGACGACCATAGCTCAAAAGTTGATGTTGTCTTCATTTTCGGAGGACCTATCGTATGAAAACGATCCAAGACTTCAGGAAGGTTCCTGGCGACCGGAATCGTGTACACATACGAACATACATCCCCCGCACAGCACGTTTATGCACCCCCCAATACTGGGGATTGATCTAGTGGGCTGGGATCTTCACCAAAAGATTCGCACCGCCGAGACGGAGATTTGATATAGTGGGTTCATTAGTCGGTTGGCTCGAATTTTAGAGATATTTGACTCAGAGTGGTTTTTGATATGAGGGAATTTCAATACTTCGTACACTTCGTGTCGAAGTAACTCGTAAAAAATAATTTTAAGTTCAATATTGAGTACATAATTAGCAAAAGGGAGCAGCATAATTTTAAACAAAAACCTTTTCAGTTTCCATGCCAAATGGAGTCCATACCACAAAGTAGCATAAATCGCGTTGCGTGATATGTAGCTGACCCTGTATTTGGAAATAATAGTCTGATGTTCTTTTTAATTTGAGAACCCCATTTTCTGTTTGGCAAAATTTAATTTTCTTTTGGGAAACGCCTTCAACGGGAGACAAAGTTTTACAAGAGTATGGACATTTTATTTCTAAAATAGCATTGTCCCTAATTAAACCATCAGGCGATGCTCCTAAAAATCCATATGAAGGATCCACAAAAAGCCCAGCAGGATCAACAGAAAGATTGAATTTGGTTCCAAACTCTCGTCGAGCTATAGGCTCGTGCGTGTTACCCCAATCTGTTGATGGGTTTCCCGAAAACGTACTAAGTATATAAAAGTGCCCGGACTGTAGATGCACACGAAGTTGACGCTCTCATTTTGCATATTTTCCCGAAACTCGATGCCGTTAAGCGTTTATAACGTTCACTTCTCCACAAAGCACTGCTACTTTGGTCGACTGTACTTTTTTGGAGATCACGAATTTCGATGTTTGTTCTATGAAGTGATTCTAACAGCTCTACTTTACGTTGTTCAAAATCGGCCGGCAATTCATCGGACGTTCCCGCTGCTTCTGGACCGTAATCTTTGTCAGTTGTAGCAGTTCTGATCTTCTTTCTGAATTTTTCAGGAAAAATTTGACGCCGCAATTTCTGATATTCAAAGTGTTTCCTCTTTCTTTGAATAAATTTTTTTGTAAACCTCCCTGGACTCCTGATATGCCAGCAATTATTGTTGACCTTTAAAAATATAAGAACTGCAATACTGACAAATGATTGAATTTCAAGTATTTTTCTAAATGGGCTTTGTTTTCAAGATACAGGATGTTGAAGTTTAAACAAAAATTTATTTTTGTCGGTGTAATTTTGAACCACTCAATATACCTATATTATGCACATATCCTTTTTTTGCGTCTATGTCATTTTCATCAATAAGCACTGGATTATGCACGTCCCGAAAAGAACATCGGGAGATAAATATGACAAATATTCTAATAATGTATTTCTAACATCAGAATCGCAATGACCTAATATCAATACTTACACATTCCATCTCTAAAAGGCTTAGATTTTCTAATTCTACAACATTTTGCGTAGTGGAAGGCTCTGGATTCTTGTTTTGAAATTAAATGTACATAAAACGTAATTACAAAAATATTTCAAATAAAAATTAATAATTTATAAATCTAACACTCACTTTATCTTGGTCAACTTTAAAATCAAGCCCAGCATTTTTATTGGGATCACCAGAGGAATTACCATACTGACTTTCTGACATACCAGCAATTATTGTTAACCTTTAAAAAATAAAAGCTGCTATATTTACAAATGATGAAATTTAAAGTATTTTCCTAAAATTTATTTATTGTTATCACAGATTCAATTATTTTTTCGAAGAAAATTTGCATCGGTATTGCAAGAATGTAAATAGTGACATATAATAATAATAGATCCTTATAATTATTCATAAAATATTACCAAATTTTAATAAAATATAACTTGGAATTGTTGGAAATTTATTCAAATATGCACTATTAATTAAATAAAATAGTACCTACTCATAATTTACTTACCGTTTACTTTTTATTCTGTTCAGAATTTTTTTTTTTTGCTTTTTCGTCGAGTACTCGGTCTTGGATATTTTTTCAGGTCCCGATCACCTCGTGCCATCACCAGATACACAATTTAAAATATTTTCTCGTATCTTTACGCTTCGAAGACTAGTGCGAAACTAAAATTATAATTTGCGAAAAATGAGCTGAATGCTGAATATGCGATCGATATTTAGCGATTTCTCGGAATCGCCCTGTACTCGGAATTGTCTGGGGTAGTATCTCATCCACGCAGAATACCACTACTGCACGCATCTTAGCGACGCCCCAAAGTTGAGCATTTATACGGCTAAATTCCCTCGAAAATCGAGCGACAAGCTACCAAAATGTTACAAATATGAGATCAACATTTGCATTAACATTTATTTCAAATAAACATATTGTAAGTTAACATATCCCGGAAGACGGAAACTGGGTTAAATTCTTAAACTTGCATGTAGAAACATCATAACTAGCCCACGAAAAGTGCATAATTTTGACAATTTCAAAAATTAATGCCATATTTTTGCAGGGATAAATTCCAAATTTTACGCAGTTTCCGTCTAGATACACCTTTCAAGCAACGCTACTAAAAATATCAGAGCTATCATGAGAAGAGAAACGATGATATTTTGTAATATTTCAGACCGCGAAAATGGGCACTTTTGAGCAGCTTTAAAACAGCCTTAATGTACCGTCAGAGGAAAGTAAAAAACGGCTACGCAAATATTTCTCCTTTAAACATGTATATTCCGTGTATATAGGACCAAATTATTTGTTTCGGTGAAAGACATTTCGTTTTAGTTGGCTGAACAGTACCTACCGCGAGACGGGCAACAAATTTTCCATGAAATCTATGGGTTCGTGCCCACCCGAAATGCGAATGAAAATTTAATAAGAAACTATCGTTCGACGCGAGCACAAAAAGCAGCACAAAGGCTTATGTTACAGATAAGAAAATTGAAATGGGCGGTGGATGCGGCAAAAGAAAGTTTCAGCAGATGATAGAAAACAGAAAACGTACGACTCGATCGAGTGCGGTTTTTGTTGAATATGTCTTCCATACAGACAACTAGCTATAAAGGTAAGGCCATCGATTAGCCTATTTCTGGCTCGATTGCCTTTCAGGAGGTAAGAATGCGAGTTAAATGTTCGGCGAACGGAGTTTGCATACGGAACAATACGTGTTTAATAAAGGTTATTTCAGTTTTCAGCGGCTCGAATACGATCCGATAATTCATTGGACATGGAACTCAAACATATCGATTCTACTCGAAGGCATGCGTTCGTGTTCCCAGCGTGTTGGTTTAATTTAGAACAAGCATTATTACGCACGGAACACGAATAACTAATAGGTATAAATTATTGTCTTCGAGCTAAGTATGTTTGTTTTTCGGCAATCATAGTTGTCGTAGGCTGGATACATATAAATATCAGCTGAACCTTCGCCACGCCAAATAAATTAGCTGTGATTAACGGCCTTCAACTTGATAAATTTCCTCAATGAGCTATATAGTCTTCGATAGACTTGTTACAATAATCTCACTTCTGATTACTGTCGTCAGGAATAAAACACAACAACTTGCTAATAAAATATATATAATTTAAAATAGTAACGTCTGTACAGGTTGAAATGTTGCTTAAGACTCAATAGCGAGGACCGAATGTGGGAGTGGAAGTACACACGTTAAATAACCCAAGCCTGCAAAATTTGAAATTTCGGCCGGTGGATCTAAAAATGTCTAACAGACTATAGACTATAAATAAATGGTTTCTGGATCTTATCAGAACAATTATTTTTAATATGAAAACGCAAATTTAAAAAAAATCTTTCTAAAGTTGATAATTGTGTTGTACATACCTGGATATATACAGGGTGTTTCAAAAAGGTGTTTCCAAACTTGGAGAGGTTATAGAAGACATTGCGGTAAATTTTTTTTACATATAAACCCCTAGTCGAAACTGAGCCGTTTTGGCTCTGGAGCGATTCTTGTCCAAAAACTGTGTTATCTTGACAGAAAAAGAATTGAATATTTAGTTAGTTTTTATTACATCAAGTCCTTCGTCTATGACACCCCTGTAGCCACACAAAGGAACTGTTAGAGAGTGTGATGGCAGGCTGTCTTTTCGTGCAGAAAGATCCGCATATGTTACAACTGGTACGCGATTCCATGAATCGAAGGGCACATTTATGTAACGAGGTTAAGGGTCGCCGCTTTGAACCATTGCTAAAAATTTATTATTTTCGCGTTATCTTTAATAAAAATTAACTAAACATCGAAGTCTTTTTCTATCAAGAAGATAACACTACGTTTATGGACAAAAATTGCTCCAGGGCCAAAACGGCTCATTTTCGACTTTTTTACCGCAATGTCTTCCATAACCTCCCTAAACACTTTTTTGAAACACCCTGTATTTTAAGAAGCATATTATAATATCTACTACATATAAACCTGAATATTTTGATCATTCCTTGTACCTATATGTAGTGGTAGCTCTGGCAATAACTAGTACCATTATGTATCATTAAAGGCAGACGATAATTATCTAATAATGCAGGCTATTCTCAATAACAAGACAAAAAGTGTTAGAAGAAAGAGTTATGCTACCACCATTAATATTCGTGGTATTCAAATACATAACAAAAGCAGGTCAACAATATATCTAATTTTGAATCGTTTAACTTCTGTTAAAGCAATATGTTTTCCAGCAAGGAGAATCATCAGCTTTCCTTCTATATGCGTGCATAGAAAGACTTAAATGTCATTCGGATGAAACATTCTTGTAAATGGGACGCCCATTTCAAACTTTACAAAAATTGCAGTGATTTTAACATTGTGCCATTCTAATGGTTGGGAAATAAAGTTTTATATGGGTGCATTTCCACGACAAACATCAAAAACTATTTGAACACTGTGTTACGTCAGCAAAAATCGGGATTTGGAGATTTGCATCTGATTGTCCTCGTTAGTGGGTGGATAAATAAGCAATTTAAATATGTCAAACTCGCGACCCAGATATGAGTGACGAAACGCTTGGCAACTGCGCAACCAAACAGAAGGCATTTTGATCGAAAATAATTAATCCGCTTTATTTCCGCATAATCTAGCGGAAAATGCGACACTTGTGTTGTTTGGATGCACAAGCGCGCGAGGCGTCGGGCAACTTTAACGAATATTATATTTAAGTCACGCTTGAATATTTCTGCTCTAATAACTCCTGTGTATTCTTAAACAGTCATCTTAGCTCGGAGTTTAGGAGCGTGTAGTTTCCCTGCAGACGGTTTATGCATATAAAAGTTTAACTTGCAACTTCCATGTGCACCAAACGGTCATAACTTTACCGCTTTAAAGCGAAAACTCCCGCCATAGGCATAATGCTGTATATTAAGAAATACATGAGCTTCGTTTTAAAAGTTTACGATACTTCTTGCGCTGTAAAGTTACCAACAACTGGGAAATTATGCAATCAGACACCGAATTTATGCGACAGTTGCCTGCAAAAATTGCATCAATCTAGCACATGAAAAATGTATATGTTATTTTAAATATCTAGTGCAAATGCATTAGCTTTTAAGTCAACGACAGATATGCTACGAGAAATGCGAACTGGCTTCTTAGTTAAAAATAATTTGCATAGTTTGACATTGATTTATTGTTAGAATGAAGAAGGAATATTTAGAAGTGTTTCGTCAATTCTTAAAAATACCTAAAACAGCTGTTCATCTGAAAAAAAATGTAAAATCATGTACTACAATGGTTATATTTAGATGTCCAGGAAAGTCAAATGTGATGTAGCCTACGGTGTTTTTGTGTTTTAGAATCCCGTCTCTTGTCTTGCTGAGAAACGGCCTACAGGGCATAAAAGCGTTATTCTTGGCGTGTGAAAGACAGTCGAGTTCAGCACTCTAGCTTCACCAGCCGAAACTCTACCCACCTGAAGCCACCCGCCAGTCCAGCCGCTCGTCCGGGAAGTTCGATTTCCAGAAAATTCTACTGACCCCAACACTAATTTAAAAACCCACTAAAGAGGTTCTGTCCTCTTCTATAACGAGAAAATCACCTACTGGTCTGATTTCAGGCTCTATTTTGAGAGAGCCCGTTAGGGAATCCCTGTCGCCTCTATCGTCGAGTAAAGAGCACTTGCTGTTCCAGCTTGAAGCCCGAAGCTGCCGCAGACTCTGGGATAGTGGCTACAGAGATAAATACAACATCCTACGTAAGTCGTTTTCACCGCGGAATTAATAACCTTGGTTTTTCACCAGCAAAACTCGACTTACTTGATGAAGAAGCTCACTTTCTGCCCTAAAAGATGGTTCTACACCCTCTCGAGGCGCAATTATAGCACCTAGCAATACTCCAAATGCTGCTGCCGCTCGGACTTCTGCCAAGGTAAATTCCATTTCATATATAGCCCACCGAGCTTCACCCGCTGGTAAGTCACAATCTACATCACTGTCACAGCCCCTCATAACAGGACAAACCCCTCCAGGTGTATTAATTACTTTCAAATCCATATATAAAAGGTACCGACCAGCCCGGTATTTTGCTTACAAGCGAAACCTTGTGCGTTTCATAATAGTATTTTACAGTAGAAGTCCGTTAGGATAGTCTTTAAGGCTGAGCCAGAGAGTTTGTGAGACGATCTCGAAGAGCGAGTCGAATAATGCTGGCGAAGCAGTAAATGCCTAACGGGCGTGTGTTGTACAATAGTTTTTGCAATACCTACATATAATTCGGTCCTTTTTCTAATTTATTTTCACTTATAATACCATGAGTAGTCAAAGTTATGTCGACTATTTTTGCGGTGGTGTCACGAATGTCCATTGCGCTTTGGTACGATTAGGAGCAGTGCGCTAGCACGAGTCCTAATCCCAAGCGCAATGGACATGAGTAGTGATACCACCGCAAAAATAATCTACTTAATTTTGACTAAGAATGGTATTCGAGGGACTATTTAATGAACCAAACTACTTTTTCAAATTAGTTTTCAGTAAATCTAGCAACAAACTACGCAATTCCTATAGTAACCGAACACTAATATTGACTAGGAAGATATATCCACTGATATTTTTTTGATTGGTCAAGAAACTTCAGAATTCTGGATTTTCATTTTTTGATAGATCACAGGTGAATTCAATAGTCATCAAAACTAGATTTGTGTAATAATGTTTCAGAATGATTGAGAGTGCGTAGGACGTTGCAACTGTTGTTTATAAATGTTATTTATTTCCAATTTTGTGTATGGCTGTAAGCAGGTGACAAACGTCACTTTGACTTTTGGTACACAATTTAGCAGTCCGTGGTCTTTACGGACACTTTTTATGGCCTGCGGCCGTAAAGAGGTTGCTTACCTAGTAGTAAACAGTCCTTAAAGAAATCTTTAACCAGTGGGTATTACAAAAATTATATTTCCAAAGTTTTCCGTCGCGCATGCAGGGCCATCTAGGACGCGTATTTTTAGAGAGACAGGCCCTCATCAAGACGCGTGGTGTTGGTATATACGCAAGAACTCCCGAAACTTCCAGAAACTCGAATGCAGCATTTTATTTCCTGTTTTGTACATAATATTGTATAATTAATTCTAATTTAAGAGCTTTCAATTTGTATGCATAAAGACCAATATGCGTATATTATTGAGACTACTCTTATTCTATTCTACTGAAAAAAAAACGAACTGTTGGTTTACTAGGTTACCATTAAGAGCAACTAATTGCGACAAGTAATTTGCCAAATTTAAGCTGACCTGGGCAAAAAAGCATATTTCAATTATTACAACCTCCAGTAATTAATGCACTATTGCCTCTCTTTATACACGACGTGCACTTAATGGCAATTATACTGCACTCAGTCGAAATCGTAAAAAAAACCCGTTAAGCGCTTGAACCCTAGTCAAATTTCCATCCTCACTGCTAACCTACCACTGTAAGCCCTATCGAAGGAAATTCGGTAAACATGGCCAGCCACCTACAGAGAAGATCACTTTTTCATCATATTCGTTGGCATACACATCCAAATGGTCATGTTGATGTTGCTAGGAGACAGTGGCTGGACGAAGACCTTGGTACAAGCTGGCATTGCAAGTTTCGGAACAACCAGTCATGACACCAAGACCCGCCATCCGATGATAATGATGTCATGCAAGCAGTCAGGTCCCCTTATAAGGAATGATGTGAAAAATTAGTAAAGACTCACTTTGGCTATTGGCTAAAGACTGTCATTCGAGCTTCTCTTGCTACGGTACATTCGATCACTTCGTGAAGGTATTTTGGAATGACAGGCAATCTAGGAGCAGCCGTTAGATGGCAGCAGGGCCAAAAATATGTCAAGACCACTACAAAGATTGAAGAACAGGCCATAAATCAACAGGGTGATGCCTATGCTGACTACACTGGACACCTTCACCACGACCAGAAATCTAAAGTGCAAGAAGATTTCCTGAAAGCTTTCAGGGCACTTGTGGCAGTCTTGCACGAAATGGGGAGTCCATCTCTAGAACACAGCCAAGGCCTACTAAGTTTGACACAAAATACATAAAAGATACCAAAGTGGCTGATATTGTGAGAAGGATTGAGACCATTGGTAAGGATGAATGCAAACAGCCTATCTCTTTCGCATATAATATTATAAGCATTATTATCATTTTTGTATTTAGTAGCTCTATATTTTATATTTTATATATTTTCATTTACTTTAAATAGTATTATCCGTTAAATAAAGTATCGTTATCTCTAAAAGGCTAGGATAATGCACAATACCTGTTGGAAACTTACTTCCAAAGAAGTTGCCACTGTTCAGTAGATTACCTAACAAAGTTAAATCGAAACAGAAAAAACAACTCCGGCATCTCATGTCAAGCTTATACTCCATTTTTTTCACCCGCCAGATCTGTTAAGCGGAAGAAAAATTGTGAATTGGAACTAAAGCAGATCTATTTAAATGCCCGTTGTGCACCATACATTTATGCTCCCCTCGAGAAGAAGAACCGCATCGACCTTACTGCAAGCTGCTATGAGGTGGAAGATGGGGAAAGGTGGGAGAAGAAGGATAGCTCCTTCTGGTATGATGCCAAGAACTCGAAGGACTTCGAGTCGATAATAACAAAACCGATTCTTTGTTTTCTTACCAGACAAAGTGTCAAGCAATTAACTGGAGATTGATCGCTTCTGAGTTCCAGTAAAAAAAATGTTCTCTTATTAACTTGCAAACGCCATAAAAAGATTTTCTTAATGATAATATTTAATGCTGTAATTACAAAAAAAAACTACAGAATCACTAAATGGATGCTTTCGGAAATATTCTCTGTGGATAGTAATAGAAGATATGTTGGATAGAATCTTGAAAAGTTGTTCTTGCCGATCGGTGTCATTTTCACTATTTCTAGAACGCTATAAATTGTTCCCTTTTTTTCAACAATTATTATTCTTTTATGCAATATATGCATTGTCTAGTTTTCTCTTCCAATTAAGACATCGGGGTCATTTCCAGTTTTACACACTTCTTTTTCATAAGTAGATACAAACTGGTGGTCAAAGTGTGTACTTTTTTATTACATTTATCTTCTCGCAGTTTAAAGTTTAGCTTGGATTATTTACATTAACACGTCGCGATTCAATCAAATGTTAGAACTGAAATGTTTCTTGGAGCGCTTGGTGAAAAAAAGGATTTAAAAACCGACTTTAAAACTGCTGCCGCTTCTAAGCTCTTTTCTGGAACTACTTAGAGATGACACAGGAAGAGGCATATTGCGGAATGCTGTGCCCTCTTCCATGCTTCGAGAGCTTAACAAAGTAATTCACGTGGCATTTTACTCTCATTTCGCTCTAAATTCGCATCGCCTTGCGCGTCTGTCGATTCTATGACTTGAATCAAAACTGGATGCCCTAAAAAGACCTAATTCGGTTACTCGAATTTTACTGGAATAAAATGAAGGTCCGGCAAACACCCCGAAGTTCTCGGTTGCGAAGAAATCGCTTTTTCTAGAGTGCCGTGCACGTCTGCTGAAAGCCCTTAAGCGTAAACAGACTTTAGGAGTAACAGTAGGGCTGCTTAGCCCTACGAGAGTTCTTAATCTTGTTTAATTGTGCAGCAGCCTCTCAAGCAAACTAGGTTGTGATGGTCGACTTAGGTTTTGCGTCCCTCGGCCGGCCGGTTGCGAAATGCCTGGGATGGGGTCAAATTTGCGCTGAAAGTTCATAAATGTACTACACGAAGGAGACAAAGTAGTAGCTTGTGTACTTAGAGCGAAACTTCGGCCTAAAGCTTAGCGAAGTTCCGTTTAAATTCTGCTCAATATTTCAAAGCTCCCGAAAGCCTGCTTTTGGAAAACAACCAAAGTAAATACAGTCAGCTTTAAGTGTGCTACAAAATTCAGATTCTAAGAGTAGGGTTTAACTCGATTAATTTTTACTTATAGGGAATTCACCGAATTTAAATAACCCAAAGGTGACCTATAAGCATACCTAAAAACAAATATCAACCAAAAACTCATCTTGATATCAACTAAATTATGTTTATCGGTTGCAGGATATTAATCCCTTGATTACATATACAAAAGTAGGCTGGTAACTAAGTCATAACTGATCTGTACGGTAATAGTCCATCACCGTACATTGCAACCGATAAACTATTGAACAAATCACGGAGGTTATGAATCATAACATTCCTAGATATGTTAATAGCTATTACGTGCAGAATATATTCAAGGGTAATACCACAAATAGTGGATATATTTTTGACAAATATTTTGCCGTTTCCATATAAATTATTGCGTTTAAATTTCACGAAACAAGATCCTATCAAAAGTGTGATTTTGTTGAGTGAAATTTGCAATAAAATCTATGGAAATTGCAAAATATTTTTTAAAAATATATCCACTTCGAGTGGTATTTGGGATTACTATTTAACAATATCAATACATAACGATTAACTTTATTGAAAAATAATCCAACAATTAATATTCATCCTCAATTAAATTCAGCAGAATACTTCCAAAACACAACATTTAATAGCTATTTATGCAACAAGTGCTAAAAGTTGAGGTTTATACACGAGACATGAAAATTATGAAACGAAGCCGAAGGCTGAGTTTCATAACATGTCTCGTGCATAAACCACTTTTAGCACGAGTTGCATACAATATTTTTTCGACGACCTTAAATTTACTGTTACTAATCCATAAATGTCGATTTAACAAAGGTTTGCATCTACGACAGTTATAATTGATGTCATAATAAACAGTAGCCCTTGACGAGCAAATGAATGTTTGTGGAGCCAGTTAGTCAGTTATCCAAGGTAATTATTAATACTACACATCTGACTGTATTCATTACATAACGCTTTAATTGTTTAAAAAACACTTTACCTCTAATGCAAGAAGTAACTAGAATAACTTTTCAACTTCACTTCCAGTTCGAAATTGTGGTTTATAACCTCACTTCACTTAATACCACACATGCGCTAAAAGTAAACAGCTGATCTCTTTAAACACGCTAAATTATAAAACGTCACTTTTAGTGAAACAAGCTAGTGCTAAAAGGCCTACTTTTAGTAGTGGTCGTAGAAACATTTTTTTAATGCAAGTCAAACTTTGTTCACACAGTTTGTTAGTGTTTAGTTTTACATAACCTAGCGATATCGCTAAGGACAGAACATCGTTGCTAAGCGATATTTCGCAACAAGGCTATTTATTTTTTGAGTACGTACATTGTTTTGTGAATATTTTGCATGGTGCCCAATATTCAGTGATATACTGCTGTTATTGGTTGAAGAAAGCAAATGTCTGCAATATGATTGGCTTATATGTTATAGTTTGAATAGTCGGGGATATTTCTTCAGCTGTAACTGTAGTAAACAATGGAAAATGCCCTATTTATCCACCATTGTTGCGCTCATGTTTTTATCCCATCAAATTCTTGCTGACCACTTCTTTGATATCATAATTGCTTTAGTCATTCATGCTTTGGTGTTATTACAGGTCACTATAGTTGCTCCCAACTATCAAGTATCCAACAATTTTGAAGGGAGATATCTCAAAATTACCTTTATCAGACTCAGGCTCTTTGATAAGCTGTAATCTATTATAAAAAGAACAAAGGTATATGCGGCGTAACTAAAGTGATATTTATTGTCAACAAATTCAGACAAATAACATACTTCGTGATTTTGTACCGAAATATATAGACTCAATGATATCCAATAACAACGTAATTGGGGCGAAACCAAACAGTAAACTAACGACATGTACACGTAGCATTCACAGCGTAACGTATGTAATTTCTAATTCTAAATGTAAGTTGAACGTACAAACAAACAAAGTGCAAGGTGCATAAGAAATGCGCTTATGGATCACTACTCCATTGATGCATAAATGGTAAAACCGGCATAAGCAGCAAAATTTAAATATCATAAGTTCATAAACTTATTCACTTTTAATACATTTTGAGCTGCGGCAAAATATTTATTTACAGTAAAGCAAGGCTTTGGTGTAGCTGTTGAATCCAGCGTTCTACGAAAACGAAGTCTAAGGGCCAAAACCGCAACTAGAAACTCCAATCTATCAAATTCACAAACCAAAATCTCAAACATCTATCAACACAAATATCCATAACTGCAAACAAAAATAAATCCATAATCCAAAATGAAAAAGAAAAAGAAGCCTTCTGCTGTAAATCGTCTGATCATTCTCTCCCCAGCTCTACGTAGCATAATCAGAAGGTGAAGATTTACCAAAGACATCCTAAAAACCTGCGACCTCCAATAGATTCATCCGCTGGTACATTTTCCCAAATGGTATACTAATCAACCATAAAGAAAAGGAAAAATACCTAAGGGATATAATTCACTAAATTCCAGAAAGGGTTAGGCGCAAAGTTTATGGCGATTTCGATTTTTCGGTTCGTTTGGAAACCAAAGCAAAACCGATTAATCGGACGGAATTTACTAAACGATCGTGCCAACACTTATAGCAATCAAACGCACAAGTTCGTAAAGCAGATTATCTCAATACGCCAAAACCTAACAGAAACATTTCATTCGCGCAAATAATCCAAACAATGTAGTATTGGGAATGAACTGTTAAATAAATTTACAAGAGATAATGCCTACCGCACTCGAATGTCAACATGTCAAAATAAACACTCACACCCGTATGCATAGTCGTTCGCCAGGGATCCGCCGACGAAACGCCAGAGTTTCGGTACTCGCCGTACGAGAATTACATTGCATAGTCGCTCGCCGGTGAAACAAAGGATGCGCGTTACCATAGTTTTCGGCGGAGCGCTGGCGAGTCGCTGGCGAACGACTATGCATACGGGTGTCAGTTTGTCAAGTAAATATTGAGTTTTCAGGAAATTAGCCAAAGTAACTCTCTCAGAAAGAGTTTAACAAAACCAGAAAATACCACATAACACGATGAGGAAAATGCAAGAGTCCAACTGAAACCTACACCTGCAATTCTGAATGTCACCTCTTGACAGAAAATACATCTATCTCCTTTCAATATGCATTGCCAATAAGTAGATTTTAAGAGGAAGCTAAGGTGAGTGAAATCAGTAGGGCTAACGTTAGTAAATAAGGCAAAACTAAAGGCTAACGTCAAAATGACCGGAACATCACTCTATGGTAAGCTTGGTTACATCTATCGTATTAAATCATCCACAATCTCGTACTAGTTGAAGAAATGTGTGTCAATATTTTTGATTTTCACGTAACCAACAACCTACACCTGCAATCAGTAGAAAATTAAGAAAGGATTGACGTTTAATAATTAGTTAACTCGAAAGCTAAACGCACACTATAGTTCAACATGCGTGCTCAGAAAAAGAAAACCTTTTCAGTCAAAGCTAAATATAGACGTGACGCTGCCGTGCTTACAAACACAATATTTAATTCTGAAAGGCATGAATTTTCAAAACCGATCGTTGTTTCGATAAAGAGCTTCCTGATGTGCAATTACGCTTAACACCAGCCACTAATTAAAATTAAATAATTAACTAATTATTACTAATTGCAGCTCTAACCGTCCAATTATCCACTCGAAAGGTTATAAGTCGGAATCGAACATGCAAAGGCATTAAAAAACGCAAGAGCGGGCCCTAAACACACACTTTTCGGTTCTACTCGAGCGCCGTGAGCCCAAATTGTTGCTGCACTAGAAGCTTACAGTTTAAAGCATACCCGAGCTTACTGTAGGAGCGAAGGGTGCTAAAATAGTAACCACAACTAATCTTTTCGCGTAGCCTAAGCCCGGCTGAAACACCGACCCTTTCGTTTCTTATTAATGTTATTTGCGTGCCATACTCGTAATGAATTTCGCGAATAGCGCATGCTAGTGCAGGCAAGTAATTTAAAACTAAGGGATTTATCTGTTGCTGCCCTCGAAATTCGGCCCCATGTACCTAGCTTGTAATCAACTTTGAATGGAGCTGCTTGGATATGCATAGGCTGCGGTAACGACGTAAGGGCGTTATTAAAAATTATGGAAACTAAAATTATTCAACGTATGCCTCGCCTAGTCTTGGTGGTGGCAGGGTTGATCAGGAATGCGGAGAAATTGCAAGGATGGGGTGGGAAACTAACCGTTACGAGCGTTAAGGATGTTGTACTAGGAAAATATATTATAATTTATGTACCTAATTTTAACTAATACCACTTTTTAAAGATCAACAAGTATTCCTTTAACTGCTCGCGACATTATTAATCATTTAAGGTAAGTATTACTAATCTTAGTGTTTTCTCTCTTTTCCTTTTTTATCTTCGGTTGTTATGTGCAGAAGGTCGTGATCTTGGATCAGCCTAAAGTCGTTACTCTGCAAACTAAGTATGTCTTTACATCTGTCTTTGTTGTTTGTATAGGAGGTGCCGTTTATGAAAACATATTGGTGTTTTCTTTTCTTATATGGACTCACGGCGGTTGTCTTCTAGGCTTGGTATCCTATAATTTTGTTTGGAATATTAATCTCCCTGCAGTGTTTGCATCTTATTGAGTGACCAAAGTGCTTCAAATAGCAGTACTTCATATAATCGTTTGTCCTTCTAGCAGTCCATACCGTACGTAGTATTCTTCCACAGAGTCGAGGATTGGACACCATCTTATGCAAAATGAGAGAAACTAATGCTTCAACAATTTTTATCTCGCTACTCAGTGTTATAATACTCTCTTCTATTATCTCCATCGATCACCAGGCACATTTCCAGTTCGTTTTTTGCTTACCCCATTGAATAGCAGGGCTAACAATGTTCTATATTTGTATTAAGCGAGACCTAGTCTGATTTTTTCTGGTCTAGTTAAAGTTAGCATCTAAACTAGGGTTTTTACTTTCCCTTTCTAAAATACTTTGGAAAACCGCTAAGAACAGTTAGAAAGCGTCATCTCAATATCTTAAGTTAGACAACTTCGTGCTATCTATTGCAAAGCCAGTAGCCTACTCGTCGAAAGTTCTATTAATGATGAATTCCTCATAACCCATAAGTTTTAAATAAAAATAAAAGAAATATGCATTTTTGATTAGCTCTCACAGATTTTAAATGAATATGAATAGTGGATACATCTTCGCCTAGTTCTTCTTTTCTCTCTCACAGGTGTATTAGAAGCACAGCCATTTCCCTGAATAGACACGTTAGTATGCAGACTAGTGTCATATCTATACACTCCTACAAAATTCCATGCTGCCCATTTTTTTTCTTTATGTATCTTATCCTTTCGGAACATTGGTAACCATCACGTTGATTTAAATTTAATCGGCAGCCAATCTGAAAAATGTGCTTGTTTTTATATTATACCAGTCGTGCACGTTCTTCAACCACGATGTTTTTCTTCGACCTGAACTACGTTTTCTTGTTATTTTGCCTTGGATAATATTTTGCAGCAATCTATATTTCCGTGCCATCATGACATGTCCGAAACCTGCAAACTTTCTTCTTTTAGTGGTGCCTATAATCTCGTTGTTCTTATTTAAAAGTTCAAGTATTTCGAACTCCGTTTGCGGTTAGTCGCTTGGTGGATCAAATAACTTAGCAATCCCAGTTGTCGGTCCCAAACCCGGATAAAATATGAAGGTTGAGGCAATATGCCAGCAATCTATTCCCGCGAAAAATTATAGAAAACGCTAAAACATCTCATAGAAGCGCCTCGAAACAGCTAGATTTGAAACAAAAAGGTATATAGAACAGGTCTTGAAAACTTGGTACTGAAAATGTGGACGGGGTATTCCCATAAATGATAAAACACTACATTCATTAATGTTTGCGAACGACTAGATTGTGTCTGCCCAAGAAGAAGAGAACGTGATATATGCGCTACGCAAACTTAAAGAAGAATATGAGAAATGGGTTTAAATATACATTTTTAAAAGACGTGTGCGTTGAAGAACGAACAAACAATATACAAATAGGAGAAGATCCAATCAAGGCATGCACGAAATATAGATATTTAGGGTCGATTATTAGAAAGGAAAGGATATAAAGGAAAAAGTCTTAAAAGGAGAAAAGCTATAAGAGCACAAAATGCGCCGATCTGAAACAAAAACCTCACCAAGAAAACAAAAAGAAATATATTTAAAGCTATTATCGAAAGTATAACAACTTATGGCGGGGAAATGTAGCTAATAACTAAGACAGTCCGAGATAAGAACAGTGGAGCTAGATTATATGCATAGATGCCTACAGTATAATCGCAGAGATAAAATAAGAACAGACAGAGCCAATACCCTAGCCTTCGAAAGTTTTTCTAATGATGTACCGGAAGTGCATGAGTCTATCTAAATCGACACGTTAGTAAGCTGACGGAGCACGGGAGCCGTGCCCAATTTCATTAATTATATACCAGAATCATTGGAAAATAAAAAATCTTCCTTTGTACTATTTCTTGATTTAAGCAAGGCGTTCGACTGTGTCTCAAAAAGCATTTCACTCGATAAACTAGAGTATTCCGGTTGCAGGGGAGTAACACTAAAACTAATGTCGTCCTAATTATCTGACAGATCTCAATGTTGTGTATTTTGCAAATGTCAATATAGCCAGATGTCTTTAATTCAACATGGCGTCCCACAGGGAAGTGTATTGGGACCGTTGTTATTACTTCCTTTTACAATAAAGGAAGTATTGGATTCAGTAAAAAAATTCGAGTGTGTGTGTGTGTGTGTGTGTGTGTGTATGTGTGTGTCTGTCTGTCTGTCTGTCAAAAACGAAAAGAGGTATGGCGTTGAAACTTCATATATAAGTTGTGTGTACTATGTAGATGCGACAGCAAGCTTTTGAAGAAAATCGCAAACCAGAAACGATTTTTTTCAAAGTTCACATTTTAATTGCATTTTTAATGTATATTGATGTGAGATAGGTGATTTTTCAGTTGAATACTTCTAAAAAGGGATTTCTTTTGTTTTTTTTTCTATTTATTTTATTAACTCCTAGTTTAAATAGAACACCCGGTATATTATTGCATTTTTGAATTCAGCTTAAAATTCTAGAGAAAATCGGTCTCTTCAACTAACGCTCTATTTTGTACCGTTTTTGTAGAATTTGTATTTTTTGAAAAATTTTGACAAATGCTTAAAAAATAAAAATCAAATTTTTGGCTAATTATAAGATCACTGTAAAAGGAAGTTGTGTGAGTGTATCACACCAGATTTTTTAAAATCTATGTTAACGAGTTGCCTAATGCCATCCCAGTTTTCACAACTTTATTTACAGACGATACGATCTTTGCAAACCACATAGATCCCGAAACTCTTGTCAATCAATTACAAACCAACATTATTAACCAAGCCTCCTATTGGTTCAAGGCAAATAAGCTTCGTTTAAACCAAAATAAAACTACCACCTTACTATTTTCAAATAGACAAAATATCTGTGAAACCGTAAAATATTTAGGTCTTACCTTGGATAGCAGACTAACTTGGCAAGCACATGTTGACAATTTTTCAATTAATTTATCAATAACGATCTATGTAATCAGATAAATGAGCCCACTAGATGCAAAACTCGGTATTTGCACAAAATAAAAAAAATTGGGTATTGGTATCAATGGATTCGTTGTTTTAAGGAGTATAGCATAGTGAAATATTAAAAATGCATGATCTTGCATTTTACATTGTATAGGCAAGTAAAAATCGATGTCAGATGCAAAACTCAGTGAAAATGTGAGCATGTTATGATGTGTTTTTATTTTAACCAATCGCGACTCAAAATGCACGTCACATGACCCTGTCCTCTTCTTGATATGACAGGCGTTTATTGATACTTTGTCAAAGAAACATTACTGAATTTACTGGAGAAATTAGAATGCTACAAAATTATTGATTGTACTAAAGAAGCTGCAGACGAAGAAATCCATGAAGAAGATACTGAAACTGACAACGAACATTTCAGAGAAAATGAAGAGCTGCAACTTTAAACAGTCAAACTAAAATTATTTGTGTACTTTTATTTTTTATGTTTCTTTTTATTTTGTTTGTTTGTAATGGGCAAGGTCTAAGCATGTGGAGTATCAGGTACCTTAGACACTGACTGCTTTAGTCATATGGTAAAAGTCCTAATTAGAATTTTGCCGAGACTAAGCAGTTCCAAACCTAGCAAGAGATCTTTTATATGCTACACATAGTAGTAAAATGGGATCCACGGCTTTACATCACTTTCGAATGATGGCGTTCTGTAGAGGTTTTCATCTGCACTTTTTATTTTGTTACCGTGTTAATTAAACAATCTGTACAAAGTCAATTGCGAATTGGTAAAGGTAAAACTTTTATTGACGATTTCCGTTGGTGGTAGTGCGATCTATTGAGCCACTTTTGCAGGTCGAGTAGTGTAACCAACACGACGTAACAATTTTTTGCCTCTAGCACAAATTCACTAACAGTGTAAACGCAGAGTTTTGCATCTAGTGGGCTCAAATAAAGAATCGAGTAAGCTTAGATGCTACCACGCATTATTTCATAGTGTAATGCCGTACGGTCTCATAAATTGGGGTACCTACACATATTAAAAAAAATATTGTACAAAAAAGAGCCTTGAGAGCGTTGACAGGGGCGAGTCAGTTAGACAGTTGTAAACCATTGTTCAAAAAATTTAACATATTAACGCTACCGTCAGCAATACGATATTGCAATTTATTACTATACATATAAAATAACATTATGGAGATTACGCAAAAAACGGCGATGCCCATGGTTACGACACTCGCAGTCGAGGCGGTATACAGGTTCCGCAGCAGAGATTATCGTCCACTAAACGAAATAATTTCGGAATCGGATTATTTAATTCGCTCCCTATTCTCAAAAATGGTGTGCGGAAAGTTCGTTTCCCACATTTCGTTCCCCACATTTCGTACCCCACATTTCGTTCCCGGGATATTTCGTCTACCCACATCTCGTACCCGGAAACTTCGTTCCCAACCAGGCTCAATTTGTCTCCTAGATTACAGGGTGTTGAAAAACGAGTGCAGCGATCGGAATGCAGTTAGAAAAATGAGATATTTTAATTAATTTATTTATTATAATAAACTTATAAGAACTATATACAGTATGACGCCGGTTTGAGTTTACAAGAGGGAATTAAATTTTATTTTTAGTTTTACATAAAAATGTTATAGGAATTATAACTCCTGCTTGGTTTTTGAGAATTTTAATAAAATTTTCAGTTTATCAAAAACAAGGCCTTGATAGTTAAGCAAAAACTATTTTCTTTTCAGGTAAACTACCCTTTTTGTTCATGCTACGGCAAAATATTACTACGAAAAGTTGTCCAGAACGAGAAATTATGGCCCTATACAAAATATCGGGAAGATACTTAGATTAAACCGTCATTTTTAATAAATACAATTTATTTTGTTCTTAGAAGTTTATTATAATAAATAAATAAATTAAAATATCTTTCATTTTTAACTGTATTCCGATCGCTGCACTCGTTTTTCAACACCCTGTAATCTAGGAGACAAATGGAGCTAACTCGGGAACGAAGTTTCCGGGTACGAAATGTGGGGAGACCAAGTATCCCAGGAACGAAATGTGGGGTACGAAATGTGGGGAACGAAATGTGGGAACGAACTTTCCGCATCCCCTCAAAAATACCCCAACAAAACTCTTCAAAGTTAACCTTAAAAAACATCTTCTGGCCAATGTCTACTATGAACTTTCCGATTTCAGATTTGTTGAAAATTAAGACTGTCTTGTTTTATTGACTATAGTATTTTGTTGCTACTTTATTTTTCTGTATATAACTGTTTCATTTCTGTAAATGCATTGTATTTTTTATATTTTAACGAAAATTGTGACATATCTAAGCACAACGGTGTATACAGGGAGTTTATTATAACGCGCAATATGTGTAAATGCGTTTATTTTAAAATGCAAAATGGAAACGCTACTGAATATGTAAAAACATAATATATTGTACGGGGGAAGAAATTCTGTTGATCAAATAGTATAAAGACTTCAGTTTACAGCAAGTATGTGGGTTATTACATGCCCTGTTGTTATTTCTGATGCTTATTTGTCAATACAACTGCGGTTCATATATTGCATTTTAAAATAAACGCATTTACCCTTAGAAACCACTAGTAACAATCAAGTCCTTATGGAAACGGGAATGCCACATTGCGCGTTATAATAAATTCACTGTATTATGATGAATAATAAATACTACTACTACTAGGATGGAGAGTATCCTCTGTATACGTTACACAACCTCACGATTTCTTTTGGAAAACCAATAAACCAGTCGTCAAAAGCATTTTTAGTAATGTATTCCTCATATATGACAAGTAGAAATTGAGAGAGGTTACTTCTTTGACTATTTCCTCTTCTCTCTCTTGCAGATATTAGAAATGCATCCATATATCTGAATAAACACGATAATAAGCAGGACAGTGACGTCTATACCTTAAATTACACAACTGCATCTTACTTATTGCGAATCCAATTACTCAGTGGTTAAAAGTTATAATGATGTAGTCCCCATATATGTTAAATCGATATGGAGAGAGAATGCATCTTTGCCTAGTTCTCTTTCTCACATTTACAGGTATTAGAAGCACAGCTGTCTATCTAAATTGACACGTTAGTGAGCAGGATAGTGCCATCTCTAAATCTAAAGTTGCAAAGCCAATAGACCAGTCCTAGGCAGTAATTCTATATATATCCCTCATAGATGTTAAACCGACAATGGGAAAAAATACAGCTTTGCGTAGTTCCTCTTCTCTCCGATATAGGTAGTAGAAATGCAGCCGTCTATCTGAACAGACTCGCTAATAAGCAGAAAAATGCCGTCTCTATATCTTAGATTACATTCATGCTACCTCATGCGAAGCCAATAACCCAATCTGTTAATGAACGGGGAAAATACGTCCCCTGTTTCCTCGTCTCCCATACAAGTATTAAAGATGCAGTCGTCTATCTGAATAGACACGGTTGTTAAATCAATGTGGTGAAATGGTGTGGAACCCTCAGTTCCAGTTGGGATAGTATTGTGGCTTGCCAATGCACCTAGATCACCACATTCCCACCACCCCAAAAAATATTCTCACTGGGGGAGATTTTCCAATACGCCTAGATCGCTAGAGTACCATAGTGTATCCAATTTTATGATTTATAATAGTCAATGTAGCACATATATAATGGCATAGTAGTTTTTCCCAAATAAATAATTATATTTTCCGACGACCACTACGAAAAATGCCAAAAATGACATGGTTTGGTGTTACCGAAAGTGACACATTGCACAGGTCACCTGAAAAGGTCACGTGGAGCGTGCGTTTTCAGTCTTGAAACACTAGTGCGACATGGTCTCCCGTAGCAACTAAAATGCGCGAGAGCGTCACGGCCAATTCGGCATGAAACAGCGCGCAAGTCGCGAAACAAGCCGGTTCAAAAATCTAGTAAGCTAATGTCACAGAAATAGTATGACAATTTAAGTTGACTTTTAAATAGTAATTGTTTTATTTTGCGGTTAAAAGTGGTGAATTTGGTTTATATTATAAAGATTCAATAGTATATTGGTGGTCGTCGGAAAAGTATAGTGTATAACACGTGCTGATTGGATATTTCACACTTCTGCGAATGAGCCACTTGCCTTCGGCTCGTGGCTCAACTATCGCATTCGTGTGAAATATCCAACTTTCAGCACTAGTTAGACAATATACTATTTCACTGAGGCCTCGAACTTTTGTAAAAGTAAAACTTGAGTATTTTAGATAAATCTGTCAAGAAAGATAAGCATGTTTCCTACCGTTTTTATGTAATGCAGTCAAGATGTATGTACTGCAATTCTCAGGCAACCTGCATATTGCCAACATGCTTTGATATATTCTGTAAACGACGTTGAACTAGTCAGCGCCCAAGAGTTCTTCGGCAATCTCGTATATAACAGGAGACTTATTTGGTTTTCATTTTCTATTGTAATCACAAAGCCTTCTTCTAAGATTCCTATTTCTCGCCTAATTCCTTCTGCTGACAATATCTGAAGAAGTGAAATATTGCATTAGAAACAATTAATAGTTATCTATGTATTAAGGTCATAATAAATAGATTATTGCACGAGAGAATGTTTAAAGCGCGACGCGAAGCGGAGAGCTTTACATTTCCCGAGAGCCATGATTAGGCACGTGGAACATACAACGTTTTATTTTATTTTAGTTCTCAAAACAAACAAAATTCAAAGATTTAGTATTTTGGCTGCAGACTACTGCGTCGTCGTTGTATTAACGGTGTAAATTTTGTGTGTGCTATAGTTTCTATGCAGATTGTTGGTGTTACTATACCACATTGTTGGTACTTGTTATATTACTTAGCAACTTTAGAGGCCCTAGGGTCATAAAAGCCATTTTACGCCGACTCTCGAGGGCCAACAAACAAGATTAAGGTTCTAAAATGAAATAAAGTAGGTTATGCAGTTGAAAACACGCTATTGTAGCTCATGACACACCCATCAGCAGTTGATGACAATGAAATAATTAATTATTTATAATAAACATCGATTTGCAACTGATGTACAAACATGTTTTAGACCTTTGCACAGTTATACTACAGCGTTGATGAATATAGGAGATGACATCCTGAGGCAACGGATATTGTTAAAGTAACAGTTCATTACAGTAAAGCGTTCGACTCAGTTAATCACGAGTTAGTATTTTCAAGTCTCCACTGTATAGACTTTCATTTCAATGTAATAGCATGATTTAAGAACTACTTCAATTGAAAGCCGCAGAAAATGAAAGAAACATGTCGCATGGAGTGCCTCACGGGTTGATTTTGGGGCCGTTAATGTATATTATATACTGCAAATATGTATTAATTATTGATATTTTATATATTTTACTTTCAAGTTTCTTTATGTGAACTGCGATATGTATTATATACTGAATATAAAACCACTATCATTATTATTAGTTAATAGTTGCAATAACCAAAGATGTTCCGTCAGATGTTAATTTTGTGAAACGCCATAATTTCACCCTTTCCGAACTTCCCTGCTGCGCCTCTAGTTGACAAAGGGATTTTCCGAATGTCCCCTTAATTTGATTTCTTCTTTGTTCCCCGTTAAAACAATTCTGTGTAAATAGTTACTGTAGGATCCATGCAAAAGGAAATCAAAGCGTCCAGAAAGCGAAGTAGTCAGAAGTAGGGGAAAACGCAATAAACAAGATAAGGTCGCTGCACTTTATCGATTTCGGTTTGCCTTGAGAATTTTATTCAAAAACAAGTACCTGCTTCTGAACAAATACTCGTGGACGCAAGTTCGCCATCAGAATTCCATTCTTCACCGCACAAAGGAGCATTATAATCGTAGGGCCGATACAGAATGACCCCTGTTACATTAATTTCATTTCGGAGAGAAAGCATACAATTTTTGACAATGGCTGTTAACAATGCACATAAATTCCACGTAAAAGCGGCAATTTGGGGGTGCGTGATGTAAGAGCTTTGTCGCAGGTGTCTAGATAGTGCCGTGAAAAATACCACCTTACCACATACAAAAGATGCACGAAAGATAGACATGATTTACTCTATGCATTGAGAGCAGCATTCGTGACTATCTCCGGCCCGATAAGGCTATCTATCGCGCGGAGCTGCCACGCTGCAAGTTGGTAATTGCTTAATCCAGGCCGAGTGTATTATCGGGCAAAAAGCAGGTATCGCAGAAAAAACACGCGTTCGGGAGGCAACAATCAGTTTTATTGCAAGAAATAAAAGCCCGGAGGGATTCGTTAGCCAATCTATTTCTGTCCGGCGACCAAAGCGGCTGCTAAATTAGAATGCAGGGTCAGAGTTGTCCGGTCCTCGTATAAATCCGGGAATTAGCATGGGAAGCGGCCGCTGATTGCCCGGGGTGGACTTCTCCATCCACTCGGTG
This sequence comes from Agriotes lineatus, assembly GCA_940337035.1. Taxonomy (NCBI): domain Eukaryota; kingdom Metazoa; phylum Arthropoda; class Insecta; order Coleoptera; family Elateridae; genus Agriotes; species Agriotes lineatus. The sequence continues at coordinate 9,513,380 of OW679194.1, read as the reverse complement.
ACCCACGCTCCAGGATCGTGTCAGACTCCCAAAGTCGCCGTGATGAGGAGCTCCCTAGGGAAGCGCTTTTTGCCCTCTCGATACGTCAGCCGCGTATGGTCCATCAGAACTGCCTGTATTGCCATTATCGCGAAACACAGCCTAGGTTGCAAGGGTCGCCGTCCAGGAGCTCGACCTGAATTCGTGTGCACTGAGACTATAAGGCGAAAATAATTATAGCGACATTTAATATTAGGTCTGTGCAGAAATACGAAAATCTTGATGAAGTAGAGAAAGAATTCAGGAGAATCAACTGAAATATCATACGAATTTATTAAATAAAGAGAACGATGTGTAACGTTCCTTGTTATTTCTTTAGCGGTCTTCTATTTCCCCTATGCTACATTTTGTCTTATCCATACTTTTCTTACCGTTTTTTAACGTAACTACTAATAATTTCTCCTCCGTTGCCCTACTGTGACCTTTTAAGTTGTTTATTACTTCTTGTGTGAAGTTTATGGTGCCCAGTTTTGTTATATTCGTTTATTTATTTCTAGCTCCTGATTTCTTTTTCCTGTGGATTGCACTAGGTGTACGTAATTAAGACTGTTTCTAGTTGACCATTGCCAATTTCAAATCTGTCTCTTCTTCTTCTGAATTAGTCATGTAACTTGTATTATTTATGTTTAATTTAAGAATATCTCTTCTTGAAGAAACTGGATGGACATCTTCAAGTATACCTTATTTGTTCTTAAATAAAAAACGATTTCCGGAATTGGACCGTGTCATTGTTGAGGTCGAAGAACTCATCGTTTCGCCCACTTTCGTAAGAGGCTTTATCAGGAGGAAAAAGCAAAAACAGCACGGTAACTTAACGCGTTAACCACGCCAGAGACGAAACTCTTCTAACGATTGGAAGGAGAATGGCGAGAATTTATAGGCAAGCGCAGTCGCGGTTCAGCAAATGCCGTCGCGGTTCAGTGGAAGTGAGCGGGCGGGGCTTAGGAATTAGCACCTTCCACATAGAAGGAAGGGGAAAGCCTTCGCCCTGATTGAGATTGTTAGGGTGTTTGTAAATCTCAATGTATTCGCGAATCTTTCTGCTAAAGAAGAATGGGGTATTTGCCGATGATGGAAGTTTCATTAAAAAGGATCTTATGGCCAGTATCACGCTGGTGTTGGGCGATGGCTAATGATGAAACGAGACTACGCCGTGAAAGCCTTATTTGTTCTTTTTTCCACATCATTTTTTATATCTAAATACATCTTCAAGTACTAAATGTGAACAATCTGGGTGACATCTTATTGTCTTGCTATACTACTTTAATATTATTCATGTACTAGTGAAGCTATATACCTGCAGCATTGTTTTATTGCATATTTTTGCAATTATGTTTGAATATATTGTTATAAAATGGGTCTATAAGCTCCACATTGCGAATCAATAAATGTTATGATTGCTCGTTTGTGAATTTTCAATAAAATTTAATAAGTTAAATTGTGGCTGATGAAAAGCAAAATGTAATAAATGATCACACAAATAAGTATATTTTATCTAATCTTCAAAACTGATTTGGCTAACTACAAGGCAAGCATGAAACTAAAATCTCATTGGGTTGGGATCATAAACGGACTTTATTTTATTCGTAAACTCAGTAGTACAAATGCGCGGTTCTTGGTAGAACAATAAATCCTTGATTTGACAAATGACACAAAATGTCGCTAGTGGTGACAGCGTATTTGAATGTTTTAAAAGTGAAATTACTGTGAGAAATGAGTCAGGTAATTATTTAAATTTTCGCGCTTGCAACAATTAGCACTGTTTTGTTTCAGTGATGACGTAGGAACACCTCGTCATGCTTGTTTCGTGACGTAAAAAGGATCCCAAAATGTGCATTTGTTTTTGTTCGCTTGGGTTCTCAGCCGAATTTGCACCATCCACCGACGCTACTCGATTTTTGGAGAAACCGAAGCAAACGGGGCCTCGAGAAAATGCTAATCCACTTCGGAAAGGTTTGACCGCGGATTTTAATGCGTTTCCGACAGTCTACACTGAAATTTGCAGGTTTTATCCTATCTCGGTTGCAGACTTCTAAACTGCCCGTTGTGAATGCTACTCGGATATTCTGCTGGAGACGGTCCCCTCGCTGCAGATGCTGTCCGTGACGTTCTTGCAGTCCTCCCCGATGTAATGCAGCGCAGGCCTCTGGCTCTGGATTCTTACTTTTGCCGGGAACGATTATCAGAAACCCCAGCTGAACGGCAACCGATGTCCTCGGAGAAGTGATTGGAGAATTTTATATTTTAGTGCTGCCGAAACCTTCACAAACACTGTCACATGTACTCTAAGATGGGCACAATAAAAGGCAATTATTTTTTCTTGTTAATATGCTCGTTTAATGGTATAAAAATGTGTTTAATAGTGGAGCAAAAATCGAACAAACTTCACATAAAAATTAATTCAATTGTTCTTGTTTTTTCAAGAAAACAGCATCAGGTTGCTAGGTTACTATGATTCTCTTATGTTAAAGGAAATTAATTTTGGTAAAGATCGGTTACAAATAGAAGTAAATTTGAGTACTTAAATTATATTTACAAATTTTTTAAAACTAAATTATTGTCTTTAATCTTATAACTAAATCGTTCGGTAGCGCTGCGCACACAAACGTTTTTATTTTTATTTTGTAATTGCTCTGCTTTGCACTATTACACTTTATCTTTAAATGCACTGATTGTTGAGTTCACCATGTTCGCGTCATTATCTTTTCTCTTCTGTTGCCTTCTACAATTGCTTCTTTGCAATATTTCTATTATATTATCCTGCTTAATTTACCTTTCTGCTTTGCTTACTAATTTCACTTATCTTTTGCTTTTGACTTAACAAACTACGCTACTTTTATAATGCAGCCAACAACCTTTTGTGTCAAACACATTTTATAAATTGGTCTGGCTTTACATCTGCATAAACCTTATTATCAATGCATTTACTGTTTTACTTTAGTTTTAAAATTTGCAATTAGATAAAACATTCCAACTCTGTGCTTATTGAATCGGTAAATTATCTTGCACTGCAAACAGAGCCAAGTCGTGGGCCTCATACCATCTCAATATATGGCCAACTCTTGCATTTTTAAGCTCTTCAGTTTGGGATGTGTTTAGCATGTCCCAATCTAAGTGCTTACTTGTATTTCCAGAATTTCTTCGGCTTTTCCATCTTTAAGTTTATTATTATGATTACTGTAGCTCTCGGAAGCCCATGATCTGCTGAACGGATTCAGAACATCTTTTATTATATGCATCCACCTAGTTTCTCCATGTGGACCAATTCACTCTTGTTTTTTGTTTTTTATCTATTAGAAGAACGTACGAAGCAATAAAACACAGTAGTCTTCTCCACGTACATTTACTGAAAAGGCGACATGTTTCGAAACCAGACTGGTTTCATCTTCTAGCCAAAATGATCATTGGTAATAATAAAACCACGTGTTCTAATTGTAGGTTAAAATTAAAATGAGGTTATGTTTAAGTGTTCAAGGCGTGGTAGCAATAAAAATTCACAAAGAACACCACATTGGAGAAGAAACCGATAACTGCCCCAATCTCCAAGGTGATTATGTCGAAAAGTAACCATAAGTGTACATAATTTTTAGTAATAAAATTATTGTTTTATATACACTTGTCTTTTTATCATGGCCCATCGGAGGTTGAAGAAAAAACGGCCCCCATAAATAGTAAAGAAAATTATATAGGGAGGCATAAATCAGGTACTAGAAATAAAAGGGGGATGATGATCTAGTTTCTGGAGCAAGAGCAGCTTTACAACGCAGACACGTTCTTTTAACGGGGAGGTGATCCATCGCGCTAATAGTGGAGGTATCTTGATACGAAGCAATAAAACACGGTAGTCTTCTCCACGTACAATTTATTAAAAAGGCTACATGTTTCGAAACCAGACTGGTTTCATCTTCAGGCCAAAATAATCATTGGTAATAATAAAACCGCGTGTTCCAATTGTAGGTTAAAATTAAATTGAAGTTATGTTGAAGCGCTGAAGGCGAGGTAGCAATGAAAATTCACAAAGAACACCACATCGGAGAAGAAAATTAATTAAATAACCAGCAAACTACGTTATAAACATCGTTATACTGGTTACTACATCAAATGTAACAATTAAAATTAAAACAAATAAAATAGGTCCATCCTCTGAAGGAGTTGGCACTAAGAATGATCATTCTTAGCTGTTGGGTTAGAACAGTACTGCACGGGCGTCTCCCCCGGCTCATAGAGCAATTTCATTGGGATATTTTCGATCACCCGGCATACAGTCCGGACTTAACGCCAAACGACTTCCATGTTTTCCCTGAACTGAAGAAGTGGCTAGGAGACAGCGCTTCCAAAATAACGAGGAGCTTCAAGACAAAGTCAAGACTCATTTTAATTCATTGGCTGCAACATTTTATGCAGAGAGTATTGGAAATCTTGTCCACAGGACGATAACTGCCTCAATCTCCAATGTGATTATGTCGAAAAGTAACCATAAGTGTACATAACTTTTAGTAATAGAAGCATTGTTTTATAAACACTTGTCTTTTTATTATGGCCCATCGGAGGTTGAAAATAAAAACGGCCCTCGTATTTGTTTTCCAACTTTTCAATTAAAGTATCCCATGTATTCACATAGTGCTTACGATATATCCTCATAGGATTCTTGAATGGGACACAAACTTAAATAATTAACTACATCAAAACTTTCTAAACTTTAAATTATCGAAGTTTATGCCCTAACATCAACATATGGAGACCAGTTAGATCAGCAATTTGTTAAGCAGTGTATTTGTTTTTACAGAATTTAGTCCAGTCAAATTAGATATTTACTTGACAAAAATTCTACCTGAAAAGTGAGCATGTAGTTTTATAGAACAAATCACGTAGAATTGAATGAACTAAAAAGTAACAGCTAAATCAGTGGAGAAGTGATTCAAAATTGCGGTTAAAGTAATAAAAAATCGGTTTTTTGCAAATAAAAGAGCAGAAGAGCGATGCATTTTTTCCAAAAAAATAGGCCATTGTAGTTTAAAAAAACAAATAAATTAAGCTGTCAAAATCGATTCATTAGAAAAAAAGTTATCGCTAAAAAACCGTTAAAAATTACCGATTTTTCAATTGTTCTTAACTTTTAAACAAAAATATATATAACGTTGAAATTTTCAGAACGCATAGTACTCGATGAGCAGAAAACGCGTATTATTAACTGAATGTGCAGTAATTTAAAAAAGAAAAATTCTTCGGCTTCTATGGGTGGTACTGTAATCTTTTTTTAATTTCGGAGAAAATTGGCAGCTATCGAATGGTGCTTATGTAATTTCGGTACAATTAAAATTGACAAAAATATTCAACATTTTGTGCGCTTAAAAAAGATCACCTTTCAAATTAAATTTGCACATATTTGCAAGTGAAAAAAAATTGCGCTCATATTGTGTGTGGTGGCATAACTCTTAAGGAACAAAATAAGCCTACGCTGATTGCTGCATGACTTCTGCAAGCTGAGTAAATCAATTTCTGCGAAAACGTATTATTTTCGAAAAAAATTATTTATGCAAAAAGTAATCAACATTTTTGCAAATTTTAAAATCGTGCGTTTTCCGCTTATCAACTACTATGCTTTCTGAAAATTTCAACGTTATATAGGTTTTTTTAAAGTTAAGAACAATTGAAAAATCGGTCATTTTTAGCGGTTTTTTAGCGATAACTTTTTTTCTAATGAATCGATTTTGACCATCGACAGCTTAATTTATTTTCTTTTTTAAACTACATAAGCTTTTTTTTTTTTGAAAAAAATCATCGCTTTTTTGCTCTTTTATATTCAAAAAACCGTTTTTTCATAACTTTGACCGCAATTTTGAATCACTTCTCCACTGATTCAGCTGTTACTTTTTAGTTCATTCAATTCCACGTGATTTGCTCTATAAAACTACATGCTCACTTTTCAGGTAGTATTTTTATCAAAAAAACGAGGTATTTTCGACAATTTGACTGGCCTAATTGGGATATATTGATCTACGTGAAAGCGAAGGGGTTTTTAGAAACATATTCGAAAGCTTGTGCATTTATACTATAATGCGTCCAGTTTGCTAAGAACTGGGTCCACCCCTGACATGATTCACAATAAACCATCTTTTATTATATAAGCAGCTTATTAAAAGTAAAAATATCTAGAAAGCCATACGGCGGGAATGATTACTAGATTCCGATTAATTTTACTTAGTGGCCCTAAGCAAGGCCTTCGAGTACAAATGCAGCAGCAATAAATCCACATTTCAGAAGTGGTCAACCAAACCGGAACTAGCAAGACGCAAGAATTGGTATCAGAAACAGATCTTCAATTCCACTTATATTTAGTTCCCTAGCATGTAAATTCTACCACACACTCTTGTTATCAGCATTATTCTGATGGAGAACTGGAAATTGCTGCAGCCGCGAGATAAGATATACCTCACATAGGATACAACAACTGTTTTGAGTTGCTTGCATGAAGTTCGTTCCATTATATTTGTCAAAGACTGATGTAAAATTGGCACAACTAAAAATATATCAATAGTGCACAGAAATGTTTAGTTTCATTATTCACAGTTCTGCCTTCAAATTAAATTATTGCGGCGTTCTAAGCAAAGGTGGTTGTTTATTTTACATATAGTGTATGTAAAAATCTAAATAGGTCGAAAACGAATCAAATGCTTCTTGTATTCCGTTCATATCCTTATTAATTATTGTGAGACCATTGTTTTCATTACTTTCTTACTTTTTAAGCAGTTTATTAACGGGCTGAATTTCTAATAATATTGAAAAGCTCACGCTGATTAAATAAAAAATGTTCATTAGCTATGTCCAACCATACGTTGAAGTAGCGTTCTACGAAGAATTTTTCTAAAGTAAAAGAATAGAATTCCTAAAATGTCATCTGTGGCTATATTAAATGTTATTAGTTGATATGAAGAACGTTCAATCACTGACAGTATAAATTATTTCAATATTCAATCTTAACGTATTTTCTTAGATTTGTCCAATGGTAATAAAGCAAAGGAATGAGTTCAAGTCTAAACCTTTTATATTCAGAACAGGCAAGATTGTAAATAATACTGGAGAAAAGAAATAATAAAAACATGATGTAGCTGATAAAACCAGTACCAAGGAGATGATATATCATCAATAGCCACGAAAGGAGAAGGTCCCCAATTCCAACCAAATTACCAGTCAGCAGAAGTAGCATAAAAACAAAACAATTGCATAACACTCCCAAATATAATGACGACTTGTAGAGGTCCTGATAATATATATTTTCCCTCTTTTCGTTCGCTGTTACCTGATTTCTGGGAACTTTTATGATTATTGCGTATGCTGGGTAGTCTGCTTGCTTCTGTGGGTTTTTTTTTGCTGTTTAATCCATGACTTGGCTGTATTTTAGAAGCAACTTACGTTTTTCCCACACAAAATCAGTCAATCGGGAATAGCTCTGGAATATAGCCATAGCTTAACTAGGGCTCCATACTTCGCCTAATCGGTACCGAGTACTTTAACTAATTAGATCATTTTGTACTTGCACTAATCCCATATAGTACATATTCGTTCAATGAACCTGTTGTTTTATATAATAATAATAATAAATCAGTTTATTGTATGCACATAATGGTACACAAATGGTAGGAGTTTGGCATAGCCAGTCTTCCACTTCCCCAATATTAAATTATATTACATGTGGTGCAAAGCACATTAACATAATAGTTAATTATAAATAATAATTATACCGAAAAAACAATGTAACAATGAAAAAAATATACATATAGTAAAGGTAATGAAGAGCGTACATCATATAATTTCTCATCCTTTTATTTTTTTTAAATTTGTTTTTAAAACAGTAATAACTCTCGTTAAGGAAGTTATACAACAGGTTCAGCAATGTAGGTGCCACATACGAAAAACATCCTTCAAACTTAGAGGAATGAAGTTGTGGTATGGTGAAATTGTCTGTTCTTATATTTCTGTTGTGAATATCAGATCTCTTTGTAAGTAGATCGTACAAATATTTTGGTATTTTGTTTAATAACAATTTGTAGAAAAACATGCTGTCCAGGTAGGCATTACGCTGTTTTATATTGAATTCGCAAAGTGTTTTCAGAGGAGTTGTATGCTGTCCGTACTGAACATTACAAATATATCGAACACATGCATTTTGTGCTCTTTGTAGCATAGCTTTGTTATAATCGGTCGACATAGGAAAGTAGGCTGAGCTTCAGTAATCCAGGTGGGCATAGATTAATCGGAGCCGGACATTTGGGCGCGGCCGTTTGAGCGCGGCCGTTCGGGCGCGGCCGTTTGGGCGCGAAGACACTTGGGCGCAGGGCCACTTGGGCGCGAGACATTTGGGCGCGAGGAAATTAGTATTAGCTAGCTTTACTATTAATAGGTCTGAAAAATTATTTTAAATAACGAAAATTACCTAAAGCACGCCCAAGGAGGTGGCGGGCGGCAAAAATTTAGTATAGAAGTATTAATTGTCGAAAATTAGAATTTTATTAATACAAGTAGGTTCAACGAAAACAAGTTAAAAATTTTAACTTTCCGGTAAATACTAACAAATCTTTTGCGGAGATTTATTACATTAAAATAATAAGTAATAAAGAATACATGAATAGAGTTTGGGTACAAACCGAGCTATCGATGAACCATCCAACTAAATATTTATCCAGGCTAATAGAAGGATAAAAAATTTGGTTGAAGATTATAATAATCGATATAATCATGTAGACGGCGCAAACAATAGGAACATTGGAAAATTTTTATGAGGCATTTCGTACAATTATGAAATGAATGCGTAGAATATTCTTGTTTATATTTTAAAAAATTTAAGAATAATATGTATTATAATGGTAAAAATCTGGTGTGATAGACGCACACAACTTCCTTTTACAATAATCTTATAATTAGCCAAAAATTTGATTTAAAATGTTTTAAGCATTTGTCAAAAATTTTCAAAAATTACAAATTCTGCAAAAACGGTACAAAATAGAGCGTTAGTTAAAGAGACAAATTTTCTCTAGAATTTTAACCTGAATTCAAAAATGTAATAATATACCGGGTGTTCTATTTAAAATAAGAGTTAATAAAAAAAAATAGACAAAAAAAACAAAATAAACCCATTTTAGAAGTATTCAACTGAAAAATCACCTATCTCACATCAATACATATTCAAAATGTAATAAAAATGTAAAATTTAAAAAAAATAGTTAGAGCCGTTTTTGAAAAAATCGAAAAAAACTGAAAAATCACAAGAGTAAACACCTACTTCCGGTTATGCGATTTTCTTCAAAAGCTTGTTGTCTCATCTACATAGTACACAAAACTTATATATGAAGTTTCAATGCCATACCTCTTTTCGTTTTTGAGATATTCTGTTCACAGACATACACACAGACAGACACACAGACAGACAGACACACAGACAGACCAATAAAAAAAAATATGTTTTTTGGGATCAGGGGACTCTAAAACGTGAAGATCTGTTGAAAACTCAATTTCGAATTTTTGGGGTGAATCCAATACTTCCTTTATAGTAGTAAAAGGAAGTAAAATTCGAAAAAAAATGAAAAATCACAAGAGTAAACACCTACTTCCGGTTATGCGATTTTTTTCAAAAGCTTGCTGTTCCATATACATAGTACACAAAACTTATATATGAAGTTTCAACGCCATACCGCTTTTCGTTTTTGAGATATTCTGTTCACAGGCAGACACACAGACAGACAGACAGACACACAGACCAATAAAAAAAAATGTTTTTTTGGGATCAGGGGACTCTAAAACGTGAAGATCTGTTGAAAACTCAATTTCGAATTTTTGGGGTGAATCCAATACTTCCTTTATTGTAAAAGGAAGTAAAAATGGCAAGAATAAATTTTGATTATTAAAATTAATCTTTTTATATTATTATTTACTATCATTCTTATTTCTGCTCTTATCTTAAGTTAGTCGTTTCATAACATAACGACAATAATAATTGATTACTTTAAAATTTCACAGTTTATTGTTAAGTATTATTATTTTAAACAAAACTTGAAGTCGACTAGTTTCGGTCCAAACAGAACACATATTAGAAACATATTAAACATTTGAAGCATCAATCGATTAAATATAGAATAGTATTATTCATTTACCAGTACAATAAATGTATTTCTATTTAAAATTATTTTAAACACTTAAGTATATACATATAATATATTTCCATCTTTATTTCAATTCAGAATTATTATTTCATATCTAACATACTGTCTTTTTTATGTATTTAGAGTTATTTCAAAACTTATCTAATCTACTACCTTCTTTATTTCGATTCGAATTTATTTCAAAATTTGTCTAATATAGGTACTACCACCTTATTTAAAATTAATCTCATAACGGTTTCAATAAATAATTGGATTATTTTTTTAATATTGTTTGATTAATTACATTAACTTCTCAGGATAAATAATGATTTAATAAATGTGTATTCATTTATGCCAAATTTAAATTATTCACACTTAATGTGTTCCTAAATCCCAACGGTGATCCTTTCTCGCGCCCAAGTGTCTCGCGCTCAAGTGTCTCGCGCCCAAGTGTCCCCGCGCCCAAACGGCCGCGCCCGGACGGCCGCGCCAAAACGGCCGCGCCCAAATGTCCTAGACCGTAGATTAATGACTTAACTAACATAATTTAGTTTTATCATTCAACTCATGTTCAATCGTATATAGATTACGCAACTTCAAGAAAACCACTGAATTAAGGTGTTTTACGAGAAGATCAAAAGCTAATCGGTTATCTATCGTGATGTCTAATTTTTTTAAATGGTCGCTCCACTTGATTATTGCGCCGGCCACTACAATATTATAATTGTTCGTTGCAAATTCTGCTGTTAATCTATCAGAGCCTATACATAGTGCATGTAATTTATTAGCATTTAAGCGTAAACCATTATTTTTAAACCCAAAAGACAGATTTTGCTAATCATCATTAATGTTTGAAACTGCTTCAGAAATATTTGGCAATTTAGCAGATACATACATATTTGCAGTTCGTCTGGATTCATGTGAAGTTTACAGTGTTTGATTACTTTGGTAGATCTAAGTTGTACACAGAAAACAAAGTAGGGCCTAGGATACTTCCCTGTGGTACACCACTGGTGGTATCCTTAAAATCTAGCAAAATTTTATAAAATTTTACTGTCTGGGGTCTGTTGATTAACTAACTGCAAAACCACGCCGAAGCTCCACCACCCATGCCTATATATTTCAATATCGCTAACAATAATTCAAAATTAACATAGAATGCCTTGCTCTGATCCAAGAATACTAAAAAAGTAATCATAGCAGTACTCATGTCATTTACTATTTTTATTAAGGCAGTATTTGTACTATGACCCTCTTTAAATCCTGATTGGAAAGATGGCAAGATAGCATGACTCTCAAGAGCAAACATCACCGTCTCAAGCAGCCTTAGAGATGGCTGACAAAATGCTTATCGTTCCAAGTTCTTTATTTGCCCTGGGGTCAGAAACTTTGGGTATTGTACTACAATAGCTATTTTCCAAATCTGAGGTAGAGTCCTATTCAATGTTAATATAAACTGGTTTAAAGTTTCGACTTTAAAATTAAAGTCATCAAAGTTAAATAGTGATTCCCATGGGATTCCGACCGCATCTAGAGCAAAACTATTTATCAAAATTATTAAAATTTCTGAAGTGGACTGTTTTGAGCTTGGGAATGGAGTTTTCCAGACCTATTCTACAGGGTAGAAGCAAGTGATCTGACAAATTGCTCATATCAAGTGCACAATCTTCATTATAGTATCTTAAATATGAACTTACGCAAATAACGTCTATTAGAGAAGTTGTTGTACAAGTAATTCTTGTTGGTTGATTGATAACTTGCCGAAGGTTAAAATCAGTCAACTTGTTATTGAAGCGCTGTGATTCATACGATCGATCGTTCAAAAGATTAACGTTAATATCACCCATCACGGCGTCTACTTCTCGATACAGATGCTGTAACACTTCACTTACGTTATTCACAAAAGGTTCTATATTCACTCTCCCTGAAGTAGGTTCGTAGACAACACCTAAACCTAGTTTGCAATTTTTTAATTGTATTTTTATCCACAGTTGTTAGATTCCATTGGCTTGACTGATGTTGTATATTTTATATTTTATATTCTTTTTCAAGTATAGCCCTATGCCACCACCCCTACTTGCCCTATCTACAAGTACGAAGTTGTAAGCAGGTAGGTGATAGCCTCCAGTGCTATGGTTTAAAATGAGCCCAGCTTCTGTTACTCCTATTATCTCGTGGTGATGATATTGAATTATATCGCTAAAATCGTGGAATACATTTACTATTGACTGAATATTTACGTGGCTAAAATAGTTAAGTTTTTCGATGAGGCTAGTTTTTTGATATGGTGGATGTTATTCTAGGAACGCCATTGTTGTATTTAATGGTAAAATTATTTTCACCTTATATGATGGTAATTAGATCCAAACCGTTCAATACATTTTCCTTCTAAAAAAGGACCGTAATTTAAATAAGTGTATAATTTTGTAAGCTCAAAGACAACCGGTGTTTTTTCGTGCTTGCTTATTTCGCCGGATATCCTCTTTTAGATTTTTTTCTTCGTGTATCCACTACCCCGGATGGATATGCGCGGTGTGTCACAATAAGTCATATGACCTGACGCCTTAAACTTGAATTTATTTGCAACGATCAAGTAATTTTACTGTATTATTTTTGCTTCTGCCCGGTGGTTGCTATTGGTTACGTCTTTCATTTGACTTCAAATTATTATAAACAGACTATTATAAAACATAAGTCATAAGGTTAGATAAAAAATGAGCACAGACTTCAACAAATACTTGAGGTAGTTAAGATATGATTTTTTTTTTCAATGTTAACGCCTAAAATTCGAAATTCTTATACACATTTAAAATACTTAAACCTAATTCGATGGTTTATAAATCGTGCAAGCATATTAACGTCGAACTACCTAGATACTATTAAACCTCCAACTTTCAAACATGTCGGTACCTATATGGAAAATGAGAGTACTGGAAATATATCGTTTGATCAAAACATAGTTTCAATCATTGTCCATGCTCGAAAGGGCTCCAACTTACCGCCGCCTTAAAATTTTTGCTTGGTCATCTCTTACTGTGGTCCACTCACCTAGAAAAGAAGAGTTTGTTAACAATTTGAAGTAGTGCAACATTTGATAATTTATTTATATATATATTTATTAAATATTAATTACTTATCATTAGCATGAAAATCTATGGAGTTTGTTCACATAGCAATCGGGTTCTATTCATGTAATTTAAAACAATATTTTGATTGTTCGAAGCTCTCACGTATGCTTAAATTATCATCATTAAAATCAAGTTTCGGCTTAGATCACTTCGTCTTTGGAAGAGAATATCCAGAAATGTCTAGCTTCGTGTGCCTTTGTGTACCTCAAACAAAGATTTTCATAATAATTATATGTGTTTGTGATTTATAAACTCTTGCAAGCCAACCATATTTGCTTCGTGTTGTTGAACAACCTTGTAAACTTGACCTTTTGCTCTTTATGAACACATGCAAAATAACTTTTGCGCAATCGAGTCCTCTATGAGTCTAAAAAGCTGTTGCCATGATGCTTTAGGTTATCAATGACAGGAGTTCAAGTTCTACTAGGTGTTCTTGTTTATACCACTTTCGATCTTGAGCATCTTTTTCTTGTAACTCGTAATTTTCCATAGTATTGTGATATATTGCTATCATGATCGTCTTAGGCGTTCTCTTTTCCTTCTGCCTGGTGGTATCCAAGCGAACATTCTTCTAAGCCACCTGTGGTTGTCAACTCGTAACAAATGTTCAAACCATTTAGGCCCTTTTATGTTTACTCTGTCTATTATACTTTCCTCTATAGTAACTCTTTCGAGTCTTGAAATCCTTATGGAGCGTCTTAGATAGTCCATATCAATTGCAAATAACTTTCTCACGTCATTGACTTTTAACGTCCCCACTATACACCCATAGAACATTACTAACACCACCATTGCCAGTCCCATCCCCCATACATAATTTAGGCTGCCAATTTATGGCATTTTTCTACTTTATTTCGTATCTCTGTCGAGCTCAAACGGTCTTTGTCAAATTTCACCCTTAAAATATACTTGCTGGTAGTATCGTAGTTTCAGTTGTGATCGTTATTTCGAAATGTGCTTAGATATTCATTGCTAGATGTTCTATTTTTTGCATGTTGATATTCCAACCCTATTTTTCATACTGTGTATGTAGGTCATATGCGTCTATTCAGTGCTACTATTACTCGATCATCGGCGAAATTAACTGTGAATAAACAATTTTTATCTACATATGTGGTAAATCGCATCATTTGGCACTTTGGCAATTTCGTTTTCAAATCCTAATTATTTTTATCAAATATACATAAAATAATTGAATGATTGGTTGAATAAATTGGTGTAAGCAGCCTCTTTCCCTCGTTGACCTACACCTTGTTGTCTTACTGTATAGTGTCTTGAGAGCTTTTATTATTTGTAGGCCGAAGTTTTCTAATTTTTGACATAGCCTACATCTAGGTGTTGAATCGTAAGCCGTTTCCAGGTTAATAAGTGCTGGTGCCTCGGCGGGCTAGTGGTGTTTGCCACTGCAGTCGAGGCCCCAGCGAAAAACGGAGCAACATTAAGGGGAGAGTTCGGCTCCCGGGCCGGGCGTTTCGGTTTCGCTTAGTTAATGTTAATCTCTAAGTGATGCCAGTAATGCGAAAGTGGTTCCAGAGGGGTAACGGTAGAGGTTTGGCGCAAAAAAGATCAATACCTACTAAATCTGTTTTTTTTTGACAGATACTGTTCATTTTGCAGTTAGTTGTTGGAGTGTGAAAATAGTATCTACATAATCGCTCAATCGTAAACCACTTTGTTGTTCAGTTATTTTACCTTGTACTCTTTGTTGTGGTTTTGTTTTTGTTATCTTACCTAACGGTTTTTCCAATGAGCTAGTCACACTTCATCTTGTACAATTTTTCGGTGCTCTTTGAATTTGAATTTATATTCATTCTGGCCTTCTTGCTCTATAGTTCTTTATCAAGTTTGAGGCTTTATTAATTTCTTCAGCTCTTACAGATAATTTATTCTATTCTACAGTGGTTATATGAGTGTCTGCTATATATTCTCATCTATTTCCGTCCACGAGTTATTCGTTGTGGTTAGTCCAGTAAAAAATCAAATAGGAAACACTTCCACATTCTCTATGTTTTTATTATAATTTTCAACTTTGTGGATCATTGGCAAAAACACTAGCAGGGTCAAATTTGAAAAACAATGAGAAATTAATAATTGTATGCAAAACTTACTGTACGCTCAGTCATAAGACTTTCAATTTACAGGTATTAAGAGCTACAAAATAAGTGGAATGCTTAAGTTAAAGGGAGAATATCTCAAACATTAGCAGTAATTGTTTTGCAAAACGTTATTTTAGTAAAATTATAATTATAAAATACAGACATTCAGGTTCATCTCTAAACTATCCTCCCTATCCCATATTTTAAAGGATCCAGTATGATTATTAGCTTTAACAACACATCACCAACCAAGTGCTATATCGCTTCATGGTGTTAAAGATATACCTGATATACCATTTGTGGGTGTAATGTAAAGGGTTAGTAATTGCCATCAAAAAACTATTTGTTAGGGCCGTGGGCCAAACTACACGCCCGCAATTATTACTAACCGTGTAACATCTAAATTTACCACTACGATTACTACTACAGCTAATTTTAGGCCACAACATGAGTGGTAGCTCGCATGAAAGGAAGGTGAAATCGGCAGTAGCCAGACACGCTACAGCCCTAACTCTCGATTGTTGCCAGACATATTTTACACCCCTGCGCTACTCCAACCACTGTTTCGAAAGTTGCCTCTAGAATTTCGGCGAATTTATAAGTTCGCGGAACAATGTCGGATCTTGTTTCGCTATCTCCAATCTACGGAATACAGAGCAGCTTCATAATGCATAGTGGGTTTTCCTGGAAATTGCCGCGATGCATTGTGCATATCGCATCTTCCGAGCAGATTAGAGCGTCGCATTACGGCTGGCGGATGCGCCTTTTTGACAGTGTGGCTTTCGAGCAGTCGATATTAATTTAGCAAGTTGAAATTAAAATCCTAACTGGAATGCTCCGTTTATAGGTTTAATTAATGACTCATGGGAGCCGTTACTGACGTCCAAGAAATAGAAAGGTATTGCATTTCACGCCATGGGAAAGAAAAATGTAATACTCCCGATTCGATTTTTGTTCAAATGTTTAGATTGCACTTTCAATTTTTAGGTATTGCGTTGATTCTGTCACCCTTCAGCATGCTCGATAGATACACTTTCTCAAAGAGAACTCAATTTTTCTCACAATACTCGAACGTAAATAACTAAAAAAAACTGTGTGAATTATATTCAAGGGTAATACCACATCAAGTGGATATATTTTTGACAAATATTTTGTCGTTTCCATGTAAATTATTGCGTTTAAATTTCACGATGCAAAATCACATGTGATTTTGTTGAGTGAAATTTGCAATAATTTCTATGGAAATGGCAAAATATTTAAAAAATATATATTCACTTCGAGTGGTATTTGGGACGACTATTCAACACTATAACATATAAGCCAATCACATTGCAGACATTTGCTTTTTTCAACCAATAACAGCAGTATATCACTGAATATTGGGCACCATGCAAAATATTCACAAAACAATGTACGTACTCAAAAAATAAATATCCTTGTTGCGAAGTATCGCTTAGCAACGATGTTCTGTCCTTAGTGATATCGCTAGGTTACGTAACACTAAACCCCAACAAACTGTGTGGCTTGTCTTATTTTAAAATGCTGTGTTTTGGAAGTATTCCGCTGAATTTAATTGAGAATGAATAATTATATTAATTGTTGGATTATTTTTCAATAAAGTTAATCGTTATGTATTTATATCCCTCAACTGGTATGGTTGGGCCAATCGTGACCCAGAGAAATATTTAAATTATAATTTCTCCGCCAGTAGGCAAAATCTCATAGCGCACGTCCCTGTATTCTCCCAGTGTTTATTGCTCTGCCGAGTGATACATTGAACGTTTAGTTTCTGTTTATAGTTTGAGCTGTGTAGAAGTCGCGGGTCACACTTGACCCGACCATACTACTTACGTTATATTTTTCCCCAATGTTACGCCTCTGGCAGAATTTCTTTGTTAGGTTAAAATGTTTTTTATTGCCTGAGGATTGTTGACTCAAGGTATTTTCTGTTAGGTTTAAGTGGTATTATCTTTTTTTTTTGCAAATTTTTGATTTATTTTGCTTAAGAATAGACATTTTCATTTTGTAAACTTATTTTGTATTACGCTTTATAAAAAAAATTAATAAAATGTTTCGACCAGTATTGTGTTTGATTATGGTTAAATAACTATAAAACTAATAGTTGGTTATACAAAAACAATAACATTTTTATCAGGTGATTTAAACTTTGAATGGGTCCTGGATGACCCAACCATACCAGTTACGTCACTTTGAAACCACCATACCAGTTGGGGGATATTATTAAATAGTCGTCCCAAATACCACTCGAAGTGGATATATTTGTTTTAAATATTTTGCCATTTCCATAGAAATTATTGCAAATTTCACTCAACAAAATCACATTTAAATATCACTCGCCTTCGGCTCGTGACAATTTTGATGTGATTTTGTATCGTGAAATTTAAACGCAATAATTTACATGGACGCGACAAAATATTTGTCAAAAATATATCCACTGCTTGTGGTATTACCTTGATAT
>OW679194.1:8946050-9495402 GCA_940337035.1 Agriotes lineatus | reverse complement strand
TGAATATCGAGTTTGAGTAAAAGAAAGATTTAGGATGGCTAATATAATATAAGTAAAATGATAGGTTTGAGCATATTTGAAGCCGGACCAAATGTAAGTAAATAATGCAAAAGGTTGGTTATGTGAATAATGAATATGAGCGTAGAGTTATTAATAAACGTACTGGCCAGTGAAAAGCAAGCAAGCTGAAAGCAAAAGCAATGTAGAACGAGGGCAACTGAAATGAAGAATAATTAGTGACGTGGTTAGAATTGAACTCAAGTGCCAGTGCAATTTAAAACTGAGTGTTCATAGCAAAGCAGTGATAAATAACAGTTTATGTGAGAAGAAAGGACAATTTTTATGTATAAGAAATAAAGACAATTTCTAGTTTTAAGCAACAAACATGTTAATCAAATTTTATTCTTTTATGTGAACTTGTAACCAAAAGTTATTTGCTCTTGAACAATATTAGATCGCGGTTACTAGGTAACGTGATGCTCTTTTGTTAAAAAAAGATAGAAAAATAGATCCTGTAATGTCAACTTGTGGGCAAGTGTTATTAAAAGTTTCTCCACCGAAAAAGTTTATAAAATTGTGCAAGCCAAGATCGGAGTGGGTTCAACTCCGACAACCTGGAAATTTCAAACTGCGATACCAGTCCATTCCGACATCAGAAGCCAGGGATCTCAAGTCCTACACGTCGGGAAGAGGTGTAACAACATCCTAGAATAAGATTTGGTGCCAAGGAAGCGACTTCCAGCAAATAAGGGCGTTGGCATCACCCGCAGCGGCTCCAGATGCGAGGTCGGCGATATTTTAAAAGGTACGATTTGGCAGGTTTTTATGTGGTTGAAGTCCGGAAAGCCAGTGGACTTCGAGAGCACACCTTGCTGAAGAGATTCATCGTGTTTTCGAGCATCCAGATACGTCCAAGTTCCAGAAAATCCCGTGGCGTCACTAGAAAATGAGATTTATGCCAGGATTTGCAGTTATCACTGGAAGCCAAGACAAAAGATAGTAGCGCGTCGTTTTTATGTCACAACCTGAAACAAAACCAAGTTAGATGTTGCTAGTCAGTTTACTTGTGGTCTCCTTGCAAATTTCGCTTATGAATATCAAAATAAAACTCTGTATGCACCCGCGAACCTTTTGCGGTGTACTTCAATTTTGTGAGATTATAAATTATTGAAGTGAGTAGAGCAGTTGTACTGAAATTTTCAGTATTTGAGTTACTCTGACTTAAATATTCTACAATTTCTTTTTAATATAAAATTTAAATTTGAACTTAACCTGAGATATCAGTCTTGTGTTTTGTCGGAGCAAGCCCACAGGATTATTGCAATTTGAGAAAATATAGAACGGGGCAATTAACCATTTTATTGGAGAGTAATAAATACGTTTCGTTTTAGTTAGCCTAAGATATTGACGGGCAAGTTTTGCATTTTTGAAATTTAATGTAAGTGCTCTGAGTATTGGGGTGTTTGCGTAATAGTACATTGACTTGGCGATTGTCTAACATTACATAACAATATATACGAGTACATTTGTCGTTAATTTGTATTTAAGCAAACTGGCTTGATATTTTTTACATTTTTGGAAGTATAGCTTTTGATTTATCTGTGTTTATGTATCACCAGGCGAAAATGACCACTTTTTTCTCTATCTTTAAAGGAATCAGATATCACTTTAGAGCCCAAGGGCTATAAAGTATTTTTGCGGTCCGATTAGGGTGTTGGTTGCCGTGGGTTGCTAAAATTGATAAAAATTATAGATCTAGTTTTAATTGTAAATACTTTAGTCTCTGCATAAAATATCGTAAGCACCTCGTGCACAACTAGCGTTTATAGCTAGGCTTCCATTTTCACGCCGCGCCCTTGATACATAAATAGCTTTTATGACCCATTGCCACACTTTTGACACACGGTTCACCTGGGACAGTAAGTATTCTAAAGTTTATATGAGTAATACAGTGTTAACTACCTCTTCCCCAATGTTAATTTCATTATTCCTTCTCCAAATTGTCTTTGGTAGTAGAGGCAAAAAAGTATAGGTGATGATTGATGAAATACAACCTTCTCTGACCTCTCTTTGTCTAGTTACTTTGGTTGCCCTTCATTGTTGACTTGTACTGCCACAGTCTGGTGCCAGTCTATATCTTTTATTTCCTCTATCGGTTTGATGTGTTGGTCTTCTTCAAACGCTTTTTGAAAATCGACCAAACAGATGTCAACAGTCTTGTTGCATTTCCAACACATCTGCAGATGAACAATTATTGCAAAAATAGTGTCACTTCAATTCCTTCCGTTCTTAAATCCGAATAGGACATCGTCGAATTCTTTTTGACATTTCCTAAGCATCATGTAAGAAGGTAAAGACATTCTAACTTCTTCAGCTGGGAAAGGCCGCTATAGGGGCCTTGTCGAGGAATAGAGAATTGAAGAAAGATTGACTCATGAAAATCACCTGAATCGGGGCAGATGGCCGCAGGAATTTGATCGAGGACTTCTCGAAAAGATTTGGGGTTGTTCTCTTTTGGCACAAGGGTACGAATATTGATTTGAACCATTCTTTAGGGATTACAACTTATCGGTAAATCATGTTGTGTTCATAAGACAGTACCTCGCTGTTTTTTTATAAGTAACCTTGTGATTCTGTTGGTGCAATGGTGTTCTAGCTTCTATTAACTGCATAAACTTTGTGAATATAATATTCCCAGGTTGTTTCCATTTTAGTTTCTGCCAACTATACATATACGCAATTTACATGTTAAGAATATAATAAATGGATGTAAACGTGGCGCCTAGAAATCAATACAGAAAACAGACTATACTAGCAATACTCGTAGAGGATAAAGAATAAAATATGAGTAGAGACAAAGTAAAAATTAAAAAAAAAAACACCATAAATGTTTAGGACTAAAACCAAACGATTATGGAAGAGATAACAAGGCTATTTTAGATAATCTTTATAAACTTGTTGCGATAAAAACTGTTAAGGAGCTGTGTTGCATATGTAACTTAAAATATGTGCTAAACAACCTAAAGCATTTAGTCAACATTTTAGAATAAGTATTCGTTTGAAATTCGTGCGTTGGTAGTGATCCCGTCTCGATTTTCCGGTCCAGATGAGACTTAACTAAGCAACGATATACGCCACCGCAATCAGCCACCTCTCTTCAGCCGCTCCATCAACTAGCCGCCCCCGGCGGTCGCGCGACCGCAGGCCTGCAAAATTCATGCACTCTGCATATGAAACGCCGAAACAGGCGTAATGGTAATAAAAATTGTTGATTCAATTGACGCAAAACTCATTTAGTTAACGCGGCACAATTTGAATCCATCGCCCGTGCAGGCCAGTCGATATGTTCTGGGTGTTTTTATTATGTTTTGGAACTTCGAGCGATTGAACAACAGGCGATTTAAACGAGGCTATTATTTTTATTCAAACGCCGCCGGATTTATTATGATGGGTCAGTTGCATTTATCACGAATTCAATTAAACTAAACCTGCACCACTGTTTGACGGCGCTGCCACCATTTTATTGCCGCAACAAAGGGCGCATCAGACCGGAATATCGGCACTGTACAATATCGCAGAGGTCAATAAACCAACCACCTATGGGGCTGTATTAGACGTGCGTTCGATGACAGTTTCGTGTGTAAGGATGCCGAATAAACGCTCGTTCAACAATTCTGAAATAAATTGTAGTATGTCTTCAACTCCATAGCAAATTCACAAGGTTAAGCATCTTCCTGGTAATGGCTTAGAAATGTTTATTGTGATAGGTAACATTTATACTGGTTTAGTACCGATTTACAATAGTCTTTATGGACCCAATCAGCACTGTCTAGATTCCGTTTTTCCATAGCTCTTTCTCGTCTCATTCGCCGCGTTCTTAGTTGATTTTTAAATTTTTTTAGAAGGAATCCTTTTCCATTGTCTCTGTGGGAGCACTTCTTTGTTCATTCGTTGCACTGTTTCAATCGTGTCTTTTATATTTTGCCAATTCGGGTACTGCTCTACCGTCTGGAAAACACGCAGATAAGAGCTTGTAAAATTCTGACGAAACCATACAATGGAGTGGTATCGGATGTCATTAAGTTGTTGTAAGGGCCGTTGCTATTTATTGTTATTGAAATAACTATTGCAATGCAAAACAAATGCTTTGGTCATTAAACTTAGAAAGTGGCATATACATATTGTAATGATATGAATACAGGGGTATAAAAATCAATTTTAAAATAGGATTAAGGGATTACAGTAGTTGGATATTATAGGGGTCAATTTGAATATAAATTGGTATTTGAATAATTGGTATGTAATTAGAAAAGAAAATAGAATTTATAATTGAATAATATGAGTCCAATTGAGGAACAGAAGGATTTGAATTTAATGTAATATCTAAATATGAAATTGGAAAATAAACAAATACTTAATCGAGGTAGATTATTGCACATAGTGGGTAGAATAAAACTAAAGCTTATATAGTGTGTTGGAAGGAGAAAATATGATATGTTAAGGGCTTTGTTTTGATAATTAAGATATCAAAATTTGAAAATGAATAGCTGTAATTAATTTGTGTAACTTGAAATTATGAAAAAACCCTATTTTAAAAAGTAAAATGTTTGGAAAATAAAAAGGGTTATAATTAAGACAAAATTTGCGTAGTGGCATAAAAATAAAATTTTAAAATAAGAAGATGATTACACCAAAATTAAGGAAGACAAAGAAAATGGTGAGAAGATTTAATTAAATCAGAGCTAATCTATAGAAGAAATTAAATAGAAAGAAAATATTGAATTAAGTTTATTGAGGAATTACATTTGACATTGCACATCGATTGAGTTGGATTGTAGCGAGCTGTTGGCACGGAAGGAGAGTTTCGAGGAGATCGTTGGCAGAGGGAACATGTTTGAAGGATTTGGCAATTGAGGTCTGGTATCTTGTCCTTGTGCGGGGTCCTTGGTGCTGGTCGGTGGAATACTTTAGGAGAGTGGTTTTGTATACGGTGTTGGGGGTAAGTGACAACGACTAGGGTCTGTTTGAATCCATGCTGTGAGGAAGCTTCTGTTTCTGATTGTTGGCAGTTTTGGATTTTGGTTGTCAGTAGTGGCCTGCACCGTGTTTATTGGGTTGTAGCAGTTGTGATCAGTAGCAGAGTGGGACGAGTTGGTTACTGCCGAGGATATTGCTAAGTTCAAATAAAAGGTAAATGAGTTTAGGTAGTTAAAATAAGCACTGAAAGAAAATAAAGATTAAAAGTGAATTAATTATTAAGGAATTAAGTACTGTTTGATATTGTTATATAACAAATGTAACGATCAGGTATTTGTCATTGAATTTTCAAAGTTGTTTGACGTACCATTTGACAGAAGTTATTTTGAGTTGTCAAAATTAAAATCGGAACATCAAATTTCAGAATAAGCAATCTAGATAAAAGGAATCCACACCGATTTTCTAGAGCTAGCCAAAAAAGTATTTTTTAATATTCAAATAAAATAAACAGGGAAGTTTAAATTGACTAAAAGATAATAATAAACATATACTCATAGGTAAAACAAAGAAAGAGCCTGAACCACTTCAATATATTCTAAAAACTATGTTAAAGCATTTGCAAGCTTCTACATGCTGTAAATAATATTTCATTAGCACCGACTTGTGGCCAGGAATTATGAGCTTTAATCTAAAAAATTTCACACACTAGTAGAGCAACACTCTACTTAGATGCATTATGTGGGACACCGAATTCGTTCTCATAATCTTCCCGCCCTGATAAACTCTACAGCACTGAAAAGTGCTAAAAATGAGTTATGGTCTCGCCGCTATCACAAAAGCGACGCTGATACATGAGCAAAGTGAAAACAGTGGGGAGATTAGAACTGGGTTATCACACTTTTTAATATTAATAAGCGGCAACCAAGAGGGCAGAGTCATAAAAATTTGCACAGGAGTTGTAAACGTATCATGCACCAACGTTCCTTATCATACCTGGCCATTATGAATTCATAATCTGCCCTTGAAACCTGTTTGTCATAAAACAGGCTAGGGGCAACGGAAGCAACTTCATCAAGTGTCAAAATGCTACGTTCTGCATATTTTGCTTCTGCTTAAGTTTAGAGTAAAGCCAAAACGTTGAATTGAATATTTATAAAATGAATTAAACGTCGAAATCTATGGGAAAGGTATTCCAGATACAACTATGCTATACCAACAATATTGTTATTAGGCGTAAGGAAAACGAGAGGTCTAAATTTGACCCCCGGGGAACCTCACAAGTCATATTAAGGTTATACGATTGAAGGGTACACCGTTTTATATTCTTCAAATACGAAGCACATCAATCGATTAACCCATATGTAGTTTAAAACTAGAACAGAAAATACAACTGTGATTTTGAGCAAAATTAACCATTAGCAATGTCGTCCATAACTAAAGAGTAGTCTGAATTGTTTAAAAGATGATATAATTCTGAAAAGCTTGAAGTTTTATTATGTACATTATGAGTTATGAATTTGAGCAATAATAAAGATACGCACGCTGTATTAATTCGAAGGCAGATGATAAAAAGCGAGGTGCAGCGTTATCAGATTACTTTAAGTGACCTTTCTCTTTCGGAGCAGCGCGCTGTCGCCGTCGCGAGAATGTTCTACGGCTATTGCATTATTAATACACTTCTTAACTTTTGCACGTTTCTTTCATTTGCATTCATTGGTGCCTCTCGAGGGATAAGTAAGTGAAATTATTCAGAGCCTGAAGTGCTGTAAAGAGCAAATTTTCATATTCGTATACTAATGAGCGCGAATCTGTCGGGGATCGGCGAAACAGGTGTTTAAATCAGGCCACGAAACAATCCGGAACGCGATTAGACTTGTGTTTCATTCGCTCGCCGGAATAATTCATATCGAGCGTTTGACTGCAGTCCAAAAGTCAACAAGTACGTTACTAAAGGGGTTATCTTGCATCATCAACCCCGCTGAAATCGCCTTACGGTTTATCGCCGAATCTAAGGACTGCCTGGGCAATCGCCCGATTCTTGGCACAGCGCGAAAGTCTTGTTGTACAATTGGAGCAATCAGTGCGATTTGGGGCCTCGGCCAGTCTTGGGCCCCACAGACAGAGGATGAGCCATTGAGACGCCGTTTGGCCACGACGTGCGCGGCCTGCAAACGCTCAGTCCTAGCAACTGTGTACATCAAGCACAGGCCGACATGCGCTTGTTTTTCATAATACGGGGCAGAACTTATGACTGTAGATAATTGATCCCTAACTGAAACGTCTGCAGCAATGATGCTCTGTACCGGCGCCATTTGTATTCCGCTGCCATTGCTTCGGATTTTTCTACGGAAATTTATGTTGAAGCCGGTGAATACGCTCTATCATACCATCGAGATTTACATCCAAAAACTACCTCAGATTTTAATTATAAAGGATAGTTCTTTTGCATATCAAATAAGTAAATGTTATACGTACATAGTAATCTTAGCCACCTTTCGGTGTCGAGGACCACTGATATCCTACGGATGCGCAGTGGAGGTAATGGGTCATATTCGACTTGTATTACGTTTTCTCGCATCCAACACGTAACACATTCAACAGTGCTAAATCTTAAAGTTAACTTAGCAAAAGAATCGGCTACTACCAGATTTGAACCCATGTCCGCCTTGTTGCTAAATTGGACATTAACCCAATAAATATTGCTAGCGAAGTCACCCCAGCTTTCGGATAGCAGTAATAGACGTAAATACATTCAGCTAGTGTCACAATTTCCTAACGATAGTATTCGTGTACATCAATAAATAAGTCTGTTCCCTGAGGCATACTATCAACTATTTGTTTTGATATAAATACAATTGGTTTAAAGGACGTGTAATTTGTTGTTCGCGCAATAAAACTCTGGGCTTTAATTTGGGATTCCTCAAGGGAATACCAGAACAAGCTACCCCTTCAAATGTGTGTTAAGATAACTGTTGATATGTATGAAACAAAGTGCGTGTTGTAATAAAATGTTCTACAAAAAAGATTTATTGCCACACAAGTTCATACAAATACGATCACCGTGTCAGGCGATGACATACTTTCATAATAAGCGGGTAAGGATTGATATAACCATGTTCATGAGATATGATCCTTAAATAAATATCAGCTACCTTGAAGTGCAAGTGACTGTTATTATTAAATACTAGCAACCAGTGAGACAAATGTCTCATTTAATAAAACAAAAAAGACCGTTTTTCAAATAGAACGCGTATTAAAATAAAACAATCGAAGTCCTTTTCGACTAAATTTTGACCAAGAGATCACTATGCAAAAGAACTACGTATACAACACGTTTTGGAAGTCCTTTTTTCATTCGTTTGCTTGATTAACTCGGGCTTCACCCTCGATATCAAACTGCAAATTCATAAAAAAAGTATGACTTTCAAAACTAGTTGTACAAATTACTATTATCTAATAAGAGTCATACCAAAAATAATGGAAATTGTTATTTTTCACAATACATGCTTTTCATAAATTCCATGTTCTTCAATGAAAAGTGCTATGTACAACATACAAGGTAGTAACATAATAATAAATAACAGCAAACAGTAACCTAAAAATCTCCAAGCTCTTCTTCATGTTGAACATTATCTTCATCGATGCCGTCGTCAATAATTAGTGCATCTTTGTTGATCCACCCATGTCCGGAGCAATTCTTGTATATGTTTGAGTACTTCAAGCCTCACTTTTCACACTCACAGTTTTTGACACACCCCTTATTACAAGTGCAGCTTCATTTGTGGTTGTAACTGGATGCAGATAACCACCAATCCTTTTCCAACCCCATTTTAGTGAATCTTTATTGACATTAAGCCATTGCTACACTTGATGGTAAACTCTATAAGAGTGTTGTTGTGCAGGTGCTGAAGTGGGGAGAAGCACGGCCAACCTGAACTTTGTGTGTACAGGTTGCTCTGCGATGGTCAGCAAGTAACATTAATGGCGTAGACCGTAGAGTATCCAAATTATCTGCATTTGTTGATGCAAATATCAAAAGGAAGAAATGGTTTTCAGCATCCGCTACTGTATATGGGCCTGCATTTGGGTTGTTAAAAGTAGCAGCTTTGTATGAAGCTCCTTGTCACGTTGCACTTTCTTAAAAGGCGATATTTTTCGGTTTCTATAAATTAAAGAAACGGTATCACATCCGGTGAAAGCGTAAAGAGTCAAGAGAACATCCTTGATTTCCTCAATACCACGCTGAATGTCCCTATGCAGTAGACTTGTTCTTCGGTACAACCATTTTCAACTGTTTGTTAGCTGGAGCATGAATAACCAACAAGACCAATAAATCGGTATCATTGCCAATCATCATAGCCTCTTTTTCTCTTGGATTCGTCAATTGCAGTAAAAACAATCTTGGTGTCAGCATCGCCTTCTGCCTGAATCACTTTGCAGCCAGCTTGGTGTAAGTGTACCGTGATGAGAGCAGTTGCATCTTGTTCTTACTGTTAGTTACAAATTCTGCTTGTCCAAGAGTGACATTGTATCTTCTACTTTCACTTCAACGTGTGTAGTAGTGGATGATCTGGGCAAATTTTCTTCGTCTTTTGGGCTGGGTTCTTCACTATAGCCATCGAAAACAATAGTAACTTTTCCGTAATGAGAAGTGACGTAATTAGTGTATTTCTGACAAATCTATTTGAAGATAGCTGGGCGTTGCCACAAAACACGTAGAGTAACTGTATAAGATATATACTTATTATATAGGTACTCTAAAAGCACGATGAAGTAGGTGCCCTCTATCAATAACATATGACATTCCTCTAAGATCAGTGACGACAGATGGTTCATGTGCTGCAGATTTAAACGCTTTGAGCATTGAGGCCTTGCCACCCTTCCCCATCCAACCGGATTCGTCGAGAAGAGGTGGGGATAAGCATATAATTCATATTTGAAGATTTCGCACAGCTGCTCATCAGTCTCTACGGTGCATACCATACGGTGTAGACGCGTGTCAGAATTTACACATACAGTGTCATTGCGAGTTATCACTGCTTTTGTGATGGTTGCAAAAGACTTCACAGCAAACTGTCGCTTTAGCTGTATCTCACTACATTTTTCCCTTCGACCTCTTAGAGACGCCCCATGGGCCCGAAAAACTTGGCACGGTTTACCATGAGCGAGCGGGGGGGGGGGGGGCTCTGTATTTTTGTTACCTCCTTGGTCTGGCCTTCTCACTTCCCTGAACCCTTTATGTAATACACTTGAAGCGGATATTACGAGTTTGTAGGCGTCATTTTTGCTTTTTTAGCCAAACACAAAATATATTTTTACCCCCTCCATATCTCCGTAACCTTTTACTGTAGCACAAAAAAGGATAAGTTTGTGCTAAACGCCATAGTTAACAAGATATTTGCGAAAACTGTTAAAACCTACCATTTTACCACCTTTCCAATCCCTCCCGCCTAAACGAGACCCGCGAGGCCGTGCAACTTTTACCACTTACTAAGAGGAGAGTTCTAAACAGTTTGCCGTATGATAGAACTTTTTTTGTGTATGAGTTTTGACAATTTCTGAGCTATCTTTACTGTACTATATCAGCAAGCTACGAAGAACAAGATCAGTGAATACCTTTAAGGTCTTTTTCCACTTGAATATACCGAATATTATATATTATATATATATGCGAGTCTTTTACGGCTCTCGCCGTTTCTCGCTTCTCGACTTCCAACGTTTTCTATCTAGCCAATCTCCCTGTTGAAGACCTCTGGCAGCCATCGCTTCATGGACATCTTCCCTCCAAGATCTTGGTGGTCTGCCCCTTTTTCTCTTTCTTGGGGAGTCCATTTTCATATTTTCTTCGGCCACCTGGTTTCCTCCATCCTTTCGAGATGCCCATACCAAAGTAAACGCTTGGTCTCGATTGTATCCAGGATAGTCTTCTCACTTCCATGGTTTATCGAATTACTTCGTTTCTGATATGTTCGAGCCTTGATGTGCCACTACTTCTTCTCCAATAATCCATCTCGAGTGCAAGAAGCTTGTCTTTCTCTCGTTTGTTCAGCTCCCAAACTTCTGACCCGTAAGTTGTTATACTTTCTACTATATACCGAATATTCCTTTAGAAAAATAATCGGGCGAATCCACTGATCAAAACAACAAGTTATATCTGTAAGAAGGATTAGAGATGATCACTCCGTGAATAAGAGAAATAATGTAATTTAGTTGTACACTTTAAGCTCCATCGGCAGAAGGCAGTCCTAACCGAAATAACGAAACCTTCAGATGTATTTAATTTTAAAGTATTTGAAATTTTTATATTCATGTTGAATTTAATAATAAAAAAGTAATATACATTCGAATTGATCAATATGTAGAAAAGGAGAAAAAGTACTACAAGAACAATACCCGATATTTGTATTCAAGGTAAAAATGTCAAAACGTACGTTTTAGAAAGGATCTCTTCCGTATCTGAGCTCATAAATATTTCATATAAACTTGTTACAAAATCCTTATGGGACATTCTTATAATCGTCTTTGTCCGTCAATTTCCCTTTTGGGGTTGTAAATTTATCGATGAGTTTACATTGCCAGCTGCATCAAATTACACCAGTACATGCCCTGCAGTTTTCAATGAGATTCTTTCAGTATTAACTTATGGAGCCTTTTCGAAAACATTTCAAACGAGTATAGCTTGTCGAACCTTTCCCGCGCCATCATGCCCATCAGGGTGGCCATGGCGGGTTTCATGGCTAGCTGCAGCATCATTTTGGCAAACTCTAAAGGGTCAGGCTCCAGCAGAATTGCGGAAATTCGATGCTCTAGTACGTCTTTCGCAAAGCCACCGTTTACTGCAATCACTGGGCGACCCAAGCTCATGGCGGTCAAGACCGGGCCTGGGAAAACATCATCGATGGTGGGATGGATAATGGCGACGCAGTTATATATCAAGGCTTTTTTGCAAGGAAGCGGTACGTTCTTCAGAAAGATGATGTGCGAAGAATACGACTGCAGAGTTACGTTCTGGAATAGAATTTTATAATGACGCTCTTCGCCCCCGTAGCCTTCGTTGCATTGCCCGGCGATTACTACGTAAATTTTCTTCCGCAACGAGGCGTTTCCAATTTCGTACAAATAGTGTAAAGCTTGCAGCACTAGGGCAAAGTTGGTCCGTCTTCGGAAGCTTCCAAACGTGGCAAATAGTAAGCCATCTCGTGGTAATCCTGCCAAGAAGTTCTTTATGTTATCAGAAGTTTCCGTCCAAGATCCAGCGTCATAACAAGGGTGCAGCACCGTAACCGGACTGCACACTTCAGGAAAAGATCTTTTAAAAATGTGTCCTAGAGAATGCGTCTGGACTACAATTTTACTGGCATAGCCGATTGTTTTGCCAGTTAAGAAGTCAGGACTAACTTTCAGCTGACTGTCGAACGAGTCGCAAAATTGGAGCTGTGGAAAGTGATTTATATAAATGGTGTTATAGCTGCTCAACCACGAAAGCACCAGCAGAGCCAAGGAGTCCACGTCCAAAATAACCGCCTTTGGCTTGGGGCTAGGAGGAGACAGGACCAGTTGTAGTGCCATCCAAGTTGCCTTTAGCTTAGCCATTGTATTTTTGAGCGCCCCGAATATGTTGTTGGGAATCCAGCAGCCGGAAAGAAGCACCCGCAGCTGTCCACGAATGGGCTAAGGAATGTTTGAAATAAGTGAAAGGCTACATGGTACTTGACTTTCATACTTGCACTGGGTTGAGGCCATTTCTTTCGTCGAATAGGGAGGTGTAGATAGTTACTTGGTGGCCGATGGCCTCCAAAGCAAGTGCAGCATTGATAAGGTAGATGTCTTCCTCCTTTTGAGCAAGCTCTGTGTGCAAGAATACTACGTGGTGGAGGTCTTGAGCCATTGCCTGTCCATAGCTTATAGCTAAGCGTGGAAATTCTAAAAACGAGTCAGCCTGATGGGAATTATGGAGTTGTGCATTGATGTTGCTTTCATTGTACTAGGTGAGTATGTTAACCAACACTTAGAATTTTGACAGTTGACTTTATGAAATGTGACAAATTAGTGAAACCTGAAGCAAGCATGACACTTGATGTTAGTTATAATAATTGTTTGCCTGCCTGTGAGAGATAAGGTTCCAGGGACCTTGTATATCGACTATTCCACATTCAAATGCTCCTCATGATTGCTACACCATGAATTTCTGCTTTGATGTCTGTGAAGTGTTAATAAAATTCTTCCATTTGTTCATAAGTTTTGTAAACTCTGCTACTGTATTTGAATCACTGGATTATTAACATACTGTTTGAATAGCAGAAAAAGTCACTGACATATCATTAATTTTATTTATTTGAAATCGGCAGTGAAGTACGCCGAAATCGTCATTAAAATACGAGAAATCGGCAGTGAAATAATCCGTTGTTTTACGACTTTTTTGTAGGTGCCTTGGTATACAAACTACTATTGCTCTGATGGCAACCCCTGACTTTTCGTTCGTATTTTCCATCATGCTAATTATGTTAGCCAATTACTAAGAGGTGATTTCCGCTTATCTCCCGCAAAGTTTCTCATAACCCCTTCTAGTGCTAAGTCACACAGAAACTCTTCTTCCCGCCGTCCCTTTTAGAATTACAATTAAAACTGTAACCCTCATACCTCATACAGAGCAGTAATAATTTTTCCACAGTTTCGCGCGGGCGCGTCCAACTGCAAATATAAGGTCATTAAAATGGAAAGTGTCTAAACTGCGACAATTATAGTCTGGGCAGAAACTAGCGGCGAGCGCCAAAAATTAGGAAACTCTCAAGAGCGGCGGTCTTTAGTGGACATATATCTTAATGAGCGGCCGAAATGAGGGTTGCTTCTTCTGGCAGCTTTAGTGCGCTATTTTTCTCGTAATACAATAGCAAAATTGAACTGGCAAGGCAAAATTGGCGAAAGAAGTTCGAATTTTATTACCTGGAAGCCAACGAATGAGGCTACTTTGCGTGACACGTCATTGACTATTAATTTAAGGACTTGTGGAAAAGAAATAATTATTCGTACAAGTGGCCCGCGCTCCTTTCAGGGCTGCGTGTCTAGAATCTCGGCCGCATATTAGGTAAAACAAATAAATTAATTTTCTGAATATGAAGAAAGTGATGGAACTGATGTTAATGAAGTAACGTATCCAGAAAGTACTTCGTATTTACATAAAACGTTTTTCTGAACAAAAGCAAGGTTTTCTGGTACTAATCCACCTAGATTCCTTAATTTCGAAGATGTGGCGTTGATTTAGATAAAAGTTGGTTATTTATTCTCAAACATTAAATCAAAATGTCGGTTGTCTTTATATAAGAATTGAGATCTGGAAAAAATATTAACAATAATCAATGTCTTACAGACACGCAAGGATTTAAAGCAAATACCTTTCATACTGCTCACGAACATCGTAATGTCAACTGCTCATTGTCTAGGAAACCGAGCAGGTAAAAGCTTTCAAATTCTGAAGAAACAGGCAGTAGTCACTCCTGGCTGGAGACATTCTTCGAGGGATTACAATGTCCGTGAGATGTTTGCAAGGCCTTCTCTGTAAAATAGTCAGATATATTGAGCTGGTTTAAAGCTCACAATTTAATTCTGTATGCAGAGAGAAATATTGAAAAAAGTCAATTAAAGCACAGAGATTAAATATTTTATTTAATTGCAAACAGTAGTTGAAGTTATTAAATGCATTGGTAATGATATGCAAGAAGTATAATTGGAGGACTAACGGCAGGTATAAGAAAATCAGATTTCAGAGGGATTGAATTTGAACGCGATGCTTTTTTGTTAAAAAATAAGAAATAAATTCCTGTAATTGTCAAGTTGTGGGCAAATGGTGCTCCTGAATTTTAATGTTTTAATACAATAAAAGTTATTGCCAAGTATACCAAATTATTCTACAAGTTACCGGGCACATGTGGGAGTGTTAGTGAAAGTTTCCCCAGTAAAAAAATTATAAATTTGTGCAAACCAACTGCGGCTTTGGATCGTCACCGAGCACCTGGGTATTTCGAGCTGCGACATCGGTCCATTGGAACTTCAGGGATCGCAAGCCCTACAGACCAGGAAGAGGTGTAAGAGCATCCCAGAATAAGATTTGGGACCAGGAGAGCGACTTCCAGCGAATAAGGACATCGGCGTCACCTGCACCAGCTCCGAGGCGAGATCGGTTTGGCATGTTTTTATGTGGTTGGAGTCCGGAAAGCTAGTGGATTTCGAGAATACACCTTGCTGAAGAGATTTATCGTGTTTCCGAGAGTACAGATCTGTCCCAGTTCGAGTAAATTGCGTGGCGTCACCAGAAAATACGATTTTGGCCAGGATTTGGGGCTATCACGGGAAATAGAAGAAAAGATAGTTAGCGTCGTTTTACGTCACATCTGAAACAAAATCAAGTTAGTTGTTACTAGGCGGGAGATTTTCTTCAGTTTACCGGTGGTTTCTTGCAAATTTCGCTTTTGAATATCAAAAGAAAATGCTGTATGCACCCGCGACCCTTTTGTGTTTAAGTCAAGTTTGTGAGGTTATTAGTAATTGAAGGGAGTAGCGCGGTTGTACTATTTGAGCTACTCTGAGTTAAATATTCTAAAGAATAATTAATAAAACTCAAATTTGAACCTAACCTGAGACATTAGTCTTGTGTTTTGCCGGAGCAAGCCCAAAGAAATATTGTAATTCGATAAAATATAGAAAGGGGCAATTAACCATTTTATTAAAGAGTAATAAATACATTTCATTTTAATTATCCTAAGATACTGGCAGGCAAAGTTTTACATTTTTAAAATTTAATGTAACTACCCAGAGTATTGTGTGGTGACTTGCCCTATTTAATTATTTATATTTTACTAAAACCTTTATTAGTTGAAGGTAGTCATTACAGTATATATAAAATGTTATATACGGATTGGTTTTCCTTTATTGAATACAGTTTTTTGAGTTCTGTTTGTCAGCTTTCCATTTCTCTCTTACAAATTTTAAGTTTCTTTATCAATTTTTTCAAAAGCGTCTTCTAGATCCTAAAGTACAATAGAATATGCTGATTTTTTTACAATGTTTCCTTGTCAATCACTTGTTACTAAACCTGTACTGTTTCAAAACAATGTCTCTTCTTCACTGTGCTTCTGTTAATAGGTCATGTTAATAGCACATTTTTGTATTTTACCATAAACAGGCCGATATTCTGAAATATGTTTTTTCTTATCATAGTTGATAATTTCTAGGCAAAATCCCGCAATAAAGGGAAACTAAGTTTCAATATTTTCTGAAGTTTAGAGGCCTTTCAAACCGAAGACAATACGAAATGTTAATCAAAACCAAGTTAACTTTTATCCTTGCGCCTTTATTTCAACTAAATCATTTAATCGGTAATCGTTAAAAGCTGTTGATAGAAACTCGAGTAAGCTGGTACGAGATAAAGAATTTAAAAGACCAAATTCAATAATTTCCTCGTAATGAAAGAAAAAAAGCAATTTATCAGAACTACAGCAAAGTTCCTAAAAAAAATTAAGGTACCCCAGGGGCGAAATACGAAGAAGCATTTTTAAATTCAAATTTTCATATTAAATTATTCAAACGAACGTAATTTTTTGAATTTTCGCCAGAAGAAACTGTAAGCCGTACGTGATAGTGCAGGTTCGGTATTTTCACCTCTGGAAATAACACTTATTAAAGTTATCTTAATTACTTCCAATGGCTTAATAGCCAAACAAGGCTACAAGAAACTTACATCTAACAAGTAGCAAATAGTTTGAATAGAGAAATTTGTTTATTCAATCGCAGAGAGCAGCTTTGGGATCGGATATGAATTTCTGGCAGTCCTGAACCGAAGTGAAGCAATACTATCTTGAGATGTAAATTCCAACTAATATTAATTTTGGACGACCTCCTGGATGCTAAGCGAAGGCGAAAGTGAAATACTATTGGTAATAAAGATCTATCTAATAAATTTGGACTTAAAGTAATAGCATTTATTAAACTATTTGCTGTTAGTTATGCCACATTTTTTAATATCGACAAGCTACAAATAGTAGAAGCTTCAAAGACGGCGCTAGCTTTTTTTTGCTTTTATCCTACCGACTACGCCAGAACGTATTTTTTTTTAAATTGTATCATGTGTTATATCTAATATAAAAATGTTTGACTTAATTAATGCTACGAATGATGGTGTAAATAACACCAATTGGAAAATACTGGGTTAAAAAGCAACATTACAATTAAGTTATTAAACGCTTGGCCCACTGAGAATAATTTAAAATGGGCCACTAAATTATGGAGTTATTCCACAAAACTCATACAACTGATAGCACTTAAATTTGAGTGCAATTTGGGTAATTAATTTAAAAACCGAGCCCCCTGGGCGTTTTGTATTCGAATTGTTGTACGAACTATAAAATTCATCGAACAAAACGCTTTTATGGGCCTTTAGGCTCTTAAACGTTTTAAGGCAGTCTCTAATGAAACCGTCATTCCTCTAGTTTATTGGGGCTCCTCACTGAATAAAAAACCGTTCTTGAAAACACCCTATAATTTAGAGCACTTTATGATAATAAAAATTTCGGGCAAACTTCCACGGGAACAAATTGCTTTCGCCGAATCAATAAGAAAAAGTTACTTGAGAGCGGCCATAAAGCCGGAAAAATAATTCGATTATTTCTGGTGTCGAAACGGAATTTTACGGCCGTTTCAGAACGTCTAAGTTGTCTAACGCTTCCGAACTAAAACAATTCGACACTGCAGTCAAATTAATATTAACAGAGTTTGGAGCCGAGTGCAAATTCCCGACCTCGTCGCTGCAAGAATTTTCAATTACAGTTCATGAGCCGGAAGTCACTACCTTTGAACTTCGCAATGCTGCAGACCTTCCGCTCTTGGGCTGCCATGGATCATCTTCGGCCGATAGGGCGCTATTAATCCTCCGTCTGTTCGCAGACGCGAACTAATGATTGACATTTCTCACCGCAATCATTATCTACGTTTCTGGGTGGTTAATTCCATTTGTTAAGTCCGCTATCGGCTGATAGATGCAATAGATCGGCGCACGTGAGGCCCTACATTAATCTAATGAGCTGACAGTTATTATCATAATGCAAACTGATAGCGTAACCCACATTGCGGAGTTCTTGCGTTGAATAGCCAAAGATAACCGGATATGTTTATCGTTGTTTGCTAACCGTCAGCTGTGCGTAATGTTCGAACCGCCAATCATGGCAGCTTTATCCTCGGCTGCATGTTGCAGGAATAAAGCGCTGCCAACTTTCAACTTGACAATAGCGTACCATTTTTGTTAAAAACATTATAGATTTCAAAATATGAAAATTAGTTGCAAATGCAGCAGTATGGAATTTCGTATTTCTGTTTGGCATGGCAAAATTGAAAAAAAAAAACGAATGCTTGATTTTTCCATGTGAAATGCTATGGGGAAATAATTGACTATGTACTCGTCAACAAAAAGTTATCAACCCTAGTAGGTACAAGGTGCACGAGTGTACCGCGTCTTGGACGTTGGTTCGATCATTTTCTGTTAATATCAAAAACAGCATTACCTAAAAAATGGAAACAACCCGCAGAACAGATAAATAAGCTATAGAAATATTTAGAGTACATTCGACAATACGTATTATCAAAATATACTAAGCCCACTTGTAATAAAACGGCCTGTAGTTATCAGAAACATTAAGAAGGGGACAAATCAAAGAAATTATATCTCAGGCAGGATTCAAAGACATAAAAACTAGAAGAACAAGAATCAATTCATAAGGTGTTAAAAAATTGAACAAAGAAATTGCTGATTACAACCACGAGAAGGTAAGCATATTTGAAATATTTTAACACAAAGATAAAGTATGCCCTAGTCTCTCTACTACTAAGGTTCTTAAAACGTATAGACTGTAGACATCTGGAACATAGCAAAAATAAAGCAAATAGTAAACTTTCTTATTTATATGACCCTCCTTGATTATGAGAAGGCATTTGACAAAGTAACCAGGAGCAAATTTAGTTATAGATGTAGTATAATTAATAGGTACTTAAAGACTACCTTCTAGTAAAGAAACACATTTGAAGTTTTACAAAGTAATGGCCGTACCAGTACTACTATGTGAGTCCAAAAACTGAGCACTAACATAGAAACAAATAAAACAGATTGAAGCAGCGGAAATGAAATTCCTGGGGCACGTAGCTGGCTAATACAGAAGAAGGTATACGACAGGAACTACAAAGATTAACAGAAAAATTAGAATGATACAGAACAAGTATGTGAAAATCAATTAATATTGATGATCTAGAAACTTCGATCGAAGCAGTCAATAGGAATCGATAGTGTAAGGATGTACGATCAAGGCTACAAGGTTGCTTCAGAAGGAGATAGTGCTGATATCGGCACACTCAATATTATGTTCAAAGAAGAAATAGTTGCTTCTGTTACGATTAGCGTAACAAATTTGCTGTAAAAATATATTGCTGATATCGAACTGTGAGACTTAACTCAATCTTTCCTTCAACAAAATACCATATATTTCTGCTAGGATTAAGGTTGCACGGTTGCTCTAGAAGAAGATACTGTTGCTATCAAACTGAAAGACTCAATCTTTTTTTCAACTAAGAATCAGATGACTTTGCTAAGACTAAGGTTAACCAGTTGCTTTAGAAGAATATATTACTGATATCTAACTAAAAGACTAAAATCTTTCCTTCAACGAAGAACCATACATTTCTGCTAGGATTACGGTTGCGAGGTTTCTTCAGAAGAAGATACAGTTGATATTGAACTGAAAGACTCCATCTTGCTTTCAACGAAGAATTAGATGTCTTTGCTGCAACTAAGGTTACAGGGCGGTTCTAGAAGAAGATATTGTTGATATCGAACTAAAAGACTTAAGTCAATCTTTCTTTCACCAAAGAATCAGATGATTTTGCTACGATTAAGTGTACAAGGTTGTGTCAGAAGAAGGTATTGCTGGTATCGTAACTTCAATATTTCCTTCAACTAAGAACCAGATGCTTCTACTTCGATCAATATTACAAGGTTGCGCTAGAACAAAATACTGCTGACATCAAATTGAGAGACTTAATTTGATCTTTCCTTCAACGAGGAACAAGATGAGATCTAGCGTTTCTCTGGAAGAAGAGACTTAGCTCAATTTTTACTTCAACGAAGAACCAGATGTTTCTGCTACGGTCAAGGCTACAAAGTTGCTCAAGAAAAGGATATTACTGATGTCGAACTTAGATACAGAACTTAATATTTCCGCCGACGAGGTACCAGATGACTTCGCTACGTTACAAGGTTGCTCTAAAAGAAGATATTGCAGACTTTGAACTGAGAGCCTTTACTCAATCTTTCCTTCAACGACAATCCAGATGTTTAGGGTTACAAGGTTGCTCTAGAAGAAGATATTGCTGATTTCTAACTGAGAGACTAAACTCAATACTTTTTTAAACGAAGAGCCATCTGTTTCTGCTACGATTAAAGTTAAAAAGCTGCTTTAGGAGAAGATATTGCAGATCTCCAACTGAAAGCCTTAACTCGATATTTCCTTCAACGACGAACCAGATGTTTCTCCTACAATTAGGGTTACAAGGTTGCTCTAGAAGAAGATATTGCTGATATCTAACTGAGAGACTAAATTATATCTTTCTTTCAACAACCAACCAGATGTTTCTACTACGATTAAGGCTACATGGTTGCTCTAGAAGAATACATGGCTGATATTGAACTGAGAGGCTCAAGTCAACCTCACTTCCCCAAAGAACTATATGTTTCTGCTACGTCTACGGTTACCGGGTTGCTCTAAAAGTAAATATTGCTGATATCGAACTAATGGGCTTAACTCAAATCTTTCCTTCAACAAAAAGCCAGATGATTCTGCTAGAATTGAAGTTACAAGGTTGCTTTATCAGAAGGTATTGTTCATATTGAACTGAAAGAGCCAACTCCATCAATCCTTGGACAAAGAACCAAATGTTGCTACTACGATTAAGTCTACTAGGTTGCTCTAGAAGAAGATATTGTTGATATCCAATTGAAAGACTTAATTCAATCTTTCTGTCAACAACGAACCGGATGTTTCTGCTACGAATTAGGTTAAATGGTTACTTTAAAAGAAGATATTGCTGATCTCTCAAATTTTTCCTTCAACTAAAAACCAGATGCTTCTGCTAGAATTGAGGTTACCAGGTTGCTTTACAAGAAGATATTGTTCATCTTGAACTGACAGAACCAACTCAATCATTCCTTGGACGGAGAACTAAACGTTTTTGCTAGGATTAAGGCTACTAGGTTGCTCTACCAGAATATATTGCTGATATCGAACTAAGAGACTTAATTATATCTTTCTTTCAACAACAAACGATTAAGATTACATGGTTGCACTAAAATAATACATCGCTGGTATTGAACTGAGAGGCTTAACTCAACCTATCCTTCAGCCAAGAGCTAAATATTTATGCTACGATTAAGGTCACCTGGTTGCTCTAAAAGAAGATATTGCTGATATCGAACTAATGAGCTTAACTCAAATCTTTCCTCCAACTAAAAACCAGATACTTCTGCTAGAGATGAGATTACAAGGTTGCTTTGCAAGAAGATATTGTTCATATTGACTGATGTTTCTGCTGCGATTAAGGTTAGCGGGTTGCTGTAAAAGAAAATATTGCTAATATCGAACCAAGGGGCTTACCTCAAATTTTACCTTCAACGGAAAGCCAGATGCTTCTACTAGAAGTAAGGTTACAAGGTAGTTTTACAAGAAGATATTGTTCATGTTAAACCGAAGGAGTCAACTCAATCATTCTTTGGATGGTGAACCAAATGTTTCTGCTACGATTCAAGCTACTAGGTTGCTCTAGAAGAAGATATGGATATGGAACCAAGAAACGCGACTCAATCCTTCCTTCAATGAAGGGCAAATTTTTACAATCAAAGATATATCAGAATATGATAAGTTGAAGTATAAAGCTTAATTTTTTACAAGATTTTTTTAAGTTTCAAGGTTTAAGTAAAAGCAATTCATATAGACACAAAGTCAATTTATACATGACACATGGGGTTGATGAAAAGAGAAGATGATAATCTAATAATTTCAATCAACAATTCAGAGCACTGCACAAGAATCAACGATTTTGTCATGTAAATGCTGAAACGTTCAGGGTGAAATATAATTTTCCCAGCAAGGGAGATAAGCAGACAATGGTTTTGATGTAGAAATGAGAGTAGAATAGCTCAGATTTAAATAACTTTTAAAGAATGATCGGTAGGAGAATATCAACTGAAACAGAATTATGTTACCTATTCTATAATTGAAGATTAAGTTGAACATTCAGTGGTAGGCAAGAAAAAGCTTGTTTGGAGATTAACAAGGGACGTTACATTTCTGTGTACGAATTATGGATGTTTGTGAATTGATTGTAGACATAAAAACTCTACTTAGTAAATTCCAAAACATTAAACGGCGTATATACTCTGGATTTAAAAAATAATTAGCAACGATATAAAGGTAGAAAAAGAAAATACCAACCAATAAAGACCTTTCAAATCAGCAAGTGCATTGGAATGACTATTAAAATGTTTAAGCTATAATTGCTTTTTTTATGTTATTCATAATCAAAACTAGGTCCGTCAGAAATATTTATTCTAGAAAAATAAGTTGCATTTCACGACTTAGCTAAACTTACCAAAATGAAATGATCGCGAACTGAATAATTTTTACAATTAGAATAAAAGCAGCAATTCTAAATACATCACCGCAACAATACTTTTAGCTTTCGATTAAAATGGTTAGATATTGGCATATATTCCCAATAATTAAAATTGCTTTTAGTGTACACTTTCATCGTCTACTTCTACATAATATATTGTTTACTTATGTTCTTATCGGTAACGACTCTAAGTGAACTTATGTCGGTAAGTCATCGGTTATATGGTTAAACCTTTTTCAATTAGTTTATATTTACAATTCGCAAAAGTGCAGTTGTAAGTGTGACTATTTTCAGAACATCAACAAGAGAATCATTGTTATATATTGTGGATGTCGCAGTTACTTGAATTGTGAATATTAAAATTAAATTTCAGCCTAGACCGCGTTCTTTTCTAGATAAATAGGCAGCATTTGTTGGCTTCATGAGCCCTACAGCAGAAA
Source organism: Agriotes lineatus (assembly GCA_940337035.1). Taxonomy (NCBI): domain Eukaryota; kingdom Metazoa; phylum Arthropoda; class Insecta; order Coleoptera; family Elateridae; genus Agriotes; species Agriotes lineatus. The sequence goes on along the minus strand of OW679194.1, from coordinate 9,472,282 downwards.
AACTAGTAAAGTTACTAGAAATATTGTCAGATATCAGAGCTGGGTAAATTACTTTTAAAAAGTAACTAATTACCAATTACCGCCCAATAATTCAATTACCAGATTTTTAATTACTCAAATGAAATAGTAATTCAATGCTCAAGTACTTGGTAATTGTAATTGCACAACATAAATTACTTTTTCAATTACTCGGACTAGAGATTGTGGTCGTATATTTGTATTTAGTAGTATTTAGATAGCCCTGTGCTAGTACTTCGTTTAAAATAGGCAAATTGCAATTAATAAATTGTATCTTTACCGTACTTTACTCTGCAATCTGCACTTATCGTATATTTCGCTTTTTAGGAAATAATTGTCGGCAAGCTACAGTGCTACATCCTGCACAAGACACGCCAGATGTACATCCCATCTACAAACATACACGACTGCACCAAACATCTCTTTGCTAGTGCACAAATCTAGCTGTTATCTGACTATTCAGAAGAAATAATAAATTATACTTGTATTACTTTAGTAATTCCTTATTGTAATTTGATTAACATGCAACTTAATAAAGCCTTATCTTATTTTTTGCATTCTGGAGATTTAATACCCAATGGAGGTCAGTAATTCAGTAATTAAATTACCAGAAAGTAATTCAATTACCGCCAGTAATTTCAATTACTACAAGTAATTCAAATACTTTAGAGTAATTTAATTGCTCAAAAATAATTGAGTAATTGACTTTAGTACGCATTCATGGTTTTGTTAGATACTTGCTTTCTAAGTTTGCATGACTGCTATTCATGCCAATTTAATTTATCTGTATGTTTGAGGTGGTTATATACAGGGTGTTAATGAAATGAGTGCAAATATTTTAACCTGTAATAGAACTCACTAAACTGAACAATCTCTCTATTTATCATTTTTTCGAAAACGCCCTCAAAACTGAGTTAAAATTCAAAACAATTTTACTCTAAAAATGCATACCCGCCTATGGAATAATATTTTAATGTAACAGAACAAAACACAAAAAACATTTCTTTGATATGCAAGCCAACAAAAACTGCATAGGTACTGATAAAACCTTTAGTTCACATCTGGTCACCGACGTACTTTATCAATTGAGGTAGGTAAGTTGTTGACCGCATGCTTTTTGTGCAAGAATTTTGCCGTTTTAATATACCTTTTGTCGTTCACCTTTAACTTAGATTTGCTTACCAAGCGGCTCCTCAAATTTAGGGGAGATAAATGATTGAAAAAATATTCGATTAAATTAAAAACGATAGATAGAAAAGTTGTTCATTTTGGTGAGCTCTATCACTGGTTAAAATATTTGCACTCATTTCCATAACACCCTGTATAGTCGCATGATCCAGTTCTATTGTAATCGGTGTTACGTTATTAGAGTTAGACATGATTTTTGATTTAGGTGTGTTAATATCGAGTCATGTTATCATCGTAGCCGTTTTTCATACAATGAAAAAGTTTTCTAGATCAGGCAGATTATCTGATATCAGTATAACATGGTCTGAGGATTGTAGGTTCGACAAGTATTCGTCTTTGATGTTTATACATATCCTGTCCCACTATACAGTAATTGAAGAATAAATGGGTAATACCGCTATTGACTGGAATTTAATTAGTATTCTCGCATGTTTGCATAGCGATTTTGCTATTTTCATATAGGTCTTTGGTTAATAATAGCTATGTGCCTACGTTGGATTCTGATATTTTTCATAGCTCAATCTTACAACTCTTAGTCTAAGTAGAGAGGGTTACTGTGACTATATTAATGTAATAATTCTACTATACTGTAGTTCTGTCTAAATCATACATGTTTGGTAGACCTCCAGTTTGTGAGAGAGATAGTTGGTTATCATTTTTGAAAACAATTTATATAAGTGTAGTAATAGTGTCTTCTTTCATAAATGCTTATTGTCTTAACTCTTATATCTGAGTATAACTCTACAGGTGTTCCAGGCTTTAGATATATTAGTTATCAATGCATTGGTTCAAAAGCAATTGTAGATTGGCAGTATTTTTTCTCCGCACATTTTCACCATCTTTATTATCACTTCATCCATCCCAGCTGTCTTGTTTTACATTTTGCCACTGCTACTTTAACAGACTGATGAGATGTCTTTCGTGTAATATTGAATTAGTGTCTTCTTTCTCTACAGATATTCTGTGTCTGTGGTACTTTTGATAAGAGTATAAGTTTGAATAAAACTGTTCGGTATGTTATGAAATTATATTTTCTATCGTTTAGTGTTCTCTCTGACTCGTTTATGATGTTTAGTATATATTTTCTTCCATCCCCTATTTTCCATAAATACTCTGTTCTTCTCTTCATAGTTCTTTCATTGTATTGTTTCACGTTATGTTTTATATTTGTTATAATATATTTATAATTTTTTTAATTTCCTTCTCTGTCATATTTCCTTTTTCGTATATCTCCTGAGTATTCTTGTTTTTTCTTCTGTTATCTAGATTGGTCTTTTTACCTTTGTCATCTTTTTATGTACGTTTTTTTGTAGCTTTCTCCATATTTTCTCCTATATGTTGGTTAAGAGCTTGTCCACGTCTTTGTTCATCATGGTTTCAAATACAGTTTGAAAATTAGTTTTGTAAAGTACTCCAGGGTCTTTCAGTATTTTACTGTTTATTGGTTTGTATTTGTTATTAATCAACTTTTTTATTTTCAGTTTTGGTAATCGAGAGCTATCTTCGGTTTCATTTAATAATGGTGTACAAGATTGTTCGGTTTGCGACAATACAATTTATTTCGTTTTTTATTATCTTGTCAGGGCTTTGCCTATTCCACTTCAAGTGCGTTTTCTTGTGGAAGAAAGAATTCATTACTTTCAATTGTTTTTCTTTTATGAAATCACCAATGTCTGGCCTCGATGATTTTGCTGTACGACTATACCCAAATAAAGACGTTATTATGATGATTATTATCAATACGTGTTCATATTCCAAAGTTACTTATACATGTTTTTTCCGGTTTCGTGTTTACCTATCTTCGACTTGAAATTTCCGATGATTAGGACTAGTGAACTGGATTTTCCTCAAATTAACGCTTTCTGTGCAATTTTATAAAATTCTTCGACATTTTCTTCTGTGTATGCCGACGTAATTCCTGGATAATTTTATCATCTTCTTGATATTTGGAAAGTCACGTAGAGGACTCATGGGGATATTCCCACCGAGGAGGTTATCTGGATGGCTCAATTCTCATGGATTCTCAGACCAACTCCACTCCTCCTGTTATCTGTTTTACCTTTGTAGTAAAGTGGATTGCCTAACTTAAGTCTATTCTTCAGGGAAAGGTGGAAGGCAAGAGAGGCCCTTGAAGAAGAAAAATATTGTGGCTGAAGAACTTGCGAACGTGGTTTAATACAACAACGGTCGGACTCTTCAGAGCTGCGGTGGACAAAGTACGAATTGCCGTAATGATCGCCAACGTCCGGAGCGGATTGGCACCATAAGAAGAAGAAGTCCTATTAGCCCTTCTTCCTTCCTTCTTACCTCGCTTTGTTCCACAACCTCCCATCTTATGTTCCTTAATGGAGCAGACTGATTGACCGGTGCGGGAATGTGGACTACGTTGTGTTCTACCCACATAGGGTACCTTATTTCCAGAATTCTCCATGCTGCTTGAGGGTATTTGGCCTTAAAACGAAATGTTGGGCAAGCGTGTTGATAAGTTGGGATACGCTATGTAGGAGTATTAAAGAGTGAATGAGATGAAAGGTTGGGGCATGGTTCCTCCTGGTCTTATGGGCTTGAAGAAAACCAAGAGCTCACTGAGGCAGGGTTCACTAACGTTACCCATAAAATATTACTACTTACAACTTACAATTGTCTGAAAGTAAAACAAGTAGTGACTATTACCAAACCAACCGTTAGCAAGCTTCCAGCTTTCATTTCAACATTTTTCTAGCTTCAAAACCACGCCACTGGGTTTAGCTTGCTTTTTGTGAAGTATCTAGTGTGAAAATGTTTCCATTCTAAAGAATTGGAAATGAAAAGCTTGAGATAAACAGTTGGAGTATGTTGGTATAGCCTTTTCATAAAATAAACTACACTAGTCCTAAAAGCATTGAGAACCGCTTTATTTTAAACTCGCCTGCAGATCAGTTAACTGCAGCCCACTTTTCCACACAGCTGTCAGCTTAATCATTCTAATTCAAGCGCCCTTCGAGCGTAACGCGAAAGATACCAGCCGACAGTATACTTTGTATCAACAAAGGGAAAGTGCGCGCAATTCAGCACGCCTGAGGGAAGATTTTATATCTGCTAGCAGTAATCAGCCCGTGCGGGACAGACTTGCAAATTTCATTCTGCACGCACATCAAAGAAAAACACAGTTTTATGAAGATGCGGGGCGATACGTGTCGTGTTGTACAAACAGCGTGGTTTCTTTACCAGGGTATCACCCGCGAATCAAATTACGTGCAGGTAGATAACGATACGTCAGGCCACACGAACTGCAAGAGACAAATACCAAACCGATGGAATCTAATGAGCTTGTAACGGCGCAGAGCAGGCGAGCCCGTTTAATACTGTGGCGTTTCTCCCGAATTAGATAGCAGCTCTAATTTAAATTTTCCATTACGCTGAATTTGAATTTCTCGTGATACAACGCTAATTACTCTTTATTTTTCATATGTTTGGGCACTTGAGGTTACAAACACGTGGCGATAATATCAGGCAGGTATTCCAGCTGAAATTAATTCGTACGTAAACATGTTGCGCTGAATTCACGTTGCATTGCAAATTGCGGACATTCATTTAAATACGGAATTGTAATAACAGTGCACAGGAAACACATAAAAATTCAGTTCATCATGCTACTAAAAGCAGCGCTGATTACTATGGACTAGTTAAAACTTTCATCTTTGTTAAATTACACAAACAAAAATCAAATCGCCTTTAGGAACAACTAAAATCTGACAACAGCAATAATTCTATTTAAGTATACTGCAGAGTAAACTCTATTTTGTTGAAGTATTTTGTCAAATTATGTAATTAGTTGACTGTAAGTCTCCTCCCTCAGCCAAACTCTTCGTTGTACCTTTCCCTTCGTCCCACTGATCTCCAGAATGAATTTATCCACTCTTCAATCTACATGATTCTCTTTACATCGCGTGATCCAATTATTCAACGATCTTTTAGGCCTGATTCTTCCCACTCAGTTACAGTAGGTGATCATTTCAATCCGTTTTTTCAGTTTTTAGTGTATTTCCGTATGTTAACAAATTTAGTTATCAAATTATGGATTTAGCTGATTATGCCACTCCCTCTAACATCAACGAATGAAAAACGGCAAAATGCATACTTACGCAACTTTTGATAATGTATATAGCAACTGGTAATAACATACCTTCCTGACTAATAGGTGATAGTCACACGCCTTCACAAACATCTCGTTACCTGCTGTCAGTACAATTCTCATAACAACCACATTAACTGTAGGTACTACTAATATTTAAAATACACTATTCAAACGTTGTTTATTGACTCGTGATATAATCTAGCCGAATGCAACTCGTGTCTTCTCGATTATCAAATCATTTCTGTTTTCACTCGATATATTGTTTTAGACAATCATGCGACTCCGAAGGACAATATTTATCTCGTGTAAACAGAAATGATTATTTGATAATCAAGAATCCACTAGTTGCATTATATATGAAAATACCTTCTTCAACCACATTCTCCATCTAATTTCTTCATCTACCCGTCATCTTCCAGGATTCTTTCTTTCATCGCGTCATCCAATCTTTTAGGTCTTTCAAATTGTTTTTCTTCCCATTGAGTTGCAGGATATGATCTTTCCAATCAAGTTCTCATATATTCCTGTCTTCCCACCCTCCATCTTCTAGGATTCTCTTTCCAATCCATGTATGTCTTCTTGTTCTACGCACAACAAAATTCACTTGTCAAATTATGAATTCAGCTGATTCTAGATCCTCACCTTCAATCAAACTCTCCACCTATCACTGTTCTCCCACTCTCCATCTTTCAGGATTATATTTTCCATCACTGAATTAGTTTTTTCACGAAATTTTGTGTTTTTCCATTTTCCTTCTTTACGTTGAGCTCCAGACTGTGATTCTGTTTTTCATACATTCTTCTACCATATCATTCTCTATCCATCTCTTCACTGTTTATCCTGTTTGTTATTGTGACTCGATAGTATTTCCGTTGTATTAATATATTTTTTGTGTTTTAATCAATATGTAAATCTCTGTGTTCTGCATGTTTTTTTTTTAATTTTGTATTCTATTTCTAATGTGCTATTCCGTTATTGTCTTTTCAACGTGAAGAGTTCTAAGAACGTCCTTCTATTTCATAAAATCCTTCAACTTCATTTTTGTTTCGTATGCTTCTGTTGTTGTCCTCTTAATGTGTATGTACTCGACCCTAATGCATCTTTCTTCCAATTATGTTGTCATAAAACTTTTTCATCTTGTTCTATGACCATCTAGACACTCGCACAATTGAATATGTAGAGGTGCTCATTTCTTCTTCCATTTCCTAATTTCATTTTCAGTTTGCAGAAATGTTTTAATAAAGTTGATGACGTGGACAGTTACTTGTGTACATCTTTCACGTTTGTGATTAAAGTGGAATCTTTTCGATAACAACAACCTAATAGCTATTTAATCGCTCCTATTTGTTTCTGTAGCAAAGTTTCTCTGTACTGATGGAATATTTTGTTGAAGTAACAAATTGTAACATACTTTGTTAATGTTTTAGATTAATGCACCGTCAGTGGAAAGTAAAAAACGGCTACGCAAATCTTTCTCCTTTAAACATGTATATTCCGTGTATATAGGACCAAATTATTTGTTTCGGTGAAAGACATTTCGTTTTAGTTGGCTGAACAGTACCTACCGCGAGACGGGCAACAAATTTTCCATGAAATCTATGGGTTCGTGCCCACCCGAAATGCGAATGAAAATTTAATAAGAAACTATCGTTCGACGCGAGCACAAAAAGCAGCACAAAGGCTTATGTTACAGATAAGAAAATTGAAATGGGCGGTGGATGCGGCAAAAGAAAGTTTCAGCAGATGATAGAAAACAGAAAATGTACGACTCGATCGAGTGCGGTTTTTGTTGAATATGTCTTCCACACAGACAACTAGCTATAAAGGTAAGGCCATCGATTAGCCTATTTCTGGCTCGATTGCCTTTCAGGAGGTAAGAATGCGAGTTAAATGTTCGGCGAACGGAGTTTGCATACTGAACAATACGTGTTTAATAAAGGTTATTTCAGTTTTCAGCGGCTCGAATACGATCCGATAATTCATTGGACATGGAACTCAAACATATCGATTCTACTCGAAGGCATGCGTTCGTGTTCCCAGCGTGTTGGTTTAATTTAGAACAAGCATTATTACGCACGGAACACGAATAACTAATAGGTATAAATTATCGTCTTCGAGCTAAGTATGTTTGTTTTTCGGCAATCATAGTTGTCGTAGGCTGGATACATATAAATATCAGCTGAACCTTCGCCACGCCAAATAAATTAGCTGTGATTAACGGTCTTCAACTTGATAAATTTCCTCAATGAGCTATATAGTCTTCGATAGACTTGTTACAATAATCTCACTTCTGATTACTGTCGTCAGGAATAAAACACAACAACTTGCTAATAAAATATATATAATTTAAAATAGTAACGTCTGTACAGGTTGAAATGTTGCTTAAGACTCAATAGCGAGGACTGGATGTGGGAGTGGAAGTACACACGTTAAATAACCCAAGCCTGCAAAATTTGAAATTTCGGCCGGTGGATCTAAAAATGTCTAACAGACTATAGACTATAAATAAATGGTTTCCGGATCTTATCAGAACAATTATTTTAATATGAAAACGCAAATTTAAAAAAAAAATCTTTCTAAAGTTGATAATTGTGTTGTACATACCTGGATATATACAGGGTGTTTCAAAAAGGTGTTTCCAAACTTGGAGAGGTTATAGAAGACATTGCGGTACATTTTTTTTACATATAAACCCCTAGTCGAAACTGAGCCGTTTTGGCTCTGGAGCGATTCTTGTCCAAAAACTGTGTTATCTTGACAGAAAAAGAATTGAATATTTAGTTAGTTTTTATTACATCAAGTCCTTCGTCTATGACACCCCTGTAGCCACACAAAGGAACTGTTAGAGAGTGTGATGGCAGGCTGTCTTTTCGTGCAGAAAGATCCGCATATGTTACAACTGGTACGCGATTCCATGAATCGAAGGGCACATTTATGTAACGAGGTTAAGGGTCGCCGCTTTGAACCATTGCTAAAAATTTATTATTTTCGCGTTATCTTTAATAAAAATTAACTAAACATCGAAGTCTTTTTCTATCAAGAAGATAACACTACGTTTATGGACAAAAATTGCTCCAGGGCCAAAACAGCTCATTTTCGACTTTTTTACCGCAATGTCTTCCATAACCTCCCTAAACACTTTTTTGAAACACCCTGTATTTTAAGAAGCATATTATAATATCTACTACATATAAACCTGAATATTTTGATCATTCCTTGTACCTATATGTAGTGGTAGCTCTGGCAATAACTAGTACCATTATGTATCATTAAAGGCAGACGATAATTATCTAATAATGCAGGCTATTCTCAATAACAAGACAAAAAGTGTTAGAAGAAAGAGTTATGCTACCACCATTAATATTCATGGTATTCAAATACATAACAAAAGCAGGCCAACAATATATCTAATTTTGAATCGTTTAACTTCTGTTAAAGCAATATGTTTTCCAGCAAGGAGAATCATCAGCTTTCCTTCTATATGCGTGCATAGAAAGACTTAAATGTCATTCGGATGAAACATTCTTGTAAATGGGACGCCTATTTCAAACTTTACAAAAATTGCAGTGATTTTAACATTGTGCCATTCTAATGGTTGGGAAATAAAGTTTTATATGGGTGCATTTCCACGACAAACATCAAAAACTATTTGAACACTGTGTTACTTCAGCAAAAATCGGGATTTGGAGATTTGCATCTGATTGTCCTCGTTAGTGGGTGGATAAATACGCAATTTAAATATGTCAAACTCGCGACCCAGATATGAGTGACGAAACGCTTGGCAACTGCGCAACCAAACAGAAGGCATTTTGATCGAAAATAATTAATCCGCTTTATTTCCGCATAATCTAGCGGAAAATGCGACACTTGTGTTGTTTGGATGCACAAGCGCGCGAGGCGTCGGGCAACTTTAACGAATATTATATTTAAGTCACGCTTGAATATTTCTGCTCTAATAACTCCTGTGTATTCTTAAACAGTCATCTTAGCTCGGAGTTTAGCAGCGTGTAGTTTCCCTGCAGACGGTTTATGCATATAAAAGTTTAACTTGCAACTTCCATGTGCACCAAACGGTCATAACTTTACCGCTTTAAAGCGAAAACTCCCGCCATAGGCATAATGCTGTATATTAAGAAATACATGAGCTTCGTTTTAAAAGTTTACGATACTTCTTGCGCTGTAAAGTTACCAACAACTGAGAAATTATGCAATCAGGCACCGAATTTATGCGACAGTTGCCTGCAAAAATTGCAACAATCTAGCACATGCAAAATGTATATGTTATTTTAAATATCTAGTGCAAATGCATTAGCTTTTAAATCAACGACAGATATGCTACGAGAAATGCGAACTGGCTTCTTAGTTAAAAATAATTTGCATAGTTTGACATTGATTTATTGTTAGAATGAAGAAGGAATATTTAGAAGTGTTTCGTCAATTCTTAAAAATACCTAAAACAGCTGTTCATCTGAAAAAAAATGTAAAATCATGTACTACAATGGTTATATTTAGATGTCCAGGAAAGTCAAATGTGATGTAGCCTACGGTGTTTTTGTGTTTTAGAATCCCGTCTCTTGTCTTGCTGAGAAACGGCCTACAGGGCATAAAAGCGTTATTCTTGGCGTGTGAAAGACAGTCGAGTTCAGCACTCTAGCTTCACCAGCCGAAACTCTACCCACTTGAAGCCACCCGCCAGTCCAGCCGCTCGTCCGCGAAGTTCGATTTCCAGAAAATTCTGCTGACCCCAACACTAATTGAAAAACCCACTAAAGAGGTTCTGTCCTCTTCTACAACGAGAAAATCACCTACTGGTCTGATTTCAGGCTCTATTTTGAGAGAGCCCGTTAGGGAATCCCTGTCGCCTCTATCGTCGAGTAAAGAGCACTTGCTGTTCCAGCTTGAAGCCCGAAGCTGCCGCAGACTCTGGGATAGTGGCTACAGAGATAAATACAACATCCTACGTAAGTCGTTTTCACCGCGGAATTGATAACCTTGGTTTTTCACCATCAAAACTCGACTTACTTGATGAAGAAGCTCACTTTCTGCCCTAAAAGATGGTTCTACACCCTCTCGAGGCGCAATTATAGCACCTAGCAATACTCCAAAGGCTGCTGCCGCTCGGACTTCTGCCAAGGTAAATTCCATTTCATATATAGCCCACCGAGCTTCACCCGCTGGTAAGTCACAATCTACATCACTGTCACAGCCCCTCATAACAGGACAAACCCCTCCAGGTGTATTAATTACTTTCAAATCCATATATAAAAGGTACCGACCAGCCCGGTATTTTGCTTACAAGCGAAACCTTGTGCGTTTCATAATAGTATTTTACAGTAGAAGTCCGTTAGGATAGTCTTTAAGGCTGAGCCAGAGAGTTTCTGAGACGATCTCGAAGAGCGAGTCGAATAATGCTGGCGAAGCAGTAAAGGCCTTAACGGGCGTGTGTTGTACAATAGTTTTTGCAATATCTACATATAATTCGGTTCTTTTTCTAATTTATTTTCACTTATAATACCATGAGTAGTGAAAGTTGTGTCGACTATTTTTGCGGTGGTGTCACGAATGTCCATTGCGCTTTGGTACGATTAGGAGCAGTGCGCTAGCACGAGTCCTAATCCTAAGCGCAATTGACATGAGTAGTGATACCACCGCAAAAATAATCTACTTAATTTTGACTAAGAATGGTATTCGAAGGACTATTTAATGAACCAAACTACTTTTTCAAATTAGTTTTCAGTAAATCTAGCAACAAACTACGCAATTTCTATAGTAACAGAACACTAATATTGACTAGGAAGATATATCCACTGATATTTTTTTGATTGGTCAAGAAACGTCAGAATTCTGGATTTTCATTAGTTATTTTTTGATAGATGACAGGTGAATTAAATAGTCATCAAAACTAGATTTGTGTAATAATGTTTCAGAATGATTGAGAGTGCGTAGGACGTTGCAACAGTTGTTTATAAATGTTATTTCCAATTTTGTGTATGGCTGTAAGCAGATGACAAACGTCACTTTGACTTTTGGTACACAATTTAGCAGTCCGTGGTCTTTACGGACACTTTTTATGGCCTGCGGCCTTAAAGAGGTTGCTTACCTAGTAGTAAACAGTCCTTAAAGAAATTTTTAACCAGTGGGTATTACAAAAATTATATTTCCAAAGTTTTCCGTCGCGCATGCAGGGCCATCTAGGACGCGTATTGTTAGAGAGACAGGCCCTCATCAAGACGCGTGGTGTTGGTATGTACCTACGCAAGAACTCCCGAAACTTCCAGAAACTCGAATGCAGCATTTTATTTCCTGTTTTGTACATAATATTGTATAATTAATTCTAATTTAAGAGCTTTTAATTTGTATGCATAAAGACCAATATGCGTATATTATTGAGACTACTCTTATTCTATTCTACTGGAAAAAAAACGAACTGTTGGTTTACTAGGTTACCATTAAGAGCAACTAATTGCGACAAGTAATTTGCCAAATTTAAGCTGACCTGGGCAAAAAAGCATATTTCAATTATTACAACCTCCAGTAATTAATGCACTATTACCTCTCTTTATACACGACGTACACTTAATGGCAATTATACGGCACTCAGTCGAAATCGTAAAAAAACCCGTTAAGCGCTTGAACCCTAGTCAAATTTCCATCCTCACTGCTAACCTACCACTGTAAGCCCTATCGAAGGAAATTCGGTAAACATGGCCAGCCACCTACAGAGAAGATCACTTTTTCATCATATTCGTTGGCATACACATCCAAATGGTCATGTTGATGTTGCTGGGAGACAGTGGCTGGACGAAGACCTTGGTACAAGCTGGCATTGCAAGTTTCGGAACAACCAGTCATGACACCAAGACCCGCCATCCGATGATAATGATGTCATGCAAGCAGTCAGGTCCCCTTATAAGGAATGATGTGAAAAATTAGTAAAGACTCAGTTTGGCTATTGGCTAAAGACTGTCATTCGAGCTTCTCTTGCTACGGTACATTCGATCACTTCGTGAAGGTATTTTGGAATGACAGGCAATCTAGGAGCAGCCGTTAGATGGCAGCAGGGCCAAAAATATGTCAAGACCACTACAGAGATTGAAGAACAGGCCTATGCTGACAACACTGGACACCCTCACCACGACCAGAAATCTAAAGTGCAAGAAGATTTCCTGAAAGCTTTCAGGGCACTTGTGGCAGTTTTGCACGAAATGGGGAGTTCATTTCTAGAACACAGCCAAGGCCTACTAGGTTTGACACAAAATACATAAAAGATACCAAAGTGGCTGATATTGTGAGAAGGATTGAGACCATTGGTAAGGATGAATGCAAACAGTCTATCTCTTTCGCATATAATATTATAAGCATTATTATTATTTATGCACTAAACAGAAAAAACAACTGCGGCATCTCATGTCAAGCTTATACTCCATTTTTTCACCCATGAGAACCATGTAGCCCGCCCGATCTGTTAAGCGGAAGAAAAATGTGAATTGGAACTAAAGCAGATCTATTTAAATGCCCGTTGTGCACCATACATTTATGCTCCCCTCGAGAAGAGGAACCGCATCGACCTTACTGCAAGCTGCTATGAGGTGGAAGATGGGGAAAGGTGGGAGAAGAAGGATAGCTCCATCTGGTGTGATACCAAGAACTCGAAGGACTTCGAGTCAATGATAACAAAACCGATTCTTTGTTTTCTTACCAGACAAAGTGTCAAGCAATTAACTGGAGATTGATCGCTTCTGAGTTCCAGAAAAAAAAAGTTTCTCTTGTTAACTTGCAAACGCCATAAAAAGATTTTCTTAATGATAATATTTAATGCTGTAATTACAAAAAAAAAACCACAGAATCACTAAATGGATGCTTTCGGAAATATTCTCTGTGGATAGTAATAGTAGATATGTTGGATAGAATCTTGAAAAGTTGTTCTTGCCGATCGGTGTCATTTTCACTATTTCTAGAACGCTATAAATTGTTCCCTTTTTTTCAACAATTATTATTCTTTTATGCAATATATGCATTGTCTAGTTTTCTCTTCCAATTAAGACATCGGGGTCATTTCCAGTTTTACACACTTCTTTTTCATAAGTAGATACAAACTGGTGGTCAAAGTGTGTACTTTTTTATTACATTTATCTTCTCGCAGTTTAAAGTTTAGCTTGGATTATTTACATTAACACGTCGCGATTCAATCAAATGTTAGAACTGAAATGTTTCTTGGAGCGCTTGGTGAAAAAAAGGATTTAAAAACCGACTTTAAAACTGCTGCCGCTTCTAAGCTCTTTTCTGGAACTACTTAGAGATGACACAGGAAGAGGCATATTGCGGAATGCTGTGCCCTCTTCCATGCTTCGAGAGCTTAACAAAGTAATTCACGTGGCATTTTACTCTCATTTCGCTCTAAATTCACATCGCCTTGCGCGTCTGTCGATTCTATGACTTGAATCAAAACTGGATGCCCTAAAAAGACCTAATTCGGTTACTCGAATTTTACTGGAATAAAATGAAGGTCCGGCAAACACCCCGAAGTTCTCGGTTGCGAAGAAATCGCTTTTTCTAGAGTGCCGTGCACGTCTGCTGAAAGCCCTTAAGCGTAAACAGACTTTAGGAGTAACAGTAGGGCTGCTTAGCCCTACGAGAGTTCTTAATCTTGTTTAATTGTGCAGCAGCCTCTCAAGCAAACTAGGTTGTGATGGTCGACTTAGGTTTTGCGTCCCTCGGCCGGCCGGTTGCGAAATGCCTGGGATGGGGTCAAATTTGCGCTGAAAGTTCATAAATGTACTACACGAAGGAGACAAAGTAGTAGCTTGTGTACTTAGAGCGAAACTTCGGCCTAAAGCTTAGCGAAGTTCCGTTTAAATTCTGCTCAATATTTCAAAGCTCCCGAAAGCCTGCTTTTGGAAAACAACCAAAGTAAATACAGTCAGCTTTAAGTGTGCTACAAAATTCAGATTCTAAGAGTAGGGTTTAACTCGATTAATTTTTACTTATAGGGAATTCACCGAATTTAAATAACCCAAAGGTGACCTATAAGCATACCTAAAAACAAATATCAACCAAAAACTCATCTTGATATCAACTAAATTATGTTTATGGGTTGCAGGATATTAATCCTTTGATTACATATACAAAAGTAGGCTGGTAACTAAGTCAGAACTGATCTGTACGGTAATAGTCCATTACCGTACATTGCAACCGATAAACTATTGAACAAATCACGGAGGTTATGAATCATAACATTCCTAGATATGTTAATAGCTATTACGTGCAGAATATATTCAAGGGTAATACCACAAATAGTGGATATATTTTTGACAAATATTTTGCCGTTTCCCTATAAATTATTGCGTTTAAATTTCACGAAACAAAATCCTATCAAAAGTGTGATTTTGTTGAGTGAAATTTGCAATAAAATCTATGGAAATGGCAAAATATTTTTTAAAAATATATCCACTTCGAGTGGTATTTGGGATTACTATTTAACAATATCAATACATAACGATTAACTTTATTGAAAAATAATCCAACAATTAATATTCATCCTCAATTAAATTCAGCAGAATACTTCCAAAACACAACATTTAATAGCTATTTACGCAACAAGTGCTAAAAGTTGAGGTTTATACACGAGACATGAAAATTATGAAACGAAGCCGAAGGCTGAGTTTCATAACATGTCTCGTGCATAAACCACTTTTAGCACGAGTTGCATACAATATTTTTTCGACGACCTTAAATTTACTGTTACTAATCCATAAATGTCGATTTAACAAAGGTTTGCATCTACGACAGTTATAATTGATGTCATAATAAACAGTAGCCCTTGACGAGCAAATAAATGTTTGTGGAGCCAGTTAGTCAGTTATCCAAGGTAATTATTAATACTACACATCTGACTGTATTCATAACATAACGCTTTAATTGTTTAAAAAACACTTTACCTCTAATGCAAGAAGTAACTAGAATAACTTTTCAACGTCACTTCCGAAATTGTGGTTTATAACCTCACTTCACTTTATACCATACATGCGCTAAAAGTAAACAGCTGATCTCTTTAAACACGCTCAATTATAAAACGTCACTTTTAGTGAAACAAGCTAGTGCTAAAAGGCCTACTTTTAGTAGTGGTCGTAGAAACATTTTTTTAATGCAAGCCAAACTTTGTTCACACAGTTTGTTAGTGTTTAGTTTTACGTAACCTAGCGATATCGCTAAGGACAGAACATCGTTGCTAAGCGATATTTCGCAACAAGGCTATTTATTTTTTGAGTACGTACATTGTTTTGTGAATATTTTGCATGGTGCCCAATATTCAGTGATATACTGCTGTTATTGGTTGAAAAAAGCAAATGTCTGCAATATGATTGGGTTATATGTTATAGTTTGAATAGTCGGGGATATTTCTTCAGCTGTAACTGTAGTAAACAATGGAAAATGCCCTATTTATCCACCATTGTTGCGCTCATGTTTTTATCCCATCAAATTCTTGCTGACCACTTCTTTGATATCATAATTGCTTTAGTCATTCATGCTTTGGTGTTATTACAGGTCACTATAGTTGCTCCCAACTATCAAGTATCCAACAATTTTGAAGGGAGATATCTCAAAATTACCTTTATCAGACTCAGGCTCTTTGATAAGCTGTAATCTATTATAAAAAAAACAAAGGTATATGCGGCGTAACTAAAGTGATATTTATTGTCAACAAATTCAGACAAATAACATACTTCGTGATTTTGTACCGAAATATATAGACTCAATGATATCCAAAAACAACGTAATTGGGGCGAAACCAAACAGTAAACTAACGACATGTACACGTAGCATTCACAGCGTAACGTATGTAATTTCTAATTCTAAATGTAAGTTGAACGTACAAACAAAGTGCAAGGTACATAAGAAATGCGCGTATGGATCACTACTCCATTGATGCATAAATGGTAAAACCGGCATAAGCAGCAAAATTTAAATATCATAAGCTCATAAACTTATTCACTTTTAATACATTTTGAGTTGCGGCAAAATATTTATTTACAGTAAAGCAAGGCTTTGGTGTAGCTGTTGAATCCAGCGTTCTACGAAAACGAAGTCAAAGGGACAAAACCGCAACTAGAAACTCCAATCTATCAAATTCACAAACCAAAATCTCAAACATCTATCAACACAAATATCCATAACTGCAAACAAAAATAAATCCATAATCCAAAATGAAAAAGAAAAAGAAGCCTTCTGCTGTAAATCGTCTGATCATTCTCTCCCCAGCTCTACGTAGCATAATCAGAAGGTGAAGATTTACCAAAGACATCCTAAAAACCTGCGACCTCCAATAGATTCATCCGCTGGTACATTTTCCCAAATCGTATACTAATCAACCATAAAGAAAAGGAAAAATACCTAAGGGATATCATTCACTAAATTCCAGAAAGGGTTAGGCGCAAAGTTTATGGCGATTTCGATTTTTCGGTTCGTTTGGAAACCAAAGCAAAACCGATTAATCGGACGGAATTTACTAAACGATCGTGCCAACACTTATAGCAATCAAACGCACAACTTCGTAAAGCAGATTATCTCAATACGCCAAAACCTAACAGAAACATTTCATTCGAGCAAATAATCCAAACAATGTAGTATTGGGAATGAACTGTTAAATAAATTTACAAGAGATAATGCCTACCGCACTCGAATGTCAACATGTCAAAATAAACACTCACAC
The DNA here is from genome assembly GCA_940337035.1 of Agriotes lineatus. Lineage (NCBI taxonomy): Eukaryota > Metazoa > Arthropoda > Insecta > Coleoptera > Elateridae > Agriotes > Agriotes lineatus. The sequence goes on along the minus strand of OW679194.1, from coordinate 9,455,249 downwards.
CCGTATGGATAGTCGTTCGCCAGCGATCCGCCGACGAAACGCCGGAGTTTCGGTACGCGCCGTACGAGAATTACATTGCATAGTCGCTCGCCGGTGAAACAAAGGATGCGCGTTATACCATGGTTTTCGGCGGAGCGCTGGCGAGTCGCTGGCGAACGACTATGCATACGGGTGTCAGTTTGTCAAGTAAATATTGAGTTTTCAGGAAATTAGCCCAAGTAACTCTCTCAGAAAGAGTTTAACAAAACCAGAAAATACCACATAACACGATGAGGAAAATGCAAGAGTCACCTACACCTGCAATTCTGAATGTCACCTCTTGACAGAAAATACATCTATCTCCTTTCAATATGCATTGCCAATAAGTAGATTTTAAGAGGAAGCTAAGGTGAGTGAAATCAGTAGGGCTAACGTTAGTAAATAAGGCAAAACTAAAGGCTAACGTCAAAATGACCGGAACATCACTCTATGGTAAGCTTGGTTACATCTATCGTATTAAATCATCCACAATCTCGTACTAGTTGAAGAAATGTGTGTCAATATTTTTGATTTTCACGTAACCAACAACCTACACCTGCAATCAGTAGAAAATTAAGAAAGGATTGACGTTTAATAATTAGTTAACTCGAAAGCTAAACGCACACTATAGTTCAACATGCGTGCTCAGAAAAAGAAAACCTTTTCAGTCAAAGCTAAATATAGACGTGACGCTGCCGTGCTTACAAACACAATATTTAATTCTGAAAGGCATGAATTTTCAAAACCGATCGTTGTTTCGATAAAGAGCTTCCTGATGTGCAATTACGCTTAATACCAGCCACTAATTAAAATTAAATAATTAACTAATTATTACTAATTGCAGCTCTAACCGTCCAATTATCCACTCGAAAGGTTATAAGTCGGAATCGAACATGCAAAGGCATTAAAAAACGCAAGAGCGGGCCCTAAACACACACTTTTCGGTTCTACTCGAGCGCCGTGAGCCCAAATTGTTGCTGCACTAGAAGCTTACAGTTTAAAGCATACCCGAGCTTACTGTAGGAGCGAAGGGTGCTAAAATAGTAACCACAACTAATCTTTTCGCGTAGCCTAAGCCCGGCTGAAACACCGACCCTTTCGTTTCTTATTAATGTTATTTGCGTGCCATACTCGTAATGAATTTCGCGAATAGCGCATGCTAGTGCAGGCGAGTAATTTAAAACTAAGGGATTTATCTGTTGCTGCCCTCGAAATTCGGCCCCATGTACCTAGCTTGTAATCAACTTTGAATGGAGCTGCTTGGATATGCATAGGCTGCGGTAACGACGTAAGGGCGTTATTAAAAATTATGGAAACTAAAATTATTCAACGTATGCCTCGCCTAGTCTTGGTGGTGGCAGGGTTGATCAGGAATGCGGAGAAATTGCAAGGATGGGGTGGGAAACTAACCGTTACGAGCGTTAAGGATGTAGTACTAGGAAAATATATTATAATTTATGTACCTAATTTTAACTAATACCACTATTTTAAAGATCAACAAGTATTCCTTTAACTGCTCGCGACGTTATTAATTATTTAAGGTAAGTATTACTAATCTTAGTGTTTTCTCTCTTTTCCTTTTTTATCTTCGGTTCTTATGTGCAGAAGGTCGTGATCTTGGATCAGCCTAAAGTCGTTACTCTGCAAACTAAGTATGTCTTTACATCTGTCTTTGTTGTTTGTATAGGAGGTGCCGTTTATGAAAACATATTGGTGTTTTCTTTTCTTATATGGACTCACGGCGGTTGTCTTCTAGGCTTGGTATCCTATAATTTTGTTTGGAATATTAATCTCCCTGCAGTGTTTGCATCTTATTGAGTGACCAAAGTGCTTCAAATAGCAGTACTTCATATAATCGTTTGTCCTTCTAGCAGTCCATACCGTACGTAGTATTCTTCTACAGAGTCGAGGATTGGACACCATCTTATGCAAAATGAGAGAAACTTATGCTTCAACAATTTTTATCTCGCTACTTAGTGTTATAATACTGTCTTCTATTATCTCCATCGATCACCAGGCACATTTCCAGTTATCTCAAAGTTCATTTTCTGCTTACCCCATTGAATAGCAGGGCTAACAATGTTCTATATTTGTATTAAGCGAGACCTAGTCTGATTTTTTCTGGTCAAGTTAAAGTTAACATCTAAACTAGGGTTTTTACTTTCCCTTTCTAAAATACTTTGGAAAACCGCTAAGAACAGTTAGAAAGCGTCATCTCAATATCTTAAGTTAGACAACTTCGTGCTTTCTATTGCAAAGCCAGTAGCCTACTCGTCGAAAGTTCTATTAATGATGAATTCCTCATAACCCATAAGTTTTAAATAAAAATAAAAGAAGTATGCATTTTTGATTAGCTCTCACAGATTTTAAATGAATATGAATAGTGGATACATCTTCGCCTAGTTCTTCTTTTCTCTCTCACAGGTGTATTAGAAGCACAGCCATTTTCCTGAATAGACACGTTAGTATGCAGACTAGTGTCATATCTATACACTCCTACAAAATTCCATGCTGCCCATTTTTTTTCTTTATGTCTTATCCTTTCGGAACATTGGTAACCATCACGTTGATTTAAATTTAATCGGCAGCCAATCTGAAAAATGTGCTTGTTTTTATATTATACCAGTCGTGCACGTTCTTCAACCACGATGTTTTTCTTCGACCTGAACTACGTTTTCTTGCTATTTTGCCTTGCATAATATTTTGCAGCAATCTATATTTCCTTCCCATCATGACATGTCCGAAACCTGCAAACTTTCTTCTTTTAGTGGTGCCTATAATCTCGTTGTTCGTATTTAAAAGTTCAAGTATTTCGAACTCCGTTTGCGGTTAGTCGCTTGGTGGATCAAATAACTTAGCAATCACAGTTGTCGGTCCCAAACCCGGATAAAATATGAAGGTTGAGGCAATATGCCAGCAATCTATTCCCGCGAAAAATTATAGAAAACGCTAAAACATCTCATAGAAGCGCCTCGAAACAGCTGGATTTGAAACAAAAAGGTATATAGAACAGGTCTTGAAAACTTGGTACTGAAAATGTGGACGGGGTATTCCCATAAATGATAAAACACTACATTCATTAATGTTTGAGAACGACTAGATTGTGTCTGCCCAAGAAGAAGAGAACGTGATATGTGCCTACGCAAACTTAAAGAAGAATATGAGAAATGGGGTTTAAATATACATTTTTAAAAGACATGTGCGTTGAAGAACGAACAAACAATATACAAATAGGAGAAGATGCAATCAAGGCATGCACGAAATATAGATATTTAGGGTCGATTATTAGAAAGGAAAGGATATACAGGAAAAAGTCTTAAAAGGAGAAAAGCTATAAGAGCACAAAATGCGCCGATCTGAAACAAAAACCTCACCAAGAAAACAAAAAGAAATATATTTAAAGCTATTATCGAAAGTATAGCAACTTATGGCGGGGAAATGTAGCTAATAACTAAGACAGTCCGAGATAAGAACAGTGGAGCTAGATTATATGCATAGATGACTACAGTATAATCGCAGAGATAAAATAAGAACAGACAGAGCCAATACCCTAGCCTTCGAAAGTTTTTCTAATGATGTACCGGAAGTGCATGAGTCTATCTAAATCGACACGTTAGTAAGCTGATGGAGCACGGGAGCCGTGCTCAATTTCATTAATTATATACCAGAATTGGAAAATAAAAAATCTTCCTTTGTACTATTTCTTGATTTAAGCAAGGCGTTCGACTGTGTCTCAAAAAGCATTTCACTCGATAAACTGGAGTATTCCGGTTGCAGGGGAGTAACTCTAAAACTAATGTCGTCCTAATTATCTGACAGATCTCAATGTTGTGTATTTTGCAAATGTCAATATAGCCAGATGTCTTTAATTCAACATGGCGTCCCACAGGGAAGTGTATTGGGACCGTTGTTATTACTTCCTTTTACAATAAAGGAAGTATTGGATTCAGTCAAAAAAATTGATGTAAGATAGGTCATTTTTCAGTTGAATACTTCTAAAAAGGGATTTCTTTTGTTTTTTTCTATTTATTTTATTAACTCCTAGTTTCAATAGAACACCCGGTATATTATTGCATTTTTGAATTCAGCCTAAAATTCTAGAGAAAATCGGTCTCTTCAACTAACGCTCTATTTTGTACCGTTTTTGTAGAATTTGTATTTTTTGAAAATTTTTGACAAATGCTTAAAAATTCAAAATCAAATTTTTGGCTAATTATAAGATCACTGTAAAAGGAAGTTGTGTGCGTGTATCACACCAGATTTTTTTAAATCTATGTTAACGAGTTTCCTAATGCCATCCCAGTTTTCACAACTTTATTTGCAGGCGATACGACCTTTGCAAACCACATAGATCACGAAACTCTTGTCAATCAATTACAAACCAACATTATTAACCAAGCCTCCGATTGGTTCAAGGCAAATAAGCTTCGTTTAAACCAAAATAAAACTACCACCTTACTATTTTCAAATAAACAAAATATCTGTGAAACCGTAAAATTTTTAGGTCTTACCTTGGATAGCAAACTAACTTGGCAGGCGCATGTTGACAATTTTTCAATTAATTTATCAATAACGATCTATGTAATCGGATAAATGAGCCCACTAGATGCAAAACTCAATATATGCACAAAATACAAAAAATTGGGTATTGGTATCAATGGATTCGTTGTTTTAAGGACTATAGCATAGTGAAATATTAAAGATGCACAATCTTGCATTTTACATTGTATATGCTTGTAAAAATCGATGTCAGATGCAAAACTCAGTGAAAAAGTGAGCATGTTAGATGTGTTTTTATTTTGACCAATCACGACTCAAAATGCACGTCACATGACCCTGTCCTCTTCTTGATATGACAGGCGTTTATTGATACTTTGTCAAAGAACCATTACTGAATTTACTGGAGAAGGGACCCAAAATTAGAATTCTACAAAATTATTGATTGTACTAAAGAAGCTGCAGACGAAGAAATCCAGGAAGAAGATACTGAAACTGACAACGAACATTTCAGAGAAAATGAAGAGCTGCAACTTTAAACCGTCAAACTAAAATTATTTGTGTACTTTTACTTTTTATGTTTCTTTTTATTTCGTTTGTTTGTTTGTAATGGACAAGGTCTAAGCATGTGGAGTATCAGGTACCTTAGACACCGACTGCTTTAGTCATATGGTCAAAGTCCTAATTAGAATTTTGCCGAGACTAAGGAGTTCCAAACCTAGCAAGGGATCTTTTTTATGCTACACATCGTAGTAACTTGGGATCCACGGCTTTACATCACTTTCGAATGATGGCGTTCTGTAGAGGTTTTCATCTGCATTATTTTGTTTTAACTTTTCACGTAAAAAATAAAAATAGTTCTACCAAAAATATAATTTTTGGTACCGTGTTAATTAAACAATCTGTACAAAGTCAATTGCGCATTGGTAAAGGTAAAACTTTTATTGACGATTTCCATTTGTGGTAGTGCGATCTATTGAGCCACTTTTGCAGGTCGAGTAGTGTAACAAACACGACGTAACAATTTTTTGCCTCTAGCACAAATTCACTAACAGTGTAAACGCAGAGTTTTGTATCTAGTGGGCTCAAATAAAGAATCGAGTAAGCTTAGCGGCTGTCTTTATTGCATACCACGCATTATTTCATAGTGTAATGGCGTACCGTCTCATAAATTGGGGTAACTACACATATTAAAAAAAATATTGTACAAAAAAGTGCTTTGAGAGCGAGTCAATTAGACAGTTGTAAACCATTGTTCAAAAAATTTAACATATTAACGCTACCGTCAGCAATACGATATTGCAATTTATTACACATAAAATAACATTATGGAGATTACGCAAAAAACGGCGATGCCCATGGTTACGACACTCGCAGTCGAGGCGGTATACAGGTTCCGCAGCAGAGATTATCGTCCACTAAACGAAATAATTTCGGAATCGGATTATTTAATTCGCTCCCTATTCTCAAAAATGGTGTGCGGAAAGTTCGTTCCCCACATTTCGTTCCCCACATTTCGTACCCCACATTTCGTTCCCGGGATATTTCGTCTACCCACATCTCGTACCCGGAAACTTCGTTCCCGACCAGGCTCAATTTGTCTCCTAGATTGCAGGGTGTTGAAAAACGAGTGCAGCGATCGGAATGCAGTTAGAAAAATAAGAGATATTTTAATTAATTTATTTATTATAATAAACTTATAAGAACTATATACAGTATGACGCCGGTTTGAGTTTACAAGAGGGAATTAAATTCTATTTTTAGTTTTACATAAAAATGTTATAGGAATTATAATTCCTGCTTGGTTTGTAGAGAATTTTAAGAAAATTTTCAGTTTATCAAAAACAAGTCGGCCTTGATAGTTAAGCAAAAACTATTTTCTTTTCAGGTAAACTACCCTTTTTGTTCATGCTACGGCAAAATATTACTACGAAAAGTTGTCCAGAACGAGAAATTATGGCCCTATACAAAATAGCGGGAAGATACTTAGATTAAACCGTCATTTTTAATAAATACAATTTATTTTGTTTTTAGAAGTTTATTATAATAAATAAATTAAAATATCTTTCATTTTTAACTGTATTCCGATCGCTGCACTAGTTTTTCAACACCCTGTAATCTAGGAGACAAATGGAGGTAACTCGGGAACGAAGTTTCCGGGTACGAGATGTGGGAAGACCAAGTATCCCAGGAACGAAATGTGGGGTACGAAATGTGGGGAACGAAATGTGGGGAACGAACTTTCCGCATCCCCTCAAAAATACCCCAACAAAACTCTTCAAAGTTAACCTTAAAAAACATCTTCTGGCCAATGTCTACTATGAACTTTCCGATTTCAGATTTGTTGAATATTAAGACTGTCTTGTTTTATTGACTATAGTATTTTGTTGCTACTTTATTTTTCTGTATATAACTGTTTCATTTCTGTAAATGCATTGTATTTTTTATATTTTAACGAAAATTGTGACATATCTAAGCACAACGGTGTATACAGGGAGTTTATTATAACGCGCAATATGTGTAAATGCGTTTATTTTAAAATGCAATATGGAAACGCTACTGAATATGTAAAAACATAATATATTGTACGGAGGAAGAAATTCTGTTGATCAAATAGTATAAAGACTTCAGTTTACAGCAAGTATGTGGGCTATTACATGCCCTGTTGTTATTTCTGATGCTTATTTGTCAATACAAGTGCGGTTCATACATTTCATTTTAAAATAAACGCATTTATGCTTAGAAACCACTAGTAACAATCAAGTCCTTATGGAAACGGGAATGCCACATTGCGCGTTATAATAAATTCACTGTATTATGATGAATAATAAATACTACTACTACTAAGATGGAGAGTATCCTCTGTATACGTTACACAACCTCACGATTCCTTTTGGAAAACCAATAAACCAGTCGTCAAAAGCATTTTTAGTAATGTATTCCTCATATATGTCTAGTAGAAATTGAGAGAGGTTACTTCTTTGACTATTTCCTCTTCTCTCTCTTGCAGATATTAGAAATGCATCCATATATCTGAATAAACACGATAATAAGCAGGACAGTGACGTCTATACCTTAAATTACACAACTGCATCTTACTTATTGCGAATCCAATTACTCAGTGGTTAAAAGTTATAATGATGTAGTCCCCATATATGTTAAATCGATATGGAGAGAGAATGCATCTTTGCCTAGTTCTCTTTCTCACATTTACAGGTATTAGAAGCACAGCTATCTATCTAAATTGACACGTTAGTGAGCAGGATAGTGCCATCTCTAAATCTAAAGTTGCGAAGCCAATAGACCAGTCCTAGGCAGTAATTCTATATATATCCCTCATAGATGTTAAACCGACAATGGGAAAAAATACAGCTTTGCGTAGTTCCTCTTCTCTCCGATATAGGTATTAGAAATGCAGCCGTCTATCTGAACAGACACGCTAATACGCAGAAAAATGCCGCCTCTATATCTTAGATTACATTCATGTTACCTCATGCGAAGCCAATAACCCAATCTGTTAATGAACGGGGAAAATACGTCCCCTGTTTCCTCGTCTCTCATACAAGTATTAAAGATGCAGTCGTCTATCTGAATAGACACGGTTGTTAAATCAATGTGGTGAAATGGTGTGGAACCCTCAGTTCCAGTTGAGATAGTATTGTGGCTTGCCAATGCACCTAGATCAGCACATTCCCACCACCCCAAAAAAATATTCCCACTGGGGGAGATTTTCCAATACGCCTAGATCGCTAGAGTACCATAGTTTATCCAATTTTATGATTTATAATAGTCAATGTAGCACATATATAATGGCTTAGTAGTTTTGCCCAAGTAAATAATTATATTTTCCGCCGACCACTACGAAAAATGCCAAAAATGACATGGCTTGGTGTTACCGAAAGTGACACATTGCACAGGTCACCTGAAAAGGTCACGTGGAGCGTGCGTTTTCAGTCTTGAAACACTAGTGCGACATGGTCTCCCGTAGCAACTAAAATGCGCGAGAGCGTCACGGCCAATTCGGCATGAAACAGCGCGCAAGTCGCGAAACAAGCCGGTTCAAAAATCTAGTAAGCTAATGTCACAGAAATAGTATGACAATTTAAGTTGACTTTTAAATAGTAATTGTTTTATTTTGCGGTTAAAAGTGGTAAATTTGCTTTATATTATAAAGAATCAATAGTATATTGGTGGTCGTCGGAAAAGTATAGTGTATAACACGTGCTGATTGGATATTTCACACTTCTGCGCAACTATTGCATTCGTGTGAAATATCCAACTTTCAGCACTAGTTAGACAATATACTATTTCACTGAGGCCTCGAACTTTTGTAAAAGTAAAACTTGAGTATTTTAGATAAATCTGTCAAGAAAGATAAGCATGTTTCCTACCGTTTTTATGTAATGCAGTCAAGATGTATGTACTGCAATTCTCAGGCAACCTGCATATTGCCAACATGCTTTGATATACTCTGTAAACGACGTTGAACTAGTCAGCGCCCAAGAGTTCGTCGGCAAGCTCGTATATAACAAGAGACTTTTACTTCGACACGAAGTGTACGAAGTATTGAAATTCCCTCATATCGAAAACCACTCTGAGTCAAATATCTCTAAAATTCGAGCCAACCGACTAATGAACCCACTATATCAAATCTCCGTCTCGGCGGTGCCGATCTTTTGGTGAAGATCCCAGCCCACTAGACCAATCCCCAGTATTGGGGGGGGTGCCTAAACGTGCTGTGCGGGGGATGTATGTTCGTATGTGTACACGATTCCGGTCGCCAGGAACCTTCCTGAAGTCTTGGATCGTTTTCATACGATAGGTCCTCCGAAAATGAAGACAACATCAACTTTTGAGCTATGGTCGTCGGCAAAAAAATTTTTTTTTGTTTTTTTTTTTGATAAATAACTGGTTCATAGCATTTCATTGTATTAGCGAAACGGAGTGATGCTGAGTATCGAAGTATTCTTGGAAAGCACGGAAGGGCGCTTTTCTTTGGTGGGGGGTACCGTATATTTTGGTTTTCATTTTCTATTGTAATCACAAAGCCTTCTTCTAACATTCCTATTTCTCGCCTAATTCCTTCTGCTGACAATATCTGAAGAAGTGGCATATTGCATTAGAAACAATTAATAGTTATCTATGTATTAAGATCATAATAAATAGATTATTGCACGAGAGAATGTTTAAAGCGCGACGCGAAGCGGAGAGCTTTACATTTCCCGAGAGCCATGATTAGGCACGTGGAACATACAACGTTTTATTTTATTTTGGTTCTCAAAACAAACAAAATTCAAAGATTTAGTATTTTGGCTGCAGACTACTGCGTCGTCGTTGTATTAACGGTGTAAATTTTTTGTGTTCTATAGTTTCTATGCAGATTGTTGGTGTTACTATACCACATTGTTGGTGCTTGTTATATTGATTAGCAACTTTAGAGGCCCTAGGGTCATAAAAACCATTTTACGCCGACTCTCGAGGGCCAACAAACAAGATTAAGGTTCTAAAATGAAATAAAGCAGGTTATGCAGTTGAAAACACGCTATTGTAGCTCATGACACACCCATCAGCAGTTGATGACAATGAAATAATTAATTATTTATAATAAACATCGATTTGCAACTGATGTACAAACATGTTTTAGACCTTTGCACAGTTATACTACAGCGTTGATGAATATAGGAGATGACATCCTGAGGCAACGGATATTGTTAAAGTAACAGTTCATTACAGTAAAGCGTTCGACTCAGTTAATCACGAGTTATTATTTTCAAGTCTCCACTTTATGGACTTTCATTTCAATGTAATAGCATGATTTAAGAACTACTTCAATTGAAAGCCGCAGAAAATGAAAGAAACATGTCGCATGGAGTGCCTCACGGGTTGATTTTGGGGCCGTTAATGTATATTATATACTGCAAATATGTATTAATTATTGATATTTTATATATTTTACTTTCAAGTTTCTTTATGTGAACTGCGATATGTATTATATACTGAATATAAAACCACTATCATTATTAGTAATAGTTGCAATAACCAAAGACGTTCACGTCAGATATTAATTTTGTGAAACGCCATAGTTTCACTCTTTCCGAACTTCTCTACTGCGTCTCTAGTTGACAAAGGGATTTTCCGAATGTCCCCTTAATTTGATTTCTTCTTAGTTCCCCGTTAAAACAATCCTGTGTAAATAGTTACTGTAGGATCCGTGCAAAAGGAAATCAAAGCGTCCAGAAAGCGAAGTAGTCAGAAGTAGGGGAAACGCAATAAACAAGATAAGGTCGCTGCACTTTATCGATTTCGGTTTGCCTTGAGAATTTTATTCAAAAACAAGTACCTGCTTCTGAACAAATACTCATGGACGCAAGTTCGCCATTAGAATTCCATTCTTCACCACACAAAGGAGCATTATAATCGTAGGGCCGATACAGAATGACCCCTGTTACATTAATTTCATTTCGGAGAGAAAGCATACAATTTTTGACAATGGCTGTTAACAATGCACATAAATTCCACGTAAAAGCGGCAATTTGGGGGTGCGTGATGTAAGAGCTTTGTCGCAGGTGTCTAGATAGTGCCGTGAAAAATACCACCTTACCACATACAAAAGATGCACGAAAGATAGACATGATTTACTCTATGCATCGAGAGCAGCATTCGTGACTATCTCCGGCCCGATAAGGCTATCTATCGCGCGGAGCTGCCACGCTGCAAGTTGGTAATTGCTTAATCCAGGCCGAGTGTATTATCGGGCAAAAAGCAGGTATCGCAGAAAAAACACGCGTTCGGGAGGCAACAATCAGTTTTATTGCAAGAAATAAAAGCCCGGAGGGATTCGTTAGCCCAATCTATTTCTGTCCGGCGACCAAAGCGGCTGCTAAATTAGAATGCAGGGTCAGAGTTGTCCGGTCCTCGTATAAATCCGGGAATTAGCATGGGAAGCGGCCGCTGATTGCCCGGGGTGGACTTCTCCATCCACTCGGTGACCCACGCTCCAGGATCGTGTCAGACTCCCAAAGTCGCCGTGATGAGGAGCTCCCTAGGGAAGCGCTTTTTGCCCTCTCGATACGTCAGCCGCGTATGGTCCATCAGAACTGCCTGTATTGCCATTATCGCGAAACACAGCCTAGGTTGCAAGGGTCGCCGTCCAGGAGCTCGACCTGAATTCGTGTGCACTGAGACTATAAGGCGAAAATAATTATAGCGACATTTAATATTAGGTCTGTGCAGAAATACGAAAATCTTGATGAAGTAGAGAAAGAATTCAGGAGAATCAACTGAAACATCATACGAATTTATTAAATAAAGAGAACGATGTGTAACGTTCCTTGTTATTTCTTTAGCGGTCTTCTATTTGCCCTATGCTACATGTTGTCTTATCCATACTTTTCTTACCGTTTTTTAACGTAACTACTAATAATTTCTCCTCCGTTGCCCTACTGTGACCTTTTAAGTTGTTTATTACTTCTTGTGTGAAGTTTATGGTGCCCAGTTTTGTTATATTCGTTTATTTATTTCTAGCTCCTGATTTCTTTTTCCTGTGGATTGCACTAGGTGTACGTAATTAAGACTGTTTCTAGTTGACCATTGCCAATTTCAAATCTGTCTCTTCTTCTTCTGAATTAGTCATGTAACTTGTATTATTTATGTTTAATTTAAGAATATCTCTTCTTGAAGAAACTGGATGGACATCTTCAAGTATACCTTATTTGTTCTTAAATAAAAAACGATTTCCGGAATTGGACCGTGTCATTGTTGAGGTCGAAGAACTCATCGTTTCGCCCACTTTCGTAAGAGGCTTTATCAGGAGGAAAAAGCAAAAACAGCACGGTAACTTAACGCGTTAACCACGCCAGAGACGAAACTCTTCTAACGATTGGAAGGAGAATGGCGAGAATTTATAGGCAAGCGCAGTCGCGGTTCAGCAAATGCCGTCGCGGTTCAGTGGAAGTGAGCGGGCGGGGCTTAGGAATTAGCACCTTCCACATAGAAGGAAGGGGAAAGCCTTCGCCCTGATTGAGATTGTTAGGGTGTTTGTAAATCTCAATGTATTCGCGAATCTTTCTGCTAAAGAAGAATGGGGTATTTGCCGATGATGGAAGTTTCATTAAAAAGGATCTTATGGCCAGTATCACGCTGGTGTTGGGCGATGGCTAATGATGAAACGAGACTACGCCGTGAAAGCCTTATTTGTTCTTTTTTCCACATCATTTTTTATATCTAAATACATCTTCAAGTACTAAATGTGAACAATCTGGGTGACATCTTATTGTCTTGCTATACTACTTTAATATTATTCATGTACTAGTGAAGCTATATACCTGCAGCATTGTTTTATTGCATATTTTTGCAATTATGTTTGAATATATTGTTATAAAATTGGTCTATAAGCTCCACATTGCGAATCAATAAATGTTATGATTGCTCGTTTGTGAATTTTCAATAAAATTTAATAAGTTAAATTGTGGCTGGTGAAAAGCGAAATGTAATAAATGATCACACAAATAAGTATATTTTATCTAATCTGCAAAACTGATTTGGCTAACTACAAGGCAAGCATGAAACTAAAATCTCATTGGGTTGGGATCATAAACGGACTTTATTTTATTCGTGAACTGAGTAGTTCAAATGCGCGGTTCTTGGTAGATCAATAAATCCTTGATTTGACAAATGACACAAAATGTCGCTAGTGGTGACAGCGTATTTGAATGTTTTAAAAGTGAAATTACTGTGAGAAATGAGTCAGGTAATTATTTAAATTTTCGCGCTTGCAACAATTAGCGCTGTTTTGTTTCAGTGATGACGTAGGAACACCTCGTCATGCTTGTTTCGTGACGTAAAAAGGACGCCAAAATGTGCATTTGTTTTTGTTCGCTTGGGTTCTCAGCCGAATTCGCACAATCCACCGACGCTACTCGATTTTTGGAAAAACCGAAGCAAACGGGGCCTCGGGAAAATGCTAATCCACTTCGGAAAGGTTTGACCTCGGATTTTAATGCGTCCGACACTCTACACTGAAATTTGCAGGTTTTATCCTACCTCGGTTGCAGACTTCTAAACTGCCCGTTGTGAATGCTACTCGGATATTCTGCTGGAGACGGTCCCCTCGCTGCAGATGCTGTCCGTGACGTTCTTGCAGTCCTCCCCGATGTAATGCAGCGCAGGCCTCTGGCTCTGGATTCTTACTTTTGCCGGGAACGATTATCAGAAACCCCAGCTGAACGGCAGCCGATGTCCTCGGAGAAGTGATTGGAGAATTTTATATTTTAGTGCTGCCGAAACCTTCACAAACACTGTCACATGTACTCTAAGATGGGCACAATAAAAAGCAATTATTTTTTCTTGCTAATATGCTCGTTTAATGGTATAAAAATGTGTTTAATAGTGGAGTAAAAATCGAACAAACTTCAATTAATTCAATTGTTCTTGTTTTTTCAAGAAAACAGCATCAGGTTGCTAGGTTACTATGATTCTCTTATGTTAAAGGAAATTAATTTTGGTAAAGAAATTACAAATAGAAGTAAATTTGAGTACTTAAATTATATTTACAAATTTTTTAAAACTAAATTATTGTCTTTAATCTTATAACTAAATCGTTCGGTAGCGCTGCGCACACAAACGTTTTTATTTTTATTTTGTAATTGCTCTGCTTTGCACTATTACACTTTATCTTTAAATGCACTGATTGTTGAGTTCACCATGTTCGCGTCATTATCTTTTCTCTTCTGTTGCCTTCTACAATTGCTTCTTTGCAATATTTCTATTATATTATCCTGCTTAATTTACCTTTCTGCTTTGCTTACTAATTTCACTTATCTTTTGCTTTTGACTTAACAAACTACGCTACTTTTATAATGCAGCCAACAACCTTTTGTGTCAAACACATTTTATAAATTGGTCTGGCTTTACATCTGCATAAACCTTATTATTAATGCATTTACTGTTTTACTTTAGTTTTAAAATTTGCAATTAGATAAAACATTCCAACTCTGTGCTTATTGAATCAGTAAATTATCTTGCACTGCAAACAGAGCCAAGTCGTGGGCCTCATACCATCTCAATATATGGCCAACTCTTGCATTTTTAGGCTCTTCAGTTTGGGATGTGTTTAGCATGTCCCAATCTAAGTGCTTACTTGTATTTCCAGAATTTCTTCGGCTTTTCCATCTTTAAGTTTATGATTATGATTACTGTAGCTCTCGGAAGCCCATGATCTGCTGAACGGATTCAGAACATCTTTTATTATATGCTTCCACCTAGTTTCTCCATGTGGACCAATTCACTCTTGTTTTTTGTTTTTCATCTATTAGAAGAACGTACGAAGCAATAAAACACAGTAGTCTTCTCCACGTACATTTATTAAAAAGGCGACATGTTTGGAAACCAGACTGGTTTCATTTTCTAGCCAAAATGATCATTGGTAATAATAAAACCACGTGTTCTAATTGTAGGTTAAAATTAAAATGAGGTTATGTTAAAGTGTTGAAGGCGTGGTAGCAATAAAAATTTACAAAGAACACCACATTGGAGAAGAAAACGACAACTGCCCCAATCTCCAAGGTGATTATGTCGAAAAGTAACCATAAGTGTACATAATTTTTAGTAATAAAATTATTGTTTTATATACACTTGTCTTTTTATTATGGCCCATCGGAGGTTGAACAAAAAAACGGCCCCCATAAATAGTAAAGAAAATTATATAGGGAGGCATGAATCAAGTACTAGAAATAAAAGGGGGATGATTATCTAGTTTCTGGAGCAAGAGCAGCTTTACAACGCAGACACGTTCTTCTAACGGGGAGGTGATCCATCGCGCTAATAGTGGAGGTGTCTTGATACGAAGCAATCAAACAGGGTAGTCTTCTCCACGTACAATTTATTAAAAAAGCTACATGTTTCGATACCAGACTGGTTTCATCTTCAGGCCAAAATAATCATTAGTAATAATAAAACCACGTGTTCCAATTGTAGGTTAAAATTAAATTGAAGTTATGTTGAAGCGCTGAAGGCGAGGTAGCAATGAAAATTCACATAGAACACCACATTGGAGAAGAAAATTAATTAAATAACCAGCAAACTACGTTATAAACATCGTTATACTGGTTACTACATCAAATGTAACAATTAAAATTAAAACAAATAAAATAGGTCCATCCTCTGAAGGAGTTGGCACTAAGAATGATCATTCTTAGCTGTTGGATTAGAACAGTACTGCACGGGCGTCTCCCCCGGCTCATAGAGCAATTTCATTGGGATATTTTCGATCACCCGGCATACAGTCCGGACTTAACGCCAAACGACTTCCATGTTTTCCCTGAACTGAAGAAGTGGCTAGGAGACAGCGTTTCCAAAATAACGAGGAGCTTCAAGACAAAGTCAAGACTCATTTTAATTCATTGGCTGCAACATTTTATGCAGAGAGTATTGGAAATCTTGTCCACAGGACGACAACTGCCTCAATCTCCAAGGTGATTATGTCGAAAAGTAACCATAAGTGTACATAACTTTTAGTAATAAAAGCATTGTTTTATAAACACTTGTCTTTTTATTATGGCCCATCGGAGGTTGAAAATAAAAACGGCCCTCGTATTTGTTTTCCAACTTTTAAATTAAAGTATCCCATATATTCACATAGTGCTTACGATATATCCTCATAGGATTCTTGAATGGGACATAAACTTAAATAATTAACTACATCAAAACTTTCTAAACTTTAAATTATCGAAGTTTATGCCCTAACATCAACATATGGAGACCAGTTAGTTAAAACGATCAGCAATTTGTTAAGCAGTGTATTTGTTTTTACAGAATTTAGTCCAGTCAAATTAGATATTTGACAAAAATTCTACCTGAAAAGTGAGCATGTAGTTTTATAGAACAAATCACGTAGAATTGAATGAACTAAAAAGTAACAGCTAAATCAGTGGAGAAGTGATTCAAAATTGCGGTCAAAGTAATAAAAAATCGGTTTTTTGCATATAAAAGAGCAGAAGAGCGATGCATTTTTTCCAAAAAAATAGGCTGATGTAGTTTAAAAAAACAAATAAATTAAGCTGTCGACGGTCAAAATCGATTCATTAGGAAAAAAGTTATCGCTAAAAAACCGCTAAAAATGACCGATTCTTCAATTGTTCTTAACTTTCAAACAAAAATATATATAACGTTGAAATTTTCAGAACGCATAGTACTCGATGAGCAGAAAACGCGTAATTTTAAAATTTGCAAAAGTGTTGATTACTTTTTGCATAAATCAATTTTTTCGAAAAAAAAATACGTTTTCGCAGAAATTGATTTACTCAGCTTGAAAAAGTGGTACAGTAATCAGCGT
The DNA here is from genome assembly GCA_940337035.1 of Agriotes lineatus. Lineage (NCBI taxonomy): Eukaryota > Metazoa > Arthropoda > Insecta > Coleoptera > Elateridae > Agriotes > Agriotes lineatus. The sequence continues at coordinate 9,438,403 of OW679194.1, read as the reverse complement.
AAGCTTATTTTGTTCCTTAAGAGTTATACTACCATACGCAATATGAGCGCAAATTTTTTTGGACTTCCAAATATGTGCAAATTTAATTTGAAAAGTGATCTTTTTTTAGGCGCACAAAATGTTGAATATTTTTGCAAATTTTAATTGTACCGAAATTACATAAGCACCATTAGATAGCTGCCAATTTTCTCCGAAATTAAAGATTACAGTACGACCCATAGAAGCCGAAGAATTTTTCTTTTTTAAATTTCTGCACATTCAGTTATTAATATTAGCAGCTGAAATTTGCACACACTTTAGCTGAAGACTTCTAGTGTAATATAAAAATTATTTCGCAATTATTGACCTTGTATTATTTATTGCGAAGCGGTTTACATTAGGCGTCGCAAAATGCATGTTCGTTCAGAGCGGTGCTGTGGCGCGTAGCGTTAAGCGTTGTGGGGAGAAACTCGGAGTGCTGCTCCACTCGGCGTTTACTCGCACTGAACGGAACGCGTTTTGCGACGCCTAAAATGTAAATCCCTTAGCAATAAATAATACACGACGACTTGTAGAGGTCCTGATAATATATATTTTCCCTCTTTTCGTTCGCTGTTACCTAATTTCTGGGAACTTTTACGATTATTGCGTATGCTGGGTAGTCTGCTTGCTTCTGTGGGTTTTTTCGTAGCTGTTTAATCCATGACTTGGCTGTATTTTAGAAGCAACTTACGTTTTTCCCACACAAAATCAGTCAATCGGGAATAGCTCTGGAATATAGCCATTGCTTAACTAGAGCTCCATACTTCGCCTAATCGGTACCGAGTACTTTAACTAATTAGATCATTTTGTACTTGCACTAATCCCATATAGTACATATTCGTTCAATGAACCTGTTGTTTTATATAATAATAATAATAATAAATCAGTTTATTGTATACACATAATGGTACACAAATGGTAGGAGTTTGGCATAGCCAGTCTTCCACTTCCCCAACATTAAATTATATTACATGTGGTGCAAAGCACATTAACATAATAGTTAATTATAAATAATAATTATACCGAAAAAACAATGTAACAATGAAAAAAATATACATATAGTAAAGGTAATGAAGAGCGTACATCATATAATTTCTCATCCTTTTATTTTTTTAAATTTGTTTTTAAAACCGTAATAACTCTCGTTAAGGAAGTTGTACAACAGGTTCAGCAATGTAGGTGCCACATACGAAAAACATCCTTCAAACTTAGAGGAATGAAGTTGTGGTATGGTGAAATTGTCTGTTCTTATATTTCTATTGTGAATATCAGATCTCTTTGTAAGTAGATCGTACAAATATTTTGGTATTTTGTTTAATAACAATTTGTAGAAAAACATGCTGTCCAGGTAGGCATTACGCTGTTTTATATTGAATTCGCAAAGTGTTTTCAGAGGAGTTGTATGCTGTCCGTACTGAACATTACAAATATATCGAACACATGCATCTTGTGCTCTTTGTAGCATAGCTTTGTTATAATCGGTCGACATAGGAAAGTAGGCTGAGCTTCAGTAATCCAGGTGGGCATAGATTAATGACTTAACTAACATAATTTAGTTTTATCATTCAACTCATGTTCAATCGTATATAGATTACGCAACTTCGAGAAAACCACTGGATTAAGGTGTTTTACGAGAAGAACAAAAGCTAATCGGTTATCTATCGTGATGTCTAATTTTTTTACATGGTCGCTCCACTTGATTATTGCGCCGGCCACTACAATATTATAATTGTTCGTTGCAAATTCTGCTGTTAATCTATCAGAGCCTATACATAGTGCATGTAATTTATTAGCATTTAAGTGTAAACCATTATTTTTAAACCCAAAAGACAGATTTTGCAAATCATCATTAATGTTTGAAACTGCTTCAGAAATATTTGGCAATTTAGCAGATACATACATATTTGCAGTTCGTCTGGATACATGTGAAGTTTATAGTGTTTGATTACTTTTGGTAGATCTAAGTTGTACACAGAAAACAAAGTAGGGCCTAGGATACTTTCTTGTGGTACACCACTGGTGGTATCCTTAAAATCCAACAAAATTTTATTAAATTTTACTGTCTGGGATCTGTTGATTATCTAACTGCAAAACCACGCCGAAGCTCCACCACCCATGCCTATATATTTCAATATCGCTAACAATAATGCAAAATTAACATAGAATGCCTTGCTCTGATCCAAGAATACTAAAAAAGTAATCATAGCAGTACTCATGTCATTTACTATTTTTATTAAGGCAGTATTTGTACTATGACCCTCTTTAAATCCTGATTGGAAAGATGGCAAGATAGCATGATTCTCAAGAGCAAACATCACCGTCTCAAGCAGCCTTAGAGATAGCTGACAAAATGCTTATCGTTCTAAGTTCTTTATTTGCCCTGGGGTCAGAAACTTTGGGTATTGTACTACAATACCTATTTTCCAAATCTGAGGTAGAGTCCTATTCAATGTTAATATAAACTGGTTTAAAGTTTCGACTTTAAAATTAAAGTTCCGACCGCATCTAGAGCAAAACTATTTACCAAAATTATTAAAATTTCCGAAGTGGACTGTTTTGAGCTTGGGAATGGAGCTTTCCAGACCTATTCTACAGGATAGAAGCAAGTGATCTGAAAAATTGCTCATATCAAGTGCACAATCTTCATTATAGTATCTCAAATATGAACTTACGCAAATAACGTCTATTAGAGAAGTTGTTGTACAAGTAATTCTTGTTGGTTGATTGATAACTTGCCGAAGGTTAAAATCAGTCAACTTTTTATTGAAGCGCTGTGATTCATACGATCGATCGTTCAAAAGATTAACGTTAATATCACCCATCACGGGCGTCTACTTCTCGATACAGATGCTGTAACACTTCACTTACGTTATTCACAAAAGGTTCTATATTCACTCTCCCTGAAGTAGGTTCGTAGACAACACCTAAACCTAGTTTGCAGTTTGTATTTTTATCCACAGTTGTTCGATTCCATTGGCTTGACTGATGTTGTATATTTTATATTTTATATTCTTTTTCCAATATAGCCCCATGCCACCACCTCTACTTGCCCTATCTACACGTACGAAGTTGTAAGCAGGTAGGTGATAGCCTCCAGTGCTATGGTTTGAAATAAGCCCAGTTTCTGTTACTCCTATTATGTCGTGGTGATGATATTGAATTATATCGCTAAAATCGTGGAATACATTTACTATTGACTGAATATTTACGTGGCTAAAATAGTTAAGTTTTTCGATGAGGCTAGATTTTTGATAGGGTGGATGTTATTCTAGGAACTCCATTGTTGTATTTAATGGTAAGATTATTTTCACCTTATATGATAGTAATTAGATCCAAACCGTTCAATACATTTTCCTTCTAAAAAAGGACCGTAATTTAAATAAGTGTATAATTTTTTAAGCTCAAAGACAACCGGTGTTTTTTGTGCTTGCTTATTTCGCCGGATATCCTCTTTTAGATTTTTTTCTTCGTGTATCCACTACCCCGGATGGATATGCGCGGTGTGTCACAATAAATCATATGACCTGACGCCTTAAACTTGAATTTATTTGCAACGATCAAGTAATTTTACTGTATTATTTTTGCTACGGCCCGGTGGTTGCTATTGGTTACGTCTTTCATTTGACTTCAAATTATTATAAACAGACAATTATAAAACATAAGTCATAAGCTTAGATAAAAAATGAGCACAGACTTCAACAAATACTTGAGGTAGTTAAGTTATGATTTTTTTTCAATGTTAACGCCTAAAATTCGAAATTCTTATACACATTTAAAATACTTAAACCTAATTCGATGGTTTATAAATCGTGCAAGCATATTAACGTCGAACTACCTAGATAGTATTAAACCTCCAACTTTCAAACATGTCGGTATATGGAAAATGAGAGTACTGGAAATATATCGTTTGATCAAAACCTAGTTGCAATCATTGTCCATGCTCGAAAGGGCTCCCTCCAACTTACCGCCGCCTTAAAATTTTTGCTTGGTCGTCTCTTACTGTGGTCCACTCACCTAGAAAAGAAGAGTTTGTTAACAATTTGAAGTAGTGCAACATTTGATAATTTATTTATATATATATTTATTAAATATTAATTACTTATGATTAGCATGAAAATCTATGGAGTTTGTTCACATAGCAATCGGGTTCTATTCATGTAATTTAAAACAATATTTTGATTGTTCGAAGCTCTCACTTATGCTTAAATTATCATCATTAAAATGTTTCGGCTTAGATCACTTCGTCTTTGGAAGAGAATATCCAGCAATTTCTAGCTTCGTGTGCCTTTGTGTACCTCAAACAAAGATTTTCATAATAATTATATGTGTTTGTGATTTATAAACTCTTGCAAGCCAAGCATATTTGCTTCGTGTTGTTGAACTACCTTGTAAACTTGACCTTTTGCTCTTTATGAACACATGCAAAATAACTTTTGCGCAATCGAGTCCTCTATGAGTCTAAAAAGCTGTTGCCATGATGCTTTAGGTTATCAATGACAGGAGTTCAAGTTCTACTAGGTGTTCTTGTTTAGACCACTTTCGATCTTGAGCATCTTTTTCTTGTAGCTCGTAATTTTCCATAGTATTGTGATATATTGCTATCATGATCGTCTTACGCGTAAACCACTTTGTTGTTCAGTTATTTTACCTTGTACTCGTTGTTGTGGTTTTGTTCTTGTTATCTTACCTAACGGTTTGTCCAATGAGCTAGTCACACTTCATCTTGTACAATTTTTCGGTGCTCTTTGAATTTGAATTTATATTCATTCTGGACCTCTTGCTCTATTGTTCTTTATCAAGTTTGAGGCTTTATTAATTTCTTCAGCTCTTACAGATAATTTATTCTATTCTACAGTGGTTATATGAGTGTCTGCTATATATTCTCATCTATTTCCGTCCACGAGTTATTCATTGTGGTTGGTCCAGTGAAAAATCAAATAGGAAACACTTCCACATTCTCTATGTTTTTATTATAATTTTTACCTTTGTGGATCATTGGCAAAAACACTAGCAAAGTCAAATTTTAAAAACAATGAGAAATTCATAATTATATGCAAAACTTACTGTACGCTCAGTCATAAGACTTTCAATTTACAGGTATTAAGAGCTACAAAATAAGTGGCATAATTAAATGCTTGCGCATATAATAATATATAATGCTTAAGTTAAAGGGAGAATATGTCAAACATTAGCAGTAATTGTTTTGCAAAACGTTATTTTAGTAAAATTACAATTATAAAATACAGGACATTCAGGTTCATATCTAAACTATCCTCCCTATCCCATATTTTAAAGAATCCAGTATGATTATTAGCTTTAACAACACATCACCAACCAAGTGCTATATCGCTTCATGGTGTTAAAGATATACCTGATATATCATTTGTGGGTGTAATGTAAAGGGTTAGTAATTGCCATCAAAAAACTATTTGTTAGGGCCAAACTACACGCCCGCAATTATTACTAACCGTGTAACATCTAAATTTACCACTACGATTACTACTACAGCTAATTTTAGGCCACAACACGAGTGGTAGCTCGCATGAAAGGAAGGTGAAATCGGCAGTAGCCAGACACGCTACAGCCCTAACTCTCGATTGTTGCCAGACATATTTTACACCCCTGCGCTACTCCAACCACTGTTTCGAAAAGTTGCCTCTAGAATTTCGGCGAATTTATAAGTTCGCGGAACAATGTCGGATCTTGTTTCGCTATCTCCAATTTACGGAATACAGAGCAGCTTCATAATGCATAGTGGGTTTTCCTGGAAATTGCCGCGATGCATTGTGCATATCGCATCTTCCGAGCAGATTAGAGCGTCGCATTACGGCTGGCGGATGCGCCTTTTTGACAGTGTCGCTTTCGAGCAGTCGATATTAATTTAGCAAATTGAAATTAAAATGCTAACTGGAATGCTCCGTTTATAGGTTTAATTAATGACTCATGGGAGCCGTCACTGATGTCCAAGAAATAGAAAGGTATTGCATTTCACGCCATGGGAAAGAAAAATGTAATACTCCCGATTCGATTTTTGTTCAAATGTTTAGATTGCACTTTCAATTTTTAGGTATTGCGCTGATTCTTTCACCCTTCAGCATGCTGTCACCAGGATTAGTTTTCGTGAGTCGTGTTACCTGTGAGTGTCACATGTCACATAAACACTTGCAATTTATAAACAAAAAGTCTAAATCTGCATCTTGCTTTGCTAATTTTATTATCCTAGGAACTTAATAATAATATTAAGTTCCGTTATCAAGAAAAAGCAGCAAACAAATATAATCACCGACTTACACGCTTTGTTACTAAGGCTGTATCACTGACTTACATGATCAGCAGCGGGGAAAACGTATTTAAAGAGGCTTAGCTGCGAACAATTCACCGAAAGGTGGATTCTTCGATTTAGGCGCCATTAGCATACGTTCTAGGAAGCTACCTGGGCGAATAATATATTTAGAAGTATTTATTATTAAAACCCCCGGCTTTCGGTTCTTTAATTGGCCTACGGGAGCACGGGTGCTTTACCACTTAATAACAGAGCTTTAAGAAATTTAATCTGTTCTTAGGCTTGCCAGCCCGCCAAACTACTTATACAAATGGAAACCGCGTGAAGCGGCACATCGATTGCATTAATTATTCACTCGAAACACCAATGCTTTTAATAACGACTACATTCATATATTATGAGGTCCGTAATTCTAATTTTAGGTAGAAGAAGACGGCGATTGAGGAGGCCGCGGATACCTTCACATCAAACCAGGACCGTTTTCACTCTACGGCTAAACTAAGCCATGGGGTTTTTCTAGGTTTTTAATTTTCTATATATAGTATCTTTATATTGTCCGACATTTCCTCATGGTATACCTTCTTTTTTTTTATTAATTTTTAGTTCACACCTATTCAGGCCGAAATAAAAGAGAGAGTTGAAACATTCTAAGAGACTATGGACGGCGGAACAGGCAACCATGCCAATCCATGGCAGGATGATGATAATAATAATGATAGTCTGATTTCGGTACGTTCTCTATCATGGCTTGTAGCTCCTGTGGATCACTATTGATTAATAAAATGTGGGCTGCGAATCTAAGGTGACTTCAGTACAGTCCATAAATTTTTATGCATTTTTTCGTCCTTTCGTTTCGTACAGTGACTGAGATACTGTTTCCCACCATATCTTACTTCTTTTTGGATGTGAATTACGTTGGTATTCGTATACAGTTTGATGTATATGTTAGCACTTATTAATGAGTTTAACACTGCTCATAGCTCCACATGGACGAGTGCTTTCTCATAGTCTATGAAAGCTATGTGTAGGCTGATATTGTATTTATTACATATTTGAAGTAGTACGATTGTCAGTCGCTGGGTACTAAATCTTGAGGTCAGAAGCAAATTTACCGAGCGGCTGGACCGCCACACCATCAAGTTAATAACCGACCAAAAATATTTCCGCTCCTATCTAGTGTGGATCAGAAAGTCCGACAACGACGAATGCTACTGAGGCGAGGCATCGAACACTACGGCACACGTAGTGTTCGAATGCCAGCTGGTGGCGCAGCTGAGAGGTGCAAGTGATCAGGAGAAGGTTGCCACGATCACTATGGGGACAGAGTGGTAGTGAGTACTTACGGATTGAGAGCGACTGAAAACGGATAAAGTGCAGGAGGGTAATTTAATTATTGTAATTAATAGATGAACTATGATCATAATTTGATTTGAGAATTTTCGGTCTAGTAAGCATGATATTGTAATAATAATATACTTTTAATAGAGTTAATTATTAAACGTGTCGACAACCGGAGTAGTACCGAACACTGACGCAATTGCATAGTGTTTTCCTATCTATTAATTTTAAAGTATTAAACCCTGATCTGAATTCTATTTGTTGGCAAAGTTGATTAAAATCTATTTTGATGATTAACCTGAAGATCTTATTACGAATCAAGATTACTTCTGGCGCGTATCATGCCGTTGAATTTACCCTTCTATAGGCAAGTATTACACAATATTGCAGTATCTTTCATTCAAAAACTCCTAGTCGAGATGTACTGCGGAATATACCCATATAAACCTGCAATGGAAAACCAAGTTTGGCATAAAAGATAGAACCATAAGTTATACAGACTGTATGAAGACAACGATGTTATAAAGTAAGACAAAGATGGGCAATGCACATTATCGCGAGGAGTGACGACCAGTGGCGGCTCGTGGGGAATTTTTATCGTAAGGCCAACCAAAAGTAAAATACATTTTTCACCCCCTCACAGACAAAGACAAATTCCAACATTCCGATATCTCAATATTTGGCATACTGGCTGGTTAAAGTTAACAATCCAATATCTCTCTTTCATTTTTCGTTTAAATGTATAATTCGGAAAAAAATGCATGTCCACTCTTAGGAAATTAAGTTAATCTGATAATAATTAAAGTATTTTTTTTCTAAATTCACTGTATGTACATTTAATTTAACCAAGCAATTAACTTTATTTGCGAATATAATAATAATAATAATATAATATGCTATTACATAACAGTATATAATATGCTATTACATACATTTTGCAAACATAAGTGTAACTATTCATTTCACTTTCACCTAATCCCTAATGGGATTGTGTTGTGCACCTGCGGAAGTTTTAAGGTATAAAGAAATAATAAGTGGACTTTATTTCTTACGACAAAATACAAGAGAAAGTGAAAAAAAGAGCAATATGCAATATGTAATAAGCGAAGTTCAGATGTAATTTCGTAGTAATGACTATGTTCTTCCACTTAACTTCCTTATGAAATAAGTAAATAATATAATGCGTATAATATAATAATATTTTATCACTAGCCCTATCTAGCCCTTTATTTTAAATTTTTCTTGGAGAGAACACGGAAAATTGATAAACCATAAGTAATACGATAATATAGTGAAAACTACTATTAATCAATACAAATTCGTGCGATCCAGATAACACGCTTGAGCTGGAGACCTTGCAAACGAATGAAATTTCGGACGCGGACCTTTTTTTATTTGCAGGGGCTCAAGTTAAGCTACTTGATAAAGTTGTAAGCATCGAATTCAGCGAGACACGCACCATCACAGCGGCAAGTCAAACTGAATTCACCCAGTTTCCCTGCTAAAACAGCCTAACTTTGCACCTACGCCCTCTGTCGCTTTTCGCCATTGGAACATATAAACTGTCAAAAAGCTGCGGCCCAGCTGAACCAGTTCGACCTGGTCCAATTCGTCCGTGAAAGTAGTAATCAGCGCTTATCGCACAGTATATACACTCACCGGCACGAAAAACGGAGCACTTGCATTTTTTGATTAGATTTAAAATTGTATCCCTTTGTGATGTTTTATTATTACATTTATTATTATACATTTATTATACATTTCAATTCGTCCGTGAAAGCAGTAATCAGCGCTTATCGCACAGTATACAGTGTGTCCAAGATAAGGAGGGCCAGTATGGGGATCTCGGTAATGGTAAGAGATACAAATTTGGTTAAATAGGAAGAAAGTTGCGCAATTAAAGGACTAAAAAAATGACGTCTAGAAATCCTTGATATGATTTTTCGTTTTTGAGATATTTCAAAAAAACCGAATTTTTGGATTTTCTTTTTTATTTTTCTCTGGCGTTAATATTTAAGTTAGAGCGAAACTAATTGAACGTCTTTATAGCAACTTTTAGTGGACTTATTGATTACGTTATCAATTTTTTTCTCTGATGTTTCGTCTTCGAGAAACCATTATCAACTTCATTTTTTTAAATACGGTCCTGATTTTTTGATGCCAAATTTGCAAAGCCCTTGTTACTCTAAATTCAACAATGTACCACATATTATGGTTTAATTACGTTTCGAGCTTTTTTCTGATCATCATTAGAAAATTTTTTAGATACGGACCTGCATTTCTCATAATTTTGTAAAAATAAGTTCATACAGTAAGTTAGGCCTTTTTACACGCCGTTAAAATATTAAAATGCACATCATAATGTCATAATTCTGATACATTAATTTAATAACCAGCCAATAACTATTAACAATAAACCAAAAAGAAATGAACAAAAGATAGACAGAAAGAATAACAAAACGAACATCGAAACCATTTAATAGGTATTAAATTTACAGAAGGTATTCAAAAAGGTTGCCATCATTCTCTATGCATAAATAACATCTAACTGTAGAATCTAAAACATTATTCGGCAATACTGGCGTTATACTTTGAAAGGCTTTAAGAACCAATCTTCTAAGTTCTTCTTCTATTTCAAAACGTTAAATACCTATTACATTGTTTCAAGGCTCGTTTTCTCATTTTTTCTGCCTATCTTTTGTTCATTTATTTGTTGTTTATTGTTAATAGTTATTGGTTGCTTATTAAATTAATGTATCAGAATTATGACATTATGATGTGCATTTTAATATTTTAACGGCATGTAAAAAAGCCTAACTTACTATATGAACTTATGTTTACAAAATTATGAGAAATGCAGGTCCGTATCTAAATAATTTTCTGATAATGATCAGAAAAAAGCTCGAAACGTAATTAAACCATAATATGTGGTACATTGTTGAATTTAGAGTAACAAGGGCTTTGCAAATTTGGCATATAAAAACCAGGACCGTATTTAAAAAAATGAAGTTGATGATGGTTTCTCGAAGACGAAACATCGGAGAAAAAAATTGATAACGTAATCAATAAGTCCACTAAAAGTTGCTATAAAGACGTTTAATCAGTTTCGCTCTAACTTTAACATTAACGCCAGAAAAAAATAAAAAATAAAATCCAAAAATTCGGCTTTTTTGAGATATCTCAAAAACGAAAAATTATATCAAGGATTTCTAGACGTCATTTTGTTAGTCCTTTAATTGCGCAACTTTCTTCCCATTTAACCAAATTTGTATCTCTTACCATTACTGAGATCCCCATACTGGCCCTCCTTATCTTGGACACACTGTATACACTCACCGGCACGAAAAACGGAGCACTTGCATTTTTTGATTAGATTTAAAATTGTATCCCTTTGTGATGTTTTATTATTACATTTATTATTATACATTTATTATACATTTCAATTCGTCCGTGAAAGTAGTAATCAGCCCTTATCGCACAGTATATACACTCACCGGCACGAAAAACGGAGCACTTGCATTTTTTGATTAGATTTAAAATTGTATCCCTTTGTGATGTTTTATTATTACATTTAATATTATACATTTATTATACATGTTATAATGTTAAATGTATAATAAATGTATAATAATAAATGTAATAATAAAACATCACAAAAGGATACAATTTTAAATCTAATCAAAAAATGCAAGTGCTCCGTTTTTCGTGCCGGTGAGTGTATGTATTCATAAAATAAAAATTACTCGTGCTTTGTTTAAACTTTAACATGAGAAGAATGATGAAAAATAAGTCAAAAAAATAGTTTTCGGAATAAAAACAATATTTAATGACTCGGTTGTTTTGGTAGGGTCATGGTCTCTTGGCTCCTTATAGCGATCGTCTGCTTGTGAAGACATTTTTTCTAATACTTTGTTCAGACCAGGTGCTTTGTTAACTGTTGTTTGTGCTAGTACGTTGCTTATTTCTGCAGTGGTAATTTCGAGAAGTTCTTTCAACCCGATATTTTAAATGCTTTGTTTTCCTGTTCTGTTTTTTATTTTTCACACTCATCTTTTACTTTATTGCTTTGGGACCTATGCATTCAGTGTATTTCCATATATTTTCCTAAAGTTCCCTTTTACTAAGTTTATTTACTTCTGTCTATTCGATTTTCATATCAGCATTTTTTTGTATTTTCATTTCCAGTTTCGTCTTAATAGGTTTTTGGGTATTGTGACTTATTTTATTACTATTTAGTTTCCTTTTTTGTACTACACTATTTGCAGCTGTTTTCTCTATAATTTCAGCATGCTCGTTCAGATTGCTCCTATGGTTTGGCCGTTGTTGCTGATAGATCTTTCATCTGAATTAAATTTGATTTTGTCTGTAACTGAAACGCCTAGTACCGTATGTTTTGTATTTGTAAGTATGGAATTTATCTCATTTTTTGGTTCCATACTTGGGGCTTCTCCAAGTTCATATTCCCCTTCCTTGAAGGGAGTGTTGATTATTTATAGATGGTTCATTTCTAAAGAGTTCAATAATATTCTTTCCCTTTCATTGCGCTTTCCTACTCCGAACTCGCCCACTGTGGTTTCATTTTACTGTTTCCCCACCTTATCACTAAGGTCTCCAAAAGCCAGCAGTCTCACATGTGTACATTGTAAAAGATCTTTATAGATTGTTCCGATTGGAAATATAATATAAAGAAAGTCGCATGATGGAATGGATGAGAGCAGCTACAGAAAGAGGGAGATGGAAAAATAAAAAGGGCCTACATCCAGCACTGAATGAATTCAGGCTTATCGTGGTGGTGATAGTTAAATACGCAAGTCGTAAGATGATAGGTAAGAAACCACCCTCAAGAAGATTTCGACTACCTATTTGTACAATTCAACCGGTAAAAGCAGACTAGTTAATCATAAGCAATTAACCTAAGCTGGTTGACCACGATCGAATAACTTAATTCGGTTAATCACAACGTATTAGTCACAATCGGATAACTACAACTGATTACGTCTTACAGACTACCACTATTGCTCAGTGATTGCAATTACCAGTTAAGTTGACTAACCTGGGGTAATTAGCAACAGAGGCGTAGCTATGATTTTCTGGCCCCCCCGCAGAACTTGAATGGGGCCCCTCTATATCTTATACAGCTTTGACATGGCAATATAATAATCATAATTTTAATAATAGTAATAATAATAAAAATAATAATAATAAAAATAATAATAATAAGAACACGAAGAATAGAACTAAAAAAACAATAATTCATAATAATTACTTTAATTAATTAATTAAAAATGAACATGCCAAAAGTGGATATGAAAAAGTAAATGTAAATGCAATATTAACAATGTTCGAATTTGTATTAATTCATAAGTGTAATATAAAAATATGATGAATAACGTTTGGAATTCACACAAAACATTTTTTTCTTGATTTTATTTGGGCAAAATCCGAAATTACCTTGCTTACATTCATAGTCGCAGCTCGTGTTGCTTCTATCGATAAAAGGGATAATGAACTTAACCGATCCTGGGTCATAGTCGTACGCAAGTGATTAGTGATTATTTTAAGTTTCGAGAAGCTCCTTTCTGCATTCGCCACTGTGACAGGTAGAGTTGAGAATAATAAAAAATGGAAATAACCACTGTGAAACTGGAGCTCATGTCAGAATATTTCAAAATAATGAGCTCAGCCAAATCTTTTACACTTTTCATATTCTCAATTTCATCCTTAAAGGTTTTGTTAAATAATTCCAATTGATTTGGAAATGCAGCACTAAGATCATCCCCATATCTCTCTTGTAGCTGAGTCGCTTTTTCAAAAAGGCTAAGATCATCTAAGCTAATTAAAACTTGAGGTTGTAAAAATAGAAAATATTTGACTATATTTTGCATTCCCTCAAACCTTCTATTAATTTGAATTTTTATAACATCTATTGCCTTGTAAAAAATATTAACCCTGAAATATTCTTCAGAGGTTTCAAACCTGTGAAATCAGGTGTCTCAGCGTGCTGACTTGAAATTGTTATATATTACCCATTACCTAGCTTCATGTATAGATACGTTTGACACATGCTGGAATGAGAAAGGGCCCCTAATATTCTCGGCCCCCCCGCGACCGCGGGCCCTGCGGGCCCGTCGCTACGCCACTGATTAGCAAATGTTTCTTGTATGAGTAGAGTTCTCATATGAACCAGAATTTGTGAATACGACTTGATTGAGATAACGTAACTGCAAATGTTCCACATACTCTCTCTTAACTCAACACATGGGTGCCATCTATCTAGTAATTTCGCAATAACTTCACAACGGCTGAGCACGTTTGAGTTACAAATTTGCATTAAAAAGAAACTTGGACATTCGTTCGGTGGATATGATGCTGAATAAAAGCCCAATCTTCTCAGTGGAAAGTATCAGAAAAAGAGAAGCCAAAGAAAGCGCGTCAAAATAGAAGCAATGACAAGACAGTGCTCACTGTTTTTTTTTACCACGCTGGTATTGTTAACCATGGCAAAGGCCAATTTTGAAAAAACTAAAATGAGCTGAAAGGCTAAGAGGCTCCTTCACTGAACATGAACTAGCCGCTGAGCGACTAGGTTAAAATATTTCGACGCCCAAAGGTGGATAGATGGCGAGTCCGGCCCTGCACCCATTCGCTCGGCACATCTGAAGGTATCGATTCCCATCCATTATTTACGCCTAATACCGCCGCCTTTTAATAAAGGACGCGCGCTAAATTATGGAAATGCAGCGGCCAAACTAAAACTGCGATTTGTTTTTCCTCCAAGAGCGGACGGCCGTCGATAAGCCATCCGTGCTTAGTTTGCGACCACCCGAGGGACGCATTGCCAGTGCATGGGCGATAAACAGCCCAGCGACCTTACTGGCCGTCGTAACTTACAAACTCTCGCGATATCGATCTCCATAATGGGACGTCTGACTCACTTAGACGTATATGCAGGCGCAAGATGTAAATAGTGCGTACGCGTATTTATAGGTGTGTAAGTACGACTTTACTGCCCCGGCTTAATGGAAGAGGTCCTTTTATTAGGCCCGCACGCACGATTGCGATTTGTTGAGTAATTAATTATTATTGCCAGAATGCCTTCGTAACGCTTGTAAAGAAGGTGATGCCTCACACGCCCACCGCGGGAATTATGTAAAACGTGCCTTAATTTAATAATATAAGCCTTTACGACTAATGTACTTTAACACTCGGCAGGGCCAGCTGTACTCGTGAAACCGTATTTACCAAAATCGTAAACAGTGCTTTATGGTACTATTCATCATTTCCACATATTATGACTTACAATAGGTATATTATCCGTTGCATATGCTTGCGATGGCAACTCAACCTCTTTATAAAATTATGCGATACATATTTAGAAAACAATCGAGTTGCTTTTACAAAATATGTTTGCTAGGCCATGTTGAAATTTGCTTTGAAGTCACTTCCATAGAAATAAACTAAGCCTACCAGGACTATGATAAGTGGAAGACGAAGGTTAATGATATATAGATCCCAGTTCGAATTTCTCAAAATATGTATACTCTTTTCCCTTTGTCATTTGACATACCATAGAGACTATGGGTTATCGTAAAAGGTAATTAGCGTTAGTTTATCGGTATCTCAACCAAATTCCATATAATATTCTGGTTTTATTCATTATCCCTTAAAGTTTCTAAGATATAGATTATGATTACACACAGAGAAAAGTGGCGACAAATAAATTCAAAACATCAGGAATGCACACTGATGAAAAACCTTACTGACCAAGCAAAAATGATCTATTACATTAATTTCAGTGATAATCATGAAGGATAGCTTTAATGAAATAGAGCAACAAAAAAGTAGAGTACCTACATAAATAATAAGTGATAAGTTTCGATTGGATTGCATCAAAATTTAGAGACACTTTTAAAATGACGACGTTTATATGCACCTAATGTACATTTTCCAACGTTTATAATCACATATAACAAAAACAGGCAAATTGAAAAGTGTTACTGCTAAATTCAAACAACAAATTATTCGACTTTGCAATATAAATACCCTCCCAAAATATTACGTGACTGCTGAGAGCATCCTGCTGTCCGTCAAATTTCTCCAAGATTAATTCATCAGTTTGCTACAAATTTTTGGACGGTCAATCTGCGTAATGGCTTCCCTTTCGGGTGGCCTTAATTTGCATGATTACCTAGTCATTTACTATAATTGGAATAACTTGTATGGTATAGCCATGTCTAGCAAAAGGTTGGAACTACTTGAACCAAACACTTAGTTCTAATAAACATTTTCGGTTTACGCTGAAAGCTAATTTAAAGTAACTTTATAGAATAAAAATAGTATTATGGAATGTACCTCACGTAACAAACATAAATACAGAACAATAACGCTAATAAGCTTTCCCGGAAAATTGTTCTTGTATCAGCAAACATTTTACGAATATCGTGCCCTTTATCAGTACATATTCCTACAATTTCTCCAATTCCCAAAATTGCCAGAAACGTCCACCACATAAAAAGGTTTCAGTTTACAACACAGTATTAAACATTTGAAATCCAAGCATGTCTCTGGTAAAATTTTATTGTCCCTAATCCTGCATATCTTATGTTGTTATCCAAAGTTACGACTAAATAAAAATATCAGCTACGTAAATCAACTATTAATAAACTCTTTGTTTCACTGCCAAATCAAATTTGGAAACGTTTCTTTTAGAAAAATGCTGTTAAAATCTACGCATTGATTTCATTAATTAATGCCATACAAACCACTCCACTTCAACTCCAAAATTATGGACGGAGTACGCTCAAAATGAACGCAATGTTCTAGCTAAGGAACACCGGGGCTTTAATGAAATCCATTGTATCTCGACAGGAGTAAAATAATGCTTTCATTTACTCAGATGGACCTTTTCCCGAATTACTTGTCATAACAATAAAACAAATGCTATAGTAAAGCAGGCTGGCGAAAATTTGCATTTCATAGCACGGCGGAATTGCCAAGAATTAGAATATGTATACTACAGTGGCGTTTTAGTAAGCTTGGCAGCTTGAAAATTTGCTGACAGGAATAGTGAACTTAGTTTTTTATCTGCACTCAAAGACGTAACTCAATAAAAGTTTTAACCGCCTTAAACACAACTCCGACTGTTTCGTTAAGGCAAAGTGATAAATGACAAGAGAGTGTGCTGCATAAAAGTAGAAACACCCATAAAGTGACACTTGTTGATTTTAAACCAGGTGGATGTATAGTAAAGTAAGAAGTTTTTCGGCAACTACCGCAGAAACAAACATGTCAAAAAGTGAAAGAAGCTATCATCTTGTAAAAGTTATGAAGGCCTACTTGTTAGACATGAGTCTCCCCGAAAATACTACTACTACTAATATGGTAGTGGTTGTACAGATACAAACTAACAATGGCCTTCGACACATAATTAATGTTCTTACTATTAACGGCACTATTTACAAATCTGGGTAAATGAATAATCACCGTTTCTATTTCCTAAAGCTTCAGTACAGTTTATTGCACGGAATGGGTATTGGATATGTGTATGGAATAATCACCGTATCTATTTCCTTCGGCTACATTTTATATCTTGCTTGTAGATTATGATCTTTGACTCGACAGAAGAGGATGGATATTAGATATGGGTGTTGAATGATCAGCGTTTCATCTCAAATCTAGATCGTATATCATCATCATTTATTCTGCAGCACACGATGGGTTTTGATGTATGTATAGAATAATAACTGCATCTCTTTCCTTATGCTTCAATTTTCACATCTCGATTTTATATCATCGTTTGCAGCACATGGTGGGTATGAAATAATCAACGTAGGAATCTATTATTTCCTTACGCTTCATTTTAGATCTCGATTTTATATTATCGTCGTCTACCCGACATGACAGGATGGGTATAGAATAATAACCGTATTTAATTTCTTAAGCTTTATTTCAGATCTAAACCTTATACCATCATCATTGGGTATTGAATATATAGGTATATAATAATGACCTTAAGCTTCATTTCAGATTTTAATTTCATATCATCGTTTATTCTACAGCACAAAATGGGCATTGGTTATAGGTATAGAATAACAACCGGATCTATATCCTTAAGCTTCATTTCAGATCTCACTGTTATAACATCATTGTTGACTCTACAGCACAAGATCAGTATTGGATATGGATATGGAATAATGACCGCATCTATATCCTTAAGCATAATTCCAGATCTCAATGTTATATCATCATCGTTGACTCTACAACACAAGATGGGTATTTGATATAGGTATCGAATAACAACCATATCTATTTGCTTAAGCGTCATTTCAGATCTCAAAGTTATATCATCAGCGTTGACTCTACAGCACAAGATCAGTATTGCATATGGATATGGAATGATGACCGCATCTATTTCCTTAAGCTTAATGCCAGATCTCAATGTTATATCATCATCGTTGACTCTACAGCACAAGGTGGGTAGTTGATGTGGGTATGGAATAATAACTGTATCTATTTCTTTAAGCTTAATGTCGGATCTCAATGTTATATCATCATCGTTGACTCTACAGCACAAGATGGGTATTGGATATGAGTACTGAATAACTTTATCTATTTGCTTGAGCAAAACTCAATGTTATAGCATCATTTGACTTTATATCACAAGATTGGTATTGGATATGGATATAAAATAACAACTGCATCTAATTGCTTAAGCTTAATGTCAGATCTCAATATTATATCATCATCGTTGACTCTATAGCACAAGGTGGGTATTGGATATGGGTATAGAATAACAATCGTATCTATTTCTTAAGCTTCATTTCAGATCTCAATGTTATAGCATCATCGTTGACTCTACAGTAGAAGGTGGATATTGGATATGGGTACGGAATCACAACGGTATCTATTACCTTAATCTTAATGTCATATCTTAATGTTATATCATCATCGTTGACTCTATAGCACAAGGTGGATATTGGATATGGGTATGGAATAGCAACTGTATCTATTTCTTTAAGCTTAATATCAGATCTCAATATTATATCATCATCGTTGACTCTACAGTTCGAGATCAGTATTGGATATAGATATGGAATGATGACCGCATCTATTTCCTTAAGCTTATTGTCATATCTCAATGCTATATCATCATCGTTGACTCTATAGCACAAGGTGGGTATTGGATATGGGTATAGAATAACTTCGTATCTATTTCTTAAGCTTAATGTTAAATCTCAATGCTATATCATCATCGTTGACCCTACAGCACTAGATCAGTATTACATATGTATATGAAATGATGACCGCATCTATTTTCTTAAGCTTAATGTCAGATGTTAATGTTATATAATCATCGTTGACTCTACAACACAAGATGAATATTGGATATGGATATGGAATAATAACCGCATCTATTTCCATAAGCTTCATTTCAGATCTCAATGTTATAGCACCATCGTTGACTCTACGGCAGAAGGTGGATATTGGATATGGGTACGGAATAACAACTGTATCTATTACTTTAATCTTAATGTCATATGTCAATGTTATATCATCATTGTTGACTCTATAGCACAAGGTGGATATTGGATATGGGTATGGAATAGCAACTGTATCTATTATTTTAAACTTAATGTCAGATCTCAATGTAATATCATCATCGTTGACTCTACAGCACAAGATCAGTATTGGATATGGATATGGAGTAACGACCGTATCCATTCCCTAAGCTTCATTTCAGATCTCGATTTTATTTCATCCGTGCTGACTACACAGCACAGAATGTGCATTGAACGATTGCCGTACCTATTTTTATAAGTTACATATGTAACTTATAAAAATCTCACGCATCTTAAATTTCCAATTTTTACGCTAGCATCGTCTGGATTTTGATTTACATCAAATAGTTGATAATTATACCGTCTGCTCTATTTACCGTTATCACCTATCCTATTACATATGTGTATTAATATCTTCGCATCCAATGTTTCCAGAAGTCTGTCATCTATTTGTTGAAGTGTCTCTGTTTCTGAACCATACACAAAATCTGCATTTTGTTTCATTGGTTTAGATTTTGGAGTGATCTCAGTCCTGTCTTTATCAGGAACATGCATCTACTTGGTTTAATCAGAATTTATTTCTAATGTATTTTTCTACATAGTCTATTAAGCTATAAAGGCTTGTATCATATTTCTACGTGATGTCGAAATGATATCAACATGGCCAGTACATGCTAAAATATGTAAACTTTTATTCATTATGGTCTCTTGCCTACATTATTGCTTTTTTAAGGCCAACTTGAACAGAATTGATGAGAGAGTCCATAGTCCTGTTCTCGTGGTAATACTATCTAAAATGTGATTTTGGACAGCCACTACCTTTACTAGTGCTATTAGTTGTGATGGAACATTACATTTTTACACTGCCTTATGGAAATTGTTTCTAATGACAAAGCCACATGTAATTCTTGAATCAACGAGAAGATATATAATATTGTATTCACAAGTTTTTCGCACAAAAGGAATATTTGCTCCGTAGCTGATTGTAGTATAAGTGGCTCAGAGGTGCGGGTCTGGGTTCTGGCCAGAAAATCTGGGTTCAAACCCCAGTACCTTTGATAGGACTTTATATGTTATATTAAGTAAAGCAATGCCTCCATAGTTATACACAAGAGTAGATCTTCTTTCTTGTGTGAGAGGATTTCGATACCCACGTTCCACTCAGCCAATATTTTTTGCTTCATTTATATACGATTTATTAGTTTCTACTGTTTCTTCTAGTTCAGATAGTATTGCATGAGATCCTGCCACTTTTGAGCTTCTTAATTGCTGCTCGCGCCATCTCGGTGATCATGCTCTTCATGCTTTATGGCTCCCTTCCGACAGCGTACCACACACATACTGTCTTCTCTCAAAATTTTATGTTTACCTCTTTTTTCAATCATGTTTTTACATTTATTCCATTCGAAATTTATTTCCGGCTGTTGGTGAATGGGTTAAGTTTGGTTTTCTAACTTTGTATGAAACTTTTGTTTTTATCTAACAGCTTGTATCGGATATTTAAGTTAATTTATATTGAATCGCTGGGTGTTTCTTGGATTTAGATATTTTGACTCTAATTTTGGTTTCAACTAGATATCAGTTTATGTTTATGCGCCTTTTATTTTTCATGCTATATTTTTCCACTGTAGTTGACTTACTGATTTGCGTTTGCATGTAAATCACCTATTCTATAAATTTAATATCATGTAATGGTTTTTGACCAGGTTATTAATTCTAATTGCTTTGCAAAATACATTACGTAGGGCAGTATTCTTACCCAATATCCCAAGTGCACAGAATATTGGCACATCATTTTTTCTCGCCAATCGAAAAAAGTAAGGATAATATTCAGCGTACTATTAGAGGGCGCATCGAACATTACCAGCAATTACTTTGGTGATATATTGTTACCTCAACAAAGTATAATAGAAAAAATCCGGTTGATACATGCACCGCATTTTGTTAGTTTCGTTTAAGGGAGGACCAGTCAATATTGACCCTATTAATTACCTCTTATAGAATTTAGCCCCGGTGTTAGTTTAGCTAATACATTAATTTAAGATCAATCAGCAGCTTACATCGCCAATAGCACGTTTATTAGTGCCCTCCTGTGCAATTTACGAGTAAAAGCGAATATTTACAAAATTCCATGATCCGCGGATCTGGCCACTTTTGGCCGTATAAAAAGCCCTTTCATCGTTTAATAACACGAAAATGGCAGCGTGCAGGCTACAGAGGAGTATTAACGGCAAGCAAACTTCGCCAATGAAATAAATGGATGATGAAGCAGACAAGAGACTTCCACATAGAAAGATTAATTTCGCAGGAGTTAAGCCTTTTCTGTTAATAAAATTAATATGATAACACAATGACGCCTTTGTTGGATAGGGTTTACCCGATTGTTGAAGTTCGCAAAGGGAGAGGCAAGTTATGGCTGTTTTCAGAGGGATTAACATTTTACTTTATGAAGGGCTTAGGGCCAGTCGGCGAGGCAGCGATGGGTTGACGGGAAAATGGTAGAGCTTTGAGAATACTCAATTCCGTTACCTGAAAGGTTCGGGAATTGTGCGAGAAATTTCTAAGCTGCTCCGCGCTAATTTGCATAAGTTACATACAGAATGCGCCTTAATGTCGTTTTGTTTCCCACTTTATCATCTTTTTACGCGTCTGTACGAAACAAGCCTTTAATCTCGCCCTTTCAATCTCTGCTTAAATAACGGCGCGTTTGACAAATGCAGCAGTCGTTAGTCAAGATAAATACCAACGCTCAACTCGAACTCCGAGGTGCAAAAACCGAATTGATTATGACCGTGTGTGTGCGCCCGAGTGGCGGAAATTTGTAATTTTCCGCAGTAATTAAGGGCGGGGGCGCCGCTTTCTTCGCCCAGCCGCCGACCCGAGATTAAGTTATGGGCCATAAAGTAATAAAATCAGCCGCACAGAGAAACTACGCGCTCAGTATTCCGCAGGTATTCCCTATAAAAAAAAATGTTAGCGCCCGCTTAAAATTCAAAGCTCTAGCTTAGAAGGGCATCGTAAAGTTCGGCAGTCGCATACGTGCCTCGCTCGCTATCAATTGGTTAAAGTTGTAGTTTTTGTCAAAATTTGGAAACTTCTAGATCGCCTCCCTTAAATTACACGCGTTTTCAGTAAAAACGTAAAATGCCTAAGTACATGTTTCTAAAAGGAAATGTCATAAGTGGCTTATTATAGTAACAGTGGTAGTAGAAAAAAATTTTCTGTCAAAAATAAAATTTAATAGTACGAGTATATTACATATCGAGGTGGAAAGTGTTTCATTACTGTCGAGAGATTAGGTGGTCAATCGAGACACGAAGCGTCGAGGTTAACTATATCTCGAGATTGGAATGAGACTTTTCACCATGGTATATATACATATACTATTTGATTCACACCCACTTTATTCTAAACAAGAATTGGGAAAATAGATTTGACAGATCTTCAAAACTGACGTTGCTATGACAGGAATTTACTACTTCCCACTCGCTTTCATGTTAATCTACTTCCCGCCCGGGGTTCGAAGTAAAAGTTGGTAGTAGCCCTTTGCCACCTTTCAAAAGTCAGTAATGCCTTATTACATATATGCTTGTGAATAAACCTTATATATAAACATTTCTCTTTCAGCTGTCATATAACTGCAATGATTCTTATAACCCCATTTCATATATACTTCTTCTGCTGAGTTGTGTCATCCAATTTTCTTGGTAACCTAATTTCTTTTGTTATTGATTTAGTGGTTTCAGCATATTTCCGGTATGAATTATCATGTAAAGTAGTGTGATTTGAAAGGGTACAGTGGAGATAAAGTGTAAATGTATTGTAATGATACTGAATTATGACCTACAACATTTATAAATTAGGAATTTATTATACCCAGCTCAGTGAATATTGATTGTTATTTAATGTGGACTAAATAATTCAAATTCAAACCTTTAAGTCTTAAAAATAAAGTGAATTGTACGTATAATGTTGATTAAACATGTACATTAACTACCCCGCGATTTATCATGGTTGTGTACGAAATAACTGAGTTGGGTGCTTTGGAGACATTGAAAAAATAAAATTTGTTTTCCCAGAGGTTTCCGAAATTTAAAAAACCTGATGTGATACACGCACACAACTTTCTTTTACAGTGATCTTATAATTAGCCAAAAATGTTATTTTTAATTTTTAAGCATTTGTCAAAAATTGTCAAAAATTACAAATTCTACAGAAAAGTGTTGAAAAACTCAATTTCGAATTTTTGGGGTGAATCCAATACTTCCTTTATCGAAAAAGGAAGTAAAAAACTACAATTTCGACATAGAAGTGTTAATTTATTGTTATATTGAGTGGCGTGGCAGAAGGGCAGCAACTAAATAAAAGTCAAAACCGGTAAATAAATTAAAAAAATATAATCACATATTATCTCATAAGAGCATTCATTCTTTCCGGAAACTTTTTTGAGTGCGTTTCAACAACGTCGTATTAATTTGCCCGAGCGGGACGCGAGGACAAATTAGGACGTTGTTGGAATGCACGAAAAATAGTTTCCGGATATGAAGTAATGCACGAATGCAGATTCGGTAAGAAAATCGTAACGACATAAACCCTCACAGTTAAGTTGGTCTACCTACAAAAAATTTCCAAGAAATTTTGTTGTTGTCTTGGTTACGGCTCGTGAACTAATTTTTCTATTGGTCATTAATGAGTGTCGTAAGATTTTCTTCGACATACAGTGGTCACTCAACGGCCGTCCCTAAGCACGGGTGCATCTACGAGGCACCTTGAAAGGTAGGGCATTGAGGATACCACATTTATACTACTGGAGCTGGAGGTCTATTATAGACTACGAAGTTATCGGACTGAGTTGAGCCTGAAGGATGTGCCGGACAACTAACGAACCCCGTTTCATCTGTGAAGGTATCACCTGGGGGACTCATATAAGCTACCTACAGAAAGATATTCAACCTGATTGGAAAATCAATGCAAGTTAGTATTCATAGAAAGCTAAGCAAATCTATCATTTACATGTGCTGGGATACAGTGGGGTGTTTCGCAGACGTGAGGTTAAACAAGAAATTGCCTCTAAATCAAAATAGATAAAGTGAAGATCTGTTTTACCGGCAAACCATATTTAAATGTCCAATTCAAATTCAAAAGTAACAATAAAGAATTATAATTTATGCATGACACTACCTGATATAGGACTCAATCTAAAGTAAAGAAGCGTGGGAAACCCAACCGAAGCCACAAAATTCTCAAAAACAGTAGAAACTAAAAATATCAAGTTCGAAATCAGTTCTAGGATACAAGGTCTAGAAACCGCCAACCCAAATGTCGGTGGAAGAGAAGGAAACCGGAGAGAATGGCGGCAAAAATGCTGCCGTAAGCTTAAGCAGTCAGTTTTATCTTCGCAGGTTGATGGGAAATGCCCGTCGGTGACCAGACTGGTGTGTACCCTTAACAGAAAAAACTCCGTAATCATTCACTTCAATCTCCAACAACAATCACAAGGCCAACACTAGACACAAAAGCACTAAATCCCCAAATACGTCGCAACATGAGAATTAAAATCCAAATCAACCTAAAGATCAAAAGCAAGTCGCACCCTGCAAATAGGGAACTCCAGAAAACTAAGGGTGACAAGAATCTAATCAACCTCAAGTAATCGTGAATAGATGTTCATCTCAAACAAAAGTAAGCACCTTTAATATCACTACCAACCAAACCGTAAGGCATGCACATATGCGTTTTACAAGAAAAAGTGACCCTATATATTTCTTAAATAACTCCAATAGCACAACCCTACGAGAGTATATTTGAGGGGCCGTCAGCTGGACCCAGTGGAGGCGGCGTGCAGTTCTTTAAATAATACAATTACCAAATATAATGAGCGCCAGCAAGTTTTTTAATTACAGCAAATATACTCAGATAGGTCAAGAACTTATAAACTCAGTTTAATCGCAGCAAATTATACAATAGGTATTTGAAATACAGAAATACAGTAAAATTTACAATAACATACTAAGAGCAGCTACAGTTTCTTTCACATTGTGCGCGGTATAAATATCATTAACACAGAGCATTAGGTCGTATGCTACTTATCTGAGAGCAGCATGCCCTTTCAAGAGGTAAATCAAATAGCCCCCCCCCCAAACGGGCTGTGGATAATGCTGGAAAACGTCACAGCAAAGCATTCAGGCGAAGAGGCCCAAAACCGAACTATGCTCCCAGAAGCAGCGAGGCCCTCCGAAGTAGGAGAAATCGTTGAAGTTTTTACAGCTCTGGGCTGACGCCTGGATGGAATTCTTAAGCAAGCAGAATCTCTGATGTTCGACAACCCCCAGGTGGCGCCATAAATGCCGGAAGTTTAACTAAATGTATTACGTTACCAAAATCGAAGTTGAAGTAATTCACTCACCCTGTAATGCAGGCATTGGCCAGGACGGCTAGTAATCCCGTTATAAATACACCATCTCAAGGATGCGGACGCATTTGTCCCACATAAATGCCCAAGTCTCCGTATCCGCATACTGGGGAAGCTTCCACTAAGAATATTTCAAAATACTAAAGTAAGGGCGAAAATTTAGAGTTCAAGCAAAGGAAAGCTGCCGAGATAACGCCACTTTTTGCAAGCTCAAAATAACCGAAAAACAAAAGCGGCCTAAAAACGCTGCTGAAGTTTACCGGTAAAGCAGATTACAGCATAATCTCTAAAGCTGCTTTGGCACGACGAACACGATCAAGTAAAGGACCTTTTACACCGCCAAAATACATTTTAAATGTTAATTACGCTTTTTACACATAACACGTTCCCAAACCAAGAACCCAAAATAGTACCTTAAATTCGGAAAATCACACCTACTAACACAGAAACTTCACACATAATAATATTTTGGAAAAATTACACTGGTCGACAAGGTTTTTTTCACAAGAAATCTGAATAGTGAATCTAGTGCATTTTTTCATCCTGAATTCAGATATCTAGTCAGAATTTTCCTATAAGACATAGTTTTTCTGTAAAAGCTACTTTTCAAAATCTGATTTTAGCGTTTTCTTTGACCTGTCATAGGAACCTTTACCTCATATGTAGCGATTTTACCCAAGCTGTAGTTAAGGAAATTATTTGTAATATCATGCTGAAGCACCATAAAACAAGACTGTGCAGGTGTATTCATGTTTGGACATGCTCAGGCCTATTAATCTGGCATTGTGATGTGTCAGTATTGAGCTTGAGTTTGTTCACTAGCGAAATACGAGGGAAGGGGAAAATTCTGCCGTTCTCAAAAACTACTAATGCTTTAATTGTGCAATTTTAAATACATGTTAGGACTTCTCTATGTAGTCGCCTGACAAATTAACGCACTTGGCCCATCGATGTTTCAGCTTCATAAAGCCCTCCTTATAGAAGTCTGAAGTTTGACCATCTAACCACGAAGTCACTGCAGTTTTTAAGCTGTCGTCATCTCGGAAATGCATTCCACGAAGGTGAGCTTTCAATTTTCCGAACAAGAAGAAATCAGAGAGTGCCAGGCCCGGAGAATACGCTGGGTGTGGAAGTACTTCGAAGCATATTTCCTTCACTTTTGATGTCGCTACAGCGCATTTGTGGGAAGACGCATTATGGTGCAGCAAGAGAACTTCTTTTCGCAGTAGTCCGCGGCGTTTGATTTTGATTTGATCCCGTAATTTAGTAAAAAAGGTTGCAGTAATATGCTCCATTGATAGTACGATCACTGTCGAGAAAGTCTATAAGCAAGACGCCATGAAAATCCCAGAAAACTGAGAGCATCACTTTGCCTGCTGAAGGTTTCACCCTGAACTTCTTTGAAGGAGGAGAGTTGGAATGCCGCCACTCCATACTGGTTTCTTTGGTGACAGGGTCATAGTGATGGACGCAACTTTCATCCATAGTGACAATTCGGTCAAAAAAATTGTCAGAATCTGCGCTGACACGTTCCAAAAGCTCGCGACAAATGTTCACTCGATCTTGTTTGTGCAAATGTGTCAACATTCGCGCCACCCATCTAGCTGAAACCTTATTCATATGCAAAATGTTATGCAATATCGATCTAACCGATTTCTCGTCAATCCTCACAGTCTTGGCTATCGTTTTAACGGTAATTCGCCTATCTTCCAAAACCAACTTCTCCACTTTGGCAACCATTTTAGGGTTCTGTGCCGTTGCAGGTCTTCCACTTCTAGGCTCTCTCTGCCACGCTTAAATTCATTTGCCCATCGACGGACAGTGGATTCTGACGGTGAAGCATCCTTGTAAACTGTTTTTAACCTTTGAGTGATTTCAGTAAAATGAACACCCTCCCTTGCCAAAAATTTAATCACTGTCCGGTGTTCAATTTTCTCCATTTCTAATAACTACTGCAACACACTTTATTGAATCTACTATAAAATCCGAAGTTTTGTGTGAATCTGGATGAAACTTTCAACACTGACAGACAACAACATACAAAATGACAGATATCAAAATTTTGTTGCTCAATGCAGACGAAGACAAAGAACGGCAAATTTTTTTCCCCTTCCCTCACATTTCCTTCCTTTCTGTTTGGAATTTTTATAGGACCACAAATTCGGTCATTAATGGCTGACGAACATTTTGAAGGACTGTTAAATCCACTAGAGAAAGCAGCCTGGCAGTCATTCAAAAGTTTATGTTGCAGTTCTCTTGGAAACCATAAAGCAGAAAACTATCGTGACATAGTGGCTGATCTTCTGCATTCTTGTAAAGCTATGGGATGCAACATGTCTTTAAAAATGCACTTCTTGGACTCTCACTTAGACTTCTTCCCCGAAAATCTTGGAGCTGTCAGCGATGAACACGGTGATCGTTTTCATCAGCAAATTTCTACCATGGAGAAGAGGTACCAAGGCAAGTGGAGTTCCAATATGCTGGCTGACTACTGTTGGACCAAGAAGAGAGGCGTTCTAGATGCAAAATATGCCCGAAACTCACTATCTATCACTGTCTAGGAAACTCAGAATGAGTAGTTATAATTTTGAGTTAGATAGCTAGTTACCGATTTTTTAGAATATTATAAAATATTCAAATGAATATCACACAAAACTCCTACTCGATGGGGAAAAACTGAAATGATATTTCAATTCAGCACCAAAAATACTTTTAGAATCTGTTATTTTAATTCTTGGGAAAGAAAAAAGTTCATTTTTGTCGACCAGTGTTAGAGGAGTGATTCAGTAAATGAGCCCCACTATGTAAATTATTGTCCATAGTGCGGCGAACAATTGCCAATAGTTAAGTAACGATTGGTTTCGTGTCTCTGAAATGAGTGTTTTCACAACGCATCACGTTTTTGATCATATTACAGATGAGTAGTAGGGCATATACCAAGACCAGTAATTGGTATCGATTCAAAAAGCATTCGATTAATTCCCTAATCTCTATCATCACTCATATAATTGTTATGAAACTCCAACATATTGAAATAGAACGTTAGTGTACACGTATGATGAAGACGTAGAGAAAATAAACGTAGCAGAATATTGTTTCTGTTTGTAGTAATTATAAAAATAGTCGTGTAAGTATATGGCTTCTTCTAATATAGTCTGCCAGCAAACATTATCTACTGATGTACAATAACTTCTTTGTAGCAATTGTACTGTTAAATTTAATTTTAGCTTTGATAGTTTTCAGCTCCCCAGTAGTATCTTTCTTAAGATATCATTGTTGATTATGCAATCCAATATTAAAGTTGAGATTTGGTTTCAATATATTGTTACATCAGATGATACATTAGTATGTTATTGGAATATTCTATTATACTCTCCTTTCCTTACGGTTTGATATCAAGAAGACATGAAAAACTTAATAGCATGCCAGCGGTTCAATGTTTCTGCTTTCACTTATACGGATTTACGTGTAGCAAATGGATTTAAGTTTCAATTTAAAAATGATTTTCTGTCAAAATAAATGGATTTACAACAAGCCCTATGATTGCATCATCTATTTTAGTTTTTGAACTTTAATCAAAATCCGAAACCGTGCACAATAATTCTTTTTTCAAATTAAGATGTTTTATAATCCAAGTTAGCGTCACAACAAACGCTAACAAACAAGCAGGAGTAAGTTATGCACAGACCATGTCGTGCCGCAAAGACATCCTTCGTTTAGCTAGAAGCCTGACCTAAAAAAGACCGTGGCAGCTAGGAAAACGTAAATGATTTAAAAGAAAACCTAATCGCTTCAGACATGTAATTTCCAGAGAAAGAAAATCGATTGTTCATAAACGAGACTTAAGTCCAAAGACTCTGTCGGTGTTTAACAAATCGGGGCAAGTATCATTTAGACTAAGTAGACACCTTGGTTAGAAGGAATGTTTTCGATCCTTCATAATACAAGGTCCGGCAGAATGAAGTATCCATTTTCAAAGTTGATTCATTTCGTAATATAATGAGATATACATTCAAATCAAGTCGCCATGCTTTCGCGATAAATGGAAATTTAAGACAGTTGTCAAAGTGTTTGCGAGAAATGTCAGTTTAGCTGTGAATATGGATCATTGGTCAAATATTCAACATTTTTTTGCGGTTGAAGCTTATTTTAAAAATAACAATTCTGTTGCAACCACCCAGAGTGTATTTCGTCGTCACTTTAATTTAAATCCACGAGATCCAGTACCTAGTCGAATAACAATTAAAAAGTGGGTACACAAGTTTCACAGTGCTGCCTCATGTGCCAAAGAAAAACCAAACGGAAGAACTCGTTCTGTACGCATACAAAACTTTCATGCTAGGCTTCAAGAGAGCCAGCAGCGAAGAGGAGGTTACTTGACTGATGTAATATTTAAAAAATAAAATGTCCGTGTTTCCTTAAGAACCTTTTGTTTGATTTTTGAATAAAAATTTAGCCATTAACAAAAACAACTCAATTTAAAATGGATACTTCATTCTGCCGGACCTTGTATTACAGTCATTAGTAGCTTGGTGAAGCAAGACATTATTACCGACACCGTATAAAGTAAGAGAGGTTTGATGAAATAGGAAGAAACAGCTCTGTAACAGGTGATGGCATATGTTAACTATTCAGTTGTAATGGAGATAGTACTGGAAACAGTTCTTTAAAATTCTTAAAACAACTGAAAAATATATATATCCATACTACGAGTAACATATTTCCCTCGTGCAGTATCGGTAGGCCAGACACTGTCACTAATAGTTGCTTCCTGGTGGATGTTGTTTAGGTATAGTAAAATCATTCGAAATTTATTGAAAAACATATATAATAACGGATTTCAAATTTAGAGTAGACGTCTATCGATTGCAGGGTACAGTAGCAAATAATATATGCACTTCCACTAGTCGTACTAGGGCGCATCGCAGTGCTCTCCCTCAGAACCTACGTTATTTACCACTGTTTTATAGTATCTCGCATTACAAGTGCCGTTATTCGTTTTTATTCTACGTAAACGAAGATTTCGGTATTGCAAAACACAAATAATTGGCTGAATTTGCACCAAAATAATACCAGGAGCGTTGCTACGCGTCGCACTGACTGGATATCAAGAACGTCCGCAAAACATTAAAGGAATTAAAGCAGGGTTAAGAGCAATAACACATAAAGGGGTACAGGAATTTTCCATGAGCGTTGATGTACTAACTTTAATACATTTTTATTTCATACTGATGTCAAAAATGAAATTTTTCGGATTATTTATGGTACAAAAAATGGAACCCTAAAATCCTAGTACTTTAAAGTAAAATTTTAAAGTTCAAGTACTTTAAAACTTATTTATTGTACAAAAAATGGACCATTAAAGTCCTAGTACTTTAAAGTAAAATTTTAAAGTTCAAGTACTTTAAAATTATACGTCAGTTGTTGACATGAAATTTGAAATGATTTACAACTTTTTATTTAATAGTAGTTTATTTATCTAGAACGAAAAGTAGCATTTTAAAGACGAGAAAGTTGTTTACGTCCGAGGCGTCAGCCGAGGACGGAATTACTTGCGAGGACCTTTAAAAACACTTTTCGTTCGTGGTGAATACAACGGTTTATTTCATACTGCAAGTTTAATTAATTTTAAATAAAAACTTGTAAATCATTTCAAATTTCATGTCAACAACTAACGTATAATTTTAAAGTACTTGAACTTTAAAATTTTACTTTAAAGTACTAGGACTTTAATGTTCCATTTTTTGTACAATAAATAAGTTTTAAAGTACTTGAACTTTAAAATTTTACTTTAAAGTACTAGGACTTTAATGGTCCATTTTTTGTACCATAAATAATCCGAAAAATGTCATTTTTGACATCAGTATGAAATAAAATTCATTATACTTGCAGTATGAAATAAACCGTTGTATTCACCACGAACGAAAAGTGTTTTTAAAGGTCCTATAAACTACTATTTTCTGATTTAAGAATTATTATGCCTCATTGAATGTCGGCTAATGCGTAATACGTATAACGACATAACAATTTAAATAATGACAACACACTTGCAGCGTAGTTGCTTTCAACGTTTCAACGTATTTGATGTAAGTGTGCGTGCTCCAACGCCATTTGTCTTCAGCTGTCATAAATCTAATAGTTTCAAAAACTTGGGTGCCTATTAGCTTCAGCGGGCCTGAAAACATCTGTGATACAGCCGGGGCTGCAGGAGCTGCTGAAAAAGTACGACCAGCCAAAAATTTCCGCGCGCTTATGTTTTGCAAAGGGCATCTCTAATTTAGTATGTAATTGAATCTGAGCCGGAGTAAATGAGTAATAAAGGAAGGTAAAGGAGTCAAGCAGCCCTTCCGCAATTATCGTTACAATAAAACCGGGCTTTAACGGCCGAGCTCTTCTGCATCTCAATTGAAGGACATTGGTGGCGTAAATTGCTACATTCGTGCCGTGCCTACGATCGTCGAATTTACTGCCTCCGCTACTGATTTATCCTTTGAGCTCGAAGATGCAGGTACTGTAGAACTGGACAGGTGGACATCCCCTGGTTTGAATACGGTTGGTGTGCCGATGATCTAATGATCAGCCACATGACACGAGAGATTGTAAAAGTTAATTTTAAATAAAGCTTAGCTGTGAATTATTACGTTTAATATTTGTTGCTAAAGAAAGGCTACTGGCCCTGAGTCCAATAAAATTGGCGCCAGGCGTTATAAACATACAAAAAAATCGCACAACCCCTCCTCTTTCATATTTCCAATGCAATATCAGCGGTGTGGTTCAAAAAGAGGAAACGAACTCAGCATGGTTACGGCGATGAAATTTTCAAATTCATTGGCAAATTTGGACATATTCCTGCTTAGGTCGGCTACTGCAGGTCTTTTTGCATAAAATAAAACAAAACTTTGATTTCCAAATAGAAATGACGCATGAGTGGCCCTTCAGAAACCCCTTGTAAAATCGCCTATCAGATTGATGCTCTAATTAAAATTAAATAGGTGCAACAATTACCCTTCCTTAAAGTGGCGATTGCGACAAGCAAAAAGCAATAATTAAAAGTGCAGCGTGAGCCATTAATAAAACGCGATAAATAATGCAGGTCCCATGTGAGAGCTTTGCGACACACCCTAAGTACGATTAATTTAGTTATGCAAATGTTGCTTACCCATACTAGTTCCAATATGCCAGATAAGAACGAAACCGGTAATATCTTACCAGTAATTCAGAAATTATTGTACTTTTAAATTAAGTTAGGATGATTTATACTGTCTCAAGATTTAGAAAAATTGTTGTGAACGGTATTGATATGGATGCATCTTTTTAGTGATACTTTTTTATCTTGACTGCAATATAAAAGTGTTATATTTTTATACTACACGACGATTGTCCAACTTTTAGTTAAAGATATTTTACTTGAGCTGTACATAGTTTAGATGACATATTTCCATTGATAGGTACATCAAATCTGTATAGTTGATAACGACATTTTTTCTAATAATCTGATACATAACTATTCCTCAACGACGACCTTTTAAGAGAAAATTTAAGTTACTGTTACAGGTAGGTTGGTCTGTTTATATGACGTGCTTCTCCATAAGCCAGAGTTGATGTAAATGTATAAATGACAACTATCAAACGTTAAGCAAAGGCAAATCAGCCAATGCAGCAGAAATGATAATCCTTAAGTCTCCTGTCAAAAACGCTCTGGGATAAAAATGAAAGTCTCAGACACACTAACGGAGTATTTGACACTATGATACCAAATTTTTACCAAATTCAAACTATCGTAACTACATGGGCCGACCAAGTTAATGTGCTAGTGAAGACGGCATGAGTCATTTACGAAAGCGTAACTTCACTAATCAATACGAAAAATGCGCGAATCAGCTATGAATACAACAAGTATGAACAGATAGAAATGAGAATAGATCAACTCAAAGTTTAGCCAAAATTACAATAATATTTTTTGCAATAGTCATACTAACCAGGTCAAATCAGTTTGCAGTAACTAGAACACACATGTTTAAAAAAAAATAAAATAGTCAACAATATATGAGTAAAATACAGTTGGCTTTAATAACATTAAAATGTTCATTAAGCCGGGGTGTACCCAAAAGTCAAATTATTATAACTACCATCACGGATTCGCCAGCTTAAAGCGGCCAGCAGAATCTCAAGCACATAAAGCAAATAAATGTAGTTACAATAAGTAGCACTGCAAGAAAGAGTTGGTTCATCACTGCAACGGCACAACGCAAAGCACAAAGGCATAGCAAACTACAAAATGTACATCGATAAAGGGTGATGTCCGAGTAAATCTGAAGGACTTCAATCGAAGACGCTGGCACTTGGCTCAGCAATACAGTTTCGACGAGCCAAGTAGCATAATTTACAAATTAAAAACTAATAGCAAAACTATATACATGACCAAATACCTGTCCCTTTACGGCGATTAAAAGTTTTTTGGGCCTCGCCAACAATCACCAGTAGTAGATCACGGCAGAATAGCAGGGACCCGTAACGACAGGGGGCTTGCCATGGATTTGAAGTTATAAATCCAAAGCATCAAACAGGAACATCCGTCAGTAAAATCAACCAGCACTGTAGCTAAAGGGAGCAGCTATACTGGGCCAGAACAGCTGAAAATATTCCGAAAGTGAAACCAAAATAACCACGTCCACTTACCCCAGAGGTCGAAACTTGGCTAATAAGGACAGGCATCTTAGCACTAAAAGCTAACGAGACTAAAAGGTCGCGAATTAGTCAGCGAGGAGCGATGACAAGAAATCGCTCCTGATGTGATCGTACGGTCAAAATGAAGAACACAGCGCGAACAGTTAATAAATAGGTGAGAAGTAGAACACAAGATTGAAATCAAAATCCTCTTCGAAAGGCTGAAAACCGGTTATCCATTAATGATAGTAAAATCGAACACCCAAGAGCAGAAGGAAAGCAAAAGACTAATTTATAAAAATATAGTGTTATCACACAAGAAAGAAGAAAGCACCAATTCTAAACCAAAGCTAAGAAATCTAAGGAAAATGTGTAAATTTGGACTTGACAAAAGATGGAGACATGATAAAAAAGCCAGAACGTTAGTATAATACTTAAAATAATCTCTGAATGTTATTGCGGCTTCTCAGTGTAATTCATCATACTCCTTTAGTTATTTTGGTAGGCAATTAATTATTTATACTTTTAATGAGGCGAACAACTGAAGAAAACCGAGGAATACCATGAAGCCTATTAAAACTTTAAGTATTTTTATGCAAAGTATGAGCGAATATTAAAAACGTATTTAAGCCCCATAGTATTGAGTACTGTACTTTATCGACTGCAAGTGATGTTGGTAAAATTTTAGAAGAACTTTCTGCAAAGTTGAAGCTGTAGCAACAGCCTTGCAGCACCTCACACAAATTCTAATGTAAAGAATTTGACATCCGAAACTACTCAATATCTAGGAAGCCAAGCAAGTGAAAGTTTACAAAATTCCGAAGGATCTAAAATTGTAGTAATTCAGCTCAATGATTCTATATGGTCTAACTGTTACCTGATTTAATGAGTCACTAGAATAAGAACTAAATCATTGAATTATACAAAATAGTAGACGACTTTATGAACCACGTACACATAACCATTTGTCTTTAATCATGTTATTTAACGAAGTAAAATTATTTGTAGCAATTATTGCTCTGTAATTGTAGCATTCTATGGTAATTTTTTGTGTATTGATATTATACAGTTCTTTTCCCATTCTTTTAGTATTTCTTTCGTGTTCTCTGCCTGCTGGCAGATTTTAGTTAACCAATCTATAACACTATCTCCACCATATTTCAGCATCTCTGGTGTTGTCACCCTTTCCTGGGGGTTTTCAATTCTTATCGTTGTTTCTACTTTTGTACATCTCTTGTTCGTTTGCCAGTTGTCTTCTTCTTCATCTTTATATGTCTCTTCTCTATTCTCTATCTCGCTATATTTGTCGTCGTAGTGTAAGCTCCAGCTTTCCAGCATATCATTTATCTTTGTTTTTACCTTATTATTCTTGTTTTTGCTTCTTGCAATTCGTACCTGCATTCCTTTCTTCCTTCTTAGCCCTTTAGCAATTGTCCAGAACCTTTTGATTTTTCGCTGTAGGATTGTTCTATAGTTGTGCTGAAATCTTCCCATGATCTTCTCTTAACTTCTTTGACTGTATTTTTAGCACCTCCTAATAATATTTAGTCGCAGTATAATAAAAAATTTAGAGTAAGAACCAGCCACCTTCCAGTTTTCAACGGCCTTACCGATGTCAGCATTTTAGCACAGCCGCAGGTGAGGGACTCAAAATGAGCTGGATAAACAGCAACGCGGCGTTTTACACTCAATAAACATAAAATTGGTCTTTATTTAGTGTAAAACGACTGTTATTAGTCTATGTTCAGATTGCCATTGCTTGTGATCGGTTGAATGGATTAATCATGGTAAAATACTATGCAAAACCATTACCAAGAGATATAAAACTGCATTTCCACAATCCCTTACTCATCCTCTAAATCAAATTCTCCTTATTTGCTCTTTTAACGCCTTCTCATATGTCTTATGTCTAGAATGTAAGTAAAGCTATATTAATGATATTGTTTCCAATTATTTACTTATATTACCGAAAATCCATTGTTCCACATTCGTTATAAATCTCTTTTAGATATATCAACTGGCAGTTTTTAGTCAGTGATATAGTCTTAAATAGCGAGACAGGAAGAATAAATCTCACGCCAAAACTAATTAGGCCCACCATGCTCTTAGTATATTTGAAAGCCGTCGACTTAGGCTAAGTTTTATGAATAGCCATTTCTTTCGTTTACGGCAATCACGAACACGTTCTGGGATGGGCAAGTAATAAAAACAGTGTGAAACAGATCAATATTGTGCTTTTCTTAGATATCCACAGCCTGCTTGACCCACCTACGGCGCAGTGCATTCTTGTAATGATTTTTTAACCACTTAAACCCATCGAGGGTTTTGCTGGAAGCTCTTCGGCGTCTTACGCACTTGCGATTTCCTTCGCCCAGGAACCGTCATCACCTTGTTTGTAGTTTTTAAGCCGGAGTTCGCTGCCGGCCGGGACATATTTATAGGGAAAGGAAATTATTATCATAATTTATCGGCAGTTAAGACCCGCACATAAATCGAATTTTAAGTTCGAATCCTAGTTCAGGAGCACACATATATCGAAACCGGTCAGATTTATTGGACGTCTCCATTTTATTATACATTTTGCTTAAATATTTTGGCAGACTGCGCTCCATTCTTCAAAATTAAAGCCGCAATGCCTGGCCCGACCAGCGAAATTGAAATAGAAAATTGACTTCATTTGGTTTATGTTTGGCTTCGACGAGGAGATTTGTGGCGATTGCAGTGCATGTTTTCAGCCGGTGGACTTCGGCGTCCATTGCGACGGCG
Source organism: Agriotes lineatus (assembly GCA_940337035.1). Taxonomy (NCBI): domain Eukaryota; kingdom Metazoa; phylum Arthropoda; class Insecta; order Coleoptera; family Elateridae; genus Agriotes; species Agriotes lineatus. Next base: position 9,401,358 of record OW679194.1, on the reverse strand, counting down.
CTGAAAAAACTGTCCTGAAATTGCGAAGCACAGTGAAAAACGTGTCCTTTTGACTTATCCCCACTCAATTAACCTCCGAAAACTAGATTTCGGGAAAAAATACATCTTGAGTCCATTTCGCATGCCATAAAAATAGATATTTGCACGGCACATCACCAGATTACGTCGACAAGAGCTTTTATTAAATTTCCAAACGTTGTCTCAATTATCTAAAAAAATTGCAACATGGTGTCCGAATAATGTATGGAAGACTATAATACTAATTGCAAATTACATAACCGAAAGTGCAAACAATTGAGTACTACTAAATTATGATCTACAAAATTTATTTATTAGAAATGTATGATAACCAGCTCAATGCACACTGATTGTTATTTACTGTGAATTAAATAATTCAAATATTTCAGCCTTCAAAATAATTGATCAAGTATTTACATTAGGTAATGGGATTTATCATATTTGTATATGACGGTGACTTAAACACCAACAATACCACCAAAATAAGAGCCGGCAAAATATTAACAACAGAAGTAAAGACAAAGACGGGAATCCGCCAAGGAGACAGTCTTAGCCCTATACTGTTTAACACTATCATGGATAAAATCATTGAAGCTGCGAAAACACGTGGTATAGGCTACAGACTTGGCAATAACTGCATCAACGTTCTGTGCTATGCGGATGACGCAGTACTGGTAGCCGAGTCGGAGGGCGACTTGCAACGACTACTTTACACTTTTCAAACCACCGCAGAGAAGTACAACATGATAATCTCCACAGGAAAAACTAAAGCAATGACCATGTCAAAGGAACCCCTACGATGTAAACTAGTAGCGAACAACATCCCAATTGAACAGGTAATGAATTTTAATTACCTTGGCACTAACATATCGAGTGCCGGAAAACTCATAGACGAAGTCAGGCAACAGGTAAACAAAGCAGCCACTATTTCAGGACATCTAAAGCAAGTAATCTGGAGAAACAAACACTTATCCATCGAATGCAAATCCAGATTATACAAAACTTGCGTAAGACCTGTAATGACTTACGGAGCAGAAACTAGAGCCGATAGCACTTTAACGAAAAGACAAATCAGAACAACCGAGATGAAAACTTTAAGAACAATCGCAGGGTATACAATGTGGGACAGGCAAAGAAACACGCACATTAGAGAAAAATGTAAAGTAGAAGATGTGGTCCGATGGGTGAGAAAAAGAAGACGTGAATGGAATGAACATGTAAACAGAATGGCAGACACCAGATTAGCCAAAATAGCACGAAATGGAAAACCACAGGGGAACAGACCACCAGGAAGACCGCTCAAGAGGTGGCGCGACAGCTGGCAATCACTATCACAAGAACAGCAATAATCAAATAAGAATCCAGAGTATAGCAATAAACAGGCGGTTCGCCTTACTAAAGTAGAAGAAGAAGAAGAAGTATATGACGGTATGAATGGTCCTCGACACCGAAAGGTAAAAGAGGCTATAGATTATGAATGAATGAATGAATAATTGAGTTGGTTGTCTTGCAGATATTTAAAATAATAAGTTGATTGTTGAAATGAATAGAATGTAAAAATATGTTGCCCAGAAGGGAATAAAAATCTTGCACTTCCCAATTTGACGAAAAATAAATATAATTGTTCCAGTAGAAGTATCAAGTTTCCGTTTTATTGAATGAATATATGCCGCAACTGAAAAACCGTCGAAAAGAACGGAAAAAAATCGTGTGACCCACAATGGTCATCCAAAGGCAGTTCCTAAGCACGGGTGAATCTATGAGGCACCTTGAAAGGTAGGACCTTGAGAATACCACGTAGAAGAAGTTGGAATCCCATTTCGATGCCTAGTGCTGCGAGTTTGCCGACGTAAAGGAGGTCCATGGACTACAAAGTTAGCATGCTGTGTTAAGCTTGAGAAAAACGCTCCCTCAACGAGAACAATCATCTGTTGAAGAAGGAACCTAGAACCCCTAGAAAGGTAGTCAACCTTGTTGGCAAAGCAATGTAAATTAGTAGTCGCAGGGAATCTAAGCAAGTCTATCATTTACCTCTAAATTATTGCTGAAATACAGTAAATTGTAAAATGAGAGAGAGAGAGGGAGAGATCTGTATTATCGACACGCCATATTCAAATGTAAAAAATAAAATTTCAAAATAAGATTCAAGAATTGCAGTTTATGCATGACCGTAGCTGATGTAAGAGTCAATTGTATATAAGATCAAATAAGCTGAGCTGGTTAGAAAACGTAATAGCACAAAGTAAATAATTTACGGGCATTAATGTGAGGCTAACTATTATAAACGCTCAAACATAAATCGTTACATCATTAAATGTATTTTAAGTGGGGGTAATAATGAAAGCTAATATCACTTGAATATTTATTAAAAAAATCTGTCGTATGACAATTTGATGTTTACATACCACTGAATTCATTTGTAATACAGTTATAACAGCCCAAAAGGTAAAAGAAGGAAGTAGGGTAATGCACAGTGCAAAACTGACAAGTTTATAAATGACGCTCTCGCCGTAATGAAAATTTCGTTGTTATTACAACGAACAATTGCAAGAAGCAGCCTCCATGCGGCGTGCACTTAAGAAATGGGGCATTTTTCAAAAATTTGACACGTATAGGTAGGTAGCGGTGTAGCATGTGCATGCAAGTCGGTTATAAAAAGCTGTCTAGCACGGAATTTCAAGTCATTTGTTTCGGTGTCGGCTGTCACCCTGCAGACAGCGACTTGGGGTTGTCTGGGAGGATCATACGTTATTACATTCCACATGCACATAACACGCCTCCTTTACACACCACTGTAAACTAGGAACAGTCGTTCAAACTGCTCCCTTATTGGCACCATAAATACAATTGCTATCGTTCGAGCATCCGCGCTCTAAAGCATCCTGCAATCGGTTCCACTAAAATTCTGTGTGTTCTGGAGAGACGTTTCAATCGAGTTGGTTGAGGTCGTAACAATGTAGAGCGGGTCTCGTTTTTAAATTACATTTTATACGCGACAACCCTGTCCAAGTTATTAAATCCCTTCGTTTCTGTTTTGCAATTTTTTAACGTCGCGTCGTGGAGAAAGTGTGTTTTTATATATTACATAATTTAGTTACTGTGTTGGTATAAAGTAAAATTAAGATTTCGTTGAAATGGGGAAAAGTTATGAATACATCAATAACCAATTTTCTTATAGTTGTCTGCTTCCCGATGATATTACAAACTCAATTTTATTAAAATCCTGCATGATGGGATTTAGCGGATTGGAACCAATCACGTAGTTTTTATGTGTAAAACTACCATAAGCAGTCCATTTTCTTGCTACATTTTTGCTGTCCACTTACTTTTCAACAGCTCGCAATATTTATAAACTTCGAAAGAATTTTAACCATGGGTTAAGCAGTAAAATAATTGATAACAGTTTCATAAAATTATTCGACATCACCGTTTATCGATTATTATATAAGACATCTTTGAATTTTATGTGAAACTTTATATTGTCAACACCCTTACAATGTTAGAAGGAAACTCGTTACATTTCACAACCCTCAGAAGATATGGATACCGCACTTCATTCTCCTAATTCTACGCTTGTTCAAACATTTCACTCCCCAAGTCAGGTGTGCAATACTTACACGCATCCATAAAAAATGCTCCATCAATAGCATTAATCAGACGATACTATGTCTTCTTTCAACGTGGCTGGATATAGACTTTCTCACGGTAGTTGAACGTTTTATGATGTCTTCCACACTTCGTATATGGAAAAGAACCTACGAAAGTTTTGTAGTGTGGTGCAATCAGGATCCGATGAACAGTCGAGTGTTAATGGTGTTCAAACCTGTATCTGTAAACAAGTTTATATGCACATGCTGCTTGTTGCGGTCCAATGAAAAATGGGTACCGTAGAGTTCTATGATGCAACATTCGAGGACTGGGGTGGAATCATGTCTCTATGAATTATCCTTCTGTGCATCAGTCTGGTTATCCTGATCACACTATTATATTTAGGCGGTATCGAGAGTTCTAGAGAGGAAATTCCAGTTTTGAGGGCGACTTGCGCTCTAACCGCCCTTTTTCTTCCGCCACTCGCATAAACATTGCAGCCGTACGAAAAATGCTGTAACAAGAGAGGTGGTTGACATTCCGACAGATGGAGGAAGCTTGAAAATGAAAACGTCCATAACGTCAATAGCATCCTAACAGACAACGATGATACGTGGCTTTATCACCACGATGTCCCTATGAAATAATAGATAATAGTGTAAGTGCTGAAAGCTCCAGTCACAATCAGAAGATCGCCAAGAAGGGCGATGGTTAGGTTTGTTAACGTTCCTGTACATTAGACGATTACGTTTGTTGTCTTTTTGCCAAAACCAGGTTAAATGTCATTGGTATACAGTGTGCACTCTCCCTATGATGCTGATATTATACCCTGTGATTTCGTCTTCTTCCCGAATGTAACGAGTCGACTTTTTTTTATTAGGATTACTAGTTCAACATTTTACAATGTTATGCATGGTTTTTATAACATAGATAAATATTTATTGGCAAGTAGAAATTAGTGCGGAGGAAAATGATTCCTCTAATTTTGACTGTTTTTATTCACTGTCACTTTCTTCTGAACTCGATATTAAATTTTGAGGTAGTTTGTCTTTTGAGCCTAATGTGAATGTTCTTGCGGCCGAGTTGTTGAAAGATATTGTTGTCGTTGTTGTACAGATTGTTCAAAAATGTCCTTGTGGTTCTTTTGATAAATTGCTCTATCGTGTCAATTCCAAGCTCGTTATGAATTTGGTGATTGCCCACGAACCATGGCGCATCGACAGCCATACGGAGAACCTTGTTCTTCAAAACTTGGACTTTTTTAATATTCGTTTTGGAAGTAGTACTCCACACAGCTCATGCGTATGTCAATATTGGCCTTAAAAATGATTTGTATAGCAACATGGTGCATTTCAGGCGGAGTGGTGTTTTCCTATTCATAAGCGGGTACAGCTGTTTCAAACGGGCATAGCCTAAGTTGAGTTTATAGTTTACATGCAAGCTCTGCGTGCTGTGTGATTATGACGGTGCTATCGGCGAACAAAGCTATTTCACTTGAGTGTGGAGTGGGAATGTCGTGGACAAATATATTAAACAGCGTTGGCCCGAGCACGCTGCCTTGGGGAACCCATGCGTGTATGTTTTTTGTAGACGATAAGGAGGCGTTGACCCGGACAACGAGTCAACTTAAGGAAAGGGCATGTGAAAAAGAATGTGTCTTCCGACTCCCGCGGAAACGTAGATCGTTTGATTCCACGACTGGTGTCGAAGAATGCAGATGCCTATTGGCCTATTGTAAAGGAAAATACTTTGAAGAACCATACATAAATAAAGTCGTTTTGTAAAACTCGTCATTTGTACATTCAGCACATCTTCATTTCGGTTACATCCAGTATTAATTTATTTATCAGCTGCTATTAATATCCACGTTACAACGTGGATGAAAAATAAAGACTTTCCTTTAATAATTAGCAGTCAAGATGCAAGAATACATTAGATACAAATATATAAGGTATGAGATAAGTTCATATGAAACATGAAACAGAATATTTAATACTATTGCAATGTTGCCACTTTACGGCAATCAGGAAACGAGAAAAGATCGGAATAAGAACACTGAAAGTGTTAGGGTTGAAAATATTTGATAGTTCATGGTGCATTATTTTTAAGTTTTAATTACTATGTGTGCCATTTCTGAAATATACAATCCTGACAAATACATTAGGCGTTAAGTCATACTTCCGGAAACCCAGACTGCACGTGCAATCAATGCACCGTTCGAGAGTGCTGGGTTAAGAATGGAATTTGGAGTCGACCGAACGTTCGATGCTGCGACAGGGGCGCGACGTATGTTGTAAAAGTGGGCTGTTTTGCATATATAGTTGTTGGCGTATGCGATTAAGCAATTGTGAGATTATGCAAACCAATAATTAATTATAATGTGATAACTTCCAACAATGCGAGGCGAATCTGCGGGCGCAGCCATGCGTATTCTTAGGTAGTGAATTAGATTAGCTAGTGTAGAATGTACTTACTCTCGTGGTCAGTTGAATGATGTTTGGTAGCTTTTTAGCAAATACAACAGATTATAGATGTCAGAGGTTCTTGCTCCTGCTGGACGATTATACGATAATCGAGAATATGAATCCCGCGGAAGAATACGGTTCCGCCTAGTGCTCCGCGGAAGCATGATAAGTTCCGCAGTGATGATGTAAGCCCGCAGAAGCACGTAGTTCTGCAGTGTGCAAAATTTGCGGTAATTGCTTTACTGTAAAAGAACAGCAGCCACCGGGCTCTTACCGACTCTGTACGGGTGTAAAAATAATTAATCTACCGGATTACTATTAGGAAGTACTAGCGAAAAGTGCCAACAGATAGTCCTACCAGTAAAGGTAGCGTGAATGCACCAAAGGGTTGATACTAACTGATACAAGGCTAAGTATCGTAACGTTGCTGCCGAAAGTACGGAGAGGTAAGTGGGGCGGCCACCCCCGGTGAGTGTCAATTATTACTAGCGATGGGATTTACAGGTCAGTACGTTTATGTTATTTTACATGTAACCACTTGTCTCGGCCAGTGGGCCCAGGAAGGCCCACACTTACATTGTTTGCACCGTGTCGCTGCCTTGTGGCCATGAATGAGTTGCATCCATCACTTTGACATATTTAAAAAGTATCAAAATTTGAATTTTAAGATAACACACCAAAACGCTTCTAACAAATGGCCGGAATAAATAGTCGGAAGTGAAAATAAACCGTGTCGTAATTTTAATGGAAAAGGTATGATGGAATATAGTTACTACTGTGACCAGTCATATAGTCATAATGGTGACACATTTAATGTCGAATGATCTTTTTTCAGACGTCTTTGTCTTGAGGCGGTGGTTCTAATTCATGTTTGGTCTACCCATCTGGTTGGAAATCTTCTACGAGGCTCTTTCCCTTTATGATGAACATTTGGGTTATTCCCTTTAGTAGTTTGAAGTTGACTTTAATTCCATCTACTATTGATTGTTTGTACGGGTTTGACCTGTGAGACCTTTAGTACATGTCTGCATACTCAGAGTTCTTTGCTTTGTTCAACGTTCACATTTTTGCTGCATATGTTTGTGAAAATGAAGTTTTATTTTTGTTGTCTATATGACGGAGGCATCCTTGTCGGCTTGACAGTCGCAGCTCTTACCGCCGTGGGTCGAGGTCGTATTTCTTTTTCTAATCCTCTGCTCTTCGTCATGAACAAGCCTAAGTAGAAATACGGTCAATAATTTCATACCCCCACCATGTGTGATATGTGGATAGTTGTTTTGAACGTAAAAATCTGAAGTCTGTAAATCCCAAGAACCAAGCCTACACATAAAAACATGTATTTCCATCTTTGATTAATTTCTACTAGAAGTATTTTATGCAAGTTTATCAATAGCTCTGAAATGCACTTTTGTACATTTTTTACTGTTCGTCCTATTATAACAGAAATTTGTTTTGAAACACTTTTGGTATCTCTCCTTTGGTGAAACTGAGATTGTTGATGAATAGTTAAAATTTTCTTGGATAATGGGCAAACGATTTCATGTTACCCTTTATCATCTTCAGGGACATCAGAGATTTCCACCCTCCAGTGTTTAAAATATTACCAGAAAACTTTATATGGAGTCTCCCAACAATGAATTGCGAACATAAAAACTATAGTTTCTATTAGGTGATGGTCTATTGTGAGATGTTTAACGAATCGCGTTTTGACAGTTTTTGATCTACTTCCATCTTAATTTTCTTACAGAGGCATCTAAGATGGCCTATAAAGTAAGTTTCACTCCTCTGAAACTTTCTAAAATTAGAAAAAACATCGGTGCGGACGATAGAAGCCTTGATAAAACTTCATATGTAAAATTTGAGAGACTATGGAAAAAGTTTGTTCACACATCGTAACACTTATAAGAATTATATATATAAAATCACAGAAACTTTAATCACCATCTTGATCACTGTTTTACAGTTAGACCGTGTGACATTGTTCATTGTTCTGTTAAGGCATTGATACCTTTTTTTACCAAGGGCATAATTGTCAGCACTTGAGAATTGTAATGAGTGCGTTAGATAATTTTATCGTCATCGGTGTTGTTGTAGACTACTTACCGAATCAATTTGAGTATCGTTAAGAGCTTTATTGCCGTACTCAGTGCAGTAATAGATATTACCGCACTCAGTGCTGTTTGTAGATGATATTACCGAACTCAGTGCAGTAACATCCATTACCGCGCAATTAAACTAGAATTTATTGATGAAGATAATAGTTATTTACTAAACAAATGGGATAAGAGCATCATTAATATACGTATGTTTAAGTTACAAACGAGTGCGTAGCATGAGTTATGTAAGCACATGTTCAGGGTGGAGGTTATAATAGGCTGTATGATTTTAATTTGGTTAATTTACAGGATACGTCTTTGGGGTGCAGGAATTAAAAAGGGTTGTGAACCAACGGTCTCGTGCAGTCTCACACGAGATGAATTTAAAAGACTTAATTTCCGTTGGCCAGAGGTTGGCTGAATACAGAACAGATGTTAAAACTGTATTGTTTATTGACTAGAATATTTCCTATTTATATACATTAACTATGACGTAAATTACAAGGTTCATGTTATTTTGCCCTAGTTTCAGATCGCATATGAACTTGCGTATTCAATTTCATAACAAACAAATAGCAAGTTTGCAAAATTGCAGTTTGTCGACCGGTCATTAGGCCAGTGCTGATAATAAACGCTGACAGCTTTTGTTGTAATTTCCGCAAGTAACAGTGCGCTTACGAAATGTATGCATATTTAATTTTAATAAAAGTTAAAATTATGTTTTGGTTCCTAAACAGCACACAAGTATATTAATGATGCATTATCACGCATGTATTGTACAAAATTTTATATACCACTACCCAAAATTAAGAAAAGTGCAAAATGTCAGATCTGTCATTTTCAAAAATATTTTATTATGTCATTCGTTTTACACTATTTGAGTTAGATAATGAAGCTATTACAGCGTGGCATAATGAGCTTCATTACCTAACGAAAATAGTGTAAAATGAGTGAAGTAATGAGTTACTTATTCCACTGGAGTAAATAAAATATTGAACAATACACGTGTTCTTATGGCGCTTAACGAAACTTGTATCGTTAATATCTATAATGTCTTCAGTACACTTTACATATGTGCACCATATGTGTTCTGTTTTTTTCAGAAATAAACTATATGCATAGGTTGGACATATTTTTCCCATGGCTTATGCTAACTATTGGAAGAGGGCATAGCGTTTAATAATATAAATACCAGCTGCAAGCGTGTGCATTACGAAAGAAAATTTAAACTTTCCTCTGATAAAAACTAGGCATCGAAAGTGTAGACGGCACGAAAATCGTGTTCATCGACCCTTAGGAACAGTTAGAAATTATACCTCATCTAAAAATAGATACGCTTTATGATTTATTAAGGAAACGTATAGGAAAGTTCGTGCTTCAATAATTGATTGACAATGTTCATAACCATAACCTATCACGTAACTGCGTAATGCCAGCTCGGGCAAAGTCACGCTGCATCCAAACTTTGCCAGACTGAAGTAGTTAGCAACATTGATTCGAAGCTAAAGTGCCCTACTTTGCAATAATGAGACGCACTATATCAGCTGCCATAAACTAAACCGTTTTGCAAACTTGAAAATGTATGTGAAGTGTTTTACCGACATTTCGAAGCTCCGCTGCATGGTACGGGGCTTCTCTTCAATTGCTCATATTGTTTTTTAAGCTGCGAAAAAAACATAAATAAGAGTGGTTAAGCAGATGCAATCCTAACGCAGCCAGTCGAGGATGCAGGAAAGCGATGAATTTTGCAGAAGTTCAATAAAAGGAAAGGATAATGGGTATGTAGGGAAGGCGCGTGTGGATCCCTCATTTTCCAAGTGCTCCTTTATGTGCAATAAGAATTCCTGGGGCCCTAGCAGTTCTACCACCTGACAAGCAAGTGAAAAAAGAATAGTTGCCGCTCTGGCGGGATGAAAGAGGAAGTTCTCCGAGGAGAAAGCGGCGTGTTTTCACCATAGTGCAGCGTAATATTAGTTAGTTTTCAGTAATTTGTTATTCCGTTTATGTGCAACCTTTGGTACGATGTTAATCTTTTCCTAGACCAGACGTCACAAAGAGATGAGGGTTAAATGCGTGCGTAATCCATGTGTTAGGCCGTATTAAAAATTCTGCTACAGCGGCTTTGGACAATTACGACCAAAATAAATTCTACTTCCCTTCCACCGTAAAATGTTGCGCTACGTCCTTAAACCGCATTCAAAGGTACGGCCGATTAATTGGCCAGCAAATTAGAATATTGCCCCGCAGGTCGAATAAAATCGGAACAAACATAAAACGGCACTTTACCCTCAAGATTTATTTATTGCCGACGAAGTACGCGCAGACCAAATAACCCCTAGGTAAAAATTACGCCCTGTGCCACGAAGTGCTGCGCCAGGAGCTCGAATGTTGTTTTGCAACAATTAGACGTCCTTTCAGTTTTCTAATAATGCGGGAGTGACACAAGCTCTCGGCAATTCCTTTCTGTCCAGCCTACATCAATTTTCGATGACAGTTCCAATATTTTAAGTCGCGATGCCTTTGAATTTGCCTGCTTCTTAATATTTTACCCCGAAAGAAATACAAAGGCGTTTCCTGAAAGGCCCGTCCGGTCATATTTTCGCAAAAGTCTCCTTCATTTTTCATGCCCACTTAGCATTCAAACTACCTGATGATAGTTTTTTGTAAGCACAATGATAAAAACGTCAACAATAAGGGGGGCCATCGTAGCTATCAATAAAATAGAAATGTTTTCTTTTGTCAGTGCGGACGTAAGACATTGTCAACATTAGAGCCCAGGATTTGTCATTAAAGAACAGTATTTGATTTATACATTTGGTTACGGTTCAAAAGCTCTCATTCAAGCGACCCGTCATGCGTTTTTTTTTCCATTCTGCTGTGAACCTAGGAAAACTAACCGAGTTCGTTGCTTCCCATGACTTAGTTTAGGTGGTTCGTTTCGATCACCTCGTGTTAGAAGTAAGCATGTTTTTGGTAGCCGTCTCCTTTAGGTTAAATTTCTGGTCTAGCAGCGACGTGTAGGAATAATTTCTCCCTCGTCGCGATGACGGATTAGGTGATCGAGTTTGTTGAAATTTGCATTAGTGGCCCAAATTTGGGATAAGTCCCCTTATAACTTTTTTTCTTGTTTCATGGTTTGTGCCGCTACCGTCAGCCGCTATATCGCAGCGCGTTCATGCTTTGCTGGTCCAGCCAAGTGACATTGCTGTCTAGTTTTTCCGGTGTGATGGCCTCCGTGGATGTAAAAGTTTTCTCGGCCCTTATTCCCGGCGAATTTCAGCTGATGAGACGACCTTGGCCCAGATCCAAGCGTCGCCAGTTTAAGTTTTTCCTTTTATTTACTGTTTCACGCACTTTCAAATTTTGAGAAGGATTGCTAACATGGCTCGGGCTGAATCCGTCAGATTCCCTGTCTACTTTAAATTATGACATTATTTTTGAGACTAATTGCTGTGCCGATTTGTCAACGGCTTCGGGATCCTCCCTTCAGGATTCTTCAGATTCCACCTTGTTATTGTACGATAATCTTTGAACTTGGTTACATTGTATCTCGCGTTGTGTCATTGCGGTAGCACCTACGATGAGTTTCCATTAAACCTTCATCGAAATTTAAGTTTGTGTATTGAAAGTAAGTTTGATTGTATTTGTACAAGGTGGCGCAAAAGTCCTCACTCGATTTCCTAAAGCAGTAACTTTGTTTGTAAATGAAAAGAATTGGTTCTGTTTGTTGATTATGTTTATTTAGACGTTTAATTTTTTTTCCATTAAGTCTCGAAGACAATATCGGTCAAGTGGACACCGCCAGAGTTGATGAAAATTCGGGCTCGTTTCACAGCATTTTTCGTGACTTTTCTCAAAACTTCTGGCGATTGATTCTCCACTTCTAGTCAGATGTTTTCTTTTAAGGCCGCCAAGGTCTGTGGCTTGTACGTATAGACCCGTGACTTCAGAAAACCCCAAAGAAAGAAGTCTGGAACTGTCAAATCGGGCGATCTTGCGGGCCACTGCAGATCTCCAAAACGATAGATGAACCGCTCGAGAAAAGCTTGCTTCAGAATATCCACTGTCGTTCATGCTGTGTGTGCGGTTACACTTATAAGAGAACATCTTTAAGTTTTTCACCAAAATTCGCTGTAAAGACCGTCTACCGATGCATAAGTGCGTGGCCCGTCGTTTGGTGGATGTTTGAGGGTCCTCTTGGACATCTGTAGCCACAGCAGCGATATTCTCGACCGAACGGCTACTCCGGGGCAGGCCATGTCTGAAACTGTCCCGTATTGAGCCGTATTGAGTTGCTAAATGCCACAGTGTTTGCACATTTGATGCCACACGACCAGGGAATTGACAACAAATTTCACTTGGAGTCAAAAGCACTGACCGATTATTTGTCAAAAACATTGACACAAATTATTTCGCGTTTTTGAGGAGTATAGCGATCCATGGTTTGTCTATGTGTATTCTGCTTCTGTTTGCTTCACGAATGTCAAAGTCGCGATGACATAAGATGCCATTTGCAAAAATGAGAGCATGTTCCGATAGGGTGATTACTTTTGCGCCACCTGTTACATTTAATTGCTTACTGTATGTATAATCCAGTGGACCAGTTTATGTTGGAAAATCTGCGATATTTAGGCTAGTACGATTAGTTTAGCTTTTTTTTTTTTGTTGTATGAATCCGGAATACTGAAAGATTGTTGTAAGTACCACATTACTGGCTATTATATACAGCTTTTATATTGTTACTGCGACCCTCCGACTCTGGCCCTATATAATCCATTTTTTAGATTATCTTGCGACCGACTGCCTTCTTTTGGGTTTATGATTTATCGCTTCTATCTAGGCACATTTGTCGAAATCAAAGACACGTTGGCACCCTCCGCAATTATAATTGATTTAATATTTTGTGTCAGAACCCAGCCGTCCCCACTGCAGTGAGCCGGCCGTTGAATGTGCCCATGTAGTCTCGTACTAGAAAATTATTTCTACAGTTAAAAATTTGGTATCAATTTAATTAATATTGGTGTTATATTTAATTATAATTCGTAGAACTATGAATAGGTACACTTTGTTATTTCTACCTCGTGAAAAATTCCGTTATCCCATTGTGTCATAACACACAAATCCTTTCCACCTATTTTTCATAAGTTTACTGCTTTTGCTAACAGACTGATCATCGCTTAGAGTAGAAGAAGACATCTATAAGTATTATTTTCTTGTAAGTGCAGCTTGTTCAATTCGGTATTCTTGGTCTGGTAAATGTCCTTTACGTGTAGTCGTTGTATAGAGTCATTTAATTAACAAAGTTCGTTACTAGAAGGAATGGATGCTAAAGGTCATATCAACATTTTAAACCTTATGATACAAAATTTACAAAGGCCGTCCACCAAAATTACGAAAATTAAAATAAAACGTGCCACAACTCAGTTGAAATATTCTAATATTTGAATGGCAAAACTATGAACCTCAAAAATCACGATCTGTAACCATAAAATAATAACGTCCAAATAAACTCGGCCCAAGCTTGCAGTATCTCTACAGCATAACCTGCTGCAATAGTCTCATTATTTCAACAGTAATAGGGGAATTAATTGCTCATCCACTATAAACCGACGTAAAATACTACACATATATGCTATCAAAACTAGAGCTACAGGGATGCGAAGAGAGGCAATCTAATCTGAGCCGCCTTCATGTTGAAGTGGCAGTTTGAAACTAACAAACTCGAAAAGCTGCAGATTGCTACATCAGGGAGAATTATTTATGTATAACACTTAGCGCAGTACCCGATGTGGTCAGCTCAAACTTAAAGGGTATTGAACGGTATATCATATAAATAGTTAAATGGATTTTATATTTACAACCCTTTCGAGGGTCATTCACCCTAGGATGCAGAACCTATTAAATATAGGTTTACGAGGCCCCCATAGATTCTGGAAACTTTCTAATTTGAAATTAATGTGCAACACAGCAGCATATTCATACTGTTTCTGCCCATATATCACTTTAAAATCAGTAATCATAACGAAACAACAAACAAAGAAAACCAAATATCAATAGAAACTAAAACAGTACATCTAAGGTAGGATTTTTGATTTATTCTATTTCTCTTAAAGACATTAAGATCAAAAAGCATTTGCTGTAGCTGTAATTTCTCACGACGCAATGCCTTTCAGACAAATCGCGTGTGTTATTGTACCAAGATGTAGCTCGCAGCCTAAGACTTGTTAGAAGATTTGTCTTCAGTTGCTTCTTTCGTCTTCCACTGAATGCCCAGTTTGCTAACATCGCATCGTGCTCTATTTAGTCACCCTCTTCTTCTTGTGTATGTGTGATGGCTTTTGAGTATTGTTTTTTTGGTTTTTTTCTTCAGGTTTTTGTTTCACATTCGTATTATATGCACTGCATAAACTCCTTAAAATTTTGTTTCTTCTTTGAAATCATTATTCACCTACTTAGTGTTCTCCAAATATTTTTCAGCATTGCGTCTTCCATACTTTAAAATGTTCTAAACCTGCCTACTTTTCAGACTCGATATACACTTGCTCGGTCTGCTGTCACTAGTAAATACTGCATATTGTGTGTTCCATCTCCATATTATCGTCATAATTTTTGTTGTTACTATCCTACTAAAGGGGCATTGGCCTCTCCTCTTTGATGAGGTTTAGGATTTAAGCTCCCAGTTGCCATTGCCTAATTGGGGGAATCACAGTGTGCTAGGTGCTAGCTTTGTAGCCATTGGAGTCTGTGTGAATTCAACTCACATTTTCTGGCCTAGAACTAAGCGCTGCTACTGAGTCACCCCCGCTGCACACATCTCCATATAATTAGTGTTTATTGGTTCATCCTCAGTCCGATTTCGTTGCTGCTATCTCAATTAGTATTTATCTATAGATCTTGTGTGTACATATATCGAGTAATAATTGTTGGATTAGTTATTTTCAAAACCTATGATTGAATAGGCGATGAAAAAGATATCGCTTTCATTAAAATCTTCCATATTCGTTTTGTAGAGATGCACCTCACGATGACAATTTTTTTACCATCTGACAAGGTTTGTGCATTCTGTCTGTATTATTCTACGAGTATATAGTTGTAACCTATCATCGATTCTTTTATAGAAAGGGAGTGCTTAACCGTCGCGCGTTTAATTATGGCAGCTTCTTTGGCTCAAATTAAGCACGACAGCCATCAACGACTGGCACAAAGTACGAGATGAGGGCACAGCTAATGACTTTTGACGGGATAGTGTCCTTTGCAATCAATCACTTCGTTCTTCGCGTGACAATGGAGGCACTTTTGAAGTCCGCGCAAAAACCGACGTCTGCGCCTCGGTAATTATTTGCGCAGCAAAAACTGGCGTCTCGCGCCCGGCATGCAAACGCCGATTTTTAGCGCCGGCATCTCATTCATTTGCGGCGATTCCAACTAAATCTAAGAGCTCGGCCGTATTTCTAGCTGCGGACGTTATGCGGTCTCTCGTTGTGTATGAATGGTTATTCTCTGCGACGTTTAGCACGCCGCTATCGCCGGCTAAGCCATAAAACCCCGAATAACCACTAACAGCGCAACTTTGTTCATACCCTCCATAATGCATCGGCCATTCGATGCCATCCTTTAAATATTTCACAACTTATAGTAACGAGCCTCCTGAATAAGAAATGAGAGGTCATGCGATAATTGGGCTCATAAACGTTGTATGCCGGAGCAGGCGACGCACCTGTGAAGCAAACAGTTGCAGCACGACACTAACTAATAGAACTTTCCTCAATTATTTACCTTTAATTAGATAATCGATCGGCTGAGTTGTAATAACGATACGAAATTTATGGCGTCCCTTTACGTTTCAGCGAATGCTCATGCAGTTCTCATGAGGTAACAAGAAACTTTCCTAATGGACCTGCGCTAAGCCTGGAAATCGCTCGCCATATCCCGTTTCAAAGTACGGAATGCTACGCTCAGTTACCTGTTTCCAGTTATTTCAAAACAGAGCGGAATTGAAAAAGATGACAACCTCAGCGCAAAAACGAAAAAAGCGAGAAAACAGCATACCTAAAATACACAACTATTGTGAGAAAGTCTGTAAGGAAATGGGAGCTTGGTCTACGTATATAGGGCACAAACTAAGGTAAGGATAAGAAGAAAAAAAAGCGGAGATAAAACATACCGTGCTAACCAGTAAAATATCAATAAGGAAATAAGAAGAATATTACAAATTCTATGCAAGCCAGAAAATGATCATAACTTGTAAAATAGTATACTGGCAGAAAATTACACAGGAACTACAGAAGCAGATGTAGACAATGCACTAAGACGCCTTGAAACAAGAAAAGCACTAGGCCCCGACAAAATCACAAACTGTATACTAAGAAACGACGCAATAGAACTTAAAAAACAACTGATAGCTATGTTTTAACATATATTTGACCAACAAAGTGTTCCAGTAAGCTGGATGTCGAGTACCATATCCATATTTAAAAAGGAAAGGAAGCGTTTTAGTCTGCATTAAAACAAGAAGAAAAAGAAGAAGAGAAATTTCAAATATATTGCAGTGATCTTGAGCCCTACAACTCAATTCTGAGAGCATTGCCAAATTAATGGACATTGCACTAAAGCTCAGGGTGAGGTATTTTATATAACTGCAAGGCTAAAACTTGAATTTAATAGAATGAGTGCATTTGTAAAGATATGCTATTAATAGCAGTATAATTAAATAAAGAACGCAATAAGCAAAGCTCAATTCTCACAGGGATCTAACTTGACTGCAAGATAAATTTAAAATACGAGGTTTGTGCAAAAGGTAATAGCCGAACTATTAATTACAAAAAGGATTGCAAAGGCAAGGAAATGAAGCGTATAGTTCAAGTTAAGTTAAACAGTGAAATATTTGTCAGGGTTTTAAAAGAAAGGTATAAGAAGCTAGATAAGCTAATGAACGTTGCAACGAGCAGCTAAGAAGGCAGGCATTAAGGCATTTAATGGAAATTGTGAGAATCAGCAAGCCAGGGTTAAAAAGCAACGAAAAGTAAACACAGCAGATAAACCAAAAATTGTGTGGAAAAGCAAACAGGTGAATTCAAAGGACGCCTTGGTGCAGGAAATACTCTAATAAAAATTAATCAGTGCAGTGACTTGTGTGAAAAAATAAAAGCAATTTCAAAAACGTGCAGTGGCGAAAAGACACGGTTAACTGATTATAAATGTAGACAATAATATTAAGAAAAAGAATTTTCTAAATAGTTTTAGTTATAGACAAACTTAGTGTTATAAGTAATTATTTTGAACTTGGCTTATATCCGTTTTTTATTTAATATTTAACTTGCAATTGTTTATAGCGGATAATAGAGAGAACAAAAGAAATTAATTATGAATTGACATGTTAAAAATGTACTCCAGTTAAATCAAATTTTCATATAATAAATCAATTTATATCAGCACAAAAAGCACACCCTTTTAAGGAGTGCATGTTTGTGGTCGTGTGGGTGTATTTGTAGCCAATTCCAACACAAAAGGTTGAAAAGTTCTCCGAGCCCCGTGTACATAACCTCGAAGCCGCGGCAGACCAAGTCCGACCTCTGCGTGCAGGAAAGCAAGCGGATACAACCAAGAGGGGAAGCTTCCAGAGCATCGAGCAGCCCCATGAGTACGTGTGCCAGGAGTGGCAGCAGGATCGGGTCCATAGCAGCCCCAAGAACTACATCAGCGTCGCCTTCGAGCTCCCGATATAAGATCGGTGAAAGCAGGTACTGTTTTAGCCTAAAACTACCTAAGTGAGGCCCGTGAACGTAATGCATGTGTAAGAAGAGTCATTCTCAAGACAATCCAAGTAATTTCCGTTGCTGTAATGTAAATACAGCCTGAAAATATATGCCGGGTCCATAATTTGAGGTTAAGCAGGAAGCAGAATTCAAATCGACGCTGTAAAAAACAATTGGGAAATTGGCGCGCGTCCCTTCAACGAACGCTAGAAAACAAATTACAATTAATGCTACGAAAACAGCCGAATTTAAATAATTACCGGTGGAACTTTGATGAATTTTCACATTGTTTTAATTCGCTGTCAGCTAACTTGTCAGAGGAATCCATTTTGGGAGTAGCGTTTGACCTAATTTCGAGTATTTGCTTGTGCGCAGTAGAGGGAAGACGGAATACAGATCCGTACTCAAATAGTTTAAGAATTACACATTCAGCCAGGAACCTAACCGAGATTGAGTGATTGCTTTACCAAATTGAGCTAGCGATCAATTATCAATATTTGCAGATAAATAAAATATGATACAAGGCATATAACCGTTTATTTCAACGAGTTAATAAAATACAACTCACTTTTAATCTACCTAGAATTTTATAGTGTAAATAAAATATTTGCATGGTGGTTCTTAATCAATATTTATTTAATTAAATCAATTAAACAACCATATCATTGCAATATTTAGTAAATACACAATAATGTACCACAAGAAATTACAAGGAAATGTATAAATAATATACAACTTTCAATAATTATAGGCTGCATATTTGCTCTGTCCTATTACGGTAATAGAGCTAATAATTTATACTATCATCTTCAAGAATAACTACATTTGCAGTATTTTAGAAAGGAAGAGATCTAACACAATATGGAAGTATCTATACAACAAACCAAGATAGCCGTAAGTGCTATAAAGACAGAGAGGAAACAATAATGCAGCAATGTTAAGCAAGGAATTTGTTCAGAGAGGGTTGAGAGAGTGGAACTTGACTGTATAAAGCAATAAATTATTGGCATGGTGCTAATGCCAGTAAGCGAAAAACAGACACCACTATGAAACCATTTTTCGCTTGGTTTAATTGTTTCCTGAATTTACCAAATTATTTCAGGCCTAACCTGTATATTTTTATTTGCATTGTAATCAGTTTGCATTTCGAATTGTTCAATTTCTCAGTTTCATTCATTTTGTACCTGAATAGTTAACATTTCCCGCGCAGCGTTTGCATTATCTTTTCTTGCGGCGTGAACGGCATTCTTCTTCGGCGACTTGGCTTAGCTGCTCGCTAATTTACGAGAGACCCACCTTGTGCTTAATTCAGCATTTTGTTTCGAGAGCTAAAAATAAATCAGGTGTGATGGACTTTCAAATTTTGTTATTCCCATATTAATTGGCCGCTTTTAGCTCTTTTATTACAGTTATTGGTGACCGGCGTTTTGTCCCAATAATTATTTTCCCAGAGAATATTACGCCACAAGTCTCTTTCCATGTCCAGAATCCGGCAGCTAAATCGATAGCACCACGTGCAGATATCCTGTCGATTTTGGAAAATCCCACGTATAGCAACTCATAGCCGGCGCTATCTCCCAAGAGTTTACTGGTTGCAGGAGGTTAGTGTGGTAGCTTTAATTTAATTGCGACGCCAGTACATGACGCGTTATACCTGTATTCACGGTACCTCGCCTAATATTAAGGTTTCAACAATTTCTTACTTATAATTACAGAATTTGTAACTTTAACTTTATTGCGAAAGGCGCATTCGCGCTTTAAGCTATCGGTGACCTGGAATTAAGGTTTTTCTAACTGACAGCGATGTGCACATCTCTCGATTAACTCGACAAGTTTAAGTGATTAAAAACCCACAAAGGGGTTCTTTCTAGTTATGCGTGTGGAAAGCTTTCGTGAAACTTTGCTACATTATACTGTAATTTAAACAATTTTACAAACCATTTACCACACTATTTTCATGATTAACCCATTCCTACATTTAATAAACCCTATTTAACGGTTGTTGGGTTATTCTTTTCGGAATCACTGATTCCTGGCGCCTATTCTGTTGTTTTAAAGCTACTTGCAGGGTGCACAGCTGAGTCAAAATCCATGACCTAAAAAGCGCCGAATAGAGCTAGTTCGGCGCACACGGTAAGTGTGGTTATTGCAAAAGAACACCCAATCTGCATTCTAGTAGCTACAGATTTACTAACTTAGCTGTTTGACGGAGGTTGGCTCTTTTTTTGTGACAACTATTACTAATAAATAAAGAATGAAAACTACACATAAGGTAATACTTTCATCTCCGTTGTTCTCGCTCTTTGTGTAGTAATAACGGAGATGAAAGTGCTACGCACTATTCTAGTTCGAAAGTAAGAGGAAAGCAAAAAATGCAAAATTTAGAACGTTGTTGAATGGACAAGAACAAATAGAAGAAATAGTATAAGCATCTTGAACCCATTAACGATTATAGGTTAGCTACAATAAGTAAAAATAACAAAAAAGACCTAGAAAAAATCCTTCAAAAAGGAGGTAGCGCAGTTAGTTTTCGTCCTCTGCTGTGTAAGGTTAGAAATACATGATTACATCCTAGTCGAAAAAAGAAGAGGAGGAAGAAGAAGAAGACACAATTACTGCAAATAATTTACCACACGGAAACGAGGTTTACTTTATTGTTTTCTGAAGCAATGTTTTACTACAATCTTTATAGATTATTTTATTATATTTATGAAACGGTCGTGCATCTATAGTAGTTGCACACCAAGGGGACTGCTGAATCACAAAGTTATAGCTTTTTGTTAAAGTTTCTGGTGAAACGGTGAAACTACAACAGTTTCCACTGATAAAATATTTCTGGAAAACGCATTGATATAAATTGGCCTATTGAATAATGCATTTTGGTTCAATTAACTTCCTTAATAAAGTGAAACCTAAAAATATTATATATTGATTGCCGATGTTATGCCTGTTGCACACTAGCCGTTACAGACTCCCCTTCCATTAACAAGATGGCTTGTATAACAAAGCAATAGCAGTCAGTCCCCAACAGCCCAAAAAACCCTATACAACATATCTTCTATATGTATGACGTGGCAGGTTTCCTAAAATTCCGTGTTGAAGAGGCTGTCAGCAAACGAAATTAAAAATATAACCTATAATTTACAATTTATTCCAGTCTTGCGTAACTGCACATTCTTTCATGTAACCAAGGGCCTACTAACAAACTCGAAATTAGATACAATTTCATTGATAGGTACTCTGTACTACCCTCTGGCATAGAAACATGTAGGTTATGAGTACCGTCCATGAACCACCTAAAAGCCTTTGAGGTATAGATATTCCATAGAAAGAATAAAATATTGTAGGAGGGTAATCGGTATTAAAACAACATGTTTTCTACGCCTTCTGCCAGGTTTTAGATAGTAGCCCCTGACCTGGCAATAGACACAGTATACAACCGCCCACTTTGAAATCGGACGCTGATGTTATGCCTGTTGGCATATCTGTAAAGCCACCGGGAGAAGTACCCTCTAAGGGTTATAGACCTCAGCCTCCATTAAAAAATTGCTTATAGAAGGAGGAAATGAGTTCCACCCCCAAAATCCCTACAGAAGACAACGTCCAGCTATATGAGGTAGTAGGGGGTGCTAAAATTCCTGGCTTGGAGAAGACTGTCAACAAACGAAAAAATTAAAGATAGAAACCTATAATTTAAATTTATTTCAGCCTGATTTAATTGCACATTCTTTCATGTTACCAAGGGCCTAGAACCAATTCTAAACTTTCACTAGAAGTTTAACACAATTTCTGTATGTAGTACACTACTCTATGGCATAGAAACATGAAGGTTAGGAGCGCCCTGCGCGAACCGCGTAGAAGTCTTTGCAATAAGTCCCGGGTGGTGTAGCTTGAACAAGCGTCAACGTTCGATCAGTAGAGTTAAGCAACACTCTTTCTGGTCAGAACTTGGATGGGAGTTCCACGGTTGCATTTCTCGGCGCCTCGTGATACGGCTGTCACGGAAATAGTTGGTCCCGGCTCTCATAACAACATCATGGTAGTCGTTAGTGGGGTTGGAAGTTCCCATAAATGCACAGCGACGCCTATAATTGGCCTAACGGCTGTTGGCTCAGTGCGAAATAAATAAATAAATTTCGGTATTCCAAAGAACGGATAAATATTGGTAATGGAGGATAATTGATACTAAAACAACAAGCCTTCTGCAAATTTTTAATCAGTCGCTCCTAACCTCGGAACAGACACTGTTTACAGCCGCCCACTTTGAAGCAGAAGCATGTCTGGGAAGCACTGCCCAAACAACCACTAACAAGATATATTGTAAAAGAAATGAATGACTCCCAGTCCCCAACAGTTCCAAAATTCCTGTACAAGGTAGAGACCAGCCGTAGGAAATAGTAGTAGGTGGTAAACGCTCTGGGTTGAAAAGGACTGTCAGTAAACTGTGATAAAACCTTGTAAACATTGATACATCCTTGGGTAGCGATTTATACCGTTCACGACTTTCAATCGGAATCGGACTACCCGTAAAAAAGCTAATTATTCCCTAGCTAAATTGTATAAGCCATTCAGCGACTATCTTCCACCAGTAGCCGTAATTCTTCGTTTTGTCCAATACGCAGTACGTGGGAAGTAGCACTTCAGCCAAATATGCTGGTCTCACAAGAAAGAACGCGTACCGTGCTGCCAGCTGGCAAAGATTGCATGAAAAAACGCAAGCCCGTTCTTTGAATAAAAACTCACTTGCTCATATCCCGGATGTCTAATACGCATTTTGCTAATGCGATTTATTACAAGATGACGAAATTAAACATAGGAATCTTTAATATACTATTTATTTCAGTTTTGTTTAGCTGCGCAGTATTTCAGTTACCTAAGGCCCTATTAACAAATTATACACCTTTGCTAAGAGTTTAGCACGATTTCGTTATCAAGTAGTACATCACATGGCATAGCAGGTTGGGGTTAGGAGTGCCATCCAAAAACCGCTTAGTGATATGGATATTTTAATGAATGCTGAAGATTAAGTGGATTGAGCAGGTCGAAGACATTTTGAGGCATCTGGGTAAACACCGAGAATTCATCAAAATCGCGTATGTAGACGAAACAAATATGAAACCCTCTTACTAATTCTCGAAAGGATAGTAGAAGAAAATAGAGGATCGGGACGAAAAATGCTGTTAATTGAAGAGCGTAAACTGATGGACACACATACATAACAAGTCTCTTCTCCCTATTTCAAAATTTGATATTTGAAAAATATTCTTCAAATGATCATGATAGTTCTTCTCAATTGATAAAACTGCCATTTATCTGAACCTAAAAATAATAGAAATAAAAGCAGCTAAAATTAATGAGTTTGAGAAACAAGAAAAAATAGCACCAGGTAAAACAGTTAAAAAAGTAGTAAAAAAAGTAATCTGGATTTTACTAAATTTAAAATAAAGCTTGAAAAAGATAATGGATTTACTGTCTTGGACTCGTCATGTAATAGACGAAGTTCTACGGTCATTACATTTAAATACACTAACGACCATACTAAAGCTCACTTGACAATGAAAACTTTGCTATTGAGGACGGAATAATAAAAGCTGCCAATTTATGGAGTTAATGGCTTTCAAAGAATGCACACATTTGAACCATCCGAAAGAAATCTTATATAATAATGTCAAAATTAAAACAAGAATTTAATCAAAACCCGAATTTACCAGTCAAAACCAGTTCTCACAAAAGCACTTTCGTCAATACTAGTTTTAACTAGTCAAAACTAGAATTACCTTTATATCGTCAATCAGTAGTAATACTAACTAGCGAAAGCCGGTTGTTAAATTAGATTTGGTTAGCTTAAGTTGGGTTAGGTTAAATTAGATTAGATTGAGTTAGGTTAGGTTGGGTTAGGTTATATTAGATTAGGCTAGATTTTAATTAACGGAATTCAAGTAATTTTAGTTTTGAGTAGTTAAAATTCGTATTGACGAAAGTGCTTTGTTGGAACTGGTTTTGACTAAACTCGTGTATTAACTGTAACATATTGCAATTAACACTTTTAAAGATTCTGAAATTATGATAGCAATTAAGAACATTTCAAATATCATTTTACAAAATATTCTATAAACGTGCTAGTTTAATTTTGGCAAATGTATGAATATCATTGATTTTAAGTTAATAATTTATAAAAAAGGTAATAATAGTAATTTATTATACAAGACGATAAAGTTAAATTTTATCCACGAGTGAATCGTTTAACGTCGAGACGAAGTCGAGACGTTAATGATTCAAGAGTGGATAGAAATAACTTTATCGTCGTGTATAATACAATATTTTTTTCTATAGCAGGAACTTTTACAATTTCAAAAGAAAATAAAGACAGCCCATCACATTTCAAAATGTCAGTAGCTAGACTGGGTTGCCACGATAATGCGAAGCTGTCATATTTAATTTAAACAAAAGTTAGAAAATTAAATTACTTTATCTATCCTTGATGTTAAAGTGCTACTTTATCTACCCTTGCTGTTAAAGTAAAACTTGACCTTTTGTTTTGAGTTGATAAAAGCACACTTTAACGTGCGCTATAGAAAAAAAATAATATTATCCTTGATTGAAACATAAAATGTAAACATAGCAGGCTTATAAATAATGAATAACAATGTAAGATGAATGTAAAACAAAAGAAGGGAGAAGCGAAGCCAAGCTGTTAGGTGTGTTATCTTGGCTTCCCCACAAATAATGCATTTACAAGAGAATAATTACTGAATTGTCCCAATTCAGTGTTTTATAATTAGTACAGTGTTTTTTGGGTAGGCTGTAAAGGCTTGCTTTGGTTCGTTGTACTGCTACGGGAGTTTTAAAAAGTGTTGAGTAGTACGTCAAGTGGTAGCTATTGTTCCTGTGGCAGGATTTGGAGCAATTGTGATGTTAACATAGCAATCGAAGCGCGTGGGAGGCAGCGACATTCGTGCTGAGCAGTGAGCAGCCATGTGAACTTGGGCAAAGATGGAGTTGTAAGCGGTTTTGGAGTGGTGCGGGCTGTGGACGACGTACGAAAAAGTATCTGGATTATTACAGCAGGCCAGCGGAGAGAAAGAGGAGCCCCTGTCCGTCGTGGGACTTGCTGTGAGGATGCCTGGTGTCCTATTTTGCAACAGGGAAGGCAAACAAGGTCAGAAGTTAACCTAAAAATAGAATTGGGGGAATTTTTAAGCGACGTCGGTTTTTGCATATTTCCGGTAGAAACGCATCGTGAATGTTTTGTTGTTGCATCTACTTACTTGCGTTTGTTAAATCACTAAGCACTCTTAGGTAATTATTGATGTAACTTTTAATACGAAGCCAACTCATTTTGAAAAATTGCGAGGTTGGAGCGCCTTTTCTGTAAAGTTGTTCCCATTTAGCAATTACTTTTAAAAATCATAAAAACCACGGTAATTATCTTAATAGCAAATCTATTGCTTCTAATTCTACATTGAACCATATTTGCTAGTATGTAGAAACCCAACCCTTTGAGATAGTAGAGTCATTTATTTAAATAATAATAGTATCAATATCATATTCACTCAAATAAACTCAATATAAAAACACAACATTATATAAGTCATGATAACACATGATATATTTTGCAAATTTAATTTTTAAAATATTGAACCTCAAATAAATCGTCGGTCGTACATTATTTTCTAGATATGAAATTAGACTATAGCATGATGTGTCTTTTAAGTTTGTACCATAAAATTATACATTTAAATTATGAACGAACAGAAGTTTCAAAAGAAAATAATAGGCCAGCAGAAACTTTACAAATTCCTGGAAATGAATCCTTCGACAATCGTTACGGGCTAAATAACATCGATATAAATGAGCTGCAATGTCAGTTTTCTTCTAGCCTAATTTCGCATTCAAAACTTATTAATTTTAATTGCCCATTCAAGCATAACGTAACATTATCTCGGTTTTTCATAGCAGTGGCCCAATGTATAAAATATAATTCGTATTCAGGGAGTTCCAAAGACGTCGTTAATATTGCAGCGTAATAGCTGAGCCTAGTTTTTCCTGCAGTTATTTCACACAACGCAGCCAATGACACGCCGGATCGAAGCTCTTTTATATTTTAATGCAAGTAAATGCTCGCGCCTAAATAATTCACCAGGCAAGTGGTGTCCGCGAACTTCTTCGCGGTAACGTCCCGTAATTTCTACTAATACAGCTGCAGCCGCAGACCTTGGGGCGAACTCAGTGCAGGCTCGTAATTTGCAATAGCAATTTCTGCCACTTTACGGGAATTATAAAAACATTGACCTACTTTAAATGATAAAAGTTTCCCACTACATCATACATAACTCTGTTACAAAGTGTAATTAAAACTGCATTATTAAAATGCTCAAGATTAGCAAAAACATCCATTATACAAACGACTACAACTTTCGTGAGAGCCCAGCCTGCAATAATAACTTCTGAAATGCGAGTAGGCCGTTGTTTTCCTAATTTGCTGCACCTAAAACCGTCACGTTTACGAAGGATGCGAAAATTGAAGTAGAAGTGGGCAGACGATTAATAGAAGAGAAAATAAGAGAACGCACTGGGAAGCAAGATGGATACAATTAAACTGATGCCCAGGAGGAATAAACATTATACTGATTATACCACTCTCTCTAACACAGTGGTCGCCAACCTGTCGATCGCGAGCTACCGGTAGCTCGCGGGGGCAATTCTGGTAGCTCTCACAACGATTTTAATTTAAAAAATACAAAATCAGAGAAGCTTCCTAAAATTCCACAAAAAAATCTAATTGTCATAATATTAAACATAAACAGCGGCAACGTTGCGGCGAGCGATCTGCCGCTGACGCCATCAAGCTAGAATCGGCTAGAATCGGCTAGAACCGACCAGCCGGACCAGTGCGTTAGTGTTCGAGAACGATCTGGATTGCTTTGAACGGGATAAATACGCACGGCGCGGCGACATTGCGCTTAGTTTAAAACTGAACGCGTAACCAACGTCCAGCGGTTGGGTTAGTAGTGAACAACAAAAAATAATATTATGGCAAGCAGTTGTAAGAAGGTAAAGACATACCACTTTCATTCGGAATGGTAAGAACAATACTTTTTTACAGAAGTTAAAGATAAAAATGTGTGTTTGTTATGTAATACTTCGGTCTCCGTTGCTAAAAAAGGAAATATTGAGAGACATCATAAAACTGTACATTCTAATTTTGAAAAATCATTCCCACTACATTCTGCCGCCAGAAAGGAGAAACTGAAACAGTTAAAAAAGCAGTTAATTGGACAACAATCAATATTTTTAAGAACAATCGACAAAAATAAGGCTGCAACTGAAGCATCGTACCGTGTGTCCCAGATAATTGCACAAAAAAAGAAACCTTATGAAGACGGGGAAATGATAAAACAGGCGTTTTTAGAAGCTGCTGACTCGTTATTTGCCAACTTTAGAAACAAAGACGAGATAGTTTCAGCTATAAAATCTATGCAACTTTCTGCTAATACAGTGATGAGACGTGTAGAAGTAATGAGCAATGATATTTTTTTACAGTTAAGAACTGACTTAGATAACTGTGTTTATTTTTCACTTCAACTGGATGAATCAACAGATGTCGTTGACACTGTCCAGATGGCCGTGTTCGTCAGGATGGTTTTTAGTGATTTTACGATTAAAGAAGATCTTTTGAAGTTTATTCCACTGAAAGGACACACTACTGGACAGGAGTTGTTTTCTCATTTAAAAAATATTATTTCTTCCGAGAAAATTCCAATATCGAAAATGGTAGGCTTGACAACCGATGGCGCTCCAGCTATGGTGGGTTTTGATAAGGGTCTGGTGGCGTTATGTCGTAAAGATGAAACTTTTCCGCAATTTCTCTCTTACCACTGCATTATCCATCAGGAAGCATTATGTGGAAATTTCCTGAAACTAAACAACGTTATGAAACTGGTGGTAAAAATTGTGAACAAGATTAGAGCTCAAGCGTTACAAAGAAGATTATTCAAAACCTTGGCCGATGAAGTTGACTGTCAATACGGGGACCTATCCTTCACTCTGAAGTCCGATGGTTAAGTAGAGGACGGGTGCTGAAACGTTTTAATGATGTCCTATCTGGCATAGTTCAATTTTTCAAAAAACGCGATGAACCGACTCCGGAACTAGAAAATTCAATCTGGCTTAGAGATTTTGGTTTTCTCGTGGACATTACCGAGAAATTAAACGAACTTAATTTGCAGCTTCAGGGGAGAGACAAAGAACTAGCAGAAATGATTTCTGATATAAAAGCATTTATCAAAAAGCTGGAGTTTTGGGAACAAAACCTAATTAACAGCGATGCCAAGCATTTTCCTATTCTTTCAGAAAAAATATCTCAAAATCCATTAGAACCCTATGACAGCAAATATCATGTAGAAATAGTTTCTACCCTGAAGAATAACTTCAAAAATCGTTTTAAGGATTTCAACGAAATGGCTTTAGTAGCGCAGTTTGTTGTTTCACCCTTTATGGAAATTGATATCCAACAGTTTGCAACTTGTGTTATGCAGAACTTTGGCGAAGACATCGTTGCAACAGAAATGGAAGTAATTGATTTTCAAAATGATTTAGCCTTAAAATCGTTAGTCTCAAGTACCAAATGTATCTGGCCTATTGTAAGTAAAGACAAATATTCAGTTCTATGCCGTGTTGCCTTGAAAGTGAAAGCATTATTCAGTTCAACCTATTTGTGTGAATCTTCTTTTTCCAATATGAAGTTTATTAAGAACAAATATCGCAATCGACTTACAGATGAACATTTGGATAATTGTATTCGAATGGCTGTATCAAATTATACTGCATTAAAAAAATTATCGATGAGTCTGAGTGTCAGCCTTCTCATTGAACGTGCTTTTTTATTTTTCAATGTTTATGTTCATGATAGTGCGTTACTTTTTTGTTGTTATTATTAACTATTTTTAAATCTTACGTGACATGCCGTTGTGGCTGGATAAAAGTTTGTGTTTATTTTTCAAACAACTTCGTTTGGTAGGTAGGAATGTAGTTATTATTAGTACCTATGTATTATGTATTACCAGTTAAATAAATAGTAAAATAAATACATATAATGATAAAACTGTGGATTATTTCATTTACGTTGCGTTACGTGGCTTCCGTGTGGGTAGCTCGCTGTTTATTCCAAAATTAACAAGTAGCTCAACACATTGAAGAGGTTGGCGACCACTGCTCTAACATCAACCAATGAAAAACGGCAAAATGCATGGTTACGCATGTACTAACTTTTGATAATGTACAGTCGTGTTCAAATAAATCTGGGACAATGTTTTTTTCATATGCAGGTTGAGTTAAGAATTGAAGAATATCTCCATGGACTTCCTGCTATCAGAAAGAGTTACAGATTTCAGTACCTGTTAAAGTTTAATGTAACTCTTTCTGATAGCAGAAAATCCATGGAGCTATTCTTCAATTCTTAACTCAACCAACATATGAAAAAAAACATTGTCCCAGATTTATTTGAACACGACTGTACATAGCAACTGACAATCACATACCTTCCTGATTAATAGGTGATAATCACACGCCTTTACAAACATCACGTTACCTGCTGTCAGTACAATTGCCATAACAACCATATTAACTGTACTTTTAATATTTAAAATACACTATTCAAACGTTGTTTATTGACTCGTGATATAATCTAGCCGAATGCAACTCGTGCCTTCTTGATTATCAAATCATTTCAGTTTCCACTCGATATATTATTTTAGGCAATCACGCTCGTCCTTCGGACTCGCGCGATTGCCAAACAATATATCTCGTGTAAACAGAAATAATCAAGAACCCACTAGTTGCATTATATATGAAAATATCTTCAAAAAAGTTGTGAAAGGAGCAGCTGCGCCCACTGAATTGCAAGCAACAATTATTATTATTATATCTGTATCTAAAAACCCTAACTGGGTTGACGCTGCTCTAACCTCACTTGTTTTAGTCATTAACGCAGGGTAAATACTATTAAAACGTCATGTTTTTCAGGCAGGTTAACGAGTGCATTTTCCTTCCACAGGATCTCTGAACAGACACTGTGTATAACCACCCATTTTTATTGAGACGCTACTGTTAAGCTTGTTGGTCTGCGGAAAGTTTTTTTTAATCCTCTACATATTACTCAATCCACCACCTGGGCACTAGGACTTACAAACTACTACTTGAAACTTGCTGTAAGCGTTAAAAGAA
Organism: Agriotes lineatus; assembly: GCA_940337035.1. Taxonomy (NCBI): domain Eukaryota; kingdom Metazoa; phylum Arthropoda; class Insecta; order Coleoptera; family Elateridae; genus Agriotes; species Agriotes lineatus. Next base: position 9,371,211 of record OW679194.1, on the reverse strand, counting down.
TTTAAAGTAGCAGAATTATGTTCTTCCTGTCATACACGTTTTTGTGCGTATAATTATGAATATTTTAACAAAGAAATTGTATTATTATGATTTTGGTGCGCATGCGCATATTTTGACCCATTTCTGCATATACAGTGCGTCCCAGGATTGATGTTACAAGAGGTGAGATGCACTAAAAATTTTCGAATTTTATTTTAAGATTGTGGGATTAGGTCCTGCTTGGTCTGATGAAAAAGTTAAGACTACTTTCAATATTTGAAAAAACAGGTCGGCCTTAACAGTGAAGCGAAAACTATTTTCTTTTCACTTATAATTACAGGAGAGCTTTTTTTTGTAGAAGTAAACTTGACATTTTAATGAGAATTGCTTGGTAATTTAACCAAAAAAACTGCCTTTGAAAAAATTACCAGTCCAAAGGACGAGTAACAAATTGTCTCTGAAACCCCGTTTCACCACTATAGAGTTTTAATTTTATGTCATGTCCACCGTCTTGGACTTAAAAAGAAATGCCATTTTCGCAATCAACGGCCCTAAAAACCTCAATAATGACACCCATATCGAGTTTTAGGCTTATTTACCCTATTTCACCCCTTAGGGGTTGATTTTCGGAAAATCACGAAATACGTGTCTGCTTATTTGTATTTAGGAGTACTTCTACGAAGTTTCAAGTCGAAATGTCTGTTTAATATTATTTTTCCATACAACATTAGAACCCTCATTTTACCTTTTAGGGGTTGAATTTCGAAGTATTCTTCCTTATTCCTTGTACTTATACATCATAGCTGTGGCCTACCCGGCGTTGCCCAGGCATAATATTACGTGAACCTATGCGCGTATGTGAAACATGACTTTTCCATTGTTCTATTCCGGTTTTTCCATCCTGAAAAAAAATCGAATTTTCCAAATTTTTCGAATTTTTCGAGTTTTCCACTCCGATTTTCCCATTTTTCTCTTCGAAAAGCCATTCCGAAACTAAAACATACCAAATCCCATACAAAAATACCATACAAAATCCTCTTTCTGATTTTCCGAATTTTCCGACTTTTCCGGTGGACTTTCCCAATATTTTCTTTCATACAAACCTTGTCCTGACAATTATGAAAAAAAATGAGCCAAATCGGAGGAGCCGTTCTGCATGTAACATACATGCGGCAATTGATTTTTATTTATATAGATGATGGTTTAATCTAAGTAGGTGTTTTTCCTGAAATTTTGTATAACTCCATAATTTATCATTCTGAACTTTACTTAATAAAATTTTGCCGTATCATGAACATAAAGGGTAGTTTACCTGAAAAGAAAATAGTTTTCGCTTCACTGTCAAGGCCGACTTGTTTTTTCAAAGACTGAAAATATTCTTAAAATTCTCTTCAGGCCAAGCAGGACCGAATGCCAGAACCTTAAAATAAAATTCGAAAATGTTTAGTCCATCTTACCTCTTGTAACATCAATCCTGGGACGCACTGTAAATGTATACTCCGCTCGTGACTTTTGTTTGATTCAATTTAAAAAGGTAAATTAAAATCTGCAGTATTTTAAAATATCAAACTGAAATAAATCTAAATTACTGTAAGCTCCATTTCCTTTTAAAATACCATGGGATCAGCAACCACACAATAAACGCACTAACTATTCATAATTAGAAAGTAACAGCTGACTTATGTTTAAATTATTCAAGTTACGTCCATTAAATCCTCATTTGCAATTTTAATATTTTAGCGCCATGTATGGGGCAGCTTCAGTTTTATAATTTTTCAGATGGAATTTCTATTTTAATATTGTATAACTGTGTTGCTGCCAGGTGTTACTGTAACACTTGATAATAGACTGTCGTTCTGTATAGGCCAAGATCACTAAATGCTAAATTGCAAAAGAATTATAACAAACATCAAATAAAAATATTGAATGAATATGACTAATACACAGGAGTGTCCTACATGAAATATCCTGTCAGGATCAAAAAGTAAAATTCTTGCATAATTTACATGCGATTAACATCAAACGACAGGAATTAATAATGCACACATAACAGTAGTCTACTAGCGCAAGCATTATCCTGAAACGGAATACTAACTTTTACTCGATACTGTATGGACGCGCATAAAGATTTTAAATCAGCTCGTAAAACATTTAATAAGCGTAATGTAACGTACATATATTTCGACATGAATTCGGTATTAACATTCTGCCCTTTTATTGCTTTCATTTGCAGATTTTAACATTTTATGGCGACGGGCGAATGCTGCGCAATGCAGTAAAAGGAAAGGGAGACAAAGGAAAAAATAAAACTATTATGTATCATATCACCGCCAAGAGGCGCAAGAAATATGGACGGTTTCGATATTATCCCCGGCATAAATTTAAATTAGGGCCTTATTATTACAATCGTTGTTCGATTAATACGACTTGATTACGGACGATAAAAACCTATGTCTCCTATTCGGCCTATAATTTAGGATGTCTCCGTTAAAGACGAACGGTTTATTGCGCGGCTTTGTTTGAGTAATATGCGCCACTTGTTTCTATTATACGTTAATGGTATAGGAGGATAACATAGACTACACAAAGTATTTTTTATGGAATCTAATAAACAGCATTAGTGTCGAAAGCAATTATGGAATACAATTTTACACCATACCGTGAATACAAAATAGTGCTACCGCTAAGACAAGCTTTATATACGAAAAGTAACTTTTCTTTTCTCCTGATATGTGTTTTTGAAGTTTCCAAATTCAGACCGAGAACCGATAGAGAAAAAGAAATTAGTTAAGTTAGTTTACTTAGGTGTGAATTTTGACAAAGTGTGTGGACTCTACGGACTGCTGCTCGTTAAATATCGACCAGTAACCTCATAAACAAGTGTAGACCTCACACTGGATGTGTTAGAAATAGAGGAAAAGGTGCTGAGCAAAACCAAAACGTAAAAATTGTACCTTGTGGATCAGAAGGAATAGATGTGAAACTGCTGCAGAACGGTATAAGATGCTGATACAATTATTTGAAAAAAGAATGGACAGTTGCTTATATTTTTCCACTTTAGAAAAAATTACTGGGGACGACCGTCTAGTACAAGCAGACTATACGGTAAAATAGAAGGTGCTAGCAGTCCAGTGAGACAAATGTCTCATTTAAAAAAACAAAAAAGACCGTTTTTCAAATAGAACGCGTGTTAAATAAAAACTGTACCCAAACCTGGAAGGTGTCAAAGTGGTTGCCTAGCCGATCGACGTTTTAAGGCGCAGAGGGTCGCAGCTCCGTTTGGCTGCTGAAACATTTTTATTTAATACGCGTTCTATTTGAAAAACGGTCTTTTTTGTGATTTCTCGAAAACCGGAAGTGTCACGTGACTGAAATTCGGTTCCTGAGCTGACATGACCATTCCAAACATATAACTTTAATAACTTTTTTCTGTATCTCCTACGGTTTGGCTGCTGAAACAGCGTCCCAGACAGACAAAACAGCGTCCCAGACAGACAAAACTGCGTCCCAGATAGACAAAACAGCGTCCCGAACAGACACGTCTATTAGATAAAGGATTTTGGAACAAGAAATTAGTGAAAAGCAAAATCAAAGTAGATTTAGTGGTGATAGATTGCGTAATGTAGGTCGGCCAACACATACACAGCTCAAAATCTAGAATAAAATCCAGAAATGGGTTATTCGCACCTTTCGGAATAACAAAGGATTGAGGCACGAATGTTGGATATCACATACTGTGTTTAAAATATTGCACTAGCTACACTACAGCTGTGCCTTTAAATGTGCAGAACTTTCAAATATTGATTTTAATTAAATATTTTAATTTATAAATTGCCCTCTTTTGTATAATAATGCCAATAATTACTTTTTGAAATAGCTCCTGAAAAACTCTACAGGGGTGGGTTCTTTTATCTAGTTACTTGTTTCTTAAAAATTGATTTTCTAATATTTCCAATGTGATTTGTCTCATACGTCACAACGTATGTCAACCAAATGTCAAAACCGTTTTAAAATTATAACGACAAATGCCAAATCTTTTGAACGGTACACAATAATATTAAATAACACAGTAAGTTCTTGCTTCTTAATTGATTTCACCTTTTTAATGTCTTTATTTATTTTCTAGTTAGGATTTGATAAGGAATCACCCACCTTGAATATTTTCCTCACACAACGTTCAAGACAGCAATCTATTTTTGATCTGCAACTCGACCATTTTAAGCAGCTTCCTGCCATGCACTGCTCACAGACAGACCACGAGTCCCAATCGTTGTCGAATATTAGCAAATTACCAATTCTTGACAGCAACCAGCCAAAAAAGCAAACCAGGACATCCACCTGCTACAGTAACCACTTCCTGTAATGCACCTTTTCGCTCCGATGACACCCTTTTGGAAGCTCCAATCAACAACAAATAAATTGACTTAATCCCATTTTGATTTATGTTATATGTCAAATATATTCTCCCAAATAAAGCTGTCCCAATATGACTCCTCAATTATTCACTTGTATATAACAATTCTTCTAACCATTAGGTTTTACCACATACCAATTATCTTCTTTAGTTAATTCTTAGCTTCTCTTAATTATTTGTTAATATTTCATTGTTATTCACCACGTAGATTTAGATTTACCCTTTATATATTAGCCAAACATATTCTCAATAAAACAGGGTTATATTCAATATTTTAATTAGACCAAAATCGTTCTTCTACATACTTTTTTAGTTGGTCATTGTTTAGGAACCAAAACATAATTTTAACTTTTAAAATTAAATGTGCATACATTTCGTAAGCGAACTGTTACTTGCGGAAATTACAAATAAGCTGTCAGCGTTTATTATCGGCACTGGTCGAATGACCCGGTCGACAAACTGCAATTATGCATACTTGCTATCTGTTTGTTATGAAATTGAACAAGCAAGTGCATATGCGAGCTCAAACTGGGGCAAAATAACATGAACCTTGTAATTTACGTCATAGTTAATGTATATAAATAGGAAATATTCTAGTCAATAAACAATACAGTTTTAACATCTGTCTGTATTCATAAACCTCTGCAACCACGAAAATTAAGTCTATTATTACATCATCTCGTGTGAGACTGCACGAGACTGGTGGTTGGCAACCCCTTTTTAATTCCTGCACCGCTAAAATGTATCCTGAAATTGTCCAAATTAAAATCATACAATCCACTATAACCTCCACCCTGAACATTTGGTCCTTCGATCCATTAAAACGTTCCAGCCCCTAGCATTTGGTCCTTCGACCCATTAAAACGTTCCGACCCCTAGCATCTGATCCTTCGAGCCTTTAAACGTTCCTGCCCCTAGCATTTGGTCCAGTAATCCCTTAAAAGTACCAGCCCTCTTCGAACAAGACACCGTTACGATGGCGCAGCGACGGGAGATTTTCAAAGCCCAAGAAGACTTAGCAGAATCCATTCGCAGGCAGATTATCAACGTGAAGAAGGATGGCCCATCAAGAAAAAATGCAGCATATATCACCGCTCGCAGATCCACCCTAAAACAACTTTGGGAAGAATTTGAGGCCAACCACTCAGACCTGGCGAAGGAAGTCGATGAACAACACCCTTATTTAAAAAAATTCAGCAAACCGAAGACGTTTGCAATGAAGGGGTTGCCCTGCTCGACAAGTACGAAGAAAATCTAGCCACACTAGGTGAAAGTTCACAGCAGCCAGTAGCGCTAAAAGAGGACACAGTTGCTGACAAGGAGGGACAGTTTCGAATAAGAAGGCTACAGATCAAGATGAATTCACTCCAGCGCGACATTCAGGAAGTCTGGAATAGGTTGAATGAGGAATGCAGTAAAAGGTATTGTGAATACAACATTAAGAATTTTAAGAATGATTGGGATGACAACAGAGCTCTAAACGAGGAGATACTATCCCACGGTAGCTACGACGACAAGGAGTTCCGCGAGACCAAGAAGATGGTCAACGAAATCATTGTGGCCCTGTACCAACACATCCAGGATCAAGAGGTTCAAAGTATCAAGGAACACAGCCATGCGAATATAGTGTTGCCTACTCTCAAAATTCCAGTTTTTGAAGGGACCTACGAAGCATGGCCCAGCTTTCATGATATTTTCCGAAGAATTGTTCATGAAAATTCACGACTAAAAGGCGGAAAAATGCATTACTTGAAGTCACAGTTACGAGGGGAAGCCAGCAAGTTAGTGCAACACCTGGAGGCAACTGAAGCCAATTACGAGTCTGCATGGTTCATTATAAGGAACAGATAAGACAACACCAGGCTGCTACTTGCGAAGTATTTGGATGACGTAGTCAACCAGGCAACCCTGTCGAACGAATCTGCAGAAGGGATTAAGAAACTCCATGACACAACTGCAGAATGCCTAAAAGCAATTGAGAACTTAGGAATAGAAACGGCCACATGGGGGCCTATCATGTGTCATATAGTGACACGGCAGTTGGACAAAGAAACCAACAGACTGTATGAGCAGTCACTAACGGCACCAAGAGCGGTGCAAAAATTCGAGCAGCTAATGAATTTAGGAAACAAGATTTCAGTCGCTGGAAGCTGTGCAAAGACGGAACAAACTCGAACTCAGAAGAAATGGAATTGGAAAACCATGGGAAAGTCACCAGAATCGGTGGGCAGAAGACGTACCACACGGCTGACGTATCGTGCTTCCACTGCGGAGGATCACACAGCATCAAATCCTGCCCAAAATTCAACAACCTAAAAGTACTTTATAAAGAATAAAAAACTTTGTTCTAACTGCCTCAAGCCTACAGGAAAATATAACTCCAGACACTTTTGCCCAGGGAAATGCAAGGTATGTAATAAAAAACATAATTGGCTTCTGCACGAAGATTTTAGTAAACAGCAGCAGCAGCAGAATCCCAAGACCGCGGCGGCGACTTCCAGTGCGACAGCAACCAATGAGAAAAAAATGCATTGTTGCAAGCTTAGTAGGAAGACAGCATCGCAACCTTTTGCTGGCAACTGCCCTAATTAGAGTCAAGACATCGTCGGGGAGTTTGGAGTACCTCAGAGCCCTAGTAGACTCCGGATCCCAGGCATCATTTATTACAAGATATGCAGTTGAAACGCTTGGTCTACCACAAGAAAAGGTGAGAGTGCAAATTTCTGGTTTAGGCAAGAAAGGAGCAAGTACAGCCCGAGGATAAATAGCTGTAAATGAACGTCCACGATTTCCAAGCAACTACACAACCACATGCGAGATGCTGATTCAGCCACAGTTAACCAAGTCACTTCCAGAAGAACCAGTTGGAAACTATCAACTTCAGGACCGTAAGAATATGGTGTTGGCTGATCCACTATTCCATAAACCTGGACCAATAGACGTTATCCTAGAAGCAGACATCTACTAGGAAATAATTCTGGAAGGAGTACAAAAAGTCAACGGAGGCCTGTTAGCTCAAAGCACGGAACTTGGATGGATCATCACGGGGAATGCAACAGCACCATCAGTAGAAAGGAAAATTCTTAGCATGGTCGCATGTGCTGCAGAAGATGAACAACTCACAAAATTTTGGGAAATTGAAGAAGTAGTACCAGAAAAGGTGATGTCCAATGAAGACAAAGAATGCGAAGAATTTTACAACTGCAACCACCAGAGAAATGCTGATGGTACATATACTGTGAAAATTCCGCTCAAGGAATCAATAGAAAAGCTTGGGGATTCGAGAAAAAAAGGCAATCGCACGGTTCCTTCAACTAGAGAAGCGGTTAGAAGAAAATAAAGTTCTAGGTAAAGAATACAAAAGATTCATGAAGGAATACTTCGAACTGGGACATATGAAACACGTTCAACCAGGAGCCAATATACGACAATCCTACTTCATCCCTCATCAAGTGGTAGTGAAAGAAGACAGCACAACCACCAAGTTAAGGGTAGTTTTTGATGCTAGTGCGAAGACCACTACTGGACTCAGCTTAAACCAGCTAATGACTGCTGGACCAAGATTGCAACAAGACTTGAAGCAAATTCTCCTAAAATGGAGGAAACACAAATTTGTATTGTCATCAGATATTGAAAAGATGTATCGTCAGATCAAGATAGCTCAAGGAGATCAGGACCTCCAAAGGATAGTATGGCGGTTTTCTCCAGACGAGCCTATTCAAGAGTTTAAACTTACCACTATAACTTTTGGAACAACAGCAGTACCATACCTGACAATCCGTGCCCTGTTGCAGCTAGCTGAAGATGAAAGACAAAGATACCCAATGGCTGCAGAAGTAGCAACCAAGGACTTCTACGTGGATGATTTAGTGTCGGGAACCGACTCCATAGAAGAAGCAACGCATCTCCAAGTAAGTCTAATCGATATGTTAAAAAGTGGAGGGTTTACCCTTAGAAAATGGGCAAGCAACGGCGCAGCGCTTGTTGAAGAATTGCCAGATAACTTACAGGACAAGAACTTACTAGAGATCGATGAAGGGGAAACAAGGAAAACCTTGGGAGTACACTGGAGTCCGAAGGCAGATGAATTTAAGTTTCGGGTCAGTCTTCAAGCTGATACAAATCCTACAAAGAGGATAATCTTATCAGAAATATCCCGCTTGTTTGACCCATTAGGATGTCTAGCTCCAATTGTAATAAAGGCCAAATTCAACAACTTTGGTTACAACAGCAATCATGGGATCAGCCAGTGGCCACAGAAATAATGAACCAGTGGAAGCAATTTCAAGAAGAATTACCATTGGTTGTAGATATAGCCATTCCAAGATGATTAGGGTACCACAGCGGCATCCAGTAAATGGAGCTGCATGCTTTCTGTGACGCGTCGGAAAAAGATGACGAGACTGTAATCTGCAGCAGGATAATATCTCAAGATGGACGCATTCACATAACTCTATTGACAGCTAAGTCAAAGGTTGCATCTATAAAGATGAAGAAAACGTTGCCAAGACTGGAATTATGTGCGGCAAAGTTAGCAGCAAAAATGTTGAAGGAAGCTATTAGTGCTCTGGACATCCCCAGCATCTCCATCTTCGCGTGGTCAGATTCCATGATAACCTTATCCTGGATAAGAGCAGGCCCGGAGAAATGGAAACCATTTGTTGCAAATAGAGTAACAGAAATACTGGAAGTAACCCCCAGTGGAAATTGGCATCATGTGCGTTCAGAGGACAATCCAGCAGATGCCGTATCCCAAGGGCTCGCTTCTGTCAAATTACAGCATCATATATTGTGGTGGAACGGCCCGCAATGGTTACAAACCAATCCTTTGCCACTTACGGAACTAACCAATCTCATAACAACTCCACCCTGAACAGTAATTTTTTAATAATCGGAAGCAATTTTCCTAACTACTACATTTTCATTAGTTATGCCTTCTAGTCTTATCTTTTTTTATTTAAACCTACTAAATATTATATTGTTTCACAATTATCATTTGTCATTGATTTTCAAACTATATTTTATCAAATTTTATTTTATTTTCAATCCACCTGTAATTTTCAAATAGCTATGTGTTTCAGACACAAATCTACCTTATTCCCAAATAAATCCGAACATTTTCATTTCATTGTAATATCCCAACTTTAACAAATTTTAATTCAAACCATATTAAGCTTGTATCATAACAATATATAAACGGGGCTGCGAGCGCTATTGCGCTGTCTCTCTTATTCAATTTATCACCATTTTTAGGCCTATTACGTTGGGCCATTCCGTTCTGTTACACACCCCTTCCCTTGTCGTCATCCACCTGACCAAAGAAGAAAGCTCTCGGGGCTCCGCCCCTCTCCAAGGGTGCTCCGCCCCTCTCCAAGGAGGCCCTCGGAGCTCCGACCCTCTCCAAGGAGGCCCTCGGGGCTCCGACCCTCTCCAAGGGGGCCCTCGGGGCTCCGACTCTCTCCAAGGGGACCCTCGGAGCTCCGCATCTCTACAAGGGTACCCTCGGGGCTTCGTCCTTCTCCAAGGGGGCCTTCGGGGCTCGGCCCCTCTACAAGGGGGGCCTCGGGGCTCCGCCTCTCGCCAAGGGGGCCTTCGGGGCTCAGTGCCTCTCCAAGGGGGCCCTCGGGGCTCCGACCCTCTCCAAGGAGACCATCGGAGCATCGCCCCTCTCCAAGGGGCTCTGGGAGCTCCGCCATTGTCCAAGGGGGCCTTCGGGGCTCCGACCCTCTCTAAGGAGGCCCTCGGGGCTCCACCCTTCTCCAAGGGGGCCCTCGGGGCTCCGACCCTCTCTAAGGAGGCCCTCGGGGCTCCGCCCCTGTCGCAAAATCTCTGCGACGGCGAAATGCATGCAAACGTAAATGGGGGACATCGCGTCTGCAATTGTCGTGACGGACACACGCGGTTGGATCGTTCTCCTTTATTTATATGATATCAAAAAAAACTGTAGTAGTAGTATATTATGTTATTAGAAGTAAATGTGATCATTTATTTGGCAAGACAGGACGCGTTTGACTAACGAACGTAGCGAGTCAGACAAGTCTGGGGCAGAGACACAAAGTTACTTTTACTCCAAAATATTACATGCTATTTTATTTTCAAACGCCCGACCTAATAGAAATTAAAGATGTATTTCAAAAATTACGATTAAGCCAATCAAGTCTTGACGTACTCTTGCTCCATCGGCATAAAAGTAATGCGTTTACCTTGTCAGTCAAGTTGTCACTTCTAGGACATTTGAAAATAAAGTTAAAAAACGTTTTAATAACCACGATTTCCATTTCGGTAATATTATGATTTGATCATAAAATTTTATGTTCCTTCTAAAACATTTCTAACTACAATTTGATATTTTTTTATTCACTCCAGTGAGATAAGTATGTTATTACGTCACTCATTTGACACTATTTCCGTTAGGTAATGAAGTTCATTAGACCACTCAGTTAGGTAATGGCTTCATTACTTAACTGGGTGGTGTAATGGATTCAATACCTAACTGAAATAGTGTCAAATGAATGACATAATGACATTTGCCTACTAAAATATTATTGAAAATTACAGATCTGACAATTGTGTTGATGCACTTTTCTCAATTTTAGGCAGTTGTAGATAAAATTTTGTACAATACAATCATGTGTGCTATGCACTCGTTTGTAACTTACACACACGTATATTAATGATGCTCTTATCCCACTTGTATAGTCAATAACTATTATAGCCCAGACATATTAGATTAAATTTTACCAAAACATAGAAATAAATAATGTTAATCTAAAAATCGGTAGGAATATTTTTATTGGTGTGCTGAACAACATACCAAAAGTCCTAAAGTGAAATATGTCGGCTTCATGTAATTTTTGACAAAAGAAAATTAAAAAAGTTTTTTCCTTTATAATAACGCATATAATTTGCCATTGACCTCTATGGATGTAATGGTAATTACCAACTGAGTTCATATTTTTTTAATTGAAATATATTATGTTCTTTGACAAATTCTGCTTACCGCAGAATGATCGAAGGGCGTAACAACGTGGCAAGACTATAAATCAGTGCGTGTCTACAGCAGACTGCACTTGCATTACTGTGTAACTTATACGCGCGTGGTTTTTTGTGATGTTATTGATATAAATTGGTGATAATAATGGAAAACGTTTGTTTTTACTGTAATAAACTACTTAGTGAAGGAAAGTATGTGGTGGTAGGCAAATATTTATTTAAAAGATTATAAACAAAATCAGCTTTATGATTCAGATGTGTCATTGTCTGCACCTAAACTTTCAACAGATATGGCGATCGAACAGTCTTTGATGCGCCTTTGAAAAGTTCAGGGAGGTCTCACTCATGGCCGTGGTATATCTGATAGTCAGCTAGCATATTTCGTGCTCTCTTTTCGTGGATGTCTTAGAATTTGTAGTTCCGTTGAACTGACTGGTATTATTAGAACTTCAACAAAACAACACGTTGAACTTAGAGATTCAAAAAGATCAGTGGATGCAAAATATTTGAACCTTTTTATAAATTGGCTGTCGACCCGCTCTCCTAGGCAGGAATGTAGTTCCTTACGGTCTTTATCATCTGGGTTTGTTGGAGACCAAACTATTAATTGTCATAATGCAATGGAATTAGGCAACCATGCGATAAAGGCAGTCCTCGGTTGCAGTTCTCCGACATGAAGCTATCAAGAAAAAAATGAACTGTTGCAGATGGTATCCTGTGGGTGTAAATCTGAATGCGGGGCTCGGTGTTCCTGTAGAACTGCAGGCCTTGCTTGCTCAATAATGTGCATAAATCGCAGGGGTCGAAGCTGCAGTTACGATACTCCAGTAAATGAAGTTGAAGTCGACGATGATCAAGACGAAATATAAGTAAGCAACCATATTATACTTAAAACGAAAGAAAGGAAAACAAGATTTAATTTGTTCTAGGTTCCGGTTCTACTCATTTTGTCGACACTAAGTTTTCGAGTTTTATTCTAAAATAAAAATATATTGTATGTAACATTTTTTTAAATTTTGCTTTTACCTTTTTTTACCTTTTTCCAAACACTAAATAAGCTTCTGGTGGAACAAAGATCCATATACAGTGTGTCCAAGATAAGGAGGGCCAGTATGGGGATCTCGGTAATGGTAAGAGATACAAATTTGGTTAAATGGGAAGAAAGTTGCGCAATTAAAAGACTAAAAAAATGACGTCTAGAAATCCTTGATATGATTTTTCGTTTTTGAATTATCTCAAAAAAACCGAATTTTTGGATTTTCTTTTTTATTTTTTTCTTGCGTTAATATTAAAGTTAGAGCGAAACTGATTAAACTTCTTTATAGCAACTTTTAGTGGACTTAATGATTACGTTATCAATTTTTGTATGCGAGGTTTCGTCTTCGAGAAACCATCATCAACTTCAATTTCTTAAATACGGTCCTGGTTTTTTTATGCCAAATTTGCAAAGCCCTTGTTATTCTAAATTCAACAATATACCACATATTATGGTTTAATTACGTTTCGAGCATTTTTCTGATCATCATCAGAAAATTTTTTAGATACGGACCTGCATTTCTCATAATTTTGTAAAAATAAGTTCATACAGTAAGTTAGGCCTTTTTACATGCCGTTAAAATATTAAAATGCAGATCATAATGTCATAATTCTGATACATTAATTTAATAAGCAACCAATAACTATTAACAATAAACAACAAATAAATGAACAAAAGATAGCCAGAAAGAATGAGAAAACGAGCCTTGAAACAATGTAATAGGTATTTAACGTTTTGAAATAGAAGAAGAACTTAGAAGATTGGTTCTTGAAGCCTTTCAAAGTATAACGCCAGTATTGCTGAATAATGTTTTAGATTCTACAGTTAGATGTTATTTATGCATAGAGAATGATGGCAACCTTTTTGAATACCTTCTGTAAATTTAATACCTATTAAATGGTTTCGATGTTCGTTTTCTTATTCTTTCTGTCTATCTTTTGTTCATTTCTTTTTTGTTTATTGTTAATAGTTATTGGTTGGTTATTAAATTAATGTATCAGAATTATGACATTATGATGTGCATTTTAATATTTTAACGGCATGTAAAAAGGCCTAACTTACTGTATGAACTTATTTTTACAAAATTATGAGAAATGCAGGTCCGTATCTAAAAAAAAATCTGATAATAATCAGAAAAAAGCTCGAAACGTAATTAAACCATAATATGTGGCACATTTTTGAATTCAGAGTAACAAGGGCTTTGCAAATTTGGCATAAAAAAACCAGGACCGTATTTAAAAAAATGAAGTTGATGATGGTTTCTGGAAGACGAAACGTCGGATAAAAAAATTGATAACGTAATCATTAAGTCCACTAAAAGTTGCTATAAAGAAGTTTAATCAGTTTCGCTCTAACTTTAATATTAACGCCAGAAAAAAATAAAAAAGAAAATCCGAAAATTCGGTTTTTTTGAGATAATTCAAAAACGAAAAATCATATCAAGAATTTCTAAACGTCATTTTTTTAGTCCTTTAATTGCGCAACTTTCTTTCCATTTAACCAAATTTGTATCTCTTACCATTATCGAGATCCCCATACTGGCCCTCCTTATCTTGGACACACTGTATATAATAGGCTTGTCTGGGACGCTGTTTTGTGTGTCCGGGAGGCTGTTTCAGCAGCCAAACCGTAAGAGATAGAGAAAAAAGTTATTAAAGTTATATGTTTGGAATAGTCATGTCAGGTCAGGAACCGAATTTCAATCACGTGACAATTCCGGTTTTCGAGAAATCACGTGATTTCCGTCCGTCCGGAACGCTGGTCCGTCCGGGACGCTGTTTCAGTAGCCAAACCGTAAGAGATAGAGAAAAAAGTTATTAAAGTTATATGTTTGGAATGGTCATGTCAGGTCAGGAACCGAATTTCAATCACGTGACAATTCCGGTTTTCGAGAAATCACGTGATTTCCGTCCGTCCGGGACGCTGGTCCGTCCGGGACGCTGTTTCAGTAGCCAAACCGTAAGAGATAGAGAAAAAAGTTATGAAAGTTATATGTTTGGAATGGTCATGTCAGGTCAGGAACCGAATTTCAATCACGTGACAATTCCGGTTTTCGAGAAATCACGTGATTTCTCGAAAACTCGTTCTATTTGAAAAACTGTCTTTTTTTTTTAAATGAGACATTTGTCTCACTGGTTGCTAGTTATTATTATTATTGTATACATGTATGATATAAAATACATGAATAGTGAGATATATATACCTATTAAGTTATATATTGATGGCAAAACACGATATGTATAATAATATCCTGTATAAACCCGAAATACCCGCCTATGCCTTTTTCATCATGAAGCCGACATAGGACCGCTTAGGACTTTTGGTATGTTGTTCAGTACACTAAATAGAATATTTCTGCCAATTTTCAGATTTACATTATTTTTTTCAAGGTCAAACCCTAATATGTCTGGGCTATTAAATATATCAAGTAAATCTCAATGATATAAAAATAATAGAAGTAAATAATTTCATAGTTGACCTTTAAATTCGACATCAACCGCTATCCAAAGACTTTTTGATCATTTGATCGGTGTCAACAGACTGCCTAAGAAAGTTCGGAATTAGGTACCACAACACAAACTGAAAAGTAGAAGAACTAGAGGAAACTGGAAGAAAAGAATAACAAAAGCGATGAGTGGATGAAAGCTTCAGGAATGAAAATAAAAGGACACAGGACAGTGGGGTTTCCAAAGCCGGATTGTGGAATCACAGTGAAGTCGGCACGGGTTAGTAACTTTCAATATGTGAAGACAACCAGTTCACCCTTTAGTTGAACACAGAGTGATAATCAAGTTTTCTTGTCAATGAAAAAGTGAAACTTACTAAAAATTTTATCAGGCATGCGCGGTGTAAAGGCAAGAATGGATACAGAATGCACGCAAAACAATCGAAAACTTCTCTGAAAGGCACCAATATTCCAAATAAAAGTATTTTTACCTAAATCGGGGTTTTTATAACATTTAGAGGCATAGAAAATGTGACATTTCATTTATGTAGTTAGTATTGTTGTGGGAAGACTGATATCAAGCCAGTAGTAGGCCTTCATAGGTCCTTTTTACCAATCCCGTGGACAAGGTCTATGCATGCAGAGTACCAGGTACCTACTTAAAATTTTGCTGGGACTACGGAGTTCCAACCGTAGCAAGGGATCTTTTACATGCTACACATCGTAGTAACATGGGACCCACGGCTTTACATCACTTCCGAATGATGGCATTCTGTAGAGGTTTTCATCCGCATTTTTTATTTTTTTTTAAATCAGCTGAGCTATGGAGCCCGGCCTTCATTTATGTAAGGTTCGTTGTTATGGAACTGCTGATAGAAAGACTTGCTGTGTGTCGATCCAGTTCGAGGCACAGCAAGTAAAATATTTTGTGTTCATCTTTAAATGCTTTGTCAAACTGACAGTTATCATTTTTGACAAAACAAGCTTATTCATATTTCTTTTGGATTATTTTTGAAGTACTAAATTATGTACTGTTAACCAATTTTTAAACCTATATATACCGAGCATAGAAAGTTATTTGCTGACCTCGATGCAGCACTCGGTGCAGCAAATTCTACTTTTTATGATTATTATTCAAATAACTATTTTAAGTCGCCGTTAAAACAGAACATTATCCAGTTTCCATTCTGTGGAACACATGCCAGGACAATGGACGAGGTAGTAATGGAAATATGTTTTAGCTAAGATTCATTAGCTATTGTCGAAGGGGTTCAAACTTACCGCTGCCCTCAAAATGTAGTTTTATCTGCTATTACTGTAGTCCACTCACCTAGAAAAGAAAAATGTGTTAAGAATTTGAAAGAGATGAACAACTGCTAACTTTTTATCAATATTGTAAAAAAATGGTTTTTAGATGCACGCAACAGATGAAATCGCGTTATTCGTCACGTCAAACTTCCCACGTCAAGTTCGGCCGCGAGAAACATATCAGTAGTTCGCCAAATATAGTTGAGCAAAGAGGTTTCGTGTGGTGTGTTATTGGTTTCGTGAATAAATCCGTTTGGGAGCCCCTTACCGTGTCAATTTGTCAAATTTACGCTGCGCTTCGCCTTGAAAATGCAAACATAATTGCTCGTCAAAGAAAGTGCCACTTTTAATCATAATAAAACAATATACTATTTATCAACCACATGTGATTAGGGTTTTTGAATCTATTATGTGATTACATTTTGTAAAGCGATTTTTAAATCAATATAATTTACCGATTATGTAACACTCAAATAACTAGAGCTACGCAAATCTTGACTAAATACGTGTCTTGGATTCCATTTGATGATACGATTAATGGCAATTCAGATATCAGAAGATCGCTAAGATACTCTGAAAATAAATTTACTTATATTGTGATTTTATTTTAGAAAGAAGGGAAACAATGCATATTCTAAAGAGATTGCAATCAGTCAGAATTTCTGCTATACAGAAAAGATGGCACATACTGTTGATCTACCAGTAACAGTACAACGTTAATTAGTCTGCGGACAGTATAAGCATATCTGAAGATATATCATACGAGTATATCATATGAGAAATCGTTAGACGAGAGAGTACAGTTTTTGGTGTCCATATGCTTTCATTTTTCTCTGTAACATCATATCACAGTATGAGAAGATATGATATCACTGTAAAGATCTACGATGATGACTCTGCATCTTAACAGACTTGAAAATCTACAAGAAAGGCCCAGGAAATCCGGCCACGATCTAAAGAAGAACCATATTAAATAAATTAAGTCTCAATACACATCCTCGAAACCTTATTTTTTGTTTACTATTTCATGTTTATTTTTATAGAAATATTTCTAAATATAAAGTTGCAGTTTGCTAAAGATATTCATTTCTAGACTTACTGTTTTCTGTAAACTACGTTAAATTATGTTGGTACGAAACTGACTACACCATAAGATACTTGTAAAGTGTCAATGGCTTACATATACATAAGAAATCTACGTTAAAGCTCGAAAACCTCTAATTTACAATGCTGTCCTGACAATTGAACAAATTCATGAAACTTGAATTCCTCTGATGTGGTACTTCAACAAACGAATCTCTTTCTCAGTTACTTTTCATCTGAAAATTGTTCCAATGCATATCTTCAATTTTTACTCCAGAACCTTGTTCTCTTGACCTATCCGTGGCCATGAGTTCAAATGTGACCTGGTAAATTGTCACTGTAGTATTTTCATCGTTATTGGCGTTTTATACAATGCAAGCTCAATTATATCGAGATATTTCACTGTTTCCTTTATATCACTGCCGGAGATGGTTATTCAGTCTTCGTGTAAACGATAACATCTTATTCGATTTACAAGGCTGGTCTAGGTACTTCCTCAAATACTTATGTTTTCCATCATTGACAATAGCATAATTATCTCCGATTACTGAAAGTGTATTAACATTTTGATCCGAAAATCATTTTGCAAGAAGCGCAAGCCCGATTTTGCCATAATTTATAAAATATTTCTTTCACAAAGAAAAACTCTTGAAACGGGAACTGACCTGGATCGCGAGAGTGTTCAGAATAGCATATCAATGTTGATGTGTACATGCATATCATTTGTTGTTTGCATATGTTTCTAAGTCTTGCACATACTTCAGTTTGGCGTTTTGCTCCAATGTGTTTGTGGTTTTCCGTGCGCATTGCATTTGAGCATATGCACAGTAAGCTGTCAGCACAAAGGCTTGTTTGAAGCAGCTGGCTGCGAGTGATTTAATGTTATGGTTCTGTGAGTCCTGCACTTGAGCTTCTGCGGAGAAGAAGCAGTTGTCTGCTGTGTGAGTTAATTATAGTTAATATGAATGCGTAATAGAAACAGTTTCCTGGAGCGTGATCCGTTTCATGGTCTACGATTTACAACTAACATTATTTAACATTGTTTTTTTAACAGGAAATATATCTGTTTGTTATTCATTGGTGTATAAACAAATTGGCTTTCATTTGAGTAGCTATTTAAAGCTAACAATTTATGAGTACATTACAACAAGAGCTTTCCATGAACACGAACTGAGGTAAATAACGTGGAATCTTATTGCTACGCTGCCAATAACGAGTGAAAAGTAAATTTATCACAACGAAGAGGCATAAATAGTGGGGTGAAAGAGGCGTTGTTACACCCGTGGTGGCCGTCACTTCTAAAGAATGATATTCTTCGTACAATAATTCCAATAAAATACATTTTTGTGATTATATTAAAGAATTTCTACATTTCTGATACGTTTTTAATAATTGAAAAAGTTGTTCAGTCTTCAAGTGTGAAGAAAAAATAACTGAACTCTTTCTCCACGTTTACTGACCAGTGACAACGAGATTTTACTTTTCTCGGCGGGTAGTATTTACCATTACTACGACGATTATTTTTTAGTTAAGTTATCATGTATAATTTCGATTATACCACTCCCTCTATCATCAAGCAATGAAAAACGGAAAAATGGATAGTTACCCATGTACTAACTTTTGATAGTACATTGCAACTGATAATCACATACCTTCCTGATTAATAGGTGATAATCACACGCTTTCACAAACTTCACGTTACATGCGGTCAGTACAATGGTCATAACAACCACATTAACTGTACTTTGAATATTTAAAATACACCGTCAGATGGGGTTATATGCGACACTTCTTTTTTAATTCTTAATTAATTAATTGTATTGATAACATATTTAATTTTTGCTCATACACTTCAATAAAGGTTTACATAAGGTATTATAATCTTAGGGTATTTTCAAATTTTTCTAGAAAGTTTATACCACTTTTTACAAAATTGTTAGTGTCCCAAATTACAGTGACGTTGGGGTAAAATGGGACATGTTCAATTTTCCCCTGTTTTAACCCTATTGGCTGTGGAATTTTCCCAATTAACCATTAGTATAACCTTTATGGGACATAATTTATATTTATTTTGCAGATATCTTGGTATAATTTTGAGTTTTTACAGGTATATTAAATAAAATCGCTCTTGCAATGAAAAACTTTTATTCAAAATATATTTTATACTAATTTAACACCTTTCCAAATGTGTCTTCCTCTACGTATTGTTGGATTAGGAAGCACATTTAAAATTTGTTGTTCCGTGATTACATTAATGTCTTCTACAGTTGGAAAAATGAAAAAATCGGACTTGTTATTATAGTTCCGCATACATTTGACAACACATTTGCCATCATTCGGTATATTTACAATCTGAGCTACACATTTTTTGTTTATTTCTTTCTTTGAATCCTTATTATAAATAAAATTTACCAATATAAAACTATTTAAAACTTATGATGCCGTAGAATTGGTCAATGACTTTGATAAATCAACCACATCGTTTTGGTCAATATCTTCATCATCTGACTCCATTTGCTGACTTTCTTCTGCATCTATCTCATCTGCTTCCACTTCTCCAGGAACATCAAATTCATTGTTGCTTGTTGACGGTTGCACCATGTCTGTTAGCGAAACCGATTTGCCTGCAGGGACGTCAATTTTCTTTCGTCGTTTTGGTGTCGGTTCATTGTTAAGGGCAATAGAATTCTGCACTATATCATTAAATGTTGCAATGAGAGCACCATCGTGAAGAGAGTTTTCAATTTCTCTTGTCGACACATGTTTAAGCACTTCATTCCTGTTTATAGGATTTATTCCCGCAGCTCGAAATCTCGACTGAATAGTTGTTTCTGCAGAATTACTTATTATGTTTATCGTTTCTGTTAATAAACTTGTAAAACCGATTTTGGGAACTCCTTGTGCTGCAATTTCCATTTTGTTATTACACGTCCCCATGTCGCTTTTAGAGGATGAAAAAAAGATAAGTCGAGCGGTTGACATAAATGTGTGCTATTGGGCAATAATAAAACAAAACGAATGTTGTTTTCTTCACAAGCTTGCACAACTTTTACACTTAAGTGGCTTGCAAGGTTATCACCAACCAAAACCTTTGAGCCATCTTTATGCCTAAAGTAAGGTAAAATGATTTTAAAAAACCAATCTTCAAATATTAAGGCATCGAACCACTCCGATGTTGATCTATTGAAACGGCAGTTTGGTGATCCACCTTCCACCCACTCTGGGTATAGATGTGCAGTCTTATAAACAACATATTGTGGCAATAGTGTGCTACTTGCTGTTGCAGCAAACATTACCGAAACAGAACTTTTTGATGTATCAATATTTCGTCTTGCATGTTTCATTCCTCTGCTAGCGATAATCCTTTCTTTTCCAGGGTCACCTGGAAGATTCGTTTCATCGTAGTTAATAATATTCTCAGCTGCAACGCCTTCCAAGGTTGTTTCGAATTCATCAAAAAATAAATTGATGCTCTCTTCTGAGAGGGCAGTCTTGCACCTTTTTGTATTTTCTGATAATCTCACCGACAGTTCTTTATTTCTTTTTAAAAAATGTCCTACCCAATCCACGCCTGGTAAATTTTGTTGAAAATCTCGAATAATGACACCTTTACGATTAAGATAATCTTGTACAAATTTCCTTAATGCAAGAGGTATGAAAAGAAAACCAGAAAATGCTGCATAGGAAATTGCAACAACTATTTTTTCTTCTTCCGTTTCACTTAATGCGGGTGGTCTGCCCAAGTTCTTCCCAATGTTTTCGCCCTGGTATTTGCGACAAATTGTGCTTTTTGGCACATTATGTCTTTCTGTGGCTTGTCGAAATGACAGGCGACCCTCTACCACATCACGTATGGCATTTTCTAATGTATTTTCTTCATAATCTCGTCTTAAGGGAGCACCTAATCTCCTTTTATAAATTCGTGGCATGCTGTCCCGTAGATGCCGTGCCGTAGATGAGACAACTCGGAGGGGATTGTTCACGCAAATTTGTTGCTCGATTAGTTTAATTTTTTAATAAAAAACGCTTTCACAATTCATACAGTACAACCTTCCAAACAGCTTGTTGACATGTGATGGCAGCAGGGCATTTGTGTTTACAGTGTTGGTAGTCGTGGATGTATGTTTATTGGCGGTAATTTTAAAAATCTGCAGGTTGTCCCATAAAACCCCTCTTGTCCCATAAAACCCCCTGAGACGGCACTATTCAAACGTTGTTTATCTACTCGTGATATAATCCAGCCGAATGCAACTCGTGTCTTCTTGATATATATTGTTTTAGACAATCACGCTCGCCCTTCGGACTCGCGTGATTGCCAATATATCTCGTGTAAACAGAAATGATTATTTGATAATCAAGAACCCATTAGTTGCATTATATATGACTAGCAACCAGTGAGACAAATGTCTCATTTAATAAAACAAAAAAGACCGTTTTTCAAATAGAACAGCGTCCCGGACGGACCAGCGTCCCGGACGGACGGAAATAACGTGATTTCTCGAAAACCGGAAGTGTCACGTGACTGAAATTCGGTTCCTGACCTGACATGACCATTCCAAACATATAACTTTCATAACTTTTTTCTCTATCTCTTACGGTTTGGCTGCTGAAACAGCGTCCCGGACAGACAAAACAGCGTCCCGGACAGACAAGTCTATTAGATAAAGGATAATACAAAATCGATTATACTAGAGTAACTTCACTAGGCAACTCAATAAACAAGTTTTGTCAACTTATATGTTGTTTCCATGAAGACGACATTCACCTAAGTCAATACAAAGAAATCGAACTGTTTATTTATTTATTTATTTATTTATTTAATTCGCACTCAGCCAACAGCCGTTAGGCCAATTATAGGCGTCGCTGTGCAGTTATGAGGACTTCCAACCCCACTAACGACTGTCATGATGTTGTATGACCGCCGGGACCAACTTTTTTCCGTGATAGCCGTACCACGAGGCACCGAGAGATGCAGCCGTGGAACTCCCATCCAAGTTCTGACCAGAGACAGCGTTGCTTAACTCTGCTGATCGAACGTGGACGCTTGACACAAAAAATAATCAAATCGAATACAATGCTCATTTCGAATATTTTTTTAGGGTTATACTCTCAAACTTCCTGCACAATCACAAATCGTGCCAGTTTGACAGAATAATCCTCCCGCTTCGCGGTAGGATTATTTAAACTGTCAAACTGGCACTCTTTTACTATTGTGCAACAAGTTATCGACAAATAACGAGATAATAACGAAGTACTTACGACGGTTCACTGTTTTCTCAGAAATTAAATGGCATTAAGATTTTTCATCGGATGTATGTTTGTTCTACCTGTACAAAATATCAAGGAAAAATGGACATTACGCATGATATAGAGAATTGTACACGGCCAGACGGGCCAGACGTGCGAACGGCTGTTAAACTTACAACACTTAACCTCTTACCGAAGAAGTCAAGAAAAAATACGAGTTAAATTAAAAAGCTTTTATGGATTGGCGCAGAACAAAGCACACGATTTCATTTTCCGAAAATGTTCTCTTGGCTTATTTTTCCGAACTAGCAGAGAAATACAAATCTTACCCATTATAGTCTCAATATTCTATGCTAAGAACTAGTCTAAATATTCACAACAATATTAATATTGAAACCTATCGCATGTTCCGTGCTTTTCTGAGAAGAAAATCTGAGGGCTATCAGGCTATAACAAAAAAAATGCACTCCCAATGAAATTGATGGATTATTATGCAAAGCTCCAGATGTATATCTCGGAGCAAAGGTAAAAAATCAATTTCTTAATAATTATGCTATCATGTGTACCTAAAATTAAGGATATTTTTTAAGGTTGTTATTGTAATAGGCATTATGGTTGCTTGTAGGACCGACGAAATACATACCGTGAAAATGAATGGTATAGCTAACATGAACAAAACAGTGTTGGCCACGATCCCTGTCACAAAAACTAAAAATTTATTTAAAATTACCATAACTGGTAAATTCTATGACATTGTTTTATTTTTCTAAACTATCAAAAAGGCAGTACACTTGTCAAAAAATAGGTGTCAAGAAGAAATCCAAAATTGGGCGAGAAATAGTCAACTATTTAAAACTACCGGAAGTTGAAAAGTCGAGGTCCATAAATATAGCAAGCTTGGAAATATAGGTTATTTCGTGTATTTCTACTATGCAGTGAGTACGAAAACGGCGGGAAATTTAAACTTTACAGTGCTCTAATAAATAACAGCAATTTTGACCCACATTTCTCGCCTCTTTTGGCCAGCGGGAAAACCAAAAGGAAAACTGCAAAATCCGGAGCCAATTCCCCTCCCATTGTTAATATTAATTATCATTAATTGTGTTTCTCTAGTAACCTTGAGTAAAATTATAAAGGAAGCAAATAAAAGGAGAGGAATTGGCCTCAGATTCTGCAGTTTAGCCAAACCAAATAAACGAAAACCATGTCTTGAATGGTTAGTACAGTATAACGATGCGCATCCTGGCATTTTCAAACTATCTAACCTCAACCTCTTAGCTGACAAGCTGTGGCGTTTCTGAGTCTAATTGCGACGGATTTGCCACGAATTCATTGTCAGTGGGCACGGCAATGCTGGTTATTGGGATGACACATTTGCAAGCTTGTTATACTACCGAACTTTGCTGAAAAGTATACTGGACAGTGTTTTCGAAAATCATCAGCTACAAAATTGGTAGATGTAGGTGCCGATGTGATTGCTTTTAAAACCACGGTGTGTGGGTGGTCCACATCAGTAGCCGAACGTTATATAGTACTGTGGTTGTCATAACTTGATTTGATTATAATGTTGTGTAAAATAAAGGACTTTATCCCATATGGGTGAGGTCCCTACATCCTAGCAAAGATTATATTAATTTATATAAATTATTCTGATACATTTGCCACAACTTGATTATCGTGGTACTATTTTTTTCCAAATGGAAACTATATCTTAGCCCCAGCAACTACCACAATGCCTAGGCCCCTCTTTCTTCTATGGTCTGCTGATACAAGCCGCTGAGGATTACAGAACGACTCCTGTAGCTCGATCGCTGCGAAAACCCCTCCATTTCAGCCGTTGCTTCCCACTAAAATAGCTGCCTACATCTAGCCTACAGGGCACCAATTATACTGCTCGAACCCCGTAAACAATCTTGGAAAAACCAGCAAGCACTCGCTGCACAAATCAAACATTTTGTTAAACCACTGCAGAGGTAGAACCAAAAGGATATAGAATTAATTTTCGAAAACACTGAATTGGGAAAAGGGTATTTATTAACGTATTAACGATTATTTATTGGGGAAACCAAAATTAACACTACTTCGCAGCGTGGCTTTCTTTCCCCAATTGTTTTGTCTTCGAAGTTACATTGTTTTACATTATTTTCAAGCCCACTCTCTTTTTCAAATGAAAATATGTTATAGAATTTTCAAAATTAACTTAGCATATTTCTGAAGAATTTTATAAAATATTACTTGATATGCTTGAAATATTATTATTTATACTGATGGGGCCATAATTATATATAACAGCAATGAGATAACATGAACAAGCAAATAGAACGCTTGAGTAAGAAAGAGATGGCCATACAAAAAATTATATTAGTAGGCATGTTTAGTTGACAAATGTCATAATTAAATTAAGTGTCAAGCCTTCTCGAATATTTGCTACTGTGTTTATCTCTTTTTTACTCAAGCAATACGTGTTATCTTCTTGTTCATGTTAGATGCTTTTATGAATAACAAGATGAACTCAGCCAACAAAGTCAGCAACGCAGTTCAAGCTTCCAGCAGCTGCGTACGAATAGTAGGTATTAAACTCGTGAGATATGATCATTGGCCAAGTTTCTCTCGTTGAACAATATACTATAGATGTCTACTCAGGGTACCTATGAAGATGGCTTATAACAGCATAATTAATAACAGTTTGTCAGCCTACATAACGAAGAAGAAAGAAATTAACGTTAGTACACCTTAAATATGAAGAACATAATAAAGAACCCGTGATACCCGAGAATGCTTCTTCTTCCTTCTGAAGCATTCCTTCCATCTATTAAAGATTGACTATTCGATATAATTAAATATTTCCCATCTTTTATCATATAAAAGACGAACTATTTAGTTCTAATTTCCGATGTTATGAAGCTGTAAATTAGTTTTTTTTTATTTCTTAAGCTATACAGTGTCCGCCAAAGAGTCGGCATAATATGGGTTTTTTTTTTATTTTTCAAAAAAACTTTTTACATCAATAATTTGTGCTTGTCTAAAAACCTATTTAGCCCCTATCATATATACCGAGTGATTTTTACTTATTTAGAAAATGGAGTTTTTCGAAATTGTCAAAACCTAAAAAGTGCTATTTTTCGGAAATTATGTAAGATTTCAATGATTTTTTTCCAGCATGTAATCTTTAGCTAACTGAACAATCTCAAGGCCAGAAAACACCTATTTTTTTAACTTTAGCTAAAAATTTATTTTTAAATTTTTTAAACATTTTTCAAAATTTCACGTACCAAGATTTAATATTAAAATTCAATTTGAAAAAAATTTTTAAAAATTTTTAAATTAATTTTAGCTAAAGTTAAAAAAAAAGGTGTTTCCTGGCCTTGTGATTGTTCAGTTAGCTAAACATAACACACTCTAAAAGCATCTCATTGAAATCTTACTTAATTTCCGAAAAATAGCAGTTTTTGAATTTTGACAATTTCGAAAAACTCCATTTTCTTAATAAGTAAAAGTCACTCGATATATATGATACAGGCTAAATAGGCTTTTAGACAAGCACAAATTATTGACGTAAAAGTTTTTTGAAAACTCAAAAATAACAAATTTTCCCGTATTATACCGGCTGTTTGGCGGACACTGTATAATAGCAAATTATTACGAAATATGTAGAAAACAGGGCCAAATCTACGGTA
The DNA here is from genome assembly GCA_940337035.1 of Agriotes lineatus. Taxonomy (NCBI): domain Eukaryota; kingdom Metazoa; phylum Arthropoda; class Insecta; order Coleoptera; family Elateridae; genus Agriotes; species Agriotes lineatus. Next base: position 9,345,028 of record OW679194.1, on the reverse strand, counting down.
AGGAAAACCTTAATTAAAATGAAATCTTTAAATGAGAAGAATTACAGTAACGAGTTGTTAGAAGGATCCAGTTGTTTACAGGGATATCGAAGGGGGAAGCAACATATTCAAACCGATTTGCGACTAAATATGTCAGCAGCAGTGAATAATACAGTTTCAAGGCGAACGGGGCAGATTATGCAAAATATTTTGTTTTCACTTTAGCAAGCCGTCCTCGCCTTGACATTAAAGAATGAATAATAGGTATCAAGCAGATTCCATAATTTGGCTTGTGACTTTATTACACAGATATAGGGCTAAACAGCTCTGCAGACGGCAGAAAGAAACAAGTATATTTCAAAAGTGATTTACAACTGACAATGATTTATTTGCATAGAAAATCCGAGGGCGACGTCCCGAAAGATGCGCGAGGTTCCCGCAGGAGACGTTCCGCTTTTTATACCGCTACCGTTCGTTCCGCAGCCACGCGCTTGTTATATTTTTTTGGCCGAATGAGCGTGGAATAAGCGATCCTATTATTCCAATATTTATAAATAGGTCGTTTACGGCGCTTATGCGAAAGCTGGAAGCTGCCGTGAGTTGCGAGCGCTTCCAGATTCCGATCTTGGCTTGGGAATAACATTTTGGGCTTAAGAGTCTGCTTTAAAAAATCATATTTTTGGTAGATGGGATTTATGAACTTCGCGTTGGTGGAACAGTTTTCTCAGCTCTAATACTATTATTGTAATGATGTTAAATCTTTAAAATTAATCCCATATACCCTCTGCAAAATATTCCATGTATTGTCGGTTTTCGTATATAAGATTTTATCTGTAGGAAGAAGTTGGCATTTCTAATGCTGTTCTCCAATAAGAAATTGGTGGTTCCTAGGGACTGCTGTGTAATGAATAAATGGCAGCAGATTTTTGGGTTTTGCGAATTTCCCTGTTGAGCTTCTCTGCGGTAATAAGTGGATCTAAATATGCATCAGCCATTAGCTAAGGAGCTATATTCCAATAAAATACTTTAGGATTGGTAGCATGGACATATCAGCAATTTATAGGAAAAACAACTTTTTCATTTTCTATTGCATGCAGTGTGATAAAATTAGTAGTTAGAGCTAATGAGTATGATTGTGTTGATCCTAGATAAGTCCACGTACTATGGCTTAATCAAGGTTTTACTTTTACAAAATCAATAGGCAGCCAGTTTAACTGGATTATTATCGCATTAGAAGTACATACATACAAGCTGCTGCTGAATATTGTAAAGCGCGCAAAAAATAGTTTTCGAGCTAAAATCGCCTTATCAGGGGACCCTCTTAGACTTGTTGATGGCGAGATTGCCTCTTCACTAAAAAGTTAGTGCTCGCCCCTTAGTAATTAGCGGTTTGCTGTTATTGTACTTGGGGTGTAATTAAGCTAATACAGTTGGCTGCCGATTAATATCTACATCCTCCTGGAATTAAATAAATGCGATTCGTCTGCACGCACGTCAGAGCAACCATCCAGTGCAGTTCTAATGCATAATTCGGATACTAACTGAAACCGCTGCTAAAAATGGGGCGTAGGCAAGTTCATGGAAATTTAGGGATGGATTGGGGTTTAATTTTTACATTCGATTGCGCAGCGATCGGGAGTTAATTGTGCGACCCGGGGCTATATTTTTCATTTTTGTCGATCTAAATATATTCAAATGAGACCCGGTCGTGAAATTCATTAACCCTGGCTAATTTATAAAGCGCGCGGGATTTATAAAAATCATAAAAATGGCGGCTATCGTGCGTATCTAATCAATTGAATTTCCAACGACATCCGCAGGCAGTAAAACACCTCACAAAGGCTGTCATTATTTCGCACCATAGTGCCTTTGTGTGTTCCGTAATTGCCTGTATACTAGTAATTAGCGAATGATGTATGTTCTTAATTATTAAAGTGTTACGTACAAAGCGTGCAGAGGAAGTATGAATGTGCGTGAATTAGAAGTATCCACCTAGGGCTTGAATATGCATACCCGAAATTCCGCCTGCCCAAAACCCGAATTTTTGGGGCGCAGTATTAAGTTAGAAATTTGTTCTTGCCAAGCCAAGATTTAAATCTGAAAACTGAGAATATATTTTAAGGAATCAAGAAATTCTCATGAATAGCTAAAGTAAAATAACTAGAAACTATATTTTAATCATTAACACCCATGTATTATAAGTATTATTTTTGGTGCACACAGTGGTTTCCCCGTGGACTAGATGTTCTTTATTTATTCGTAGGTTAGGTACCCAGTACTGGGTCTAGGACAATTCGTCGTCTCCGATTTGTCATCGCTGATGGGTCGTAGGTATAATTTGCCATTGGTAAATTCGCCGTCACAGCATTCGCCGTCGGCGGATAAAGCTTTAAAAGCATGTTTCACATAGAAAGATTGATTGGTTTTTGTTTTAATTCCTCGTAAAAAAGAAGACTGAGGCAAGGAGAGACACTTGCGTGTTATGCTTATTTGCATACTTATGAAATAAGTAAAGTTGTATTTTCTATGTCTTGTGATTGTACGCATTGTAACACTTAATTTGCATATGTAGTGTTAAACGCGAATATAGAGCCTGTCAGCGAAATGAGGGGAGTTTTAACTGAAGATTGTAAATTTCACAAAAATGCAACTATTGGCGTGCGAGCCTGGCCTGAGCGCATACGTGCCCATCTTCTGGTGCAGGACCGGCGACGAAGTGAATTTCGCCATACGAAACCGAAGTAAATACAAGCGTCTTCGACAGTCTTGCAGTAAGTAATTTGCTGCATAGCAGTTCTTTTGAGGTTCACAAGACAGCGTTTGCTGGAACAAACGCCTTCTTCGGCGTGTAGAGAAATGGTACGTGAAGTACGACACCCAAAGGGTGTACTTGCAACGTTCGAGTATTTCGTGGCGTCTGCGTCAGACGGCCGAGACTCACCAGTTAGTAGTTCTGAAATTCCCCCTTATCAGTTTGTGTGGTTATTTTCCACGTACCACGATCCCACCTCAAGATAAATCTGATTCCGAAAAATTTTTACAATAAAAACGCACTAAGGCTTGTCTTCAGCTGTGAGAATCATCTACAAGGGCGTTAGGAATGCGCTGATGTGGTAAATTTGCGTTCAGTTTTGAATAATTTTGTTATTTTTAATTTATTATTATTCTTTTGTTTGTACATTGGTTATTTTTAATTCCTTCTTTACTATATGATGTTTTAATCACGAATTGAGGTATTACCAGGGTTTCCTGTCACTAAGCTGGAAAGTAAACACAAAGGGCAAAGGCGTATGAAATGTCCTATTCAAATTTCATGTACTACGTGAGGTGTTAAACCTCACATAGTGTTACAGCACCCCTTGATTTTTAGAGACTATTTGTGGATAATAAAGTTATCTCTATTCCTGTTGGCAAAACTGGCTTAAATGCCAAACAGGATATTATACAAGGGGTTACAAATAATGTATTGTTACCATCATGGAATGGCACTAATAATAACGAAGTATTATTGTTTTTTGGGTAGTATAATTTAGATTTGTAAGATCAGAAACAATCAGTTAGAAATTACTGGAGCAAAATTTTATAAAGATGACGTTATTATAGTAACCAGAATGTCTAGAACCAGATTTGAGTATTTTCTTTGAAATATTCATTTTTTGACAATGTAACACCTAATTCGAATAATGATCGTTTATCTAAAATCAGTGCATTAGAAAAAGTACTAGATCTAAAGTTTTAGAGTGTATGTACTCTCGAAAAAAGCTATATATATAGACGAAACAATAACTTTTAACGGCAGTTTGACTTTTCGCCAGTAGCTACCTGGGATGCGATAGAAATATGGTGTAAAGCGTTTTAAATTATGTTCTCAGAATCCTCTTACAATCATACTACTAGATCATATGGGGCCACTACTCAACACGAATCGTTAAACGTTAATCTTGTTTTTAACATTCTTAAACAAATCATTTGGTCTAATTAGCTCAAGAATGTACTATAATAGCAAGTCAGCATTATCATTGCGTTCCCTCTAGTATTACACAATATCATTCAGCAAAATTATTCTGCAACATGTGAATGAACTGCGTCGTTTGCTAATAACTCATTTCGTGTTTACTTCCAATAATTAAGTCATCAAGTATTATGAGGTTATCAGCTATTTACCAATATTTCTTTTCTCTAAGTTTGTAAAAGAATCTATATACACAATTAATAAATTCGGTATTAGTTTTAACAATTACTACTCATTCACCTCTACAAGGATAGGTTGTTAAACCGTAATTACTTAGCCTCTGCGGCTGGAGGCAGTTATATACCTCTAAAAAGATATGCTTTTCAAGCCATAATTACTTTGGTTTTCGGGTCTGACCTTCAATCTGCTATTATTAACATCTAATACAAACAAAGCCACTGATACTTGGAATCCAGATCGGCACAGAAAGGAAAAGAATAATCTAGATCAAATGCGGCTTAATTTTAAAAATACTAAGAATAACTCTCTTAGTCAACTCTCCCCAACCTTAGAATTATATGTATATTTCTTTTCTTAGTTATTAGACAACACACATCCTATAGTAACTACAAGAATCATTTTTAATTGGATCTTCCTCACAACAGTGCTTACTGATAGAACCAGTAATTCCGACTTACGTTCTTTTTATTCTTCTTCATTCAGCCGTCTTCCATCCCTTCAACGTATGTTATGCTGTTTTGATCCAATTCAAGCTTGCTGCTTTCTTTAGATCATCGCTCCCTTTACTTTGCAAACACCATATATTTCTTTAGTTTGCTCGCGATTTCCAACTTATTTTCTTTCCCACTTCATTCCTCTTGTGCTCGAGCAAACTGTCCCGCCCAATTCCATTTTAGCGTAGCTACTCGTTTGATTACATTAACTACAGTTGATTTGTCTCTTATCCGCTGATTCGTGTTGTGACCCTGTAGCGTAATTTCTAGCATTTTTCATTTTATTGCTCTTTGGTTCATGTTCCGTATGTTGTTGGTAGAATGTATTGATTGTATTAATTGTGTTTTCAACCCAACCTTCAAGTTGTATCTTTTGCCTATTATTATGGCTTCCCCAGGTATTTGTATCATTCCAGTTTTTGCATCTTGCAATTTTCTAGCGTTATACATTGTTCGTCTTTTTCTTCATTGTTATGTATTTGGTTTATTTAAATATAACTCTAAACCGACTAGTTTGAAGACTACTACATCGTCCGCAAATTTCAGAAGGACTAGTCTATATCCACTTACGTTGATTCTTCTATCACTCGATTAATGTTGGATACACACAAAAACGATACCGAAATATTTCAATTAAAGCTGCAGATCCGCTCCTCTTTAAAACAAACCTCACATTTCGCAATTCCTGAAATTGTTATTATTGAATATCACCTCTGCCACCATAAAGCTTCCAAATGGCAACACGTCTTTAAAATAACTTTCTCTACTTACTATTGGTTTTTCTAAATAAAATCTTTGATTCAAGGTACTTATTTATTTCGGATATTAAAACTGCCAATAAAAAACAACCTGATGCAAGTTGCATTTGTGCTGCACAATGATTCGGTACTCCAGCCCCACTTTTCCCGTGCTCAAAAGAAGGAGCAATTAAACATAAGGGTCCCGTATGGTTATCCTTAAACACTCCTACCATTGCCCCAAATTCCGGCTGTAAACGTCTGTTTCATAAGCAGAGGCGACGAGTTTTCTGAAATAAGCCGCTTGGTACATAGGTAGGCTGGCTATACATTACACATACAGTTTTTGGAGAAGGAAAGTTTTCGTCTGCAATGCGTAGGCCTGGGCTCGCATTCATCAAAGACGCTTCTTTCAATCCGCTGGAAGTGCAGCCAGCCCGCCGGATATTAGTCGTAAGCAGGAATTTTGTACCCTTTGAGTTTCCACGCTATCATTACGATCTAAACAAGGTCATTAATCACGCCGTAACTAAAATTTGATCGTATTAGAGTCTCACGACGTAATTTAGCAGGCTTCGCATTACCATATATTTAAATCGCCCCTTTAAGCAGGTATTGATTTAGGTTCAAATGTTCATTTTTCACTTGGTATTTAAAGACAGTCCAGTGCAGTAACGACCTGCTGGCGTACGTGTAAACCCCATCCAGTTTGAGCAAATCTTGGGTAAACTCCAGAGCTTTGTTAATTCGTCGCGTGACTCTTATTCATTTCTCGACATAAAATTAACAAGTTTTTATAGTACGGTGCCGTTTCCTCTCGTGGAGGCGGCGGATCGAAAGCGGGAACTAAAGTCACTGGAAAACCCCTTGTGTTGGTTCTAGCTTCTAATAGAGGTGTTTCTAAAACTACTGCTATATTCAAAAAGCAAAATTAAATTAAATATTCTGTTTTAATGTGAATCGTTCTAGCTCGCCCATTTGTACAATGTCATACGATTTAACCCGTTTTTAAGCTGGTGCATCCAAGGGGAACTCCCCCTGTTTACACTCGACAACAAATCAGGTTATACCAGGTGTTCGGTGATAACTTGACATTAGTCATGTCAGCAGTCTGCATGTAAATGTGTTACAGATTGTGATGATAATGGCAGCAAATACATCTAAGACAACAAACAAAGTTTACATGATACGTGTGAGAATGTTTCTAGAGTTCATTCAGAATGATTCTACTTGGTTATATCACAATATTAAATGATTCTTAATCTAATTTTTTCAAGTTGCATTGAACTCATGGCTGTTAAACTAAGTATTATAAAATCATATAATGCTATTTTCAGTAAACATTTTTTGTAAACGGTTTAAACATTACATGTGCCGTTCTATATGCAGCTAGTAGTCTGATAAGAATGAAAAACTAGCCCTGGCGAAAAGTAGATACGCGTTAGCGTTATCATAGGAAGCTGTCAACTAGTGCTAGGGGACTATGCCCTGCTACCCCTTCACCCACCTCTGAAACTTTTAATCATCGCATATATTACTTATTTTGTTCGATGATTAGCGCATACCCTTGATCAGCTCTATTTTCGACAAACTGTAAACTATGAGTTCAAAAAAACGAATAGACGAATTCGTTTAGTTACATCACCTGCTGTATATAACTTGTTTTTGAAAACAACATCAGATTCTTGATTAAGAAACTTAGTATTACAAACGTTTAGCACAGAAAGATCTCAGTGTGAAAGTTATTGATTTCGGAGGCTTTCACGGCCATTGTCATTAAGTAAAAAACGACTTCCGAGATTGGACCGTGTCATTATTGAGGTCGAAGAACTCAACGTTTCACCCACTTTCGTAAGGGGCTTCATCAGGAAGAAAAATCAAAAGAGCGCGGTAACTCAACGTGTTAACCACGCCAGAGGCGAAACTGCAAAGGAAAGGATAGAAGAGCACGGTAATGTCGAGTTTGGTTTTTGGCGTGGTTTACACGTTGAGTTACCGTGCTCTTTTGCCTTTTCCTCCTGATAAAGCCCCTTACGAAAGTGGTCGAAACGTTGAGTTATTCGACCTCAATAATGACACGGTCCAATCCCGGAAGTCGTTTTTCACTTAATGAAAGTTTTTATTATGTAAGGTTGATGGCAAAAGTATGTTCGTTTAAGGTTCACATCTTATATCGAAGACGCCAGACGAACATTTCCCAGGGTAATACAATGTCCGATCGACTCATGTAAATACGCCAAACAGACGAATGGCTAACTATGAGTTGTATATGAAAACTGCTTCAGCTATTCAGTTCCATTATACAGTGTGGTAAAAAAGTCTGGAACACCTAAATTATCTTGCAAAGTTCTGTTTCGTGACAAAAACGCTTGGAGGGGTCAAAAAGCATTGTAAATTTGCTATCATTTGAAATACTTTAGAACAATGTACAGTAGCGTACGCCAGCAGGATAAAAGGAGGCATTTTTTAAAAATTATAACCCCAATTTTTTGTTCGAGGAAGTGGAAGAGCACATCGGTTTGAGCAGTGTAGTATAACATTTTTATTAAGTTGCATAAAGAGATTTTCCAGAAAAATGGAAATAAAGTTTTAATTGGGAAAATTTATTATTTTATAAACAACACAAAACAAAATTTTAAAAATCTGGTGTGATACACGCACACAACTTCCTTTTACAGTGATCTTATAATTAGCCAAAAATTTGATTTTAAATTTTTAAGCTTTGTCAAAATTTTTCAAAAATTACAAATTCTACAAAAACGGTACAAAATAGAGCGTTAGGTAAAGAGACAAATTTTCTCTAGAATTTTAAGCTGAATTCAAAAATGTAATAATATACCGGGTGTTCTATTTAAAATAGGATTTAATAAAAAAAATAGAAAAAAAACAAAAGAAACCCATTTTAGAAGTATTGAACTGCAAAATAACCTATCTCACTTCAAGACACATTAAAAATGTAATAAAAATGTGAGTTTTGAAAAACATCGTTATAGCCGTTTTTGAAATAATCAAAAAAAAACTGAAAAATCACAAGAGTAAACATCTACTTTCGGTTATGCGCTTTTCTTCAAAAGCTTGCTGTCGCATCTACATAGTACGCAAAACTTATATATGAAGTTTCAACGCCATACCTCTTTTCATTTTTGAGATATTCTGTTCACAGACAGACCGACACACAGACACACAGACAGACACACAACCAGACAAACCAATAAAAAAAATATGTTTTTTGGGACCAGGGGACTCGAAAACGTGAAGATCTGTTGAAAACTAAATTTCGAGTTTTTGGGGTGAATCCAATACTTCCTTTATTGTAAAAGGAAGTAAAAAAACTAATTAGCTGCTTAAACTGTTGCCCATTACATGTTTGACAATGTCCTAGTCTCCAAAAAAAAACATTCTGTACTCCACCAATTATTTCTAGGCAGATATTGCGTATTTCCTGTCGAATTAGTTTCTTTAAATCTTCTATGTTTTCGGGTTTATTGACATAATCTTTGGTTTTTGAATATAAGAAAAAATCTAGGAGTGTAAGATCTGGGGAGCAAGCTGGCCCCTCGATAGCTCTATGTCGCCTATCCACTGTTGTGGAAAGATGTTATCCAAGTATGTACGGATAGGAAGGGCGTAATGGGGAGCTGCTCCGTCCTGTTGATACCAAAGTCTGTTATCAGGTATGTCTGGTTCATTTACATTTGGGTATAAAGCTATCAGTGCTGGAATTAACTCTTGCTGTAAAAATTGCAAATACCCTGCGCCAGTCAAGTTGACATAAAAAAAAATACGGATCCAAAATTCTGTTTCTGATTATACCTGCCCGAATGTTAACTTTTTTGGAGATTGAGTATGTGACTCCAGCATCCATCGAGGATTCAGTGAAGCCCAATACCTACAGTTTAGTCTATTTACAGTTCCATAAACCCTCATCCGAGAAATTACTATGTTTTACAAACATTTCTGCATTATTACAGCGGTTCTGCATCTCTTCACAGAATTGCACTCGACGATCAAAATCATCTACTGATCATTATTGGGTCAATGTAACTTTATAAGGGTGGAATTTATGTCTATGTAAAACATTAAGCACTGTAATATGACTCAAAATCATATCCAAGCCAATCTGACGGGAACTTAATGTGGGTTTTTACCAACTCCTAGTAAAATGTCAAGTTGCATATCTGTATCGATTGCTTGGCGGCCAGCTCTGGTAAATCACGTACATGTCCATGTTCTCTGTATTTATTTATAATTTTACTTACAGTAGATCGTGCTATTGGCGGACGATCTTGATGAAGCCTCATTAAAGGCAGCGCAGACATCCACTGTAATTCTTCTCTATAGCCGTACATCATAAGATTTCAATGCGATAATTTTCCGAAAGAAACATTGTTGCTAATTGTAAGATTTTTGAGTTCTGATAACAGAAAATCTAAAGCACCAATTTTGTTGAAAGCTAATTTAACATAACTGACAGTTAATAAACATTTTTGTTTCAACGATTTCTAGGCAAAATATTAGATTAATTATGAAATAATCAATTTTTCCAATTAAAACTTTATTTGCATTTTTCTCTAAAATGTCTGTATGCAACTTAATAAAAATTTTATACTAAGATACTCAAACCGAGGTGCTCTTCCACTTCCTCGAATAAAAAAGAGGGATTATCATTTAAAAAGACATGCCGCCGTTGATCCTGCTGGCGTACGCCAGTGTTCATATTTCTAAGGTATTTCAAAAGATAGAGAATTTACAATGCGTTTTGACCCCTCCTAGCGTTTTTGCCACAAAACAGGATTTTTCAAGATATTTCAGGTGTTCCCAGACTTTTTTACCAAACTGTATAGCAATAAAGTAAGTTTTTATATAGATAATCAATAATATTATAATTATTGCTGATTCTTTTAAATGAAACATTATTGTTGTTCGTCAGACTGAATTTATATAACAAGAACTAAAGAGGTTTCAGCGTTTTGCTTCACTTAAATGAACACAATCAATCTAACAATCTAATCATATACAAGTACTAAGTGGTAGTTATAGTCATACTAACGTGACTGCCGATGACTGAGAGAAAGCTCAACTTTACAAACCCTTTCATGCAGTGTTTTGTTAAAATGTGTTAAGCTGTTATCTCCTTGGCTTCCCAGACTTTCCAGATGATGAGCAATCGCGAGTCAACATTCTTCGAGGTGTTAGGAATTCTGCAAAGATACTACATGTTTCTAAGAAATACAGCGGAAGAATAGACAAACGAATAAGAAAAAAAAACAAAATAAAGTGACCTTCCGTTTCACAAAATCAGTCAGAGACTGCGCGTCGAAGCAATGTCAAGACCACGAAAATTCTGGGCACTGTAAGTACTCTTCAGAAGATCAGATGGTGAAAGAAGGAGAAAGCGGACTACTCATCACATCTTATCCATGATGTTTGACCAGAAACTTCATTATTTAAGTCCTCTGTATAGCTATGACGTGACTCCTAGCTATTTGGAGCTATTTCCCAAAGAAATAGATTTAAGGATAAGAATCACATCAAGGAAAATGCAATGAAGCAAATAAAAGTTGTACCGAAACCGCGTCTCCTTCATAAAGTGTCGCCTAGAAATAATAAACATACATGAGATGTTGTGGATTCTAACAACCTATCCGGGCAATGCAATGAGTATTTGAAATACAATGATAACAGTATCGTATTCTACAACCCATGAAGTGCAACAAATTGACTTAGAAGAGTTAGAGAATAGTGTTAGCGAATTAACTTCAAAATAAATGCTAAAAGTGATGTAAGAAACTAATTGTGTAAATTCTAGATGGGTGGCACTTTTGTGTTCTAAAACCCAACTATTTTAAGTAATGACACCATTTTCCACAAACAATGCTTACAAGACCTTGTTTATAGCTTGCATTTAATTTTTCTTGTGTTGCATTGATATTTTGCAAAATTTTTGCCTTGCAACTTTCTAAAATATGAAGAACAGTTCTATGGGACGGATATTTTCATATTTTCTGTGAATTTCGAGTTCTAGCTATTGCCACATGATTTTCTCTAACGATGACAATCCAAAATTAGTCTTCACGAATTTGTTCAAATGCAAGTATTATTCGTATTTACATCCGCCGAACTACAAGAAAGTCGTAATACCTTCACCGATCAAAGTCTGTTTCTTCCATTATCAAATCTTGAGACCAAAATAAAGAGTTTTAACAGCACGTATTTTTGTTTATTGCAAGTTTTGAAATGTATCTTGTTCAAAGCAACTAAATTATTATAACAATCAATTTCTAGGTAATTAGATAAATAAGAAAAGTTATCATTTAAATAAAAATCAAAATGAATACGGAAAATGAAGATTTTCTATTTATAATTTCCTTCAACAGTTCCGTCAACAAAGAGCATTATTTTGTTTAATCTTGAATTAAACAGACTAAATTTCAGTTCCAAAAATTTACGAAATCCAGTTCATAAGTTTTAAACGCGATGCTGATTTCATAATGCACGGTTTAAAGACCGCACCTGCAAGTAAGTATATTACGTTGCGGCACGACCTAGAACCCAGAGTTTAGTGTAACATACTTGCAGATAAAGCGGAAATAAAACTGCCTTAATGCTGAAATATGTTATGAAATGTTATATCGTCACAGTAAATATACTTTGTACTTTGAATAACTAAGCAATTATATTTGTATATATAGAACGTTTATTTTTGTAGCGTAATTATCGTCCCTTTAAGTGACATTGACTACATTGTCTTAAAACAGGGGTGCAGTCTCACCCCTGTGCTTAAAACGTTAGGGACAAGAACCAGTGCAAGTAACGGAATCCTGATTCAGCCTCCACGCATTTCTGTTCAATTTTCTTTTAGATTTGTTTCTTGTCTAATACCTTTCTTCCTTTTTACTACTCCAATATTGCACGTATATTTTCATCGCGTTTAATTTCTATTCGCTGATCTCTCTGTTGAACTGGACAATTATCTAACACAGCTTCAGAAATGGATGAAAAGAGATCTCACCTCTTATTAAGCTTTCATTCTTTAAATTGTCAGGAAAGTATGAAAAAAAATTCTTACCAAGACCATGGAACATTTTTCTATATCTGTAATCAGTATTTCATGCATTGTTAGTTCATTTTCCAAGATAAACTCTTTTAATCTAGTTTTGGGAAATGCAGCCACCTTATTTTTTACACCTTTGATTATGTATTCGTGTTTAAGTCCAGAAATGTCAATCAAATATGCTAATAGTCCTAACCAGAGTTCATTAGTAAAACAATGTGAGAGTTCAAATCTATATTGTGTTCGATGTTACCAATGTCCGGATGCGGGGATAGAACCACAACCTGCCGGCTGTAAACGCAAGCGCTTTACCAGTCGGCCGTACGCTCTCTCCTTCCAATCAAATTGTGTAAATGCATGTTTAGGTGTTAAGGTGCAAGGCTTGGGTGATACCGTATATCGATATATCTGAAGCTCAAAATAGTATTTAAAGCTTTTTATTATGTGCGAAGGCTATTACGTTTGGTATGTCATATTCCACATATTTTCACCAGCGTTATGCTTTAACTGTGATAGTTAATATATTTTTTTTTTTTTTTTAATTTTATTTTGTACTCAGCCACCAGCCGTTAGGCCAATTATAGGCGTCGCTGTACATTTTATGGAAACTTCCAACCCCACTAACGACTGTCATAATGTTATTATGACATCCGGGACCAACTATTTCCGTGGCAGCCGTACCACGAGGAGCCAACAAAAGCAGCCGTGAAACTCCCATCCCAGTTCTGACTAGAAAGAGCGTTGCTTAACTCTACTGATCGTACGTGGACGCTCGTTCAAGCTACACCACCCGGGACCTTTGCAAACATCTGCTTGCTCTATTGACTTGATATTTTGTTTTTGTTATTTGTATGGTTGTGGGGTAGCAGGCTAATGGATGATTCATAATGTTTAGTCTTTTTTGTGTATGATCAGTGTTCCCAACGTTGAGCATCTCCAAACATTCATCCATTTATCAATTCATCATATTTAATTAGCAGAAGAACCAACAGTGGTAGCACACATAAATGAAGATGTCGATTCGATAACTATAGACGAATTCCTAATGGCATTACACCACTCCAAGAAATCGCCAGGAATGGACACAATTAATATTGAGCTTATTAAGTACACACCAGCCGCCCTTCATACACATCTTCTAGATTTTATTACCAACCTGAAAAAACTACTAAAAACTAAATTTATAAATTAACATCTGTTAGTATTATAGCATTGTCTATAATTACTTCCTTTATATACTAATTTGCTGTATATTTTTTTGTAAAAAAGTGGGTACTGTAGTGGGGGTAATCCTGTTTGTATCCTAAATAAATAAATAAATAAATATGCTAGCGCCGGAGTCAAGTACCAGAAGAATGGAAAATAGCCAAAGCTATACCCATCTATAAAAACGGAGTTCGACACGAGTGTAGCAATTACAAAGGAATCAGCCTACTTAACTCCTGCTATAAATTATATGCAACCATTTTAACAAAAGGACTAACTACAATAACAGAAAATATCCTATCCAAAGTACAACACGGTTTTAGGAAGGGGAAATAATGTTGAGTCTGCATTTTTGCTTTATCACAGTTATTTCGGAAGAGAAGAAAATTCAACCTACCCACTTATATAGCGTTCAATGATTACAGGAAAGCTTTCAATAGAGTGAATAGCAACAAGATTTTGGAAATTATGATGAATAAGAGAATACGCCAACACTTGATTAACGTTATCGAGAGTATATATCAAGAAAACAAGATTGTTGTCGGAACAGAATATCAGAATCAAGATAATAGAACTGCAATAATCAACTGTTGAGTACGCCAAGGATGGCCTCTATCTCCGTCGCTGTTTAATATATATTGACCAAGTTGTTGAGGAATACAAGGAACAGATAATAGTATATTATTTATTTATTTATTTAATTCGCACTCAGCCAACAGCCGTTAGGCCAATTATAGGCGTCGCTGTGCAGTTATGAGGACTTCCAACCCCACTAACGACTGTCATGATGTTTTATGTTATTAGGAGCAAAAGTTATATTTTATGTGGCGAGGCTGGACGGGTTATCTGCCGAGCTTGCAAGGCAGATAAGTACAGCCGAGCCACATAAAGATACTTTTGCTCCGAATAACATATAGTATTTTTTCTTCAAACGTTTTTATAACAAATTATTTAGAACTTTGTGAACAAAATTGGAAGAAAATTACTTGATCTCGTCAGCGGCAGATAATATTATCTGCCGCTTGGCAATAAAGTGACAGTTTAGCATCATTAATCCAGCAGTATAATGCCATATTTTACTGCCGTTTGAAGAAAAAATACATTTTATAATTAATAACTTACACATGGATACAATACACGCATCCTGGCGAGATGCAGCGGGAACGTCACACACTATAGTGCGCGCGCATTGTTGTGGCTGCATTTAGCTTCGTAGTGTCCGATGCAAGCGCGCAGTAACATCTTTATTGTCTCTTACGTTGTAACTACGATTAGTTTTTAGTATGGTTCATGCTTGTTGTGTACCAAATTGCTCAAATCGAGCAAACAAGGGATGCAATTTGTCATTTCATTCATTCCCTAAATGCAAAATATTGCGTAAACAATGGTTACACGCTGTACGTCGCGATGTTAGAAAAACAGTCAAAAATCCCAATCCATTTGTTATTAACGCACATACAAAGGTTAGTAGTAGCATACGTATTTATAAATAAAAGTACTTACTATTACCTACTACAGGTGTGTTCCGAACATTTCTTATCAACCGAATATTGGTACGCTGGTAATGTGTTAAAATTACGAAAAAATGTAGTACCTTCTGTATTTACATGGACAAATAAAACCTCTAAACGCGATCCCAAATATTCCAAAAGAAAACTTGCAGTCCCACAAGAAACTTTACCATCTTCATCGAATGAACATCCTACATCAGAGAATGAAGTGATTATAAAAGACACTAATTCAGAATTAAAAAGTAACCTGCTTTCGCCAACAGCAGAAATACTAATTGAAAATCAGTATTTAAAATCGCAGATTGATACATTCAATCAACAAATAATCCAGTTAAAGCAATCTAATGATGCACTTCAAAAGGCTTGCGAAGTAATACAAGACAAAACTAATAAACCAGTTTGCCGACCTATGTTTTCTATTGACAATTTTCGCGATCGTGATGAAAAGATACTGTATTATACTGGTATGCAAACATTTGAAATATTTGTTATAGCATTTCAATTTATACTGCCCACAGAGGATTCAAGTGATGTCCTGTTATATGCAGAGGCCGAACCTACAGTAAAAAGAAATGGAAGGAAGTTATCAGCAATAAATCAATTTTTTTTAACACTAATAAAGTTGAGGAAAGCCCTTGATTATGAAATATTAGCTGATATATTTGGTGTGTCGAAATCGACAGCAGCAAAGATTTTTTTAAGCTGGATAAATTTTATGTATTTAAGATTGGGTAGTTTAAACATATGGCCCCATCGAGATATTCTGCTGGAAAATACAGCAGCACAATTTAAACAAAAATATCCCAATGTAATAGGAAGCATTGATTGTACAGAATTTTACATTGAAACGCCATCTTCTATGGTTAGACAAAGTCAGTGTTATTCTAAGTATAAAGGAGCAACAACTTTGAAATCACTTCTTATGATTGACCCTAATGGTGCAATTATTTTCGTTTCCGCACTTTTCACAGGTTGTATATCAGATCAAAAAATAATTATTGATAGTGGTTATTTCTCAGTTGTTAAAGATAAAATGGAGAAAGGGGAGCTGCTTGAAGGAGATATAATACTAGCAGACAAGGGTTTTAACTTAGCTTCTTTATTTGAGGATATTAATATTAATTTAAATATACCCACTTTCCGAATTTCTGGTTTGCAGTTCACTCCTGAAGAAGTAATGAAGACCAGAAAGATAGCTAAAGAACGAATTCATGTAGAACGGGCAATAAATAGAATAAAAAAGTACAAGATACTATCTAATAATATTCACATATCTCTATTAGGAAGTATAAATCAAATTTATACAGTATGCTGCCTCTTGACTAACTTTAGATATCCTCTAATAAAAAAATGAATTATATTTTTAAACAAATGTAACTATAAAACCGAAAATATAGTATTCATATAACTGGTATACTTTTTTTATTGATTGATTATAGCATTATAAATAGGTACAACATGTTGTATATACATTTCCGTTAATTTCGTATACATAATTGTGGAAAGTTCTATATCAAGATCGATGCGTTCTACAAACAGTTCATCCGAATCACTAAAATATACAACAAAATCGCACCATCTTGTTCCAGAAATTAACATTTGCCCTTGGATTTGGTAAAAGTAATCGTGCGATCTTTTAAGTTTTATTTCGCCTGCTTGATTGGATTTTAAGCAAAATGCAGCGACTTTGCATGCTTCATTTAAACTTTTGTATCTTTTTCCACTTGGACATTTTGTTTCCAAGACACCATAACCGCAGGTTTGATCAAAAACTATTCCATCAGGAGAAGCAGCTATGTGTGATCCATACGGATGAATTATCAAGCCGCAATCAAAAACTTGTCTGCCTGTTAATGTAGTATATTTCATTTTTGCAACACCTTCAAATTGTCTTCCATGTCTCACATGTGGCAACATGCTTATATCTAAACCCTTCATAATGGAACGCAAGAACTTTTCGTCGATGGCCTTTTTCCTTTTAAAAAGTGTTCCAAATTTAGACGCAGTAAATCTTTTTTTTCTTTCGGAATGCCACAAAGAACAATCAGCTTGTCTTTGAGTATTTTGTTCAATTTCACTGGCAGTTTTAAAAGTCATTTCAGAAAATTTACTTATTTGTATTGGTGGAATACATAAAAAAATGTTTTGTATTTCCGAATCTAATAGAGGTAATTGTAGACCATGATTGTTGATTTCTTTTGGATAAGTTGTGTCTAGTTGATGGTGTAACGTTGAACCTAGAGGTACTTCAATTTCTAAAACAAAGACGAATGTGTTTTACTTGTCCTGAAAAACTGAATTTTTTATACATACTTACCATTCAAAAGTTTTGCTTCTGCTTCTTGATTTTGACGTAATATATATGCAAAAGGAATTCTTTCATCAATTAGGTTCAATTTTTCTTTAACTACCTGTATCTCCGAATTCGTCACTTTTTTTACCGACGATGTTCTTGAATCAAATAAAGTTGACTGTACAGGCTTTTTCTTTCTCGTAATATTTGTTGGTTTTTGGAATATTGCTTCTGAGACTTTTTCAGCTTCAATTTTCTTTCCTCGTGGTTTGTTCCATACCATAGGTTCTGATGTACATGATATATTATCATCTGGAACCACGTTGAGTTGTCTTAGAACAAGATCTTGCAATAAATATGCGAAGCCAACGACGTGACTACAAGACTGCGAATTTCTGCAAATAATCTGAATTTAAATAAGTACCTACTTACATTTAAGCAAAAATAATAAAACATAAAAATAAAACGTACCCGGCTTCACAAGTGCAATGAACTTGTCGAAGATTTAGGGTTGGTGTTTGTTCAAAAAGCATGTACATTTGATGCGGCTTATCATTCTTTTTTTGGCTTTTGTAACATCTTCCCTTGATTGTAAAATCTTCGGTCCATATTTCGTGTATATAGCCTTCTACGAAAAACTTATAACCTTTGCACTTTTGTCTAGAGGTCCACCCTTTTTCTTTAAGAAATGATGCAGCTAGTTCAAAGTTAAATTCTTTAAACCCGCTTAAACTTTTTCCCCACATTCTATAAAATTCAACTAACAGTTTGCACAATAATATTGCAAAACTAATACTTGCCAACACTGAACAGAATGAATTCACTATTACAGTCCGGCCGGTATTGCCACAAGAATGCGCAGAACGTACTGCGCGCCGATTTCTTGTCTCATTCCTCAAATATTGCGGCGTATTTATCTTTCTCGCTTGCACTAACTGGATAGGTCTATTCCTCTTGCTGGCGACCAGGTAATCATAGCAAATACAAAAAATGCAATATGAAATACATAAACTAAGGATAATATGGACATATCTGAAGCAAAAACGAAAGTAATACCGTTTAAGAGAAACGAACCAATAAGAGCCAAGATTACTATAGAGAACAAAAAAATAGAGCAAGTTAACTGTTTCAGATATTTAGGCTTCGACATGACATACGCAGAAAACAAAGACGTTTATAATAAAATAAGTAAATTAAGGTGTGTAGAGCTATTACTCGACACTTGAAAGAAAACACCAAGGAAACAAAGTTAAAATTTTATAAAGTAATGGCAGCCCCTGTCCTACTGTATGGCTAAGAAAACTGGGCCCTAAATCAGAAAGAAGAAAAGAAGTTAACCGAATCAACAGAAATTAAATTCCTAAGAAGAGTAGCAGGTTACACATTGCTTGGTCATAAACGAAGGGAAGAGGTACGACGGGAATTATATATCTCTATAATTAAAAATCAATTGCCTCATATATGTTACATTATCACTGGAGAACGGCTCGACCAATTTAGCTCATTTTTTTGTGTTTGTAATTGTCAGGACAAGGTTTGTATGAAAAAATTTTTTGGGAAAATCCACTGGAAAAGTAGGAAAATTCGGAAAATCAAAAAGATGATATTGTATGTTATTTTCGTATGGGATTCCGTATGTTTTCGTTTCTGAATGGCTTTTCGAAGAGAAAAATGGGAAAATCGAAGTGGAAAACTAGGAAAATTCTGAAAATTGGGAAACTCGATTTTTTTCAGGATGGAAAAACCGGAATAGAACAATGGAAAAGCCATGTTTCAAAACATACACGCATAGGTTCAGGTAATATTATGCCCGGGCAACGCCGGGTAGGTCACAGCTATGATATATAGGTACAAGGAATAAGGAAGGATATTTCGAAATTCAGCCCCTAAAGGGGTAAAATGAGGGTTCGAATTTTGTATGGAAAAATAATATTAAATATACATTTCAACTTGAAACTTCGTTGGGGTACTCCTAAAAACAACTAAGCAAACACGTATTTCGTGATTTTCTGAAAATCAACCCCTGAGGGAGTGAAATGGGGTAAATAAACCTAAAAATCGGCATGGGTGTCGTTATTGAGATTTTTTGGGGCGTTGATTGCGAAAATGGCATTTATTTTTAAGTCCAAGACAGTGGACATGGCATAAAATTAAAACTCTTTATAGTGGGGAAATGGGGTTTCAGAGACAAATTGTTTTTGGGCATAACAACGTTTGCCGGGTCAGCTATAAGAGATACGACAGGAATTAAATATATTTAATATATTAGGAAAGCTATACCAATACAGGAATAACTGGATGGAACATACATATACATAGAATGAGCGAGAGCTGTATCCTTCAACAAATCCTGTACTACAAACCACTTGAGAAAAGCAGAATAAGACGACCTAAAAACCGATGGACCGATCAATTTCCATGAGACCAGAATTAACCTTATACTTTTAAACTTGGAAACTGATGATGATGATGACCATATTTAGTTGTTCTCAGCTACATATCGCAAGCGTGGTCTAAAAATTGATTCCGAAACCACTGTTGTGGAAGTAGGGAAAGTAAGTTGTCGAAGGTGTGCTGCTAACCACATCGCCCAATACGCCATTCGTTAAGCGTGTGTAAGATGATTGGGTTTCGGAAAGAGATATTTCGGCGACCCTAACTCGTCGAGTCTCAGGCTACGTGTGAAGCGCCCTTATATTTACTCTACTTTATCCAGCTACATAGATATTATTTATTCTGAAATTAAACTACCCTTTCCTGATGACTTGAAGTTTGATTTAACCATTGTCTTCCCTGCGAGTATTGTATTTGTATGTCAAAATTCATGAAACCTATAGAAGAGGAAATAGCTAAATGCTCTTCTCATGTAGTAGGATGCCAAATGTGCTATTGATTGAACTGCCATCTTTAAATGCCTTCATGTTAATAGGGATCTTGGCGCTTTTGCTGAGGACTAAAATGATGTACATCGCTGCCAAATCAGGACCTACTCCTAGCTCGCCAAGCCTGTCCTGCTGCCAACCTAACGGCGGAATCGAACCACATGTGGTGCAATTGCCAAAACCGAGCGCAGATGCAAATGGGGGTCTTTGTATTCAAGGGTGGGCGGCGGGTTTACCTGCTTCGCACTTGGAATGCACGAGCGCCCAACGATGCAATAATTACGTATCGATTCGTCTGCTGGCCGGAATAAATCGACGATCTGCATTCCGGCGAGGCCGAATTCGAACTCCAAACATCGCGAGTCTATTTTGGCCGCGTGGCGAGATCATCATCGTGCTCGTCCGCTTTAATAAGACGCCGGAGGGTGCCTCCGCCAGGCGTATTGATCAGGCCCAGCTTCACCCTCGCACGGACAAAGTTTCACTTCGCCCCTTTCACTGCGACTCAAATATATCTCTTCATTGGCCGGTATTGAACGCCGTACCTGTGCCGCGAATTCTCCCAATTCCTGGAGTGTCTCGTGTAGCTTTAATTAAATCCCTATCCATACTGCTTCCGATGAAATATTCAAAGGGCCTTCGACGGGCCTTTTAAAGGCTGCTCCTCTCATTACAAGTTTCCCCGACGCGCTGTAATTAGGGCCGAGTGCTCGCTATTTTCCACTATCCAAACACTAAAAAGTGCCACTAATATTAAGAGCATTAGCGTCTGCGTGTGCAATAATTCCGGCAGCCCGCCGCTTTTCGTTAAAACTTGCTTAAAGGGAATATGGTTGTTGCGGGGCAATGGTGTGGAGTGTTGGAAGACGCTCCCAGTGGCAATTAACGAAATTAGATCTGTGTTTAGTCTGACCAAATTATCCTACGGAGCAGAAATCCCTCTGGACCGCGTCTTCTGCACTTCGGAAGGCAACAATATTTACTTGCACGGTTCTACATCTTAATTTGCAAAGTGCTCCCATAAGTGGTAGAATTATACGACGTATTTATTTACAGATGTAGCTTTTAAATAACTCTGCAACAAATGGGTTAAGCGTCCAACCTTCATTCATCAAAAGCTATTCGAACGTACAGAAGCATAGCTGAATTTTCGTCAAATAACGAAATCCTATAATTCACATTTCTTCTTCTTCTTGTAAGCTCTCGCCGTTTCTTATAAGAAATTGGCTACCATATGCTCAAATCGGAGCGGTTGTAGTGTGTGTACCCAAGATAATGTTTCCTTCCCTAATGGTCTCCTTCTTTGTAGTTGTCCTTTTGATGATGATTTGAAGTAGGTTGTACCTCCATCAAAAGTTTTCAAAATATGCAGTTTACGTATTCTCGATTATTCCAACTAGTTCCCTTTCTTTTCTTTCGCTTCTTAGTACTTAAGCGTTCTTGCCATCCATGGATCTTCAAGAGCACTATCTGTACATCCGCATCCCAAATACTTGTATTTTCTATACTGTGGTTTCTTTTAACACTAAATCTACTATTCCATATAGTAAAGTATGTAGCATTTCACAAATTATATCTTTAAAAATACACTTGTCTCTATGCGAGGTGGCCTCTTCTCAGGATCTAGATTAGTGTTCACTAAGCATCTTAGCTATTTAAATCTTTTAACTCGCTTTACCATCGATTACTAGCTAACTTCTCTGTACTGGTTGCCGACTTATCACTATGAAATGTGTTTTGCTAGCATTAATTTTCAAGATTTCCTAAACTCTCCGCAATTATAGCGATGTCGTCCACATATCTAATAGTATTAACTTCTCTGTTGATTTTGTTTCTGTAATTAGTTCTCATAATGAAATTTTTTATTAAGTATAGTAGGCGAGGAAATATATCACTGACTTACCCTTCTTTTAGTTGTAAAGATCTTTGTCTCTTCATAATCCACAAGTACTTTTGCAGTTTAGTTGCAGTAAATTATTCTTAAAAATTATTCCAAAATATCGCTCATTAAGCTCATTAGGGGGAAATCATTTTAGTATTACCCGACATTCTCTTTGGCCGAAAATAATGAAGAGCGTAAGAGAGGCGGCTAACTATACTCCAGCTGATATGCTACTCCGTTCAGTAGAAAGTGTAAAAGAAACTTATATCAACACAGTATTGACAATAATGGACTACATTTTGACAGTTTTTGTAAACGTGGTTTTTGTGTTTAATTTCTGACACATTCTCTGCGTTTCTGCGTAACTAGGTTTAATTATTTGGTTTTTAGGTTACATTCTTTCATAATATTAATTTATAGCAATTTTCACTTTTATTAAATAAATTATAATTAATTACAATGCCGAAAATGGTGAACAAATCATTCACTAAAGGTCGATTTAATAAAAACAATCGTCAGCAAAGGTTGTTCTTTCTTTAGTTCTATTTTCTTCTAGATTTAAATTCGAATTTCCATGGAGATCTAGATTTGATACATTTTTCGAATATTTTGGCAGTACTTTTCACGAAAACACCAACTTATATTATAGCAAAAAAAGAGAACTATAACTCCTATAAAAATATACTATTTAAAATAAAAAAAGTAAATACTGTTATTCGAAATAATTGACTGTAATCTGCAAACTAATATCGTCAAAATCTAGGTAAAAGTATACAATTTAATAATAGATATAGTTTATTGGGTCTAAAATCTTTAAATAAAGGGTTACTGGCTGGGGCCTTTTTTTATAGAACGGACGGTATTTACAAGTTGTTAATTAAGTACGTAGACAAACTTTAAGAAAAGAAGCCGAGTAGAGCAGATGGGTAGGCGCTTGCCTTGCAGTAAGCAAGTCCGCGGTTCGAATCCCGCGAGAAACGGAATTTTCCGCAGCCTTGGCGATTTGAACTGGGCGCGGTGAGACCATTCACAGTTGGGCACCAAATTAACTGTGCTCTACTCAGAACCACAAACCTAAGAGATAGAGTAACAAGGTCGACAGACACCAAGACACATGTACTTAACACATAATGGTTGCTACGCAAGCACGAAAGGCGCACTCCAACTTTGTATCTCTTAACTCGTCGCAGGTTGAGCACTACACCGCCAGATGTTAGCGTACAAAGCACGAGCCTCTACACCGCTAAGATAACAAGAGGTTAATGATTATACATACATACATACATACATATATACATACATACATACATACATATATACATACATACATACATACATACATACATACATACATACATACATACATACATACATAGATACATACATACATACATACATACATACAAACATACATAGAGTAACTTTAAGGAATTATTCTTTGATCAATTCTAGAATAAAAAGTTTATACAAACATGAGACCTAAACGACTTTGTTTTCAAAATACAGGATGTTGAAGTTTAAACAAAAATATTGTTTTCAAAAATCTGGAAAACGCCTTGAGGTATTGTAATGAAACTTGGTGTAGGTTAGTATTTCATAAAGTGAAATTGTTCCTCAAAATAAATTTAATTTATTTCTACCAGTGGTGTGCATCGGGGCGACCTCAGTTACCTTATTTTAGAAAAATCCGGTACGCCATATTTTTTATACAAAAGTTTTGTAGCTATTGTAAGATTGTTTGTTATTAAATAATATTAATTAAAAACTTCTTTAAACTGTACTTTGAAAACAAAGCCATTTAGGTAATGAACGAAATCGCTGTTACAGATTTTTCCGTTTTTCTCGAAAAAGGTTTATTCTATGAAAAAAAATTAAACATACATCTTTTGTATAGTTTCAATGGATGAAGCTAAAAAACTTGTCGTGTTGGCTAAAAATAAGGTAACTGAGCTGGCCCTGATATACGCCACTGGTGAAGATAAATTAAATTTATTCTGACCAAACAATGCCACTTAATGAAATACTAACCTACACCAAGTTTCATTAAAATACCTCTAGGCGTTTTCCAGATTTTTGAAAAAAACTAAATTTTTGTTTAAACTTCAACATCCTGTATCTTGAAAACGAAGCAGTTTAGGTCCAATGTTTGTATGGACTTAGACTCTTAGAATTGATCAATGAATCGCCCCTTAAAGTTTGTCTACGTACTTAATTAACACCCTATATAGGGTCGTGACAAAATAACGCATTACGTCATTACCGATCTTACGCTGAGCGTGTATAGAGCTCTATTCTATGTTGTTCCAATATGCAGCTCCATTCTCTTACAATCGGTAAAATAAAATATACTCCTTTACTAAAAATTTGGTAACGTTGTTAACGTTCCATGCATTTGGTTTATCATATATCACACAATTTTTCGCAATCCTGCAAGATCCAATGTTAACATCTTCCTTGTATTTTTTATAAATATAAACTTGTAATATTTTGCATATAAATACAATATTTCGATTGCATTCTAATGAAGGGAGTATTTTATAATAGTAGAAACGTAAATTACCTACTTATTTCTACCTGTACTACAAAAAATGTAGCCGTAGCTGCTAAACTTAAAGGGTCACAACTTTGTATTTGAACTGAAAATTTTAAATTGATATTATTAGTCGGTGAAGGCCTACAACGTAGCACATATATAATGCTAGTTTTTTACCACCCTGTATATATGTATGAGAAAAAAATGATATCGATTTTGAAAACAAAATCCATTGCTTATTATAAAACTCGCTTTTGAGCGGACCACATGGGTAGATTAGGTAATGTAATCTTTGCATCTTTAAAATTGAATTGTAAATAAAAAAGTTGCAGAAGAAAGAAAAATGTCTTTAAGAAAGAGTGTTCAAGATTATGTACTAAATAGGTAAAATATCTTAACGTTGCTAATATGTAGTACTAAAAAGTGAAAGGATGCACGTAGTAATGCATAAGCAATCGAACTCGCTCCCCAAAGGAAACCTGATTTATAGAAAGACGTCTTATGAGCTAGGTCAAGGATAGTCAGATGAATACACATGCTTATCGTTGCGTTGTAAATCATATACAGTATGTTTATCTTTTCACGAGGACACCTAAATAATTTTTTTATTTTGAAAGCAATGAATGCTACATTTTTATTAGTTGTGTAGGCCACGACAATGCATCTTTTTGTATGAATAAATTTTCTATAAAGTCAAAATCTAGCCAACTATGATTAAAATAGAGCAAAGGGTATTAAGAAAAGTTATTACAAGTCACTCAAAAACCACAAATCCCAAGTTTCACTGAAAATTTTTCATTTTTAAATCTTTCTACATTTTTATGCCGTTAGTAGATAATAATTTGTTATTGCAATAATAAGAGTGCCATGAAACAAGAAAACGATTAGCAAATTTTACTCAACATTGAAGAACATCAAAAATAACAACAATTTAACAAATAATAGTTTAAATAGGATCTTTTTCAACTAAATCGTCTTGAAGACGGATGCATTTTTCCAATGTTTTTTGTCAGATTCTCTGACACAGCTCCTGTACGTTTTGAGGTCTAGGTGCCTACACATTTTTTATAGTTTCCCAAAGAAAAAAGTCCAGTGGTGTAATGCCAGGCGATCTCGGAGCCCACTCTATTACAGGGCATATCCATCTTAACGGAAAGTTCTCTTTTAACTATGCTCGCACTATTCTTGCGTTATGAACTGAACATAAAAATTTATAAAAAAATATAATCTTCGCTTAAGAACACCAAATCCAACAAGTGTGGCCAGGCCAATGGGCTAGAATAAAACCCGTAGGCGCATTTTTTTAAATCTAACTCATCTTTACAAAAAAACATGGGCTTCCTCCTAGTTCAGTAGACAATATGGCCGAAAGTGGAATATCAACTGTCCCCAATATGGTGCCCAAGGTTGTCAGTAGTAAAGGAAAACAATTGGTTGCAAATATATCATCTGCGGTGAAACAATGACCATTGTATGTGCCATGAGTGCTGCTGGAAATTTTGTCGCCCCAGCTTTGATATTTTCCGTAAGGAATGTGACCAGAATCGGGATATATGAACACCACTTTGTTTTATAATGGTTAAAACAGTAAAACAGGCCACAGTAAGAGCTGATACTGAGCAGTAATCTTATACATCCCTAGAGGCTATTCTATTTTGTAGAGAAAATTTCATATATTTGTTGTCAATGCCACCACACAGCAGTAATCGAATTCAACCCTTGCACCGCTATTATTTAAACCACTTAAAACATTTTAAGCAAGTGAATGTGATCTATCGTTAACGAACACCCCAGAAGAAATATAACCCATTTCCAGATGGCGAAGATATTGGGACGCGCTTACGAACAATGTTCTACTATGGATAAGGGTGTTTGAATCCTGCGGAATGTATCCGATAAATCACAATTTGTTTACAGAAGAGGACTTTCTTCAGTCAACTGTTACCGAAGGAAATGTTGTCGAGATCCAGCAAATAAATGATAATGAATCGAATTGACATTCAGAAGCATCCTTACCATTTTATCGGTCTGACGAAAAAATATAGTAAAAAATAATTCAACTCCTCAACAGCAGTCAGCAGAAATTCAGATTGCAAGTACCTCAGCAGTAGAAATTTCAATTGACACCACTTCTACATCTAAAGGTATCTCAATGAAGAAACTAGTTACTCCTCAAAAAATTCTTCCACTCCCTAAGAGATCGGTACATCAGAAAGGAAGAAATCAGGGCAAAAAATCTGAAATACTTACAGCACCCTGTTTAAAGAAAACCTTCGAAAAGAGGATTTGCAAGCCAAAAAGATTGCAAAAAACAATTCAGTTTACTTCTAAAACTTATTTATGTCCTGCTTGCTCCCAAAAATATAGCGATGATTCTACTGAAGACTGGATACAGTGCAATGTCAAAACTGGTGGCACAAAAAAGTTCACTGCCTACGAAAACATTGGAATATTTATTTGCTACTGTTGCAGCAAGTAAAAATATGTGTACAGGATTTTTGCCCATATATTTATTACTTTTGCCCCAATAGCAGGACGAAATTTCCATTTTGAGTTTTTTTTTTACATTTTTAGAGTTTTCTTTTTTGTTGCTGGTTCTTTAAGAACCAAATATTTTTATTTTTATACGGCAT
The DNA here is from genome assembly GCA_940337035.1 of Agriotes lineatus. Lineage (NCBI taxonomy): Eukaryota > Metazoa > Arthropoda > Insecta > Coleoptera > Elateridae > Agriotes > Agriotes lineatus. The sequence continues at coordinate 9,317,632 of OW679194.1, read as the reverse complement.
TGACTGTATTAATATGCCATAACTTGACACATGAATTGATTTGAAGCAAATGAACTACCATAAGTGAGAGAGAACTAAATTACATCTTGATCTTGAACTAGTTTACTCAAAAATATACAAAACACTTAATAAAAACAATTTTTATTGACTCTTATGATTTATACATTCGTTGTTGTTGTGTAAATGCCATCTTATTTTTCTTTTTGCTTGATACAAGTATGCAGTGTAGACTTTTGCCTGTCACAGTGATAGATGTTTTTATAAACAAAATACAATCTGACATTCACCTACAGATTTAAGCTAAACATGACTCGATTTTCTATATTTCTTTCCAAGGCCTACCCTAAATGAGTTTTTTTTTTTGGAACACACAATATAAATATTTATATCTTAGATGCGTCCCCACTCTAAGAGGGTTTTATGTATGCACTGAGTTAGCTATACGGACAAATGAGCAAATAATTATTTAAAGATTAAGGCATAGGAGACGTCTTGTTCAAATTATAAGTAAACCTCACGTACTGTTACAGTATAGTGCCCCAATAAGGAACTGAACGCTTGTACTGTTAGAAACAACTTCTACTCCAAATTTAAGGAAAATAAAGAAATAGAAAACCCAATTGTCCATACGCAACAGCCAAGTCTCCCTACTATTACTGACCTCGTTACATAATTGGTCAACTAAATGGGAATAACAAATTTGGGAATAACAAAATATGCCGCTCATAAAGCGGCTACTTGATAGATGTTTCCAGAAATGGTACTCCAATAGGTAAAAAAAATACAAAGTATCAAACACCAAATGCCGTATTGTCTAAATGACACATCATACTATGCCTCTTTAAACATAATTACGTGAAATACAACACAATATATTTGTAATTCCAATAAATATCAATTGTAAATCAAAATCATAAACGTTTCAAGAACGAATATCTGAAGAGAAAAACAAACCAGAAACTTCCCTTGTAATCTCTATCTGTTACGTTAAAAATTAAATATGACCCATAAAATAAAAAAACTGTTTATAAACATTTGGAAGGGTTATTAAGTACAAACCACTATTTGTGTCGAGGTGGGTTTAATAAGTAACGTATTTACAATTTCTGAAAAAATCCCAGTTCCAAGCTTCTTTTTTGTGTGACATGAGAAGTATCTAATAAAAGTGACTAAAAAATAAATTAAAATTCAGAATTCGACAAACAGCAATAAATCTTATCATTGGTAAAACTTATATTTATTTCACCTATATTTATCGGAATCATCTCCATGACAAGCCAATAAGCATATAAAAAATCTGTTACAACAGTAACTAAACAACAACATCTTTAGTAGGAATCATTATGATATTTGTTAAATATTTGTGGAACCATAAAGTTAACCACGCTGAATACAACGTATTACTTTCACCAGCTACGTACTTTTTTAAGAATCCCACTGAAAATGACAGTTAACTGTTGAAAATCGTACCTACAGAAGATAATACGTTGTAATATATTCAGGTACCCTTTACAACGGGTTAAAACTAGTCAATACTAATAGAAAAAAGTGTAAGATCACTATTTTATAAATTAGCATCAAATAAATTTATATTTATACACGTAACAAAATGTTTACATTTTTAAACTAGAATAAATTTATATAAAGCCTAATCCGTAAAAAATATTATTATTATGGTGACCTATTCATCCATCTATTACAAAGTAAAAGAACCTAACTTAATAGCCTAAAAAGGAAAGAAGAAAAATACGGTATCTGTGATAATCGATTACGACGAGAAAGAATAAGGAATAACGCATTTGGAAATGTCTATATAAGTAGGCATCGGTGACTGTTTCATATGTTCTAAGTAATAGTATATCCCATAGAATAATCCCACAATATGTGAAGACCAGTTATGTCAGATTATCTTCTTAGAGTTCTTTCTTTTATACGAAGTTGGACATCATCATGGCAATGTGTACTTTATTAACAGCTGCATTAAACAACTAGTTTGAACCACAGCTATAGCAGAGTGTCAGCTTGCGTAACTAAGAAATCCTTTGACATACACTTCTTTATATTTACTCTTATCTTCCCTTGCATTATAAGGTTCAGACAATAAATATCTTTTGCCTTTCATCTCAATATGCCCCAAATACACTTAACTTTCTTCTTTCAATAGTATTAGTATTTAATATCTAACATTCGTTTCCCATTTTTAACAGTACTTCTGGGATTATAATTATTCTAGCATTTGTCTCTCATAAAGCTTTTGGCTGGCCTGGACACATTTCAAGTATTTTATCTATCTTTTCAAGGTAGGTTTTATCAAAAGTTTCCTCGAAGTTAATTAAACGTGTATAAAGGTCTTAGTTTATATCTAAACCACGTTCCATCGGTATACCCACACCCTTGTTCCTAATGATGATGTCTTCTTCGAGATTCTTAAATATTCCGTTCTGAAAGACTTTGAAAGTGTGGCTAATTAATACTGTAGTTCTGTGCTCATTACTCTTCTGTAATATTGTGACAAACGTAGATAAGAGCCACTTTTCTCCAATAACACCAGTTCAATAGAAGGTTTACCATTGTGATAATTACCTCACCATCTATAAGTTTAACCATTTCACTGGAATTTCGTCTGGTTCTGCAGCATTTCCCTTGTGTTTTCAATGGCATATTCTCTTTACTTCTTAGAATTTCCGTTCATGACTCCGCTATTTCAATCTTCGTTAGTTCTAGTCTGTCGTCTCCGATAACTTTAAGATTTTCCTCTAGAATACTCTATTTCTTGATATGCTTCTAGGTGGCTGTCCTACTGGTCTTTTTGAGCTAGTTATAAATAGGGTGGAAGACGTAGCTGAACGCATCGCAAAGCAGAAATGGCAATGAGCCGGACATCTGGCAAGAAGGGAATATGAAAGATGGAGTAGAAGGGTGATGGAATGGCGACCTATGACGGGAAAAAGAAACCGTGTGAGACCCCGAGCTCGATGGAGGGACGACATTATGACAACAGCAGGAACTCGGTGGATGGGAGTTGCCACAGACCGCTCAGAATGGAGGCGTCAAGGGCGTCCAGAAATGGATATAAAAAGCACTGACAATGATGGTGATAATAGTATATTAAAGTATGGGTGGATAACAAGGTCTTTAAAACACGCGCGAGTTTTCGAGCACGACGGCGTAGCCGGAGTGCTCGAAATAGAGCAAGTGTTTTAAAGACCAGTTATCCACGAATACTTTACGCTATTTTTTATTATACCTACAATACTGGAAATAAATTACGCACTAAAAACTTAGAAATAATTTTTGTCGTGATAAATCGAGAGGGCATAATAATATTGCTACTATAGTTACGAGAATTATTTACATTTTTGTCGCGTCCACGTCCGTTGTTGCATTCAGTCGTTTCCTTGACAACCTTTAAAGCTCGGCGAGCTTTAATCGCCTGTATTCGCACGCTCAGGCGTGCTTTAAACGGCGATTCTGATGCAGGTATAATAAAAATGTCATTAGAACGTTTTCTAGCCTGTTACTGCCCATTATTTTTAACTTGTCCCGCCCCTGCCTTCTTCATCTTACAACTTACAAGTGTAACTCCTGCAATTACTCTCAAGGTCATACGTGGTATTTGTTTTAATTTCTGCCTTTGCTTTCCCCTACTGTTTGTATTATTCGACAAACTTTTCAATAAGCGGCCGTAGAATATAGATTATGTCGATTGTTGAACTATTTTGGCTGAAACATTGCTATTCCTTGTTTACACTTATCTGCGTCGTAATCCTTCAGGCGGGTTAAAAATTTTTTAGAAACAAAAATGGCTGATTATATTAGGTATTGTTTTACTCTATTTTAAAGAAACAAATTATACGATAACCAGGAGCAGGTCCATTATATGGTTGCACATATGATTACTACTAATACTGTTGAGAGCTTAACGAATTTTACTTTGAAGGCCGGTTGTCCATTATAATAAAACTCTTTGCAAACGAAACCAAACGACTACTTAATAACTTGTTCGCTTGTTCAGACAAAACACAATTAGTAGCTTTTCGTTTTGTGCATTTGTGTTCTATTATAAGCGTTCGTATTTGATATGTTAATTATTGTTGTTCTTGCATGCAAGCAAAGGCTCGTATAATAGACATGCAATGTCCCATATAAAATATTCTACTTTATAAATTCGATACTATCTACTCTTGTAGAGTTTCATTCGAATTAGGGTTTTTATTATTATAGTCATCAAATGCTAAAGGGGAATTAAGGTCATTGGCGTTCATGTTTCTGTATTAGAACCGAAAAACTTTGTTACTTGAGTTTTTTGGAATGAAAAACCTTAATTATTGCAATTTTGCTTATAATTCAGTATAAAAACTAGTTGAGATAAACAGAGTTAAATACATACCATCAAAAATCAGACTGGCATATGCCAACAAAGTTTACATTGAATGTTAGAGTTTAGAACATTTGAATTACTTCATAGTGTAGTAGTAAACCACAAATTGGATATATAAGGTCCCAATATTGATCCATGTGGTACTCCTAATTACAACATCGTATAATTAGATACCGCAACATCTTGTTTCCGATTCATAAACTGGCTCCGTACAATCATATCACAGCCACATTGTGGTTTATATTTCTTTTATTTCAGTAGTTTTAATTAATTTTAACAAAAGCTGGAATACGGAGGCACATTAACCCTAGTATTCACATAAAGCGATCTTCTAAAACCAAGGCCGAAAAATTCCTCCCCTGCAATAACAATAATAGCGCGCTCAAGGTATTAACTATAATGAGAAATAGGAAAACGGCGCGCGGAATGGAAACGAGGACACGTTTCCTTTATTAGAGATGGAAAGATGCCCCGTTTGTTGATTACACATTCCGCAGCCACCCGAACGCCGGACCGAGCCATTATTATCTCCTATTTGCAATGTTGGGATTTGTGTAACGGCAGTAATGAGGGGAGGCCCGAATCAGTCTGATAATCCAAAAATGGCTGCAGACCTCCGAGGAAGACCCCTTCGTCGCCATCACACCGACCGTAAACATAAAGCCGAAGTTCCAGAAAGGGCGGCTGTCATTTGACTCATTCTCACTGTAATTGGGGAACGTCCACGCCAGCATTTCTGCAGAAAGTGTGAACCTAAACCCACGAAAGTCCGGAAAATACCGCGATTTTGTCGTGTTGTCATATCAGATGGACTGTAGGACACGTCGTTTATTTCTCCACCGTGGGCTTTGTTTGAGTTTATTTTCGAGGCAAGGGAATGGACGCAAATGACTAGGCCAGATTTGTACGGATTTGCAACAGTTGTTGATGATTGAAGTGTCGGCAATTATTTCCACACCGAAATGGACTCCATTTGTCTATTATTACTTTACCGCACCGTACAGAAATAATTTAACAATTCGTAGGTTTTAAACGACAGTGCGAATCACTTTAGGAATGGCAAAAAAGATAAACTAATTCGTTACAAGTAGCGATGGATATTGGATTCAATTCCGAACACTTCAAGCAACAGCTCATTAGAATTAGAATGCCAACATTTTATCGGTCTTGCGAATTCCTTAAAACAAATACACTTGAATGAATTCGTTCGGGGGAATTAAGTCGAATCAATACATTCGAATGATTAAGTGGAAGAATTCGTTAGTTTATGCAACACAATAGTTAGGTATTCATGCTATAAATCTAAACGTTTCTAAATTCAGGCAATTATATTGGTTGTTACGTATGCTGTTGCACAGAGACAATGAAATACAACTAAGGAATTATTTGAATGTTAATTTTCTTATTTAACGACTTGAACACAATCATTCATGAAACACTGTAAATTTACTCATGCAATTATCGAAATTTGGAAATTTTGAAAATAAGTCGTATTTCCTCCATTGAACCGCATAGAGTAAAAGAAATTGAAATATTAATTTTAAAAGATATAAATATAGAGGTAACAGTGTGCGAAAAAATGCCATAAATTAAACGATTGAAACATGTTCTGCATAATGACAGAGATTACAGAACGTATGATTTCAAGCAACAGTTGATTAGGATTAGAATTCCAACCTGTTATCGACCCTGGGAATTCGTAGGAATGATTTTTTTTTTCGCATTAACTCGTTGGAACAAATTCGCTGGAATGAATTCCTTCGAATGAGTTAAATCAAATGAATTAAGTCGAATAAATTCGTTAGTTTATACAACACAATAGGTATTCATGCAGTAAATCTAAACGTTTCTAAATTCAGGCAATGCTATTGGTTGTTACACTGTTATACAGAAATAATAATATGCAACTAAAGAAATATGTGAATATTGTGAATGCTAATTTTGTGATGCAATGAACGTTTCAAACATTTTCCAGCTGAAAAGCTACCAATCGCTTGAATTTAGTCCTACGCTGTAAATTTACTCATTCAATTTTAGGGCGTTCAAAGATTCTAAAATAATTTATATTTTCTTAATTGTACAGCATAGCCCAGAAAATTTAAGTATTAATAAGATATATATAAATATGGAGGAATTAGCGTGTGAAAAATAGCATGCCAAAGAGTACCGAACGTGTGAATTCATTCGAATGAGTACAGTGGAAATAAACGGTGTAGTTTGTTAAACAGCAGGTTTAACCATACTTAACATTGAAGAAATCGTTCACCAGATTCGATGAAATGAAATGTAAAAGTAAATTCGTTTTCCTTAAAATTACACCACTTATCGCATGCATTTTAATAATGTAATTAGACAGACGTTACAAACTTCCGAACAAACTATCAGAAAGTATTAAATGTAAGTTGGTTCGCCAATGAAAGTAGTCAAATAATAGCCGATGTACTGGAAATTGTAATAACAAAGAGAATCAATCGTATAAATTAGTTTGAATAAACTCATACTAAAGGAATTTGTTGGTTGGTCAGATTCCAATTATAGTTGTACTTTACATGAAATAACAACACCTCTGTCATCGTGCTAAAGCTATCGATCGGAAACTTCTTTTGCATGAATTCGTTGGAATAATAGAGGCAGTAATTTTTAAAATCGAGCAAGTAATAGCTTACATGAAATCTAATAGTATTTCAGTTTACAAATTCTGCTACTTGGTTTGATTAAATACATATCAGCATGGGTATCAAAATTTTGAATAAAATGAATTCGATCGTTAATTGGAGGCGAACATATAAAGATTCGTAATATTCGTATTCCAATCGAGCTTTAGCCTCCCCTCCAACAAGGTGGGGGATATCTCATCCATCGCCGTTTCCTTTTCGGAAACCTAGAGGATTCTTACTTCTGCTCTTGAAGCTACACGACGTGTTTGTGCAGTATTTTCTTTAAGTGACGCTTTAAGTGTGAATTTCTCCTGATTACTTCGGGGTATAGTAGCTTGTTTTTCTAGAAGCAAACTATCCGTTTGCCGCCCACGATCTGGTGTAGGCTGCAATATTATATCTATTTTTGCCTAGGCTTATGCTCAGTCAAATTTATTTTCAGGCCTTCCGCTTTCGTTCTTCGTCGTCCTGGTTTTTTTTTCACTTCTTCTCCCGTTTTGGTTTCGTCACCTGGTTGATGTATTTGCAGCCATACGTTACCACCACGAAATGTCTACGTGAGTGCAATTCTTCAAAGGAAAGAACCCGCAAAATCGTGAAATAGCAGTTAATGCTAACGATAGGATACACAAGAGTTAAGAAAAAAATATTTTAACCCAATGTATAGCTGTGCAAAATTTGGGATCAATCGTAGAATAAATAAAGAGCTGCATCGGTCGATATATAAAAAATTCTAGTTATAATAAAACCTTTAAGAAATCGTTTAAAATGTTACCCTTTTATTCTGTAGCCGACTCTTAACCTCGATAGTACAAAATGCATGATAAATACATTTACAATTATAAAATTCAAGCTACAACCCAGCGAAGGACGGATGTCTTGGGAAAGGACGTTTCGTGACCTCACCCTGATGTATTCGGCGTCTTTGTTACTTTCTCGTGTACCATGTTCATGAATACTTTGAATTATGCGCGTCTTCCAAATTTTTCCCAACATGCGATAAAAATTCATAAATATAACGCGACTGCGGCGTTTTTATTATCAACGAAAGTCTCTGCCGCCAACGTTAATACCTTTCAAACAAAAGAGGCTTGATCGACGATGGAATGCTAATATTTTCTTTAATCCTGAAAAATTACAACGGTCCCGTATAGTAATATGTAATATGAGCATGTATAAATTCGGGTGGTTAACTAAAGTTTCAAAATAATCCTGAAGTAGACAATCAAACACAGGAACCGCAATGCTTGCAAAAGCAGAAGCATTTGAAATGTGGGCCTTGGACATCACACACGGGTAATGTGAACAAACAAAGCGAATCAAAGCAGAAAACAACAAAAAAGGACATATTTTAATCAACGGGAAGGGAACGTCTTGGATCGTAGTGGCCACGACGGCAATAACACGAGATCGTGGTGGATTAGTTTCAGTATGGATACGATTCGTAAGCAAACATATAAAAGAGAGTGAAAATTAGTTTCGAATAAGGATGGTGGATAAAAAATTTCTTGGCAGCGCTGAAAGCGCATATTTTGGGAAACATAGCGAGGGTAGTTTTGACTATGCTAGGAAGAATTGCTGTCTTAACCCAATTCGTAAGTCGTATTGTGCTAGGTAAAAAATAACTGCTCGAGACATCAACTTGCAAATGATATGGCTTACATCCTCAGTGGGATTTGGACATACATAAAAAACAGAAAGAAAGTGGGTCGTTAGGTTTTAGGTTCTTCATTATCACATGTTGAAAGTTTTAGGAAAGGAAAATGTACTAAACTTCTGCAGAAAAAAATTGTTGTGTAGAGAAGTAGTCGATGAGTAATTTCTTAAAGATCAGTTAAGTATCATTTTACTTGCTCTCAAAACAAATTTTAGCTGAAAGGGACATGTTATGAGCCATCATAAGTACACAGGCTCCTTAATATTACAGCTCTAATGCTGCTGCTGATCCCTTTAAATAAAAATTTTCATATATAATTAAATCTTCAATGTGCAAGCATAATTTTTCCACATAGTTTCCTTTTTGCGAAAAAATCTGAACAAAAAAATGAACTTAAATTTCTAGTTTAAAAGTCCGTATCTGAAGCCCAACCGAGTCTCTAAGAAATCGCAGAAAGGCGAGTCTTCAAATTTTCGGGGCAGTAATTTCGGAAATACTCTTTTGTTTTTCGCGAGGTTATCATTCAGATCCTTCGTTCTTTGTCCTTAAACTTGGCCGCCCATAAGCTCAGTCGCCCGTGAACTGGGTCGATGATCCTGGCGGCGCAGCAGAACTCACGAAATTTCGGATAGGCATATTTACTGCCCGTCCTAATCCTTCCGTTTATGAAACTGTTTCGTGCAAGAGCGATCACAGATTTCGCTTCTTCAAATCCCCGCTGATTATGGTTTAATGCAGATTACTTTTCTGCCTTTGTAGTAGTTATGCTCCACTACTCCTTTGTCTCGGTAGTATGGATGTGACGGTTCTGAATGAAAAGCTTTGCCTAGCCTGCTCATGAAACGATATGCTGCAGAATTAGCAATGGCGTAACTGCTACGACCGCAAACCGCCACTGCTCGAGATGGGAAGAGATAGCCTCAAAAGAAATGAAAAACAAACAGAAATATCATACTGTTGTGTACAATTGTACACTTAAATAATCTCCAGCATTCAACCGAAATGTGCTGGCGCTCTATCATGTTGAAGGACCAACTCCATACGAATATTAGGTGGGACATCTCCCGTAACTTATCTTCCAAAATCGTTTCATAACCACGTGCATTTAATTTTATTATTAAAAGGCTTTGTTTGTAATTACATGCATGCTTGCATTAGTTTTGAAAATTAAGAACAGTTATTCTGGAACACCATGTACTTTTCAATTTTAAGCAGGTGAACTCTCTGCAGTTGAAGGCAAATACTAATAATACTCTCACCATACAACTGCTAATGTGTATTAACATTTTCGTCCAGTGACAGTTAGTGAATATTTGCATACAAATACACCTGGGTGTTTTCATATTTCAAACTGACAACTAAATTTAAAAATTTGCAGGTTTGAGAATCTTTAGCAATTCTTGACATCTAAAGCAGTTAATAAAGTGTATGTGGAAGGAAAACTGAATACAGAAGAAAGTTTGCTCGCGAGTGTTGTATATACATCAGGCACTCAGAATATATTGAATATATCCAAAACAACACCCATTACATACATTTGTAAATAGGGAGGTTTAGGTAGAATTTTATTTAGCCATATCAATAAAAATTTTAAAGCAGGATAAGCATTGCGATAAGCTGCACATAGAGAACTCAGCTATAAAAAAACAAACTGGAAAGAGAATTGGATAATCCCAATCAGAGGGTGATATAAATCGAAAGATAATGACAAGGAAACCTGTAAAGAACAAAATCGAAACAGAATTTTATTTTTAAGTCGCGGAGCAGTAAAAAGTCGCGAACTGAATGTGGAAGATAACCAATTGTGTGTGAAGAACCTTCATTGCGTGTATGGTTAATGTATGGAGATGAATAGCCTATAGTATATGCAACACATGGGTCCCTACCGGTTAACAGTATCTACATTTATCATTGAACTACATCTGTTGGTGTGAACACTTGCGCGTACCGCCCGTCTGATTGAGAAAAAAAAAACTCTTGAAGATCAACGCGTTTCTGCCAAAATTTGTGTAAAAGTGAATAAAAAAGTATGGATATAATGTGGAAGCCAAATTGTAATCATTACAGTTGGTGGGAAAAGTGTATCTTCGACCATGAGTCCCTGAAACAACTAAGTGATGCTGATTATTTTTTTCTGAATGGAAAGGCATTATGTATTATATGTGCGTCACGTGGTCACATAATCAACAAAAACTGTTACTTAGAAGTTTCAAAGTGTTTGAAGGACGCTGTGTATAGAAAGACGCCTAAGTTGTGAGAAAACAAAGCCTCGACAACGCTCCTGCACATTCGACGCTCCTTCTACACAGTTATCTAGCAAACAACCACTTTACTTTACTCCCGGACTTACCATTCAAAAAATACGACACGAAACCTGCGAGCAATGTCAAAGGCGAGTTCCGGGAGACTCTTCAAACATGAAAAAAGGGTTTGAGAGCTGTACAAGTGGACTACCTTGAAGGGGACAAAGTTTAGAAATATTGAAAATACTTATAAAGTTTTCATGGCACATATTCAGTCTTTCAGTAAACATACCTGGTATATTGTAAAAATGGGTTTGTTAGAGCGGTGAGCTTTAAAAAGGGAGATTGTACAACGACAGAATTTTTACCCTAAAAACACTCTCTGAGAGAAAAAGGAAGCATAATTTAGAAACCCATATTGCATTTCTACTTCATCAACAAGCATTTGAGCGTGTAAATGGAAAATAATATCAATTTGGCAAATAAAATAAGAAACCTATCTACAAGAACCAACAATGGTGCACGTAAAGATCGCAGCTTGTCACAGATACTCGTTTACTTAAATGATATGCTAAGTGAGTGAAGGCAGTAAATACTTAAAGGGATGAAATTAACAAAAACGGTTTTATCAATACTGTCTTGACAATGACCGGGCCATCAATACCAAGTCCAAAAATTAATTACAGCTCATTGTACACAAATTGACCCAACGAATTAAAAAGTGTAACTGCATAATATCTTCAGATAAATTGAAAATCATGGCATTCCAAGGGAAAGAAACCGTAAGATCAAATTATGCTAAACAATACACCACTGCAACTGATGTATAATCATTTGCAGTATATCTTATTTTAAGAAAAACGACAAAATTTTAAGCGGTGTGTAGCAGAATACGAAGAATAGTAGGAAAGAAAGCAAGAAGGGATATAGTACAAATAAAAGTTTATAAAACTATGGTAGATGTTCTATAGATGCGAAAATTACGTCATAACAAGGAAATAAAACTGATAAATAAAATCATCGAAAATGAAACTGAAATCTCTGAAAATGGAAAGAACATCGGGAAAAAATGGAGAAAGGCAGATACTCTAGATTATCATGGAAATATAAGCCAGCAGGAAAAATAGAACCTGATTCAGAAGGCGATAGTAAGTTGTAGTGAGAGTTAAAAAATTAATATGATGATAATATAAAATAAACTATGTTAGTTGGTGAAAATGCTAAAAACCTCTACAAAAAACCTCTATTTTGTCTTATATAAATCCCTTTTTCTGTTATTTTGATACTGATAGAGGGAGACAGAGAGAGATAGAAAACTTTTTTGGCAAAGAGCCAAATTGGTGAGATCAATTTAGAAAACGTCAGCGTGCCAAAGAAATTCTGGCAAGGAGTTTACACGAAACTTCCCTCGCACGAATTTGATGAATTTGCAAATAAAAGAATATAGTCCTCTGAGATTCGAACTCCGCGCTCCAAAACAAATATTTCGAACCACTTTCTTGTTCGCCGCTAGGATAACTGAGCCACGGGCATGTTAGAATTGGACGAGTTTCTGATGCTTTATACAGCACCTTACTATTCTGTCCCATTTATTGTGTTTACACAGTATCTGCTAAGACTTATTTTCGTCAATGATAAAGCCTGAGCTATGAGCAAATTATTACTTTTATCTTTTGCAAATAAAAAAATCCTTCATCGTTTAGATGAGGGAAGTAAAAATGTAGTCCGCTGGAATTCGCACTCCGCGCTCCACCGCTAGAACAACTGAGCCACGGACGTACTCGAAGTGAACGAGTTTCTGCTGCGTTATAAAGCACCATACTATTCTGGCCAATTTGTGTTGTGATGTTTACCCTGTATCTGTTAGGTCACATTTTCGCCAATGATCAAGTCTGAGCTATGTGCATATTATTACTTGTATCCATTCCTCAGGTAAAGCAAAACTAAACAAAATTTTATTATTTTAAGGTGCTCACTCACCGTGTATATATTTCTGCAAAATTTTCTCGGTTTCCTGCCAGGTAGACATATAATATGCATGCAAAATATCGTTTTCCTCCAACAGTTTTTGAGTTATACCGCCAACAAACAGACAGGCAACCAGACAGACGGAATTGAGAAATCTGTTTTTCGTCATCCTGAAATGTGAATATTTGATGAAATTTAGGAAGGTATTTTTTTCGTGATTACAATACTCCCTTCGTCTTTTAGACGAGGGAAGTAATATCGATATAAATGTCAATAAAGTGCACAGGAGTACTAAACGAATTTTTAGAGAAAGAGATCGTGCAAAAAAGTATCATTTCACTTACTTTAGACACGCCTTGATACACTTTGGCAACGAACTTACATTTATTTACACAAGATCCTACTAGCACTGGCACACATAATAAATTATCGTGTTGCAACAGTGATTTTAGTTCTGTGGGAGAAAACTGACTTCAAATACTTTTATTTGCAGAGTAAGGTCAAACAATTTTTGCTGTTTTGCATAAATTGTTATAATAACACTTTTGAAAAGGTAAATATAATTTTGATTATGGTTTCTAACAATTTTGTACACATGGAGGTATGTGGATATTCTCACTGTTCGAATCTTTCTTATTTCATAGATACACAAGTAATAATAATAATAATATCGTATGGATTGTGGTAGGAACTCTGATGTCAAGGTTTTGTGATTGCGCTAACGCGTCTGATTTATCCTATTACATAACTGACACTGAACTGACAACCGAGACCCAGAACTTAACGTGCTCTCCGAAGCATCTTACTAAAACTATCTTTTAATCGCCCATCCAAGCGTCAACCGCGATTAAAATGTGATTGGTGCCCGTAGTATGTGCCCATACAATCAAAAATTCGGCAAATAATTAACCAGAAGGAAGTTCATAAATTACTACACTTTTGCTGTTGCTGTTTTCTTTCTATAAGTATCTCTTGCGCTTCCGGTATTATATCCATACCGGATATGGGTTATCACTTATCACTATAGCTAGAAGTTTATTTAGCAGCTTCGATATATTGTCACCAAATAGGGAGGAGGGGGATAACCAGACTGGTGAAAAATGGGGATGCTTAAATGGTTGATGAGCTAGCCACACGTCATTTATCATGGCTCTAACATTCTATTCAGTTGTATGCTAAAGCGTTAAAATGAACACTACGATTTAAAATTCATCCAAGTGCTCCTCGTAATTCATTTTCTCCATGGTCAAAAAAGAATAGGCCACCGAATATCACCGTCAACTATGTCAGGTTTATGATCCAGGGGTCGTGAGTGAAAAAAAAGTTAGACAATGCTGTAGGAACTTCAGAGATGGACGAATAAACGTGCAACCTCTCACTTAAAAGTAAATTTTTAGCATTTCCATTGATAGATACCGTCTGGTACGCCTTCTTTTCAGTTGGTGGACTTCTGCATATCTATCATTAGTGAAGAGCCTAAAGTGCCATCTATGATAGATTTATTGCCCCTACTGTTACTGAACATATCCCATATGTATTCTTTCCATACTTTAAGCTTGCATTTTACTTCTAACACGAGATTGTTTCACAAAAGTGCGCTCGCGGTTTATTTTATCTTTTTCTGCACTTTGAAGTAATCATGATTTCTTTGATATTGTGTTAGGGGCAAACAGGCGACGTATTTTCGAGCTAGAGTCATGTGGAGCAATTTTGGAGTGGTTCGCAGAGTCGTTTTGATTTTGTCCGCTTTTGTCGTGACGAGCAACGTTTTCTTTGTCGCTGGCGATTACCTATGTATTTTGGCCCCGATTCTCTCAGAGTCTAGATGCTGTCCTTTTTTCAGCCAAATTTCGATCATTAGGGCTGTTATCGATCCTATTTTTACCGGCCATATTCATGTAGCGAGATGGTGTGACCTAGTGTATCTCCATATTAATTCCTTGATATCAAGTTATTAATATACAGCTACACTAGTTTGACCGGGCCGTAAATGTTCCCGTACCGTCATATTCACGTCCCATATACTACACGTGCTGTCAAGTTTTCCCGATGTGATGATCTCCTTGGATGCGTGAGCTTTCTGGTTTCTTCTTCTAGTGTGCTTTCTTTTGCAAATTCTTCTTTCATTGTTATTTTCACCGCTGCTTGTTTTCGTTATCCTTTAAAATGCTAACATCACATCTAGGCTTGATCGTTTTGATAAGCGGCAAACTAGTTGGTTATGATCGGACGAGACGTCTGCGCCAGGGTAGGCACTGGACGCCATAAATGATCCGTTTTGTTCTATTTTGAAAACTTATTTTTTTTATTTTAAATGCTTTTTCATTCATTTTTATAATTTTATTGTTTATCAATATTGTACGTGTAACCAATATCGCCATTCAATTGGGAAGGGCCTTATGGGTCAGTTATTAACAGATGTTTGGAAGTAATCAAAATCTGGTCTGATATTTGCTCATAATTATTAACGCGAGCGATACGGTGATTTACTTAATGAAATTTGTGCATTTGTGAAATTTCCGACGCAGCCATGCAGTTCATCACAGATCACAGGCTGTCTCAATTGCGCGTCGCAGATAAAGTGACTACCTACGAGTGCGCTCTGTATCAGCAGCTACAGATACAGTGTAATACATTCAATCAATATCATCCCGGCCTTTGTCATCCGAAGCTTTTTGTGCCGCTGCCAAGTTGCATGCATTAAACAGATATTACATTTAATCGCGCATCGACGGACTCCAAGTCGGAACCGCGGCCCGAGGGCCCTCGAAATTAATTGCCACCTATGGCACCTTCCCGTTATTGTGTTTCCGAAGCGCGCCAATAAAATCCGATAAAAATGCGGAAAAGTGTTGAAAATAAAAATATCGAAAGCGGAAAACAATGGCTAGTAAAAAATAATAAAAGCTGGGACCGCGTATTATCTGGCCGTCAGTTGCAGCCTCGCAGCGGCCGGCCAACCCCTGAAAGCCCGAAACACATTCTGATATGAGCACAATGCCAATAACATCAGGCGCTGTTTTAATGAAAAATATGAAAATAGCGTCCCGCTATTGTATGAATCTTGTTTATTTATTCCTTGTCCCGATAACCGTTTGTTTCTTGAGTGCGAAGTTTCAAAACGAGCACCTGGCGCAAGCTTCTGATCTCTAATTTAAAGCATCGTCAATGGTTGAAACTAACAAATTTTGCTTGAATCCACTCCCAGCGACTTTAAGTATTAATCGCTGTTAAGTTCGGGGTTCGATGTTAAGGTTAACAGCTTGTATACGCGATATAAAAAATCTGTAATGGGCTTTACTCAGAATTTTCCTAGTAAGTGGATGTGGCACTAAACGATTTTTAAAATCAAAAGAAAATTACACAAAAATACGAGTAAAAATATCTTCACGTTCATAATAATACTGAAACAATAAATGGAAACACTTGGTAATGCAAATTACATCAATTTTCAAATAAAAAATATTACCGGCGATGGAACTCGAACTCCAGCGGCTGCGAACGACGCTGCGTATGCGATTTCGATAATCGGCAAGTAAAGCGGGTGTTCTCTGCCGCGGCCACCGGGACCCTTCCGAATTTTGCGATGCAGCTGCATTTAACACAACGCACTTATTCGTTGCCCTTTTTTGTCTCCAACATTTATCGTAGATATGTTGGGTTTCATTTGTGTCAAAGGTAAGGCCTGAGCTTTGTACAAATTATTACATGTATATATTTCTCAATTAAAGGAAAAATCAACAAAATTTCATTTTTAAAGTGCTCACCCTGTATATGTTGGGTCTAAAATATGCTCTTTTCCATTAAGGGTAAAAACCTGAGCTATGTGCAGAATATTACTTTAATTTAAGTAATAGTTCTTGAGTTACAGCAAAAACAGGCAGAATTTAATTTTTTAAGGTGCCCACCCTGTATATATTTTGCCGACATTTTCTCAGTTTCATGCCAAGGAGATATACAATCGACATACAAAATGTCGTATTCCTCCAAGAAATACTTTTTGAGTTGTACCGGCAACAGAAGACAGACAGACAGGCAGACAGACGGAATTGAGTAAACCTGTTTTTGGTCATCTAGGGACCCTGAAACGTGAAGATCTGAAGAAATTTCGGAAGGTATTTTTTTTTCGCGATTACAATACTTTCTTCGTCATTTAGACGAGAGATTTAATATAAAATTATAAAAATACAAAATTGGAAAAGCGCTACAACATAACTATCTTCAAACTCTTGAACTTGTATGGAATTTGAATACACTTAGTTACTACTTTGTTCGGTTTCTATAGAGGCTACAAAATGTTTCACTTATACATATACAACAATATAGGCATTTCCTGAACTGCTACTGGGGTACACCTTTGATGGAATTCTTCTAATGGATTTAAACAGATTTTATATTGGATTTTAACAATTTCTTGCCTGCCAGACCATAACCCATTTACCTTCTTCCAAAAAAACTTTTCATAGTTCTCTTTAGCTTGAGTAAATTAAAAAAAGCAACCATTGTTTTGATGACCAGTAATTAGTGTTCTAGTTAGAGAAACTTAGAGACAGTAAATTGGTTTCGTTTTCGTTTGACACGAAACATCTTGAAACAACATAGATGTTCTTCCCTTCTAGAATGTTGTCGTGCTAGGTGGAACAGTAAGCTGGTTTTTGATGCAGCCGTAATGGTTAAGTTAAAAGTCTCTCTAGGTTGTTACAGGTAAGGTTACAGGTATTACAACTAATGTTGTACAGTGGAGAACAACCGCAATAGTCACTAATTAAATGCAAAGAAATAGTAACACAAAGATGGAAAGAAGTCCTAAATAACAGTAACACATCAGCAAGCACCATGGAAGCACAAGCTGAGAAAGAAGAAGCAATCCAAGTTGAACTTGAGGAAGTGATTAAGGTAATCAACACAATTAAAAATATAACCGTCATTCAACAAAAGTGAAACGAAAACTGTAAACATTACAAAGCCATCGAACTAATTTCAAATCCAAGTATTCAACAAGATATTACAGTAAATATTTAAAAAATAAGCACATAACTAAAAGGTTATTAATTTCTACAATTTTCTACAATTTGTGATTTTTGTTCCAGTTCTAACCATGTATGCTGAAGATAATAAAAATCACCGCAGGTTTATTTACAAAAAGATATACAAATTGTCTTAGTCTCTTTAGTCTAGAAAATACATAAAAACAACAAGGACGCAGGATAGAGGATAGATACATGATACATACATAGTTCGAGGATAGAAAATTATGTATCCATGGATATTAAATTAATTATAGCAAACACCAGTGTCTGCTGCTCCGTAAGGGCGCATGGACGCTAGCCTTCCAGCCGTCACAGCCTATATAGCATTAGAAAAAAGTAACTATTCTATAATTGAAAATGTATTTATCATCCATCCCAGTATTATCATGGATGTAACAAGGATTAAGTAAGGAAATCTGGCGATCACTATTCGATACCACTTAAAACATGTAAAACAATATCCACGGAGTATGTTCACATAACATGAGTTAACACACTTGCTTGTATCAATGCACCGAACAGCTGGCAGATCCTGACGGCGATCTGAAATAAGGCCCAAACATATATTGCAATTTTGGGCGAAAACGCTGAAGCAGCAGAATAGAGGTGAACAGTTTCAATGTGTTGGAAGGGCTAACTACGCTGCAGCCGAAAACGTCGTAAACTGCCGGACTTATTTACAAACATATTGCTTCTGAAATGTAATGCAATCGGAAAATAATGCCAAGCGTCTATAAGCATATGTGGTGTAATCTTTGATATTGAAAATTAATACGAGCTCCGAGCATTGTTTTAACATTATATTAGTTCTTATTGTTATAACTGCTTGCAGAACAATGAGAGGTGAAATCGGGCCCTCCCAGATTTGATACTCACCACGGGTTAGGTACTAGTGTAACTCGTACAACTACGTATTCTCAACATTAATTTTAAAGACCTTCACCGCTAGCTGAAAAAGATTAAAAAAAAATTTAAATTAAATTTCACTCTACAAAATAAAGTTGGAACTCGCAATTTTACAAGACTTTTTCTGTAGACATTTACAAGAAAAATCAAGGAATTTGTGTATGTGATACATGCTCTGTTTTCTTTTCCACTATTAAATAAATTATCGTGCTTCGTTTTTTAGCACTTTACATTTAGTGGTGTTTGAGAATTTTTTTGCTGTGCATATGATGTTCTCTTTTGAATTATTAATATTAGAAATCATTGCTACATTTGGATTAAAACATCGCCGGCATGTAGATGTGTCCTTAATTATCATTTTTTGCTTACTAATTTTGATAAATTAAGAGCTTCTCAAATAAAATCAACAGCAGCCGCCATCGCCAGTGCTTAACATACGATATGTAAAATGTGGTGTTAATTCTACAGAAAATGAGCTGTGGTGCTTGCTTCACTACAAACAATTACTTACTTGACATGCCATACGTTTGGTTTTTGTGGGAGTGTCCCTGGGCGAATATTGGTTGATTTTGTCGGTGAATTCATATTTATTTCATTGGTTGGCTGATTAGTCTCAATGGAATTTAATATTTTTTTAACCTCGTTAATTTTATTTTGAATAGAATAATCTATGTAGCTTTCGGATATTTATTTATTTATTTTATTTATTTATTATATTTAGATAAGGGCTGAAGACAAACGTCCTATAATGCCAAAAAAAACAAATTACAAAAAAGAAAATAAAAAAAATAATACAATACAATTTAAACAAACATCAATTGACATAATATATTAGAGATTGTCGTACTTGTTTTTGAAAGTATTGATTGATGATGCACACACTACATCGGCCGGCAAGTTGTTCCGAGGGTCGAAAATCCCGTTATGCAGGAAATGTTGTCTTGTACTGATTTTGAAATTTTCCTTTTGTAATTTAAACTCATGACCACGCAGTCGATCGTCTATGTTCAAAATATACAAATGCAAAAGGTCAATTGAGAACAGATTGTGAAGAATTTTGTACGTGACTATTAGATCACCTCGCACTCTTCGGTCGGAAAATGAGGGAAGCTTCGCCATAGATAGTCTCTCTTCGTAGGATGGTCTTACCCTTCCAAAAGGGATGCGAGTAGAGTACCTCTGTACCCTCTCAAGATGGTTTTGATCCGCAACCCAATCAGGACACCAGACCGCACCCGCGTATTTAAGATGAGGTCTCACAAAAGTTTTGTACAGTTTAATAAAAACCGGATACGACACGCAAGTGAAACACTTCTTTAGCAGAAAAATGCTTTTGTTAGTACGCTTACATGCCTCTATAACATGACCGGACCACATAAGGTT
This sequence comes from Agriotes lineatus, assembly GCA_940337035.1. Taxonomy (NCBI): domain Eukaryota; kingdom Metazoa; phylum Arthropoda; class Insecta; order Coleoptera; family Elateridae; genus Agriotes; species Agriotes lineatus. The sequence continues at coordinate 9,297,407 of OW679194.1, read as the reverse complement.
CTTGTTTATTTGAACACCAAGGTCAATGTACGAATCGACATTTCTAAGCTCGATGTTATTGATGCTATAAGGGAGGCACGGATTATTTTGCCGATATGAAGCACCGCACACTTGTCACTGTTCACAGGCAGTAGCCACTCGTGACACCACCTTATAATAGAGGTCAGGTCATTCTGGAGCTGGAGGTGATGCGTAAAAGGATTTGCATATATTTTTGTGTCATCGGCGAAAAATGACTTGTTTGAAGAGATGTGCAGTGGTAAGTCTGAGATATATACCAAAAATAACACTGGACCCAAAACGGATCCTTGTGGGACGCCACTGAGGACATTTTTAGGAGAGGAAAACGAGCCACCTACCCGGACGGTGAAAGTTCTGTCGGTCAGAAAATCTTAAATGCAGAGTAAAAGATTGCCGCGTATTCCAACATGATTCAGTTTATGCATTAGCCGTCTTCTGGGTACACTGTCAAAGGCTTTGGCAAAGTCTAAGTAAATTACATTTGTCGGTTGCTTATTATCCAGACCCAAAGACCAATCATTAACGCATTGTAGAAGACTGATGACTGTTCGTTGGGAATAACGTTCTCCTTTAGGAGAAAGGCAAGACAGCTTTTCAACGATTATAGATTCCATAACCTTGCACACAATTGGGAACAGGCTTATAGGTCTATAGTTATTTGGGTTCAGTTTGTCACCCTATTTAAATATAGCTGTTACTAACGCTGATTTCCATACTGAGGGCAGGCAATGATTGTCGAACAAGGACTGGAGGATTAAAGACAGTGGAGTGCATACTGCAGCGGCACATTTTTTAAGAAAATAGGTACACAATCCATCAAGTCCTGGTGCAGAATTAAGTTTTAATTTTTACAACTGATTTTCAACAATTTCGGATAAAAAGTCAATGACATGAAGCAAGTAGTGGAATTAAAATTGTCAGGAACGTGAGAAATTGGCGACGAAATGTCCGGAAAGTTGAAATCACCGGTTATCACTAGATAATCGTATGATACGGATAAGTTTGATAATTTCTCAATAAGAAGTAAATCTTGCGCTACAGGGGTGCGTGGAGGGCATTAAATGCAGCAAAGAACGATGGAAAAATCATGTCTGGAGAGTTTTAGAATTGTGATATCAATATCGGGAACAGTTAGATCAATAAGGGTGATTTAATAATGTTTTGTTATATTACTTGAAATATATACACATGACCCGCCCCCTACACTGTTTATACGATCGGTACGATAAATATTGAAACCAGGAATGTCAACAACAGAATCTGGTATGGCCGGGTTTAACCAAGTCTCTGTAGCAAAGGCAGTGTCAGGGTTGTATTGGTTAATTCTACAAATGAAATCGTTCAGCTTAGCTGTAACGAGCCTAGGTTAGTGTAAAGAATGGACCAGTCAGTAAATGTTTCATTAGAATCGAGGTTGTTGTTGTTGTTGAAATGTCTTCAAATCAATTATTTGCGGGGAGCCATGAATGTATTTTATGGTGAGGTTCGTACCATCGCCCGCTTTTTTTTTCTCGTCCAGTAATTTTCTTAGGTTTTTAAGTATTTGAGTTGATTAGGAGTTTTGCCATCTACGATTGATATCTGTTTAGTAGAATTTGCCGCTTGTAACTTACGCTTATTGGGTAGCACCGTTTTAGCATCATGTTCTGTAGGTATGACGACCTTGATACAGAGCGGGAAAGATACTAGAGTGAAGGTTAAGCCTACTGCAGTTAATACTTCGGCAAATTTTTCTGAATCGTACTTTGCCTTTGTCTTTGTCTTTGTCTTACGATATGGTATGCATTTCTACGCACCATATCTCTACCTAGTGATGTAATTTCACCGCCAGCATCAACTAATATTGTTGCAAAGCTCTTGCGAAAACAGTGACCAGTGTAAAGACGCGGATCATAAGTTTAAGATAGGTAGCTATTTGTTTACCTATATTTCGAAATTTATTAATGCGGACAATTTGAACTGTGCATTTTCCATTAAAATAATTAACGAAAATTAAATGCTACAAGTTTCTGTGTGAAGATCGATGTATTTTCACTTACCTCGTTTAAAAGACGAAGCAAGTATTGCAATCGTGCAATATTGCCGAAAACATGTTTCCTCAATTCCGTCTATCTGTATGTCTGTCTGTCTGTCTATGGTGCTATACCTTAGAAACTGTTTGACCTATGTTGGAGGAAGACGATATTTTGCATGCAGATTATATGTCTACCTGACTCGAAGCCGAATATACTTTAGATCAAATATATACAGAATGAGCACTTTAAAAAATAAAACTCTGTCTATTTTTGATTTAACTCAGGAACTATTAGTCAAATAAAAGTAATACTATGCACATATCTCAGGTGTTTACCCTACACGAAAATAAACATATTTTGGACCCAACAGAAACAAGGTGAACACCTTCTAATTGAATTCTTATTTCATTTGTTATTTTCAAAAATTTATAGTTTCAAAGCTTCAACTTGCGAGGGAGGTTGCGAGTCAAGCCCTTTACTAATTTTTACAGTCATCGTAATAGCTGCCTGTTAGTGTAAATTTACTTGTTGTTTTAGTTTTTGTGTCTTGTATCGTAACCAGAATGAAGGATTTTAGATTGAATTTAATTGAATTTCAGATTGTCCAATTCGTGTTATCGACATGCTCTCGCGATTCCAAAAATTAATGCTGTCTGTATCAAACAACAACTTTTGTATTTTTAATTGTAAAAAACTTAAATTTACTATTGTCGTAAGATATGCACTTACCAGTGCCTCATTAATAATGGTTTTTTATGTATCAAGGGCGTAAAATAGGCTAAGCGTTTCGACTCCGGCGTGAAAATTCTAGTACGAGGTGCAAAGTACCGACAGCTATAACATGAAATGGGGGGAAAGCTGCTGGTTACGCCCGAGGAGCATACAAAACTTAATGTACGATCGAAAAGTTATCTATAAAAGGGAGATCCTTTCTAACAGTTGTAACTATGGTTTTTAGTAACGCGGATTTTTAAATAATAATTAAAATAATATCTGCGGAAAAAAATTAATTTTATCGCCCGAGGGTGAAAAGGGTGTTCTTTACCCCTGCAAATAAGTCTAAAATACGCCTATTACTGATCGATACTACATAGATGTTTTTATTTCATCTGCTGATAATGTTTTGCATTTTTCCTTTATGTACCCTTTCTGATCCTCGTTTCACTAAGGCATGCAATTTTGAGTGCGTTGCTATATCAATTTTTAATTTGCTGTTTAATATTTAATGTAGACTTAGGTATTGAATAGTGCATCCATGCACTTGGTGATTTCACTTTATTTTAGAATTCTTCAAAGTAAACACTCACGACATTTTCTTATAAATAACAATTCTTATAAATATCTTGGTTGTCATCTAAACGATAAATGGGACATGACATCCGAAATTATAAGTCGCATCGAACAAGCTAGGCAAGCATTTGCTAATATGAAAAGAGTTCTTACTAGCAGACATCTGAAAATTGCTCTTAGAATTAGACTCTTACGGTGCTACGTATTCAGTATTCTATTCTATGGAGTTGAGGCGTGGACGCTAACAGAGGCCATGTGCAAGAAATTGGAGGCTTTTGAGATGTGGGCCTATGGTAGGCTAATGAAAATTTCTTGGGTTGACAGAACTACAAATGTAGAAGTTTTGCAGCGCATAAACAAGCCAAGAGAAGTTATAAACACCATAAAAAGAAGAAAATTAGAGTATTTTGGCCACATCATCCGTAACGGCAAATACAGATTACTGCAGATTATAATTCAGGGGAAAATAGAGGGAAAGCGTAATCCGGGCCGTCGCAGGACATCGTTGCTCAAGAACCTTCGCCAATGGTATGGACAAAGTACAACATCCCTCTTCAGGAAAGCTACAGACAAAATTCAAGTTATGCAATTGATCGTCAACGCCCTAGGAGGGCAGGACACATGAAGAAGAAGAATACAATTATTATAATTAACGATTAACTGAGTTCCTCTGCTATCTGCAAGTTACGATGCCGATGCAGATGACGCTGAACCGCGTAACCGACAAACCGGGGAAATCGAAACGAATCGGCAATCGAGAGCCAACATTTATTCGAATGATTATTCAAATAATCATTCGGTTATTAATATCATTCGAATGCAAATAATTCGGTTATGAAAATTGTCCAGTTACGCCCATCACTAGTTATGTTAGCTTTGTGGAAAACCAAATATTACACGAAAAGTAATGTTCCATAGTACAGAATGAGAGCATTATCAAATGTGCTATCTATCAAAGACTTAAGGAAGTGTCATCTTTCTAGTAGGTTTAAAGCAAAACGTTTCGGGCTTAATGTAATTGCAATACTAAAAATATTTTATGTCCCATTATAAGCAAAGGGAATTAGATAATTAATGAAACATAAAGACGATATTATGAAAACACATTGTCATATCGACTAAAACTGTGTGCACCTTTCTGCCCGAGACTGTTTCTCCTTTGGAATTCTTCAGAAAGGGCAAACATCTGTGGTAATCAGCTCTTCAAGAATATATAGCACTTCAATACAAGAAGCAGCTTAGTGAATAGCAAAACTCTTCTGATTACTCCCTTCACCGTACAAGTACATCTCGATTAAATTGCTGTGCACATTTGAGCGCCCGTGCCAACTGAGAGAATCGAATAAATCAAAAATAAGATACGTCGCGTCGCCTCCTGCAGTCGAAACTTTACAATTGAAAAATGAATAACCTTATTATATTACTAAAGTTTTCCGCTGATGTGGCATTCGTCCATGACTTACGAACGTCTGCAATTCGGCCTTGCTAAATCCCTAGAATCGTCAAAGTTGAGCTAATTCTAATAAATCCCCGGAGCTATCTACGAGCTTCGGCAAATTTTGGAAGTGTTCTAGTTCGCCCGAAAGGTGCCCGATCGCATCATCGACATGTGCCATCTGCTCAATGCTAGTTCTGAGTGGTTCCAGTGGTTAGGCCTATTGATTAAACAAAATCCCGAAAACAGAGGTTACTATTTATTGCCCAGCGCGAAATTTATTTTCGAGTCGAGGGATTACTCAAGTCGAGCTAGCGATCGCAAATAAGCGTATTTTTAAAGCGATTAGACATTTGCGTGTCTTTCCTGATGCCATAATGTACTGTGCTTTATTAATAGTGAATACAATTTGCGATTTAAAAGTGTTAAGTTAGAGGTATCGACAATGCTAAAAGCAGTTCATTTATGTAGTGATCCTAGTGTCTTCTAGTTTACGTCAAATTGCTATCGCAATTACACTAAACACAGTTTGATCTATATACGCAAACTCATAATTTTAAGGATTTATCACTTTCAAATTACATCAGCATTGAATACATATATGTATACACAATTACTGCTTATCGAATTTAGACGGTGCTCAAATATTTACGAAGTGGTATACCGAACGTGCTGTAAAATTATTGCAAATGTGCAAAGAACAGTTGTGGACAATCCCACGAGGAAATCAATACGTGCTGGTGTATGGATGGCTGGAGCTTTGAATATCGCGGACATCGTGTTGAAAGGATCCGAGATAGGATTTGTTTCCCTTCAAAACCGAAATCCGACAATTTTTTGCGCAAGAACATTTTGGCGCCCTTTCAGCCACCTCTTGAATTTTCCGGGAAAACTTAAGCTTGTTTCTACGTGACAGGGGGATATACCTCCGTCAAAAGTGAAATATTAGCTTTCGATCAACACGGAGATCCCTAAAGAGTTTTTATACTTTCACAGAGCGGTCTGCATGCTGCGTCAGCGCAAACGCTTTAACATTATCCAGCTGAGAAAGCGATTGCTCTAATCAGTTTTAAAGGAACCAAAAACGGCACTTCGCCGAAATTACGAATCCTACGATATGAAACCCACCCAAACAAAACTGACCTACTTTACGTTTTCTGCTTTTCTGCATACGCACTTAGCGCGTTGGCGTTTTTAATCAATAGTCAAGTTTTGGCATGAAATCCTGTTAAAGCACGCTCAATTTGTTTAACAGTGGTCGACATACAAATACATATCAAAATTGGAACATTTTGCACTTACGCAAAACTCATTTCTAGTTCTATAATATTCCTAGTTTGCTGTAGCTCCCTCGATAACGTATAATGACTGGTAGTTTGCATATCCATACATTCTCCACATACTTCATCTGCAACACGCTCTTAGAATAAATCACGAAAACGGAAAGCCGCAAAATAAACAATAATGACCTCTTTATTGCCTATTAAGCAAAGCCCTATATGTTCGCTTTCGAAGAAAGAAATCAGGACAAAATCAGAATTATGTGTTTATACGCAAGGGTGTAGCAATTTTTGATATGCTAAGTATGTTTGCATGATTTAACATAAGTGAGAGGTCATACTCGTCCATCGAAAGTGTCAGCTGCTGAACGACCTACAATCTAAGAGCGACGGAGTAGAATAATAACAAATTTAATCCATTCAATATAAGTTTAGCGGCAAGCAGTAAATCCACCAAAAGAATCCCCCAATAATCAGCGTTCATTGGGACAAAGTAGCTTAGCTCCGGAAGAAGTAGTGGATCTATAATAATCTTATAATACCCTAATGCTAGACGCCACCAACTTTAATATATATTCCATTACTTGTAGATCCAAAGTTGGAAGAGTTATACTCGAAAAGTTCTACAACGCAGTTTGACATTTTATATCGCGGTTACAATCGATTAAGTAATTTTGCTTATCTGTAAGCTCAAGCGAACGACCGGGACTTGAAGTCTCCACACAAGTCCAACTGAGCTTGGTTCACCATCTCTGAGCTCCACAACCGGACAAGCGGCAACTGCAGATCACTTATGACTGACCACATCCATAAATTCAAAAAGGGATACGCATTCCATGCATTCAAAATGATATGACCGTTTTCGAACTGTCACAGAAAACTCGACGTGAAACGATTTACTATTCAAACCTTAAGTGACGCAGTTGAGAAGCTTTAAATTAACAATCCCAAATAAACAGCCTGTGGTTAGGTTCCCAAAGTAAACTCTCATTCTGAAGATTTACTTTGGTTAGATAACGGTTCATAGTTCTGCTCGGAATTCTTTATTTACCCATTTCGACTATAAAGAATTACGAATACGTAACTCACCCGACATATAAACTGATAAATTCCTGTTAATGTCAGCTAAGCCAGAGTATCTCGATTAATATATATATATATATACCGGGTGGTTGGTCATACCTCTGAACATAGGCAATTTACATGGCTTATCACGGTTATGCATATTCCTGCTCACCATTTTTATAGAAAAAAATGATAGTGGTACTAAATTAATGAGAATAATTTTCCGCGTCGTTTAGTATTAAAAACTTATTGGATAAAGCTGTCTGGGGACAACTCAGATAATTGTGTCGCTTAAAATGGATGCAATTTACTCTAACGAGAAACGGGTGTTCATTATTAAAACTTTTTATGCCGGCAATAGTTTACGCAGAGTTAGGGACTTATTCTCCATACAATTTCAATAATTGCGACAATACAAACTTATGTGCAAAGATTCGTAATGACGGGAAGTGGAGCAGCTAAAGAAAGCAAAGGTAAATAATTAAGTTCATACAGTGTATGTGTTCATTGATACTATTTAAATGTATAATATTGTAGGTAATCGAGAAAGTCGAAATGATGATTTAGAAGAAAGGGTTCTGGCATTAATACAACTAAATCCAAACCTAAGTGCAAGATCAGTATAGCTCATGAGTGCAATGTTAATCATGGATCGGTATTAAAGATACTTCAGAAGCATAATTTTTTTTAATAATGAACACCCTTTCCTCTTTAGAGCAAATTGCATCCATCTGAGTTGTCAACAGACAGCTTTTGTTTTTTAACAAGCGCGGCCACTTATATTTGGGAAGCGCTGCCGCCCATATTTGCGAATATCTAAATTTTAAAATTAATATTTTTATGCACAATTAGCATTATCCAATAAGTTTTTAATACTAAACGACGCGGAAAATTATTCTCTTTAATTTAGTACACTACCATTTTTTTCCATAAAAATGGTGAGCAGGCATATGCATAACCGTGATAAGCCATGCCTATGTTCAGAGGTATGACCAACCACCCGGTATACTCCAATATCATTGAGACTATTGGGAAGACGTAATATCAAACTTTTTCATATTCCCTTTCGGGTGAAACCCCCAAATCGATTTTTATTTTTTTTATGTAAGATTGTTTGTTTACGATCAATTCCCGTTTCCTTGTACAACCAAAACAATGAAACTGGCAGGTCGGTTGAATGTTTCTCACATACCATTCTACAAGTGTCGGAAGAACACGATGTTACGAAATGATGCGAATAATGGGTGTCACGCAGCAACTAAAAGATAGCGACTCGAAAGGTACACCTGACCCTTACGACCCTTACTATAAACATCGCAAATTCTCGATGATCTTGTTCTATGCCAGAAGTGTCAAACGTTACGCATCTCCTAACCTAAGTGTAAGCTAAAACTTCTCCGAACTTTTAACCCCTTATACTACTTCAGCTTAATCGGACCACACGACTACCCATACACCGTTCAGTAGTTATTTTCCCGGTAGGTAGACATGGAATTTTGTTATTATGTTTAATAAAATTAAAACTCCCTAGAATCTCTTTCTGACACTTTGTCAGAATCAGCTGTTATGTACAGGAGGCTCACGAAAGTGCCTAGTTTGATATTTTGAGGTTAAACGTGCAATGTTGCCAGTCCTTTCATACGTTGTTTGCCACTAGGCATAATATTTATGGACATCGGCGTCATGGAAATCTATCTGTCAACAAATTGTAATTTATACTAAAGCAAATATTCCAAAAGTTTTTAAACCTGACACAAAATTACAAAGGACTACAGGCATTATAAAGCCAACAGGCCAGACCTCAGCGAAACGAAAATCTTTGGCCGGCTTAGTGACATTTGGGATGTAAGTATTTATGCATAAAACCTAACTGTTGGTTTAATTTTGGGTTTTGTACTGTTTTAGGTATCTGAAAAAACTATTAGAAGTATTATTGGGCGAGAAAATTTTCGTGGCTCGTCTAAGACATGTTCGTATTGTAACTTCAGATGAAAATGTGATAAGTTTGGAAACTGCTGTACGTGCACATAGACACATTAAAGTGAGTAAATTTTCTGAAATGATGATTATCAGTAGAGGTACTTTTCATTCCATTATTACTATTCTTATTATCACAAATTTCATGTCTTTGGTGCATTAAAACGATCGTTAAAGAGACACCGACACACTTCGGAAGCAAAACTGCAGATTGACGTTGAAGAAGGTTTCCTTAACAGCCGCAAGAATTTTACCAGCAGATAATTTATAGATTGGTACAACAATGGAATTCGTGCTTTAATGTTAATAAAGATATTTTTTTTAAATAGAGTTGATAAAAATTATGCTACAGCCTCCAAACGTGTTTATATTGAACAATCCTCGTACTTATTTGAGGAAATTCTTGCAATACCAAAATTCTAGTGATTATTCAACACTATAATGAACGAGCCAATGAAAATTGTTCAATTTGTCAGAAACGGCCAATCAAAATTGACTGTCATTGAAAACACCTAATATCACAGTGTTTTCACGCGAGCCCGATTGGTTTCAATGATTTCAATGTAGTGAGTAGCCTTTGACTGACATTTCACCAAAACGTCAAAGTCAAAGTTTGCAAATCAGCGTCGTTCTAAAACCCATAATAATCGTGTTGGAAGCTCCAGTATTGAATTAATAGTGGAAAACGTTAAAAATGTGTGCTACCGAATACGGTAAAAGTCATCTACCCATATTGTTGAATAATCTTTCCAAATACCACTCAAAGCAAAATTTTTTAAGAGAATTTTTTTCATCAACATGCAAATTATTGCAAATTTTTCTCAACAAAAACTGCTTTTTAAAGCAGTTTTGGTTTCGAGAAATTTAAAAGCAATAATTTGTATGTGAACAAAAAAAAATTCTCAAAAAATTTTCACCTTTTGTGGTATTACCCTTGATTATTACACACAACTGTCACATGACTGATATCATCCAATGAGAATCATGCATTTTTGAAAATCGGCCAATCCCGAACTGATTAGCTGATAAGCGCCCGTGGGCTGCTCACCAAGCGATAAGCTCCCTAGGGATGATTATCGACCCCGTGGATGGTGTCATAATTAGAAATAGAGATGCAAGAATAAGCGATTTGAATTTTTTGGCATTATTAGACCAATTTTAAATCATAATTCGTATACGGGTTTTGTGCAAAATAATCTTCAAAATATAAATGCGGGCAACACACTTACATATAATTTTGCCCGTGCCAAGGGTCATCGTGCTGGTTGCCCTTAGAAAACTGCCCTCGGGACAGTTTTCATTGCAACCAGCACTCGACCCTTGGCGTGTGCAAAATTATCGGTAAGTATGTCTCGCCCTTGATATATTACTATTGAAAATATAACATTCGTATACCTGGACGAAACCTGGATTCATCCAAATGAATCCAGCGTCCGACAATAAGTACTCGATTCTGATATTAAAAGTCATCCGTCTACAGTAAAATCTGAGGGGAAGAGTTTCACAGTTTTGCATGCAGGAACTAAATTTGGATTTTTGGAAGGGTGTGATCTATTATTAACTTCAAATAATAGCGATAGGGATTTTCACAAAACCATGAACGGGGAGATTTTTCAAAATTGGGTGGATAATTAATTACTTCCTGCTCTGACTAAAATTCCTGGCAAATGTGTGGTAATCTTAAACAATCCATCATATCATTCGGTGCAGTTGGAAAAGTTACCCTCACTTAATTGGAAGAAGGATCACATACAGGATTGGTTGATTGAACACAATGTCAAAATTCAGGGCAAAATTACAAAAAAAAAACATCTTTGGAGTTTAATTCAAACTTTTAGGAAAGACAATAACAAACGTTACGTGACTGCCGTTCTTAGATTATCTCCGTACCATTGCCAATATAATCCTATTGAAATGGAATGGGGGTTCTTTAAAACTTACTACAACAAGCATATAAATTCTCATCTTTCATCCAAGGATAAGGTCCAAAGAGTTTAGGGACAAGAGCACATACACATCATTGCATTCATAATATCCACAGCAGGTTTCCCACATTCGACAGTCAAACAGCACCTTAAACAACTCTAGCTAGACCTACTCATACATCAACACATTCAGAAAGAACTGATACCAAAAACAGGTAATATAGTACGATGATTTTTAAAGGAATAGAATCACTGGATAGACTTGGTAAGCACCAATTTGTTTAGCTGATAACCGGAAAAAGCTGTCAATAAATGAATAATAATAATATTAGACTCGTAAATAGTGTAGTTCTAGTACAGTGTAGGAGTTATAATAACAACAAATATTCGCATAACTCAGAAAGCTCAATTAAAAAAATCAGCACCACCACAACGCCTAACCAAACCGTTGACTTTTCTATTATTCGTTGTGGAAGGCTCCGGAACACAATAGGTTTGATAATTTTAAGAATCCATAAAGCCTCGAGAAAATCGCAAATTATCTACTCAAGTGGAGATCTGGAGCTATCATAAAAAACAGGCGGCTTAATCCTAAACAGCTTGTATGGGAATGACATAAAGTTATAGAGGTCACCAGATGAACCCATTTCTGAGGAATCGATCTTCTGTTTGGACGCTGTATTTCATGATTGAAACGTGCGTCTTGGCGGACGAGCAGTAGACATGAAATACCTTCAGCGACTTATATCTGGATGAGTTTCAGTATTTAGAATGGCTTGATTTTGTACGTACCGTATTTAAGTGCACAATGGAAGAATATGCAAGGGTTTAATTCGATTTGAAAATGAAACACCTTCAGCGCTTTTAGTATTTAAGACTGAAGCTTATAGTTAGTACATGTTTCTTAAAAAAGTCCATAAGGGGCGGTGTGTGTCAAAACTGACGGAAAACCTAAACTAACCTCGAATTTGAGATACACTTACAGTGTCACCAACATAGTATTCATTCGTTTGAATTTCCACAGCCGCCCCTTATGGACTTTTTTAATGAACATGTATCTACATTCACTCCTTTTTTGCATGAAGGATTTTTGTTGTTAAGTCGTACATGAACAAAACCATCATTTTTAGTTTGTTGTATAACAGAATATTTTTACCAGATTGACTGCTTATTTTGGTAGTACGTGTAGAGAAATATTTAAAATCTAAAATATTGTAAGACCTCCAATGTATTTAACTCAAAATGTCTTAAATGACACAATCACTTGTGCAGTTAAAGACCAACTCCAAGTGCGAAATCAGTCTTTCTCAAGACTGCGCCTAATGACGGAAGCAGAATTAGCTTCCGAAACGTCGCGCTACAATAATATAAACCAGGGAAATAGGTTGACTAATTCATACACACTAGAAGTGGATATATACATAAAGATTACTAAAGTTCTATTTTCTCTTCTACTTAAATATTGTAACATTGAATTTGAAGGTGTTATGTTACGTTTTCTAACCTAAATGCATTTGATAACCACAACCTCAAAGAAATTTTACAGAGCTAAATTGGAAAAACTACCCTGGTCAACCTTCATGCAAAAAATATGTGAACAGAGTATACATTTATGAATGAGGAAAACACCTAAATGTTGTGTTCGACGACCAATCGATCCGTTTTCCAGCAAGCCACTCCAGTAATGAAGATATCATATCGCCCTAATCCACGCGCTTATCTTCCCCAAACTATGCCGGCAATTGAATGCCCAAGGGCAGTGTAGCCTAATTGAATTGAATTTGGCATTCGTCAGCAGGCCTGCCGCGGAAAAAATAACGCGAAGTGGCAATTAGCGGCTGCGGGGAAATCAGCTATGCGGGGACACAATCGGGAAGCGCCCGACAAAACCTGTGGCAATAACTTGTCAGTTCCATGAAAGAACCTTTCAAGTTGCATGCAGCTAAACCTCTCGGCAGAAGCGAAGCTTTCAAATTAAGCCGACTGTTTCCTTTGATATCTTCTTCCCCTAGGCCACAAACTGAAACCTAATTAAATCCTTTCAATTCTTGCTGTGTATCCAGGAGCTGGATCGCACACGATCGGGGAAATAATGAGCAATGCAAACCTCACGTAGGTTTAATAAAGGGCACTGGAGCTTGCGCGTACAATAATGGAGCCTTGGTGAGTCTTAACATCGCGACATGGATGCCGAGCATGGCGTTTGTTCGTTTGAAAAATATGTGAAATAGCTTACAGAGAGGGAAAACTATCGTGTGTTTAAAAAAACCTCATTTAGGGCCGGCTTTGGAAAGAATTATATAAAATCTAGTCATATCATAACTTAAGTCTGTAGGTAAATGTCAGCTTGCATTTTGTCTATGAAAACATTTGTCACTGTGATAGGTAAAAGTTTACACTACATTAAGGTTACTTGTATGAAGCAAACAGGAAAATAAAATGGCATTTACACAACAACAACGAGTTTATTAATCAAAACGTTCAATACAAATTGCTTTTATTAAATGTTTTGTATATTTTTAGGAAAATAGTTTAAGATCAAGATGTAAATTAGTTCTCTCTGAATTATGGTAGTTCATTTGCTTCAATATGTATCTTTCAGGTTATGGAAAACCTCAATTTGATCATGGCATGCTGCGAATGAGATTTTTTTTAATCACACGATATAATAGTTACAATATAGCAGAGATTGAAGTAGTGGAATTACTTTGGGGTGTTAAATGTTACTGGTTGCGTTCGAATAGGAAGGACGTGGAAGATGGGTGGTCAGAAAGTGTACAACATGATGAATGAAATGGGACAAACTTGTGGTTATAAACGTCGACTGCAAGACAGTAACGAACGACTAATTAATAAATAGGGAACAGCGAACTAATATAATTCTATAGTTGTACACAAATATATATAACAAAACATGCTGCTTACAAAAGTGAGGTTAGTAGGTCATTTTTTGGAAAAAGTGAGTAATAAGCGATTCTTATCAAATCTCATCTTTTACAGAAGGTGCACAACTAACTAAAAAAAATCAACATCTATCATGGTTAATTGGAACCTAGTGAATATTTTGCACAAGATTCCCTTTACTAATGAATGGTTACAAGTTACTTGAAGGAATATAATTGCTAGCCTTGAGGTAGTCTCACTGTTTACTAACAATACTAACATCTCTAAAACACTAATAGAAAATATCAAGAACACTTAGAACAATATAGAAGGAGAATGTGGCGTACCCTTGGTAGTTCAATAGTATCAATTTTAACGAGACGTTAATAGCAGCACACGATTCCGCTGCGAGAGCCAGTAATATTGTGTACGTCAACCACTTTGAACTACCGTTCCTAGAGGTAGTAATGCAGGTGAGATTAAAAAAATGTATAACAATATTTTTGTACAAAGGTACTAATTTAGGTTAGCTGCAGTTGAAGATTTGTGTGTACTTAGTACAAACATTCCTGTGTACTGTAAAAAATGTGTGTAGACCGTAACAAAAGGGGTAATTTGTCTCTCCTTCCAATATTACTGGCTCTAGAAGCGGAACTGTGTGCTGCTACTAACGCGAACTCAATTTTATCCATAAATATTTTGATGTCATACGGGTAGTAATCTGAGTCAAACTCTAGCACAATTAGTCATGAATTTTCTGTTGGATCACAGTATCCCCACACTTTAACTTCAAATACTCTTTATAGATAAATATGTCGATGACTTTATTTTATCTATTCCATCAAATGGCGTGGATAAAATTTTGCAAGTTTTTAAGAGCTGTAATAGTCATACTCAATTCAATTGAAACGGACACTAGAGAACTCCGTAAAATACTATAATTCTAGGCTGTTTTACAAAAAGCGCCAACTCCATTAGATATATTAATTACTTCTCTTCCTACCTTATGAAGAGTAAAATCAATTTTGTTTTGGTACTTAAATTAAGAATATAAAATATACCATCCCCAATGAATGACCTAAAGAATATGGAAAAACAAAATAACTGACTCTCCTGATTGGTGCTATGTTTTTCACACACCTTCCTCCACTTATTCTTATGTTGCGTTGCAGAACCACATATCCTTTATTTATGCTTATGTTGTTGTTTAGGATATGCATTTTCCTTAATTCCTTATCGTTTCTTGAATTGCCCAGGGTCACAGTGGGATTTTTCCTATAATGCTCGTATAAATTATTTGTTCTGTTTTACTGTAAATATTGATTGATGAAAAAGAAACCTATTATTATTATATGTGGACCTTCTGTAATAGACGAGATATGATACGATTCACTAATTTTTGCCAAAAGTTAGTTACTAACCTCACTTTTCCAGGTATCATATTGTATTATATTTTTTACAAGTGTTTACAACTACGGAATACGCCTTGAAAAAAGGGGTCAAGACTTCTGAAATATTGGTTCGAAAATACCATTCGACGAGAAAGAACGTAAACAATAGAGGTTATTTGTTTGCAAAGCGTGCGAAATAAGTTAAAGATATAGTAAAACAGTAAGATGTAAGATGTAAAGAATGTGACCATCCTGGAGTACTAAGCGTCCCTCGAAAGTACCACTTGAGTAGAAAAGATATTAACGCTGGTGGTTATTCATACAAAGCCTGTGAAAGAGGTTAAAGACACAGAAATGTAAGCAATGGAATTACAAGGGCTGCTAAACGTCCCTTATTGCAGCAGAAACTGTTCTTGGAGTAGAAAGAACGTAGATGATGAAAGTTGTGTATTCGGAAAGCGTGTCAATCAAGTTGAAAGCACAAAAATGTAGCAATAATTATACTAGAACAAATATTCAAAGAATTGGACCATACTGAGGTGCTAAACGTCGCTTAGCAATGCCATTCCAGTAAAAAAACATTTCGTTTGCAAAGCAAGCTCAAGGTACAGAAAAGTATCAATTGTAATATAACAGAAATGAAAGGAATTTAGTCATATTAGGTTGGAAAACGTCCCTCGGAAATGCCATTCGGGTAAAAAGGACGTGAACAAAAGAGGTTGTTCGTTTGGAAAGCTTGCCCAACTAGCTAAAGGCATAGTAATGGAGGGAATGGGGCCAGCCTGACGTGCTAAACATCGATCAGAAATGCAGTTCGAGTAGAAAATATATGAACAATGGGGGTTTTTCGTATATAAAGCGTGTCATATAAGTTAAAGACACAGAAGAGTAGCAATATAACATAAATGAACGAAATTGGACCATCCTAGGATGCTAAACGTCTCTCAAAAATGCTATTCGAGTAGAAAAGATATTAACGATCTGGGTGGTTCGTTTGGAGAGCCTGGTAAACTAGCAAAAGCCATAGTAATGGAAGGACTGAGACCACGCTGAAATGCTGGTCGATTACAAAATATACAAACCGATGGGTTGAGAGTTAAAGATACAGATGAGCAGAATTTGAATGTAACTGAAATCAAGGAGATGAAATCATTATAGCGTGCTAAACGTCCCTCAAATATGCAATTTGAGCAAGCTAAAGGAACAGAAGAGCAGTAATAATTTCGATATAACATAAATGCAAGGAATTGACACATCCTGGGGTGCTCTACGTCCCCCATGAATGTCATTCGAGTAGAAAAGACATAAGCGATGGGAGTTGTTCGCTTGGAAAGCCTGTCAATCAAGCGAAATGAATAGTAATGGAAAAAATTGGACCATCCTGAAGTTCTAAATATCGCTTAGAAATGCCTCTCGAGTAGGAAATATCTGAACAATAGGAAGTGGAAGGAATTGAACCGTTCTTTAGAAATGCAATTAGAGTAGAAAACACGTAAACGAAGGGGGTTGTTCGTCTGGAAAACCTGTCAAGTAAGCTAAGCGTAGTAATGGAAGGAATGGGACCATCCTGAAGTGCTAAACATTGCTGAGAAATCGTTCGGGTAGAAAATGTATCAATAACGAAGCCTGTTCGTTTGAAAAGTGTGTCAAACAAGTTAAAGACACAGAAGAGCAGTTAAAGGCACAGTTCTGAAACGAATAGCACTATCCTGAAGGGCTAAACATCTGTCAGGAATGTCCCCCGAGTAGAAAATATATGAACGATGGAGGTCGTTCGTTTGGAAATCGTGTCAAAGGAGCTAAAGGTACAGTAGAACAGCAATAATTGCAATAAAATATAAATGGAAGGAATTGAATCATTATGTATCTTTCTTAGAAATGCCAACGATGGGGTTGTTCGTTTTGAAAGCCTTCCATCACACAAGAATAGTAATGGAAGGAATGGGACCCTCCTGATGTACTAAACATCGCTCCATTATGCCATTTGATTGGAAAATATATGAAGGATGGGGTTGAAGGGGGTTAACAACAGAAGAGCAGAATGACTGCAATATAACAGAAATGGAAGGAATTCAATTATTATGGGGTGCTAAACGTCTCTAAGAAATACCATTCGAGTAGAAAACACATAAACGATGTGGGTTGTTCGTTTAGAAAGCATGTCAAGCAAGCTAAAGGAACAGAAGAGCAGAAATAATTTCAATATAACATAAATGCAAGTAACTGACACATCCTGGGGTGCTCTACGTTCCCCATAAATCATAAATGCAATTCGAGTAGCAAAGACATGAATGGTGGGGGTATTTGGTTTGGAAAATTTGTCAAGCAAGCTAAAGCACAGTAATGGAACGAATTGGACCATCTAGAAGTACTAAACATCGCTCAGGAATGCTGTTCAAATAGAAAAGACATGAACAATAGAGATTGTTTGTTAATCAAGAACAGAAAAGTAGTAATTGTTGCAATTTAGTGCTCACTTCTGGGTAAAATTAAAGGACCACCAATAAAACTTTAAATAACTTTACAAAAACATACTATAGTTAAATGAAATTTGCAAATGCAATTTTTAAATGTTTTCTGCATTGTTTAGTTAGTTTGTAACAAAAAATTCATGACAAACAACGGACGTACTTCCGTGAAAACGAATATAAGTACAATTTATTTTTTTTGTAATTTTACGGACTTGTAGCTTTCACTATACTACTATAAAAAAGTATCATCGCCATTTAACCCTTGAGAACGTAGCACAAATGATTATTTTTGTTCGCCAAGGATATTCCGAAATAGCAGTGGTTTTAAACATCAGAAAACCACATCTGTGGTATAGAGAGATGCTGTTAATTTTAGTGGAAAAGAATATTTTTTATTTTGAATTTTGCTCTCTTAATTTTTTCCAAAAGTCTGTCACTCAAGTTACCAAAATTTAGAAGAATACAGAAAATTAGATTAGAATCAGAAGGTTGCCTGTCCAAATCACGTCGGGGTCACCACTATTTTAATATGAAGTATAATATTTTTCTATTATATCTTAATTCCTTAACATTTATATTAGAGAGTTAAATGAGAGACTTGTTGTGATAAAGGATACATATCCTTAGAGTATTAATAACAAAACACAGGACGATATTAGAAGAATTAATATTACCACCTAGTTGCTAAGATTGATCAATCTCTCTTACATTTAACATCTCTACCATATTTCCAGAGAGCAGGTTGGACTGATACTATCAAACTGGCTCAGAACACAGAGATCTGGAGAATTACCATTGATGCCTTATAAACTGGCGGTGTCAACAGCCCTGTCCAGGGTAAATGCACCGATGAGGAGAAAGCTGCTAAACGCCCTCGTTGCGTTCGAGTGGTAAGGACGTGGACGTTGCAGATTGTGCGTTCGGGAAGTGTGCGAAACAGGCTTAAGGCACAGAAAAGTCATAATGATTGCAATATAACAGAGACGGAAGGAATGGAGCTAGAAGAACAGCGGTGGGAGAGTCTGCAGTGCAGACATAGTGCGTCTGTTGGGGAGAGTGCGTGGACGCAGCACGCGCCAATTAAGTGAGCTCTGATGCTCAACGCAATAAAACCGAAGACCTGGACCTTCTCTCTTTCCAGAGGCTTGGTAGATTTGGATGCGACGTGCGATACCGGACTTAAATTGTCCCGGAGCATTGTTTACACACGAATTCATCGAGCCCGGCTTCGCGCGCTTCCTCGGGCCCCCTCCGGCGGGGGCCTCGTGCAAGATTCATCTCTCTTGGCGCGCTAAAGTGGCCAATTAAATTTTTAGTGGCTCCAAGTGCGTGTCCGCGATTAGGCGCTTCGGGGGCTACACCGGGGCTTACCTGTTGTGCAGGGGCTGCTTGTTGTGGCGCCCCGAGGGGCCGCGGACTAGTGACGAGCTGGCACGTTTTAGCGGCTGCTTCTGCCGGCTCAAAGCATCGATCGAGCCTACAGCCTATTCTGAGTCCAGCTGACAGGCATGCACAGCACTAATCCGGGAGCATGGAGCACTGAGTCTGAGGGCGGCGACCTGGTGCTCGGCGAGGTTATGACCAGGGTTCACGTGGCGGCGCCCGCCGCAGGTAACTAACGTTCACTGAGAAAACAGGCACTGAGTAAGGGTGCGTGTGGCACACGTGAGGATCACGGGGTCAGCTAGGTCACTCTTCACCGCTTCATGCCAGCACACTGAACTTCGGCTGACGTCAGTGAGAGCGGCGTCACTATCGAGCACGGGCGGCGCTGTGCGGCCACGAGGGTGCCGGCGTCGCGACGCCTGCGCCCCCCGAACGCGTGCGCCGCCACACATGCTTCGGCCGCATGCAACCCACACACCTGACCCTGACGGGCTCTTCATAAATCAGGTTCTGCGAACGGGAATTCTAAATTATTTCGCCATAAACAAAGGACGCTGCACATTTGCGTTTTCAGCCGGCCTAACGCGCTGAAAAGGGTTTTCAGGACGTCAGTTGCTGTACGCCCGGGTGTAATTAAATGTTTTGTTATAGGATGCTATTATATGCTACAGAGTTGTTCTTCGTTTTCATTCACATCAGGGCATCGCTGGAGCGAGACTTGGGGCTCGAAGTATTCGGGGCAATGAAATGTAAATTTAATTACATTGTGCGTGTAGATTACAACTTCGATATGATATTACACTTTGCCATAAAGTGGAGAAAACATGACACTGCTCTTCATAATTGAATTTCCATTACGCTAATTGCTTTGATGGGCTTGCTCCGAATTAACCTATCAGCAGTATGGGAAACTCCATGAAAGTCTGTGGAAGTTGCTGTCTTCCTAGAAGCACTTCGGCACAAATTTCTGGCGCAATTAACGAAGCAGCTCTCTCTATATATCTCAAAGATGAACATTATTGTTTTTTCAAACCTCCAGAAAGCATACTAAGCTACTAATATATTCAAGAGCAACAACTGAACTAAACTATGGAATGACAGTAACCGCAAGTAGAAAGTAAATTTACAGGAGGAGTATAATCAAAACGTGTAATTTAAAGAAACTGTTGTATGGTAGCGATATTCCATAAAGTAAACTTTGAGAAATATACATATTTGTGGTATATCATTTGATGCTGCGCATGGACCTTGTTAATCATTGACGATTTCAGTATAGATTACGACAGAAATACGTACTATGGTCACAAAATTAAAGAAATAATAACAAACTTGGGCTTACCCTCGGGCTTACCTTACAAACACGTTTAACACATAAAAGTGCAATCCTAATTGATTATTTGATTATATCATATTTAACAATTATAGCATAAAATATTCCAATATATGTATTGCTAAGGTCCACGTTGTGGCCTTATATTGATATATGATTATTAATATGTCTTTGAATTATATTTTTATTTTGTCAAATTAAAATTGCCCTATTTATGTTCAGAATATCAATAATTATTATTTGTGCTAGCCCCTGAAAAATAAGGGGTCGATTCCTTTATCTAGATTGCTTATTTCTGAAAGTTGATGTTCTAAATTTTTAAATATTCCCATAAGTCAAAATAACTTATGTCAACTGTATGTCAAACAGATTTAAAATTCAAATGACAAATACCAAAAACAGTAAGTAATTCTTTAATAACTAATTCACTTTTATAGTCTTTATTTCCTTTTCTAGTAATTACCTTGCTATTCAAATCAACCACCTTTCCATTGGTCTCAACAATGTGCAGGATGTCAACTAACCTGCTCCTCTCCGCCTACTGACCCAACCTCTCACACACCTTCCTGCAATGAAAGGCCCCACTGACAGGCAAGACGTCCCAACTGTCCAGAATCAGCAACTCAAGCCTTCCCTACAGCATGCAGCCAACAGACCAAATCAGACACCTACTTCATTCCAATACTGCCTCTGTTAACTTCCTGGAACGTGCCTTCTTAACTTATGATCCTCCTCTGGAACTCTACCTTATCACCAAACAGCTTGACCTAATCCAATTCGATTAATGTATTATGCCAAATGTACTTTTCCAATAAACTTGACTTATTATTCTTCTTCAGTTATTCACATTTGTAGATTAATCCTACTTGCCATTATTTTTACCGCATACTTGTAATCTTCTTTAGTTTTATGTATTTAATTATTCTTCTTGGTTTATATTTTCTTTTAACTTCACGACGCAAATTTTATTATTACCCTTTTTATTATCCAAACAGTTTCTCAATAAAATAGGGTTTATTTTTAATATTTTAATCACACCAAATTATGTCTGCTACATTTTTCAACATTTGTTATTTCTTAATAATCAAAACAAAGTGCTTAACGATCTCAATTTTCTCATAATAATCTTTGATTTACACCTACTAATTTTATAATTTGATTGCAATTTAGTATTTGTCATTCCTTTCAAACCTTAAATTTTAAAATATTATATTATTTTCAAATAGCCTTTTTCCACTTAATTACAAATTCCTCTATTACTAAAAGTGATGATGGGTCTACAAAAACAAAAATAACGTATAAAAATGTGCTAAAACTAAGATGCTATCAAAAGTTGTACGCAGATGAGTTCAGAAATCGGTTGGTTGTTATTGGGATGGAGCATACTCAGACGTAAACCAAGTTAGCACTAATTTTGTATACATTGTTTTAGGCCTTGATAAATCGTATCTATTTAATATTCAGAAGAAAACAAATAATGGCTTTCCTAGAAAATGGATAACAAATTCAATACTGGATGAAATGAAGACACGTAATACATTATTCCGCTTAGCAGATACAAGATACAAGAAGCAGTGAGATATGGAATAGTTATAAAACTACTCGAAATAAAATTGTACAATAAGATTACTTAAAGCTAAACACAATTTAAAGTTGATGTGATCAAACATAAAAATTTAGTAGACCAGAAATCGTCGAAATCGCATATAAAAAGTGTGTCTGGAAATCAATCAATCACAAACTACTTGGATGTAGCAATTAATTCTTATTTCATTGACAGTATATCTGAAATAGCATAGAGTATACCTACGTAATAAAATATTAGAAAAAATAGTTCATCCTCAACAAAAGGCTTCCAAGAAATTAGTATAAAGCAGTTAAATCAGGTGGTCAAACGCGTATATCAAATAAAACAGGAATGGACAAAGGCATCACAGTACATAAATTTAAATTGACAAAGAGTGTGATTATAAATTTATTTCTGGTGGTTAATTTATCATTAAACAATGGGGTATTTTCTGAAGATCGAAAAAAATCAACAACTGCTAATTTAAAATCAAGACTTTGCTTGTCGAGAAATTTCAAGATCAAAAAAATTATTCAAAATTTCAAACATTCAGGGTTTCCACTCGAAGCCCAGCAATTGAATGAAGATAGAGAATATTTTGTAAGAAAGACATTATGACATTATCTCGTTCAAAATTTTGGTGTAGCGTCGATTCATTTAGAATTTATTACACAGCCCTATAATAAATTATCGAAAATATTCTCATTCTTTAAATTTTCTCCGAGTCAGTTCTAAAGCAGTGGTTCCCAAGTTGTTTCGCGAAACCTACGGGTTCCGTAAACAACGATTAAATTCAAAAATAAAAGAATCTAAAACAAATATCCCACATTTAAAAAAAATATGTTAGAAAAATATCTATACTGTATAGAAAACCTGCCGAATCTGGCAATTTCTGAGCATTTCCAGATAGTCTCACTGTCAATATTGTTTGTTTTCGTGAGGTATACTTTCGAAGTGTCTATAGAAGTTGTGTTTCTACGCTCACCTTTAAAGACCAGTTATACTGGGGAAAAAGCTCTTACAGTAATTTTATCAATAAATAGACATATTATTAAATTCTCAAGAATTGCATATTATTTATAATACAGTAAGAATTAAAGAAATTTTAAGCCCATTCAAAATGACGACTTAACATTAAAGAAGTGGTGTTGCTAATTCCTCCACAAAATTTTAAAAGTTCTTATATAATAGTATTAAGTCGACTATTCAATTCACCTGTCATCTGTCAAAAAGTGACCAATGAAAATCCAGAATTCTGACGTTTCTTGGCCAATCAAAAAAAATATCAGTGGATATATCTTCCTAGAAGGTATTCAAGTGACTATTCAACACTATAACATATTAGCCAATCATATTGCAGACATTTGCTTTTTTCAACCAATAACAGCAGCATATCAGTGAATATTGCGCACCATGCAAAATATTCACAAAACAATGTACCTACTAAACACCCTTGTTGCGAAATATGGCTTAGCAACGATGTTCTGTCCTTAGTGATATCGCTAGGTTACGTAAAACTAAACACCAACAAACTGTGTGAACAAAGTTTTGCTTGCGTTAAACATTTTAAAATGTTGTGTTTTGGAAGTATTCCGCTGAATTTAATTGAGAATGAATAATTATATTAATTGTTGGATTATTTTTCAATAAAGGTAACTGTTATGTATTACTATTGTTAAATAGTCGTCCTAAATACCACTCGCAGTGGATATATTTTTTAAAAATATTTTGCAATTTCCATAGAAATTATTGCAAATTTCACTCAACAAAATCACATTTAAATATCACTCGCCTTTGGCTCGTGACATTTTTAATGTGATTATTTATCGTGAAATTTAAATGCAATAATTTACATGGAAACCGCAAAATATTTGTCAAAAATTTATTCACTACTTGTGGTATTACCCTTGACTATTTTAGACAAATGTGATTTTTATTAGAAAAAGTCAATATTAGTGTTCTGTTACTATAGCAATTGCATAGTTTGTTGCTAGATTTACTGAAAACTAATGTAAAAAAGTAGTTTGATTCACTAAATAGTCCTTCGAATACCATTCTTAGTCAAAGTTAAGTAGATTATTTTTGCGGTGGTATCACTACTCATGTCCATTGCACTTGGGATTAGGACACGTGCTATCGCACTCGTCCTAATCGTACCAAAGCGCAATGGACATTCGTGACACTACCACAAAAATAGTCGACATAACTCTGACTACTCATGGTATTATAAGCGATTATTTTTTAGGTATCACGAAGGTTCATTGCGCTTGGGTACAAATAAGACGAGTTGCGGAGCAACAGACATGAGTGATGCCATCCCAAAAATAGTCCTAACTAACTTTGACTACGAATAGTATTCTGGGGACCATTCAATGAACCAAACCCATTTTTCAAATTAAAAAAGCTCAAAATGTAGTTACACATGTTAAAAAATAATTTTTATAAACATATTCAATAAAGATCTTAATTCTGTCAACATTTCTTCGAGTACTAGTACAATGTTCGCTGCAATTCGGTACTAATACAATAGCTACTACAGTTTATTTTGACTGAATAATAGTATATTACACAACAAGTTAAGAAAAGCAAAGTTTTACTAAACGAATAACGAATATAGCTTAATTGAGTACGAGCGAGCGAAGCGAGCGAGTAACTTGAAAAGCTATATAAGTTTAGTAAAGCTACTTTTCTTACGAAGTGTGTATACTATTTTTTCGCATTTTGTATTACGAGTAGTATTTATAAACAAACATTTAAATAAAAGCATTACACCACATGTTCATTAAAAAAGGAGGCTGTGGAAATTCAAACGTATGAAGAATATGTTAATGGCACTGTAAGTCTATGTCCAATTCGAGGTTATCAGGTTAGGTTTTCCGTCAGTTTTGACACAGGCTGACGCAAAACCTAACCTGCTAACCTCGAATTTGACAGTGACATTACCATATAGTAAAGCGACATGTAATATTATTACACTGAAGAAAGCTCTTCAAATGAGCAAAACAAATTGTCAATTAATTTCTACACGATCTTGATTAGAATAAATGTGTTGACGTATGCAGCGAATCAAGAGTAAAAACATATAGTTTTTAATGAGGCTGTAAAACTTGTCCATTATGTCAAGTCTTGTCCAGTACTGTCAAGTGTTTTAAAAAAAGCATCTGAAGAAATGGTAAGTTAGCATTAATCGCTCGTTCTTCACACCGAAGTCAGACAGCTTTCGAGAGGCAAAGTCTTGGTCAGATTGTTTAAACTACGTGGCAAGCTTAAGTTTTTCCCAATAGGGGAAGACTTTTCTGTATCCGTCAGACCCGTCAAGTTTTTATAAAATGAGAAATGGTTCGTATAATTAGCTTATCTCCCTGATATATTCGGAAAATTCAATGAAGTTACCACGTCTTTTTAGGGGAAAGTAACAACTGCATTTACAGTGAGACATAAAATAACTAATTGAAAACCAAACTTGACTTTTGGTTCTTATGCCTGAAAAACAAAAACGTTTAATGTTTTCCTTCTTTAAACTAATTTCTAAGCGAAAACGACTTTAAAACAGCAACTGCTGTGAAAAAAACCTTCCACGGGCCGTCAATGGACCTCATGAAAACTTTTTTAAATTATTTCCTAATACCGTAGACACCAATAAGGGCATCAACTGAGTGCGCAATCCATTTGTTAACGGAAACAATGCTTCCATGTTGCCCATGCTGAAATATGAAAAGCTAATTGAAATTCATCAACCTTAATAATACAATTTCAATCTATGTCACTGAACAACTTTAAAAAGGACGAGTACTCGTCAATAGTTGAAACGGCTATTCTAACCCTGTTGTTAAAAGAGCTCAGGTGTGGTACATCCTTTCTAAGTCGCCTATCTGCCGGCTGCCTGGATGATACGACGTATAACACTAAATATTTATCATTCATTTATTTTGACTACACACTAAAACAGGAAAATCTTTGAACATCGAGAAATTTCTAGACACTCGAATCAAGACCACAAATTAACATCGAGATTAACATCAGAATCATCTCAATCCAATCTTACATATACAATATTAGTCTTAATCTTTTCAAAACGTTCTCTGGTATTTAGAAGATCTTCACTGTTGAGCAGCTCTCTGTTACAGCTAGTTGATGAACCTCTCCAAGTTCATAGCAGCTCCTTCCACCAATCATACTACATTTTAGTGTGCTGACAGTCCATTGTTAGACATGTGTCAATTAATAACGCATTATTTTTAAGATATTACTTGAATGGGGAATTTATTCAATCTTTTACATTTCAAATGTTTGTGTATTTCTCCTTATGAAAAATTACACAATGTTTATTAATCAAACTTCTCTCTTAGCACCCAGCCTAGTTGCTACAATATTCTTAGCTATTGTTGAATTTTGATTTTTTTAAATTAAATTGACATTAAACTATCTTATTAAATATTAAAATATAAATCCTCCTCATAAATAATTTCATAACTTTCATTCTCAGTCCATAAAAATTCAATCCGTCACGCCCAACTCTGAAAGTAGCAGCTTCCAATAACGCCCAAAATTCCACACATTCCCATTCACCTCTGCACGTCAAAAGTCCATATGCCAAAGATGTAATCCTTACTTTGTCTAACTAAATAACATCTTAACATTTCCTTTATTGCTGTTCTTGTACCTTATTCATGTTCTTTAATTACAGGTCGTATGGCTGCTGGTACATGCCTTAGCGACTTCAATAAACTACCCACCGCAATCAGAACCAGCAGAACGTAAAGTGGTTCACTGTCACTTTCTAATGAAATGAAACTGAGTAATTTTGACCCCCTTCTAAATTCAGGTTTTCAGTGTTAGTTTTACTTATTAATTTTAATCCAAATATTATCACGTTAATGAAAATATATTACTATTGAGCAAGCCAATTTCAATAAGGTGACTGTCCCTATCTTTTAATATAAACATTCATTTAATATTAGTTGCCGAAGCACAAAATCGTCGCATTTTTACTTTTAACCATAATTGAAATTTATTTTCTTATTGTACGCTGTCCTCAAAACCAACCACTATAATTAAACTAGCGAATACTTTTATTGGAATAGATCTACTCCATTTATTAATATACAATCAATTAAATTATAGCCAGCTAATGAATACATTCGGGTATAACCACATTTATGATAAAAAAATCAGGTAAAGGTGGTTAGTATCTCAACACGTAACCTTCGATTCAACTGATTGCAGGTTGATGAACTAGCTAACGAATTAGATATTGATTGTATTTATGCAAATAGGTTAACGTTATTATTAAAGTGTCAGTATCACTATTTCCGATACCAATCAAAAACAATTGATTTCTACCAATCTACTGCGATATTCTTTTTACTACATGAAATGAACTAATTGGGTTAAACTAGAAATCATAAACAGATTCAATCGAATAGTGTACGAACGCTTTCGTACGAAATAGTAATCTGTAGATAACTAATGAATGTGCACTGATCATACTCATCAATTTGGAAACGTCATTGACTTGCCAGCCGTTTTTAACCAGAATGCAACAAACAGTTAGAGCAACTTTCAGAAAACGATTTTTACATTTTAACTGAAAAACCAAACAGCATCTCGGTTACACAGCTACCTCGAGCAAGCGAAGGAAATATTTATCCAGTACGCGACCTCACGTTCAGCACCAAAACAGTTTAACTTATTCATAAGGGAAAATATTTTTTTCATGAAAAAACAATTTACAGAACAATAAGAAAGCGCGCTGTAAAATTTGTAGCTCTGACTGAAATGCATATTTCAGGCGTTGCTCAAATCTTATATTTTTCTTCTCGATCTTATCTACTATTGCATATTCAAGCCAAAGCTTATTATTGGTTATTCATTTAAATAAAGGTTGTTCAACTAGTAGCGCCATCTGTATGCTAATATTTACCTTGCGAGATTATTCTCAGTTTGAGTTAAAATTGCGAAAATGAATTCATCTATCAATAAAATTATTTCTAATTGGACTGTTTGGGTGCTGATTCCTAAGAGAATACAGAGAAGACAACTTTTATTAAAATCCTATAATACACATTTTAACGTTGACAATACCTATCTACACAAGGGAAGTTATCTATAATCGAAGTTTCAGGTCAATATATTAAGACGGCTATTAATAAATCACAATAGCTATAAAAATAATAACCTGCCAAGCTTCCGGTATTTAAAACCTAATTTAACATATTTTAAGAACAGCACGCTATAAAATGGCTTACTTAATGTAAAAGCATATGTGTTTCACAATATCAAATGATTTGATTTGAAACTTAATTAATTCTGTCTATGGGAGTAGACGAAAATAAGCATATCCCTGTTTTGGCCATTAGTTTTTAAAATAGAAAACATTCACGTTCAGTAATGGGGAAAATAGTAATTTATTATACAAGACGATAAAGTTAAATTTTATCCACGAGTGAATCGTTTAACGTCGAGACGAAGTCGAGACGTTAATGATTCAAGAGTGGATAGAATAGAGTAGATTATGCAATGAGGGAGAGAAATGCGTTATTTTGCTGAGGTACAATTTCTGACTCGAGGGCGAAGCCCGAGAGTCAGAAATTGCACTGAAGCAAAATAGCATTCTCTCCGAGTTGCATATACTATTTTTTTCACGTTGCAAGAAGATTTAAAACGAAAACCCGTTTTTTTAAACGTTATTTATTGACATTTTAGTTACAATTATTTTAAAATTAGTAGCCTTTGCTAAATTTTAAAGTTGGTGGCACTGTAAGTCATTATGACAAGAGCTCACAATTATGTCAAATTCGAGGTTAATAGATGAGGTTTTGCGTCAGTTTATGTCAAAACTGACGCGAAACCTAACCTGTTAACCCCGAATTTACCATAGATTACCATAGATACGGTAACATTTTTTACTTTAGTCCCTAGGGGCTAAAGTAATTACTTCTGTCCCTAGAGATAAAATGAGCTACTTTAGTCCCTGAAATAAGTGACTAAAGTGCCAACTTTAGTCCCGCAAGTGCAAAAATAACTTTATCGTCGTGTATAATACAATATTTTTTCTATAGCAAGAACTTTGACAATTTCAAAAGAAAATAAGGACAGTCAATCACATTTCAAAATGTCAGTAGCTAGATTGGGTTGCTACGATAATACGAAGCTGTCATATTTAATTTAAACAAAAGTTAGAAAATTAAATTACTTTATCTATCCTTGATGTTAAAGTGCTACTTTATCTACCCTTGCTGTTAAAGTAAAACTTGACCTTTTGTTTTGAGTTGATGAAAGCACACTTTAACATGTGCTATAGAAAAATGTAATTTTTGAACCACTGGATCACTTTGAAGAGCTTTGTATTTTACCATTGCTTTCAGCTGCCTCTATTAAGTATTTTTTCTATCAAAATAGAGAAAAACGAAAGAAATAAAGTACAGCTAAAGAAGGTATCCATAAAATTACCATAAACGATAAATAAATATGCAATATAAGCCTGCAGAAAATACTGGCGAATAAGAGACTGTAGAGGAGGCAGATAGGAAAAAAGTAATATCTAAAGATAAAAGATAACAGGAAAAGTATTTCAATTGTTTCGTCGGATAAGCGAAACATAGAGAAGAGGCAAATCCATTAATCCAGAAACATAAGCCCAAGCTACATATTCCTTAAACATTAAAAAAAAGAAAAATTATATACAGAGCAGGCAGAAATGGAACAGAAAAAATCGTAGTGAGAGATTATAACAGAAACATCTATGACTATCATGTTTGCAACGGTCTTAAAATATTTTCTTGAATATTCATGTTTACTGAACGTCCAGCATTTTTTCTTGTCGTTATGTATGCATACCAAGTTGCCTATGTAATTTTTGGAATTTGTGGTTGACGTAACTTTTTTCAGAATTTTTCGAGTGCAAGTACAGAGTGGCGTGGGTTGGTTTTGAGTCTTAACTTTACTTCCGAGGCTGTAATAGTATTAGTGTTATTAGGAGCAAAAGTTATATTTTATGTGGCGAGGCTGGATGGGTTATCTGCCGAGCTTGCGAGGCAGATAAAGTTGTCAGCGGCAGATAATAACTTTATCTGCCGCTGACGAGCGGCAGATAAAGTCGTCAGCGGCAGATAATAACTGTTCAGCATCATCAATCCAGCAGTATAATGCCATATTTTACTGCCGTTTGAAGAAAAAATGCTTTTTCGGAAATTCTTTTACCGACGTTTGCAAAACAAATGTATGCTAAAAAGTATCAGTCCTCAGATGCACAGGATTTAGGATTTGTATGCTACTTAAATTCTCCTGCAGGCCGTCTGTAACCTGAAGTATGCATCGTTTTATCTTCATATGAGCTGGTGCTTGGTCAAAACTATTGTCAAGCCCTTCTTACGTCTTTCAAATAACCCCGAAATAACCATTAATGTTATCATTGAGGGACTCCACGAACTGAGCTGGGGGTCGTACGGTAAAAAAACCATAGCACCTGGGGGCACGGAATCGTTCTACCTTGACTGCTCTGTGGTATTTTTAGGCAAATGGTCGCAGTTACCACCTTTCCCCCTACGTTTGAAAGCTACATTGGAGACTACCTATTGTAAAATTTAAATTCATTCTAATTTTGGTAAGGCGTAATCAACCATCAGTTGTTTATTAATTTTTTTTTGCCTTGTGTATTTTCTGAATTTAGACTGTAATTATTAGTTATCAAGGATAGTAAATGGTAAATTTCAGATATATATCTGTATGCTTCAATCTAGTAATTGTGCGAAGAGCTGGATTTTTAATGCGATAAAAATTACCTTATTTATAAGGGTAGTACGGAATAAGGGAATAAGATATGGGCCTTTCCTTAACTCGAACATTGATCGAAGGTGCGATATAGATCTTACAAAGTGTTGAGACAAATAAACTATAAAAGGAATAATCGTGGCAACTCTTACTTCAATTAGGGTTTTATAAACTTTGCCCTAATCGATTCCGAGCGCTCATTTCTATTCAAATCCTTGTTTTTTGCTTGCATAATCTTCATATACTATGGATTCATTAAATATTTTGTAATAATGTCTGTATTAAGCATTTGAGCTCTGTGTGCATTTACTGGTGTTATTTGTGCAATATTAATTTTGAAATAAATTATTTATCTGTGGTTATATTTAATTGCTTTTCATATTTACTTCGTGTTGTAACGTTAATGTCTTTAAAATGTATAATAATATATTCTCCCGTGGTTTTTTATTTTTATTAAAGCTATAGTACTTAACTTATTTGTGGTTCATTGTGTATCGACATAATCTCGTGTTTTTAAGATTAGGAATGAAAGAGAAGCCTTCGACGGTAAGTTACTTTTGTTTAGGTTATTGGCTGAATTGTGTCCGTTATTTCGGAACCAGTAGCGTCTGTCTCCAATACTATTTCAAATTTTATTTTATAATGTCCTTATCACCCTAGGGCAGCAGATTGATCGGGATCCACTCCACTCTGAGCTAGTCGAAGCACTTCGTATCAAGCCCTGCCATAAACCGCACCTTATATGCTTAAAGGAAAAGAATGTTGAAATATACGTAACAACTGCCTGTGAACCAGTAAAGCTAAAGAACTTGTAAAAGTCTAAAGAAATATGCTAAAGTTATAAAAGTAGGGTCGAAGAAGAGACGATGAACAAAACTGCGAAATGTTACTAAATTGCTGCGTGGTCTGATAATATTATCAAATCCAACACAAGAACATACATAAATAGACAAGATAAATGCAGGCGAGAAGAGAAAAATTGAGAGTCGGCTACTTTAGAACCCAAACGAAGAAAGGTGAAGGTGAAACAAACGTAACGGGTATCAAGATAAAAAATGAAGTTTACAACTAATGGATCAAAACAAAAATATCAAAAAATGTACAGAAGAACAAAGAGATATAGAGGCTTGGAAGAAGCGCGTAACAGATTCAAAAAGAAGCCATAGAGTATAACTTTGGAAAAGTCATAATGCTAATAGAAAACAGACAGTGTGATGTCCGTAGAAAGTAAAGATGAAAGTGATAGAGAATTGGAAAAGGTGGGGGAAAGAATTTGAATAGAAAAATTACAGGATTTATAACTTATAAATATAAAGAACAAAGAAATATAGTGGAAAACATCATCCGAAACAAACGGGAATAAGGCGTGTATGTAATGACATATAGTACAATAATAACTATTTTTCCAAGTTCTAAAAACACCTGCCGAAGGTAAAATGGCTATCATTGGTAGGTATATACAACAAAAAGGTGGGCAAATATTTGCAAAGATTATTGAGAGATTCCCTAGATGAAGACCGGGAAATTGCAATATGAAGTACCAGTATGAAGGGTGGCTACCTAAGATAAAAAGTCAGGGTGACATAAGTTGAAACTATCCTGAAGATAATGAAGTAAAGAGTGATGAAATTGAAGAGAAAATGGAAGCCCCAGGAAAAGATCGTTAGCAAAACTTGGGCAATGCTGCATACCTAAACAAAAGGTGTGAATTAGAATTACACGAAATTAATAGCGATATCAATAAAGGTCTTCGATATACTGCTACAAATCAAGTATGTACCGTTATTGTATACTATAGAATATCTAATTCTTTTATGGAGTAACGGATTCGTTCAATTAAAGCGTAGAATAAGACTCTATTCCACACTTTAGCTGAATACGCCATAGAAGAACTTTTGGAAAGCAAGTAGAGTCATTAAGGGCGTTCTTGCTTTTACGCTTGACTTATATAGCGACACCCTTGCAACAGCTTACGCACGTTGTAATATCTCAAAGAACGTCAACATCGGGGAATCTAAGGCTTTGCAAAAAGCACGAGTTTTGTGACTGGTCATTGTCCGGAGAGTCTGGGAAACTTAAAAGCATTAGGCTTATTCCGAATATACAAACAATGGACAGCACTGTATAGAAGGGGTTGCAAAGTTGGGTTCTCTCTCCATTCATTGCCAGTCGCATTATAGTTACTATTTAGTAACCCAATGCATGAGCAGATATCTCGCTATTTTTTGCCATAAATGTGTAGCTGTAAAGTGAATTTGAGTAGAATTCTTGAGAATTTGAAGGATAGTGGTCGGAATTTAAAATTGTCCACGGAAAACCCCAACACAGCCAGAGAATAGATGCGATTTGTACAGTTCACGAATAACAAAGCTGATTATTGTAAAATATAATTTCCTTGCGAAACTATATTTGAATATGCACTAAAAATTAGTCTCTCAAGCACGAAACTCGAATTTACAAGAAGATACAGAAATTTGCCAATATAAATCACAAGCATATATCACTTCGATCTTCCTACAGTTAAGTGCTCCATCGGCTCTGTTAAAGTACAGGCTGCAAACGACTAGACTTATCAGTTATTTTTGTGTTTTCTGTGCAAAAAAAGAAACAACATATACAAAAATAGCAAGCTAGAGAGCAAGGGCGTAGCCAGGGGTGTGCTGAAGGTGCTCCAGCACCCCCCGAAATTTTCATCAAATTACGTTTTTAACAATGACTAACAGAGGCTTCTTTAACCTACTATCTGTTACATCCTTATAAACCTTTCCCCCTGGTTCGGCACCCCCCAAAATAAACTCCTGGCTACGCCCTTGCTAGAGAGCAACAAGATAAAAGGTTTAAAAAAGCTACACTGCTTCACACCCCAAATGCCGATGCTGAATCTACAGTTCGTCTAGGTCGTGGAAGAAAGGTGATGCGAGATACCAACTTACGGTAGTACTGGAAATAAATAACTAGTATAAGGTATGGCGTATTAAAGAACTTTATTTACGTTTTCAATTCGGCGTCTGTGATGAAAAATTTGTATCAGCTCAAGACTACTAATTGCTGCTCTTTCCTCTGTGTTCAGTATAATACGGTTAGCAAATTAATTGTTTACATACACCATCTTTGCATTGCTTACGATGTCGAATGGTAACTCCGTGAAAATTACCCTTGTGGCGTAAGCGATACAGAACAATTTAACTTCCATGACGCAGTGGACAGTCAATCGCCTTAAATGATACATCTAGGAACTATTTTCTGTACACGAAAAGCTGATTGAATGCAGATTGGCCTTTAATGGCAACTCAAAATGTTATCGAGGCGTTGGATTACGCCGATAAAAAACAAACTTGGGAGTTTTACGATAACTGCCTTCATCGAGGCCATCATGTCTCCTCTGCGCCTAGGACATCTAAATACGGCCATAATCACCATTGGGATTCGCTAGATTGTTTCAGTATCGACTTCTATTCGCATTAGAGCCGAAACGTAGAACAGCAATTTTTTGTCGCCCTATGAAAGGTTCCATGGAGCTCTGACGTCGGAAACCCATCTGTCGGTTATTTACAAGACGGATCCTTTAAATTGTTATTTTTGCTCTAACACTAAAACTGCGACGGTTGCCGAGTTTCGCTGCAAACAGAAAAGTTTTTAGTCTAGAAAAATGTTTCACTTAGAGGCTTTTATGTTTAGTGTCTTGTTGTAAATGTGGAATTTGTGTTCCTTCCATCCCTATTGCAACATCAACGACTAAATAACAGCTATTTATAACAGAAATAAGGAAAAGTGATTGCTTTCGTATGTGTTGCACATAAGATCTATTTCACTACCATTTGAAAAAGAGACTACGAAGGATATGGCAATTGTTATCTCCCATTTTGACCCGTTAACATTTTTATATTTTGTGTTAAAATAATTAACTAAGAAATCTTCTCATTTTCTTCCTAGAAGATCGCATTCGGGTTGCTGATTTTGTCTGGAAATAACGCTTAAGTTGCTTGTATTTTCCACCAGAGAAAAATAAAAAGCATTTTGTGAAAAATGTGTCATATGTCTAAACTGCCGACATAGAATCAGCTGCATTAGCAGTTCATTCACTATTACCCATAAAATCGAAGAAGAAATGTGATTATCAGCAATTCGAAAATTTGCATAAAGAGAGAGTCAAGGTAGCCAATGAAGAAGTTTTACTAGCATATTTTGAACAAAAATTTAGGGTTATCAAAAACGCTATGACGTAGCGCCTTTACTCAATGTGCAGAACATTATTAGCGAATACTATTATAGCCCTAGGATTTGTTAGTTTAATAGATTTTATTAAAAGAAAGTATAAAAATTCTTAGCAGCAACAAAAGAAATAATTTTCTTTGTGAAGAAGCCAAACGAAATTTAATTTTTTTATAAACTAGGAATTTCTTCATTGTTTTAGGCAGTGTTCATTTTTAGGATAAGTTGAGCAAAACGACGAGATGAATTCACTTTTCTTCAGCTTAAAAGCGCTAAAGGTATACAACCATTTATTAGCAAGATTCTTAACACAAAACGAACGGCCAAAAAACTGAATTTAAGGTTAGTATCTCGTTGTAATACATACTTAGAAATATATTGAACTATTATTGTGGTAAAGTGGAAGAAAGCAAAGTGAAGTGGTAGGGTGTGAACGGTGCGCAACAAGAGGAAATAGAAGAAATCAAATCTAAAATTAAATCACGTGTAAATACAAAGAGAATAGAAAGTGATAAACAACACTTAGGGGAGAGCCACGTTGCCAACCCGAGAACATATTGAGCAACAGCATCTATGAATGCCGACAAAGATAAAATAAAAATAAAAATTGGCAATGTGGGATTTACAGATGAGTATATTAACACGAAAAGAACAGAAGGAAAGAAAATTCAGGAAATAGGAGCCTTTAAAGGCAGTAAAGCTGTGGTCCTCTATTAGCTGCGAAGGGAAACAGAATGAGCAACAGAACAACTGGAAATATAAAAAATAAACTAATAGAAACTATGCACATGCAATAAAATAGAAATGAGAGGCGATGTACGTATTACAAGATATCTATTAAATGGGAATCCGAAAATAAGGTATTCGTCAGAAAATAGGCGCACTTAAGAAATACTACAGTCTTAGGAAAGACAAAAAAACAAAAATATAAAAAAACAGAATAAAGAGAAAACCACAAGAGTATGCTAACGCAGACTGGAAATGAATGGGACTATTTACGTACAAATAGAGTGACGAAGAAGATCTGGTTGGTAAAATTACTGTAGAGGGGCTAAAAACTAGAAAAAATCAAACAAGGCAAAAGTAGGGTGATGAAAGCGGCGACGATAGTGGAAAACCTTTGGAAAAAAAAGAAAATTACAAACAAAATTAATAATAAAAATGTAGGCACTCAAGAAATAGCTAACATAGAATCTGGGCATATTAACGCAAGAAATTGAAGGAATGAAAAGATACGATTTGAAAATACTAGGGATTAGTGAAACACGCTGCAAAAATAACGGTTAAATAACACAATAAGGAAACTACACACTTTTATGTTCTATATTAACAAATGACAACAACAAACACAAATATAGTGTGGGCATACTGACACGGAAGTAAATTTGCCTTTCTAAATGTTCATGTTCTAATATTTTTCATTTCGTAGTGTGGCGAAATATAAAAAAATGTATGATTAGAAAAATTAAACATGTATTAATAGAGTGGAGACCAGTATGCAAAATAATAATAGCAGCACTTTTCGCTTTGGCTGAAACCACAGAATGTGTACCAAAGGAAGAATTCTACAAGTTACTAAACGAAACTCCAAGAAAAGTAGACAGTACAGGTCTAATTATCTCAATGGCTTCTTCACTGAGGGGGGGATACATGGTATAGAAGGAAGAAACATTAATAGAGACCTATAATTAGAGAGAGAAAGTATAACATTGAGAAAATACACACAGATGATGAAGTAAAAGAAAAAATATTGAACAAATTGAACAGCATGCAGAAACAAACGTCGAAAGCAACTCGATAGAAAAGTTAAAAACACATACATACACACTCAGGACACAAAGGTGACTGAATAAGTGATACTTGGAAGCAATTACGAAAGAGAAAAAATCTGGCAGCAGAAGAAAAAAAACGAAAAGGGCAACAGCAAAGAGTTAGTAAACTAGTTGGTAGCAGAGATAAACCCGGCAACAGATATTCCTGTAAAAAGTGCAAAAAGGCATGTGTCAACCGACAAGTAGTTGGAAAAATAGCGTGATCATTTTATTGTGGTAATCACTACCAATTATACTGCCACACAAACTCAGTACGCCAGTATGAAGAAGTTCAGATAAATATATCACTTCTTGCAAAGCATCAAATTAAAAATGTAGTTAAACATATGAAATCATACAAAGCACCTGCTGCCGACTAA
This sequence comes from Agriotes lineatus, assembly GCA_940337035.1. NCBI lineage: Eukaryota > Metazoa > Arthropoda > Insecta > Coleoptera > Elateridae > Agriotes > Agriotes lineatus. The sequence continues at coordinate 9,260,196 of OW679194.1, read as the reverse complement.
ATTAATATAGACATGTTAATAATACATATCTCTTCAGCAAGCTACCCACATAGTGTATCAATCATTTAAACAAATCTGAAACGAAGAAGTAATTCCTGCAGACTGGAAAGAAGCAACAATAGTAAAAGGCGATCTAAAGAACCGTTCCACCTGCAGAGTTCGCTAAGTATTGCGAGCAATACATTTTATAAAATAATTGTAAATGGAGTAATACATATAATAAACGGAAACATTCGCAGTGAATAAGCAGATTTCAGAGGCGATCTTGCGTAAACAATATTAATATCCTAAGAATCATAATCGACCAAGTTCTAGAATATCAATCTTGTGTTTCCTTTTGATCAATTTCGAAAGAGCTTTTGGTTCGGTAAGCAGAGAAACCGCTTATGCTGATACCACATGCTGAATATTACATAAAAATAAACTAATGGAAAGTTTTCCTTCTGAAACAGGAGTCCACCACACTGAAACTTAACTGATGCATTTGGAAATTTAGAATATGCTGACGATACATGTTTATCATCAGACAAACAAGCAACGATTCAGAACAAGTTAAACACACTGCAACGAGAAGCAAGTACAATAGGTTTAATAACTTTAAGAAAAAACTAAAATGATGTCTATACAAATCTATACAAAAGAAGATTATAAACCGAACAAGTAGATAGCTTCATCTACCTAGGAAGTGTTCTTACAAGTTCAGGTGGACCAGTGAAATACATTAAACACAGAATAATTTAAAAAGAGGGTTCAGCAATAAGACGAGCATCTAAAGAGCATCTAACCTTGCAGATAATGAAGAATATTATTTTAAGATAACAATAAAATCGATGTTGTTATATAGCTGTGAATCGTGTGACAAATGAGAAGAAATCAAAACGTCAAACCTTTGTTACCAAAAGCTAAGAAAAAGAGCAGGGCAAGAAATGCGGAGAAGAAGATATGGTTGGATAGGCCACCTGATAAGAGAAACAAAGTAGAACCCAGCGGAGAAACCTTTGATTGGAACCCATAAGGCAGCAGGAAACAAGAAAAACCAATTACCGTAGAAGAAAACAAATATAATGATTCGCCAAATATATATCTATTGCAGATAGAGCAAAATCGAAGGTGTTCGTCAACACTATTTTTCCCAAGGAAATAGCGGAATCTGTGTGCATGTGTTTTGTTGGGCATTGAACCAGAAAGTGTGGACAGAAGAAGAATGTATTTGCTACATAACCCAATGGAATAGTTCAACTGTAGTTCCAGTTAAAAAAAATGTGAATTGTTCAAATTTCACAGGGGAGATAGCACATAACGGAAAAAAAGAAGCAGAAACGTACAAATAATCCCTGATTAGATATAGTAGTGAAAGTGTAAAATTTTTTGAATTTTTAAACCATAGAATTCAAGCAGTCATCGGTTTAAAAATGCACAGTGCATGGAGATCATCCAATGCACTAAAGGGATATTATTGAGAATTCAATTGAAAACAAACTCCATGTGGTTTATAAAATAATGGGTTAAAAATAAGGTTTCTTCTTCGTCTTATATTATACCAATACAAAAAGTAAAGTTCAGGATGTTAAGACTTAGCGGAGCAAGTCCGTCGAATGTCTCTTCCGAAATTCAATCGTCTAGCACACCATTAACGGCGTACTGAGTGATGTACTTAGCATCACGCCTTCGGCAACTGTCTTACTTCCCTACTGTCACAACTGGGATTTTGTACAAAATTTTTAAAGGCACAGGGTGGCATACCGGCCAGTTGCCAGGTGTGGGGATCCAACCTCTTATCTTCAGTATCGCCCTAACCACTAGACCATGTTTACATTAGGCGAGTGACTCATTTACTTACTACTAGTTATATTAACCATTGTAAAGACTTATGCCATTGGAACCACATGCAAAAGGAGGTCGCAATAGTAACTATTTTAACAATAACATTTTCTGTACGTACATAATTAAATATAATTGAAATTAAGGCCGTCTAGAAATAGCTAGTAACAGATACATTTAGATACCACAAAGAGATTAAATAGCTCTTTAGTATATTATCGGTAAATCCTTCTATTCCATTTGTTTACACTATAACGGATATTGATCTATATATCATTTTTAAATTTTTAAGAAACCCATTTTTCTGTAAGGTAAAGTGCCTTTTATTTGCCAAATACGACAAAAACTTATTAAGAAAAGTTGTTTAGAATCAACACTTCCCAAATTCTACGCCACTGGCGGAATTGCCAGTTTAGCACAATTTTTCGATTCTCCAATACTTTCTATGTAATAAATAACATACTCTTTCTTCGTAACGATAGTCATTATTTTTCGAGTTATTTAAAGTTAAACATAAAGCTGAACAGTTATTTTGATTTTAATGTGCAGTAATTATGTCCGTGTTTTTTTTTCATAAGATTGCATTTATTACGCAAATGAGACTTTAATCCGTATTAACAAAAAAACATAATGTTATTTAATGAAATTTATTAAAACGAATACATAGATCCATAGATACATTGTTTTTATGTTAAATGCATCTATGTATTCGTTTCAATACATTTCAAGAATTAACTTATTTTTTTGTTAATACGGATTAAAGTTTCATTTGCGTAATAAATGCAATCTTATGACAAAAAACACCGACATAATTAATACACACTAAAATCAAAATAACTGTTCAGCTTTATGTTTAACTTTAAATATTTCGAAAAATAATGACTTTATCGTTACGAAGGAAGAGTATGTTATTTACATAGAAAGTATTGGAGAATCGAAAAATTGTTCTAAAATGGCAATTCCGCCAGTGATGTAGAATTTGGGAAGGGTCAACCACTCACTTGCCCCTGTAGTACGCCTCTGGCAGTAGCCAGAAACGTTTATTTAACATAATTTAGCATGGTTTACAGTGTCTACACTTCCTGCCAAATATGATACGGATAGGTCAAATAGTTTTAAAGTAAAGGGGAAAAAACTTTTTAAAATTTTTAAATAAAATACCCTATATCTCAGTAAGGAGCCACATTTTATCTAAGTAATTTGGGTTAAATATTAATATTATGAGCCCAGGATTCTACAGTTAAAATATTTCCAATTATTAATGAAACACCCTGTATATAGAGTAACCATTCCCATTCAGAAATTCCACAGTTTCATCAGTACGCTTGAAACCATAAACAGAATTTCAAGGCAAAGATCACAGATTTTCTTAAAAGCGCAGGGATCAACTACCAAGGATTTAAGGACATATCCTTGTGTAAACAATGTTCTTTAATCTCCCTCATATATTCTCAGAACTCCATAGAATGCTAAGATTTCTACGAGATCTCCCAAGATCTCCCCAGACCCCTCATATCTCCCAAGATTTGCAGAGGTTCTCACAAATATCCCAGAATTTCCTGGAAATCTCCAAAAATTTTATAAGATTCGCAAAATATTTTCAACTAAATATTAAAGATTTTAGTACTGCAAAGAAATGTTTGTATGAATACTACTCTCTACGACTTTCTAAATACGTATTACACTTCATAATGTTGCATATTGTTTTCTTATTTACTACTATCATCGATTTTTACAAATACTTTGTTTCTATTGCAGAGGCAAAGGGTTTGTCATCCCAATATTTGCAATTTACAACGAAGTATTCGCTATCCAACAATTCACACCTTTTTGTCTTATAGGGAATCTTAAAATAAATCTGCTTTATTCATTATTTATGTATAACAACGTATCTTTTGTTTTACTTCGGCACAACCTACCGAAGTATTTCTTCGACAACGACTAATCGACCAATTTTACAATTTTTGTCTTAACCACTTAATCAATCGCGAGCAACTCAAAATCATATGAAAGTTATCATGAAACTACATAACTACATAACATAACACAGTAACCACTTTGGAATTACAGGAAAATCAGAAACTTGATAAAGGACGCGCATGTCATTCTGGATGCTGTAAACATGATAATTCGAGAACACCACAATCTATCAGGCTGTTTTTTTGCCAGTCTAAATTAAACATTAATACAAATAACAAAAGATTTTGAGCGTAATCTGTTGCGTTTCTTTGTGTGTATTTGTCGATTGATATTGGGCTACCAGTAATAGACGTTGCGCGGTGTCGTACTGCTCCGTCTGTGTGATGGAATAATATTCTGTTGGTCTGTCGAGTCTTAGGTCGCAAGGTCGAATCTCAGCCGTAGCAAGATTTTTTCATTGCCCAAAAATGCGGAAGCAAAATTTTATTTATATCTCCGTCTAGGTTTTGCAGTAACTACTTCCCGACTCCATTGTTATTTCTATTTGGTCGAAGTTATCGTACATATAGCGTAATTCTTATATCTTAAGGATTATCCGTTTCAAATGGCACATGACAGAGATATCTTCATAGTGAACTATTTTTACTTCAGCGCAACCTGTCAAAGTATGGTTTTCGACACCAACCATTTCTCCAAATTTACAATTGTTGTCGTAACCGCTCAATCAATCGCGATAAACCCAAAATTATATGAAAGGTCTCATAAAACAACATAACTTTTGGGTACCACTATGGGGTTAAAGGATAGTCGAAAATTAATTAAGGGCGATACATCATTCCGGATGCTGCAAACATGGCAACTAAAGAACGACTTGACCTATTAGGATGATTTTGCTCCATTTTGTGTGAAACATTAATGCAGGAAACTTTAAAAACTTTGTCTTGAGATTAGTCTCGTTTTAGTAGTCTCATCTGACATTGGATTCAAATTTAACATTTAAAACGATATCGGTGCCCGTACTGCCCGTTGTTTCAATCGGATTCATGTCTGTCAAGTTACAGGCTCATACACACACGTTTACGAAAACACCTTAGCGCAGTGGCTAACTATAATATCTCATTGAGATAAATATTCTCAATATTTCTCAGATATCCTCAAAATTACCCAGAGATATCCGAATATCGTCTGATATTTCCTAATATTTCCAAATTTTCATCCAAACCTCTTAAAATTTCCTCAGAGCTCCCCTAACTATGATCCAGATTTCCCGATATCTCCCGACTAATGTAAACAGTATATCCCATTGTAAATAACCCCGCGGTTAATAAGTAGCCTATCAAGAAAAGTGCTTCATTATATCACATATTGCCATAACTCAGTAAGAGTGCAAAAACAGAAGCAAGGCAAATTTCTGAAATTAGGCTGGATGATATTGTAGATTTTCTGATAATTTCAAAGAATAATTTTGTATTGAGGTGCAAGTTAGATGAATCCAAAAGACGTTCTCGCAATATATGTTTAAATAAGGATAAAAATAGTTTCCTTATCACACAAAATAACTTTATAATTTTTTTTTTAAATAGATATTTTTGAATGGCTGCTATTCTTGTTTTTTATCATTACAGTTGACTGTACACGATTGATACCAAACATTTTTCAAAAATGAACGAAAATTCAAACTGTCTATATCAAAAATCAGATTTTTCTCAAAAAAAAAAATTGTGAGCGAAGTAGTTAAATTAAGGTTTTTTCTCACGTTTTTCTCTATTTCGTTCATTATTTCATGTCGAGCAAGTTCAGTAAGCTACAGCGCATATTGAGTAACCATAATATTTGTGTTTCCATTCAATAATTCCACATTATCATCTACACGGGGTGGACAAATTTCAACATTATCATAGGGAATCTCGATAACTCACTGATCTCTTTTTTCGAGAAAAGCTTAATGATGAGAACCAAAATTGGTTATCGTCTTTTGTTTTAGAGTTATAATAAAAAATTAGTTTTTCGAGTTTTTGTGCCTATATCTCGTTTATATATGAAAACAGAAAAGTTATTTCTACGCACTTTGTTGATAAGAATGCAGTGGTGTAGTCAGTTTAAAAAAGTTTTTAAATTTGAGTTATACCATACAGTGCTATTTTTATATATGGAATTTATAGTTGGTCCCATATATGTCATAATATATATAATACAGTGTCCGTCATAAATTTTATTTCTGATAAAAGTCCCTGTATCGTTTGCAACTAAAAATGCATTTGCCAAAATTTAAATATCTTCTTTCGTATACGTGGAAATTCAAAAATATGAAAGTGACTCCAGAGTAAAGTAACCTTATTTTTCAAAATAAACAAAAACGTTATTTTGTGAAGTTACTTAGACTTGAAATTAGGTCTCCAATATAAAGTCACTGCCACCTATTCCAAAAAGCAATTTTTATAGGTTTTTCCGGGTTTTTCCTATTTTTTTCTTACCACTCTGTGTATTACCAATTACTTTAAAGTTAACTTAGTAACGGATAGTGGTGTACTGTCCAACTTGAATTTCGCTGGCTTAGCATCGTAAAATTAAGTTTTGTTTGTTTTTTTGCTATGGGCAAGATCTAGGTATGGGGAGTACCAAGTACCTTAGACACTGACTGCTTTAGTCATACGGTCGAAATACTACTTAGAATTTTGCCGAGACTAAGGAGTTCCAACCCTAGAAAGGAATCTTTTAAATGCTACACATTGCAGTAACATGGCACCCACGGCTTTACATCACTTCCGAATGATGATGGCATACTGTAAAGGTTTTTATCCACATTTTTTACATTTTTAACATCACCGAAACCGGGAATCGAACTTGCGACCCTACGATCAGTAGTCAGGATTCTTACCATTGAGCTTGTGAAGAAAATTACGTGAATCGAAATTAGCGTTAAAAATAAAATTTTTGAGTCCAAAGAGAACTCACAGGTATATTCAGAAAAAGTTTATAACAAACGATCCAAACATCAATAACAATTGAAAGTAACTATAACTTTTAATGGAAATATTATAATTATAACAAATATTTCCAATTAACATGTTTGTGTATTTTGAAAAACAGGGGTAGTTTCGGATACTTTATTCTTGAGCCATTTTCATATTTTCGAACTTCCCCTGTATACGAAAGGAGATATTTAAATTTTAGCAAGTGCATTTTTAATTTAAGAAGATGCAGACTTTTACCAGGAATAGATATTTTTGATAAATGGATAGTAAAACAATTTTCCATGTGTCGAAATGTATAAAGTAATCAAACGTGATTAATTCTGTCAATCAAACGGTGGTATTGTAACAACGCCATGACAGATACTTTGTAATAACGTATATTCTAAATCCAAATGACACAAATATACTAGAAAACGATAAAAGGTTAAAAGCTAGTTTGAAAATAGTTTTTGCTATAAAGTAATGAAAATGAATAAATCGACCACAACTGATATATATCTGGAATGGGAAAAGCTCCTCTTTCTCATAATAACACAACCAACTATGGGTTCCATACAAAAAAAAAGTTTATGTTATAACTCGCATTCTTATCAAAGACGAAAAATCGTAATATGGTTTATAACTCAAAAACGAAAGACGATAGCCAGTTTCGATTTTATCGAAGAAAGCATTTTTCCATATTACTTCTATTGTAATCGCGAAAAAATCACCTTTTGAGATTTCTCCAGGTCTTCACGTTTCAGAGTGCCTAGATGACAAAATACAGGTTTTCTCAATTTCGTATGTCTGTCTGCCTGTTGACGCTATAACTCAAAAACTATTTGTCGGAGGAAGACAATATTTTGCGTACACAGTATATATCTACCTGGCAATCGAGAAAATTTTAGACAAATATATACAGGGTGAGCACCTTAAAAAATAAAATGTTGTTTAATTTTGATTTCACTTAGGAATAAATACAAGTAGCAATTTGTACATAGCGTAGACTTTTTTGTTACCAAAAATGGACCCCAATAAATACAGAATAAATGTTGTACGATACAAAAAGGAGCAACGTGCGTTACTTAATATAGCTGCAACACAGGAATTCGAAGGGTCGATGCTCCGTATCTCAGGTAGAAGTAGCCCGTTCCTTTGCAATATCACACAAAACGTTGGGACTGCATACGCAATCCGCCTGCCCTTCGAATTCGACCACCGGTACCCCGTACCCCAAAGATCGCAGATATTTCTTAAAAGTATTGCAAACAAATTTTTTTAAATCAGAAACTGTAATGAGGGTCCTATATTGTTAGTAATAGGAAGAGTGGTATTACGTAACTGACTTCAGAAGGAGACTGATTACAATAGTTGTGTTGCTACTGCCAGCCTGCAAAACACGGTACCCTTCTGCTAGACCAGCACTAGCTTCTAGTGCCTCTAAATAATAGAAAATAAAAAAATTAAATAAAGAGATCAAATATCCAAATTTACTTCCGCACACCGCTCCAGATACTTCCAGAGCAGCCCTCGTAGCCGGCCGCTAATTCATATGCGAAGGGGTAACTCCAATCCAGTGCACCCTCCGCACGTGTTGCAACAACACGGCTGCAGCCGTTCATTTGCATGACTCACGAACTTATCTTTCTGCCACCAACCCTTTGGCGCAACTTGCCGAACTCACCCTTGTGCATCCCCGTGTATTTGTCCTTGAGCACGGTGAACTCGTAGATCTTGCCGAACTCCTCGAACATGGGCCGCAGGTCCTCCTCCTCGAGGTGGCGTGGGATCTGGCCCACGAAGAGCTTGATGACGTCACGCGCGCCGCAGGGGGCAGGGGCCCCGCTGGGGGCCGAATGCATCGGGGACGGCGAACTTGGAATCAGCATGCTGCACTTGCCACACGCACTCGTATCGATTCCGGATAGATACGCAATGAGCCTAGTCCATTTAATTTGGCGAAAAACAGCGCGGGGTGTTTTATTGTTCGGAAGCTGTGCGAGTTATCGGGAGTTATATGAACTTTCACTAACTCGGCTTTATGTACGATATGTGGCTCAATTTATACGGTGCTTCAGATGCTTGATGAACACAGTAGGATGGTGGGTCAGTCTTTTGGTTTCCGCAAGGACGATCACAGAGGATGCTTCGAACCAAAGCAGGTGCGTGACAAGAAGTGAGGGCCCAACAACAACGGGGCAGGTGTGGATCAAAAAGTGGTTCGAATAGGTGCGTGGAAAGCTAAAAATAACGTATTGCACTAAAGGAAATCCTAACCTAACGACCACAGAACTTCACCACCACAACACTAAACCAACACTGTCCGCCAGTGTCATATCCCCTAGGTCTTTGTGCAGTTGCAGCGGGGCCCATAGCCAATCCTCAGCCACCCTTACTCAATAAAGAGGTGAGGGTAGGACCCCTCGTACAGCTGACTCATACGCGTATTTCCCTCGAGCGCTTGTATTATGCGATCTCGCGGGCAATGGAACAGTGGAACGACTACAGAGAACGCATGCAAGGAGCAGACACCTTTCAAACTAGAGTGCTTAATGGAATAAGTGAGTCCTTAACGAGTCGACAATGGGTTATGAGTACATTTGGAATTTACGATTCAACTCAGGTAAACATATCGACAGGCGCTTTCATCAGCACACTATAGCCAAGAAGAGCAAACTGCCAAATTCTGGAGTTCGCCGCACTATTTTTAGGAAAGAGGACAGCCGCTTGGGAATCTCCTGCAAGCCTTACGCACGATCATGACCTCATAAGGCTTCCCGATTTCGCGGCCTTTGGGAACTTGACGCCTACGAGGTTGCTGGAATCCAAAATTAGGTCATCTACATACAGCTCCATGCAAAAGTTTCTTTCTCGGGCCTTATTTCAATGCATAACGAACACCCTCCAGTGCTGGATTTAGCTTTATGCACACCCTTGCTGTGCTTAATATATGTTCTGTTGACGCACTTTAATGTTGGATGTTTGAACAATCAATAGGTATTTTGTAATGCTGATTCGTTCACTCGCACTAACAGTACATGATATAGAACGTCGGCCGATAATATTTTTTTATGAAATAAAAGGTGTGGAGCGAAAGCAAACACTGACATTCGGAGTATCCTGCTTTCGATGGATCAACTAATAGAACATTCTGTTGTTATTATTAGATATAGAAAAAATAGTTTACAGGTTCTAAAGTCAGTCTTTCAATAGTATTATGGTGAAGACGACAAAATATATGTTTTGTAATGACAATAATAGAATAAGCAGAATATTTTCTAAGATTTGATTTGAGAAATGAGAAGTGCTTTTAAAAATCCAGCCGATGTATTACTGAAGAACAGATTGCGCAAAATAACGTTAACAGCACTTTACATTTCTATCAGCATGACTCACAACCTCCAACAAGGATCGCAAAGCTCAAATAGGGCTTGGTTCCATTTCGTCTTCGAGTTCAACACTTGCTTTAATGCAAAAGTATGGAGAATCTATCTTTGCACCATTCAAGCAGAAAATATAAAAGGATAAGAAAAAAAGGAAAAATTGAAGTGATACGAAAATTAACGTTATCTCTGTGGGAAATAACTCTGAACTACATGAAACTAAATTTAAGTTATTTCGCTAAGAAAGCGATTTTCTTCCTATTGTTGCTCTTGAAAAATATTTTAAATCGATTAGTGTTAAGAGTAATTTATTTAATTCCAACAGATATAAAATAAAACTGACTAACTAGAATAGCTATTAAGGCAACTAGTGTTTTACAGAGGGTTTAAAAATCGAGGTCGATCATGTTAAAATTCGAGCGAAGCGAGAATTTTATGATCGACCGAGATTTTTAAACTGTAAAACACGAGTTGGCTTCAATATTTTTTCTACAGCCGAGGAGTTTGTTAGCTTAAATGCCCTCGGGGCTTCGCCCCTCTCCAAAGCGGCCCTCGGGGCTCCACCCCTTTCCAAGGAGGCCCTCGGGACTCCGCTCCTCTCCAAGGGGGCCCTCGGGGCTCGGCCCCTTTCCAAGGGGGCCCTCAGGGCTCGGCCCCTCTCCAAGGTGGCTCTTGGAGCTCCACCCCTCTCCAAGGGTGCCCTCAGGGCTTCGCCCCTCTCCAAGGGGGCCATCGGGCTCCGCCCCTCTCCAAGGGGACATCGGGGCTCGGCCGCTCTCCAAGGGGGCCCTCAGGGCTCCGACCCTCTCCAAGGGGGCCCGCGGGACTCCACCCCTCTCCAAAGGTGTCCTCGAGGCTCGGCCCCTCTCCAAGGGGGTTATCGGGGCCCGCCCCTTTCCAATCGGGCACTAGGGGCTCCGCATACAAATCGGTCCGATATAATAACTGTACTTTTAATCTTCACAAATAAGGTTTTATAAACTCTTAAAGTACTCCGTGCTTTAAATGGAATGGCGTGTTTTATAGACAACATAAAGCACGCCGCATATGACCCTTGGAAACAGTTTAAAATCACGGCTGTAGAAAATAACAATTTAAACTCACAGAGTAGATACTTTGATAATAATTCAACATCTTCCCACCTTTGATTTAAAGTTTATCTAAGCCTAAATCAAACTACTAATTATACAAACTTGATTCTTAACAGATAACTAACCTGAGTCTCTAAAATCCACCAGGCGCTCTATTTTTAATTCTTTAAGTTTATTTAATTTTTACATTAATAGAAAAATTTACCACAGAAAATATATTTGTAGCCTTCATTTTCCTAGAAAAAGTACTTCACAGCGTCCTCAGGAAGGCAGTGTGGAGCAACTTACACAGGAGAAGGGTAAACAGAAAATTGACAGAATGTATAAAGAGCCTATAACAAAGAAAATAAACGTAGTGAGAACAGGAAACTTACAATCAGATGAGTTTACAACTAAAGAGGGTCTAAGACAAGGAGGAGTCTTTAGTTCAGCCCTGTTCAGCTTAGTAATGGATGATATAAACAAGACTTGCAACATAACCTAGAGACATGGAAAAATGATCTACTAGCTAAACACCTAGAAATATATACGGAAAAGACTAAGGTGATGATAATAGGAAAACAGGACCTAGACAAAATGAGAAAGAAGTTGAGCAAGTAGAATCATTTAAGTATTTGGGAGTGAATATACAAAAGAATGGGAAAATGGATGCAGATATAAGTGATAGATTGGAAAGTGCGGCCAAGGTATACTACTCCAAGAAAACGAAAATCACAGTGTTCAAATCCATCTCTAAGTCGATATTAACATAAGGAAGTGAAAGCTGGGTACTAACTAAATAAATGAAAAGTAAAATACAGGCCATTGAAATGAGATACCTACGTGGCGTAAAGAGGATTGCGAGAAGAGATAGGATCAGAAATGTTACAGTGAGAGAACTAGAAGTAGAGCCGATACTGAAAAGCATAAAACGACAACAACTAAGATGGTTTGGACGCATAGTACGGATGGGGGAGGAAAGAACAACAAAAAGAATATGGGAGGCAAGATAGTATCGGACAAAAACAAGAGGTAGTCCAAGGAAAACATGGGATAAGGAAGTAGTAGCGAACCTAAAAGGGACTGACTTGGAATGAAGGAAAAAGATTGAAAAAGAACACGATTTATAGTTGTAATTAACATTTGAATTGTATTTAATTTGAATATACAGTGTCCGCCAAAAAATCGGCACAATATGGAAAAAAATTATTTTTGATTAAAAAAAAATACGTTAATAATTTGTGCTTGTCTAAAAACCTATTTAGCCCTTATCATATATACCGAGTGATTTTTACTTCTTTAGAAAACTGAGTTTTTCGAAATTGTCAAAGTCTACAAAGTGCTATTTTTCGGAAACTAATTAAGATTTCAATGAGATTTTTAAAGTGTGTTATTTTTAGCGAACTGAACAATCTCAAGGCCAGGAAATCCCTAATTTTTTAACTTTAGCTAAAAGCAAATTTTCCAATTTTTTAAGTATTTTTCCAAATTTCACATATCAAGACTTAATATTATAATTCAAATTTTTGTATGTGAAGACTTTAAAGATTTATAATTGAAAAACATAATATAAAATGTTAATTACTTTTTCGGATACTTAGTAACATTTTTTAAAGCGTGTTATTTTTAGCGAACTGAACAATCTCTAGGCCAGAAAACCCCAATTTTTTTTAACTTTAGCTAAAAATTATTTTTTCAGTTTTTTTAATATTTTTCAATATTTTACATATCACGACTTAGTATTTAAATTAAATTTTTTTTATGTGAAGACTTTAAAAATTTATAGTGGGAAAAAATAATATAAAATGTTAATTACTTCTTTACATGTTTTATTATATCCCGAAAAGTAGTATGTTTGCATAATGTTTACGTTTTTTATGCAAGGTGCTTTTTAGGAGAAATATTTTTCAACTCTAATTAATATCTATTTAAATGGCTTCAAGAAACTCTAATCTAGCCATGTAAATGAATTACTGTTACAAAAATCCAGTAAACGTTCTGTTACAGTTGTCTAAATGAGGAGATTTTTTAGAACATGTAATTGGATAAAGAAAAATCTCCTATCGCAGATAAAAACAAATGCAAAAACCAAAAAAATAGAGAAAGTGGAACTGGATTGGTCACACACTCCTTAGAGAGGATAATAATATAATAAAAACAGCATTAAACTAGGACCCGCAGGAATTACTAAGAATTGGCCGTCCAAAAACTATATGGCCAAGAACGAAACCACGACAACTGGCAAAAAATGGAGGAAAATAGAAGTGCCGATAAAAAACAGGACCAGCTGGAAAAATACTATTGAAGCCATATGCTTCTAACGATGACTTAAAGGAAATATATATACATACTTTTGTTAAGTCAACTTTCTCACCTACACTATTTTAAACCTAGATCAAACAACTAATTATAGAAACAGAACAGATTGATAACTGCTATCCTCTCTGGTTTCTCAACTAACCTATCACTTCTAGTGAATCTGTAGAATCCACCAGGCGCTCTAGTTTTGAATCTCTAACATTCTCCATCTCATCACATGAAACGGACACTTTAAGTGGAAATACACGCTGGATATGACTAACGATTTCTCCACTCATCGTTTTCGCACGAACTTCACAAACAACATGGTCTTTACCACGATATCCATCCTTGCTGCCATCACTCCACAACAGGACTACATCTTTGATATTAACATCACACGGGTTTGCCTTTTCAGAATCTCGATGAACTAATTGACACAAATATTCACTCTAGTATTAGATCATCTTCAAGGCTCTGATGGTAAGCAATTCTTCGTGTCATGTTTCTTCTCTCTAACTGATCCAAATCCGGTATTGCCGCCGTTCTACTTCCTGAAGCAACACCGTCCACATCACACAAACTCGTCTCATTTCGCTCTCATCACAATAATCTCAAAAAGTTACACTGCGAGTTGTTGAAAAGCTTTATAATAATCTAGCTATCACTAGTCTTTTAGCCCCATAGCTGCGTAATTTTATTCTTCGCAATTACTTCGAAGGAACCTGGATAGTTCGAGCAGAAAGCAGCAGCCATCTTGGAGTCATGTAGGATGCAGCTTCGTGCAGTTGCAAATTTAAGAGTGGTGTCGACAGTGGCGTAGAAAACAGGTTAGCAAACTATTCAGTGCTAGTGTTTAAAATTAAGCTCGCGTACTTTGTTGTAATGTTGAGCTGCATTACGATAATTAAGCTAACGAAAATTAGTGCTTAAAAATCGGCAATAAAAGAAAAATTTCTTTTTTCTATTCTTAAATAACCTATCGTTTACTTCCAGGAACCCAAGAACCTGTTTGATATTGTGTGTTGTCAATTGTAACTCCGAGTTGCTACATATACAAAACAACTCATATAGTTTATGCTATTGGAAAACTTACTACGTATGCCCCAACTAGATTATTCTAAGTCCAAATCAAACTACTAATTAGACAAAATTGATTTCTAAGAGAAGAGATTCGAAAATGCTGTCCTCTCTGGTTTCTTAACCAACGTACCACTTTTCGAATTTGTGGAATCCACCAGACGCTTTACTTTTGAATTTGGTTTTCTTCTTCATTTCACTACATGAAGCGGACACTTCAAGTAGTAATATACGCTGGATATAACTAACTAATTCTCCACTCATCTTTTTCATACGAATTTCATGAATCGCGTTGTCTTTACCAGCATATCTATCATTTTGCTCTAATCGCTCCGCAACAGGACTGCATCATCGACATTGACATCACACCAGTTCGCCTTTCCAGAATTCCGATGAACTAAACGACGTAAAGCGATTGGTAACCCTGCGTAAACGAAATTGTTTTCCAATATTGTGAAGGTGTTTAATGGTTATTAGAATTTATGCCGATATGAATCAGTGGAGCATTAAACCACTAATTTTTGCAGTTGCGGCGTTCATAAAAACAGAGAGCATAGGAAAAGTTCAACGTGCCTTTCTACGAGGATAAGGTTGCAATCGGAGGGGTGAGGCACCATCGGATACAGCAATGAGTAAAGGAATGCGAGCCATCGAGGAGCTGAAGGTTGATTGCACATGGTGGCACGGGTATTAAAGATTTTCGTATTCACCTTCAGAAATGTACCACCAGAAATGGCAATCATTTGAAGGACACCATTAAAAAAATAGCTTTAAGCATCTGTGTGTAATCATAGAGTTGACTCTATGGTATTAATAAATTCCCATTGTTTATCCTCCATATTCATGTATTACAACAGGCATTTAAAACATTTCCTAACGTGGGGAACCCTGTACCTACGGGATCTTTTGCCATTCTCCTTTTTGTAATCTACCTTTTTCGTAGTTTTGTAACCTCGTCTCTCTAAGATCTTCTAAGGTTACCTGTTTTTACCTGTGGGACTCCAATCAGTTACTTTAACTATGCATCGGTTTGCGTTCTTCTTATATACGCGTACCATATAAGTCTCTTACTTTCCATATAGTTAAGTGTGTCTTTCTCTACCCCAGTCTTTTCTTAATCTCTTCATTCGTTATTCTATCCACCCATGTAACTCTACAGCTTCTCCTCCAAAAGTCCATTTCCGCTGCATTAACTTTACTTTTGTTCTTTTTATTTAAAACCCAATTGTCTGCTTCATAAGCTGTGATACTACTGCATTGTATTGTAAATTTTGATTTTGTTGTTTTTTACGTATGTCTCACAATATTGCATTAAGTGGTTTAATACGGGTGCTAGGCTGCCCCAGTGTACTGTTGATCTCCCGTTTTGTAGTACCGTTTTTTGAGATGAAAAACCCTAAGATTAGAATGTGTCTATTACTTATATTTTTCTCTTCTTCAATTTCTAAAATATACGGTACCCCCCACCCCACCCTTCGGTGCTTTCCAAGAATACTTCAACACTCAGCATCACTCCGTTTCGCTAGTACAATGAAATGTGATGAACCATTTATTTATCATAAACATTATCAATACGCACTTCACTCCGCTTCACAGTTCAATGTTATGAATCAGTCTATTGTTATAAAAACTATTGATACTCGCCCTTCGGTACTTTCCAAGAATACTTCGGCATATCTTCGCATTTATTACCACATTGAATGTGTTATTAATGAGTGTATTTAAGAAATCAGTTGAATGCTGTAAAGAAATGCTGTTCGTTATACCATGTAAAAAATAAAAAAACAAAAATTTATTTTTTATTATACCTGCATCAGAATCGCCGTTTAAAGCACGCCTGACAGTGCGAAAACAGGAGATTAAAGCTTGCCGAGCTTTAAAGGTTGTCATGGAAACGACTGAATGCAACAACGGACGTGGACGCGACAAAAACGTAAATAGTTCTCGTAACTATAGTAGCAATATTATTATGCCTTCTCGATTTATCACGACAAAAATTATTTCTAAGTTTTTAGTGAGTAATTTATTTCCAATATTGCAGGTATAATAAAAAATAGCGTAAAATATTCGTGGATAACTGGTCTTTAAAACACTTGCTCTATTTCGATCACTCCGGCTACGCCATCGTGCTCGAAAACTCGCGCGTGTTTTAAAGATCTTGTTATCCACTCATACTTTAATATACTATTAATGCTAAACCAAAACAAATTTATTAATTATTTCATTCCCATCAAATTTTAACAAAAACAAAAAATCAATTCATGAAGTTAACTTTAATACTAAAAGTTTGCAAATCTAATCGATTCAACTTTGTATGTGTTGTGTGCGATTCTTAAGAAACCGTTATGACAAAAATACTTTTGAACAAGTTTAATTATTTCTTTTTGTAATCTTCATCATTATCAGTGAATTTGCCCTATATATTTACATGTAATTATTATTAAGGAAAATAACAACAACCGGACGTATACGGACATTTTGAGGGCTGGCAACTGTTGCTTGGCTCATGGCAGGTGGGTCACACTCATGGCACGTGGTTCATGACCTATGGCACGTGGGTCACACGTGGGAACTTAGAATAGATTAACGGTCATTTCTGAATTGATATCGATATATCGAGACTTGTATGAAAAAGACCAGAAAGTGCCATATCTTTGGATTTTTGCCTTTGACCATACCTCAAAAGTTGATTTTCGGACGACCGCGACCTATCGTATGGAAAAGATCCAAGACCTCAAGAAGGTTATTGGCGACCGAAATCGTGTACACATACTCGTGTCGCGATTACTACTTGGTCGTTTGCGAAACTTAGTGTCTGGAGGTGATGAATTCTAACTGGAACTTCCACTTCCTCACACTTCCGTCACCATGGTTTGAGTTTTTGTTACAAATATATTTCAAAAAATGTTTGCTGTTCTGTCTATAGGAATTGTTCTCAGCATTTACTAAATTTTTATGAATTCTTATATCTTGCATGCGGTTCAACAATTTAACTCTTGAGATCTAGTCGTAGGCCTTCTTGAGGTCAATAAAAGTTAGGTGTATTGCTTTATTTTCTGCCATTTTCTTCTCGATCATCTGTTGTATCGTGTAAATGGGATCAATACATAAACTGCTGTAAAATCGGCTTGATCTCCTCCTGTGTTATCTTCCATTTGTTTTTCTAATTTAGTTTGCCCATCGATGATATCACACTAATGCCTTTATGATTTTCGCATTTCTTTTTGTCGCCTATTTAAAAAATAGATATAATGGGAGCTTTGGTCCATTACTTTGGCGTTTGGCCTATATATAGAAATTTTGAAACATACTGTGAATTATGCAATAGTAATTTACGTTATAAGTCCGGTAAACGCAAGTTTACAGTAGCGAGTCCAAACGTTTCGGGACGAGGCGACGTAGGAGCAGAGTCTGGAATGTTGAGACGAGCTACTGTAAAAGTTTACCGGACGTATGTCGTAATGCGTTTTATTTCATACTGCAATAATTTTTTGAATTGAAAATAATAAATAGTTTGATTATTGATTTATTTCATTTGAGTCCGGTAAAATGTTTTACCAGACGTGGTACCGTAAAGCCTCATTTTCCGGACTAAAATAATTAACTTAAACATGGGTTTTACGATACAGTATGAAATAAAATAGTTTTTGTTGCTTCTGAATTTATGTTATAGGTAACTTCTCTTTTGTGTTTTTCTTAGTCCTTTTAATACTTTCCAGAACTCAGAGTTTGTCGTCCCCCTATGTACTGTTCGATATTTCGACAGGTTTTTCTTCTTGTTTATCAGTACAGAGTCATTCACCATAAGAATTGTTTTTCTCTCTTACGCATTCTTTTGTCAGTTTCGTCAGTTTTATCCATATATGTATTATACGTATATTGCTAGTAGGGCCTGGAAACGTCAGAAAACCTTACGGCGCCGACATAGTCTCACTTAGAGTATAACGCGTCTCGAGCGCATGCGTGAGAACTCCGCCTTTAGAAGTGAATTTTAAACTTGGTTGGTTCACTTCCCCACCGCGCGGACGACGCGCTTGCGCACAGCTCACCATTATACATTGAAGAGTTGGTTATCTGTCTCACTTCCTTTGTGAGTTTCTCACTCATAGCCGCTAGCAATATAGTAAGTATTACATATATGGTTTTATCTTACATCTCATTTGTTTCTTCTATTTTTTACCTGATGTTCCCAATCTTGATACATGTGTTTATATTTTCATACGTTTCGTCAATGTTATCGTTAGTTATTTTTAGATTGTTCATTTCACATAATTCAAAACCTTTTTCCATTTTCATTACTATGTTCTTCCCCGGACTTTCCTACTGTTTGCTTTCTTTTCCGCTCTGGCGTTGAGGTCTCCTACTATAATAAGTTTTTGGTAACTTTTAACTTTATTCCTGTAGAGTTTCCATAAATTATTCTTTGGCGATATACTCTTAATATTATTATTTGTCTTCTTAGTATTTCTATTTCCAGCGTTACTTTTCTTTCATTAATATATTCCGGATTTTCCCCGTTATGTTTTGTTACTTTACTCCAGCAGTGATCAACACTATCTAGTATGTTGACGGTTTCAATTTTCAATAGGAAAATAGGTATTTATGTATCTAGGGAGCAAAGGTATTCATTTCCTCCCGCGTGTGAATTTAAATACATTAAATACACAAGAGAAGAAACGAACCTCTGAACCTGAATTTTATAAATAGGCAAGATACAATCCAATACACATCTGACTTTAAATTAAACCGTCAAGAGTACTGAAATATAATTGCTCTGATCTTAATTATAGCAATACTTTTGTTTTAAAATTATTGTCACCCAGCATCTGCACTGTGTATTGCCTAGTTACAGAATTTCAAGCTCAGAGTTTTAAAATGGGCACCCTGTATATATACAGGTATTATTTTTTCTTCAAACGCACGTTTTTTTCTAGATTTTTGTAGAGACATTTTGTCTAATTTCCCAATGAACATAAGGTTGTCATTCTTTATAGAAGTTGAAGTTGTTACTTTGCATAAAAACCACAGTGTCATAGAGAAATTTGAAATTTGATGTAGGGGGTTTTTAGAAATTAAGAAAATAGCT
Source organism: Agriotes lineatus (assembly GCA_940337035.1). Lineage (NCBI taxonomy): Eukaryota > Metazoa > Arthropoda > Insecta > Coleoptera > Elateridae > Agriotes > Agriotes lineatus. The sequence continues at coordinate 9,240,584 of OW679194.1, read as the reverse complement.
AGAGAAAGAATTATCTTTAGAAAAATGTTATAAAAAAGTTGTAGTCGCTGGATCTTCGAACATAGCCGGATGTGCTAAACAGTGACCAAAATCTCTTGCTTCTCAGGAACCTGATCTCTGATGCTTAACTTCCTCTACTCATACAAAAATGCTTGGTACTCACCGAATTTCCGCAAACTTGTCTGCCTTACAACTAATACTTACCTACTTGATCAGATCTTTCCAGTTAGCAATTTTCCTTGGACATCCGACTCGATAAGCATTTTAATTTCTGAATTCTAAATCTCTTTTCTTTTAACTTATGAAAACATCAGTCATGATTCGCTCGAGAAATTTTATCACAAATTCCTGGTTGGTCTAAAACAGTGATTCCCAAAGTGGGCGATATCGCCCCTTGGGGGGCGCTGGAACGATCCAGGGGGGCGATAGTAGCCTCGGGTGCATTTGGGGGGCGGTGAATGTAAATAAGGTGGCGGTGAAAGCTTAAAGAAAAAAGAGAAGATAAGAAGATTTAGAAAAACCATTCGTACATATTTGATCTGTTGTGTAATAGTGTGTAAGATTATTCTCCAAATAAACACACAAAATGCAAGTTACGGATTTATTTATTCGATGAAGACTATTTACCATTATTAAAAATGTTCTTATTCCTCTTCATACCATTTGGTACTTTATTTATTCAGTCTGTTTATTCTCCATTTCTGTAATTTTACCTTATCACACTCTTTGATACACCATCCAGAAAGTAAATACCATTATAATAAAATGTTTTTATTATTTAAATTTGCTTTTACTCAAAATACAGGTTACAAATTCAGAAAAAATTTGTTTAGTTGAAAAAATCATTTTCTCTAGCAATAATTTATACAAAATTTCTATATGGTATATTTTATTATAACATTTCATAATTAACTTTTTCAGATAATCATTTGAGTTTGGCTTACGCTTTAGTTATTCAGATTGTCAGTTAATACCTACAAATTAAAATCTAAGCTCTGATGTTACTAAACAACTATCCCAACTAAATCAATTTATATGCTCGAACCTTTTTAATAAACTATTCACATTTTAACAGTAACTGTATCTAATGTATCATTTATTAAACAATTCTCAAATATTTATGTTGTACTTTTAATGTATAAATCCCCCCTTTTACTTTTTAATTGCTAATTAATTTATTCTTTCAAAATAATTTCCTACCTATGAATACTATTACTTATAGATAATTATCAGTCTCAAGCAGCTACCACTACAATATTTTTGTTTGTTCGCTTAAAGAATGTAGATTTCCAGGGGGCGCTGAGTAATTTTTTTTCTGAAAAGGGGGCGGTAGGCCAAATAAGTTTGGGAACCACTGGTCTAAAACATGCATCTTACAAAATTAATTGCTGGCCAGCAAAGTCATATAGCTGTGATACTCTTGTCTTCGTGGTTCCCCTCCAAATAGTTTATGTATCAACCGTTTCTTTTCCCAATGACGGATACCGCATCTCCACTGCTGGATCCTTTAAAGTGTATGAGTTTTAAGTTCCGGTATCAAGTATAGATATTCCTTGTTGTTCTTTCTAAATTTCAGAATTAACTTCTGCAAAACAACTAAAATAGATCATGACTGAGAAGTTATATCTGTATCGTTCACTTGCACTACAGAATTTGCTTTCGTTCAACCCTCTGTTTGTGGATTGTGACACCAGGACTAATTTGTCTTGCAAAACTTGGAGCGATGACCAAACTTTAAACCCCAGAAATAAGTTCTCTTCGTAGCAATTACAAATTCTTTCTATTCCAAATTCATCTTCTGATCTGAATAACAGTCTTTACTTTTATAGGAACTGAATTTCTTGTTCGCAAAACCCTCACCAAAGAATAAATTAATTACTCTAGATCGTACCTTGGGCGATTTTTTCGTGTTCTTCTTGCAGCTTTGGCTCTCACCCATTCTAAATACACAGCGAGATCTTTCAGTTTTACTTCTTTTAACTTCAACAATTGACTAAGTAGGTTATTATTAAAATCGTTTTAGTCAAAAGAGGAATCGGCAAATTTCAAACTTAACTCCTTTGTCATATTCTCAAAATCGCTTACGGCACTAGTCACTCCAATTGTCTCCAAGGATCTCAGATGTCATTCCACTTTGTCATACAAAGATAAGATACTAAACTTCTCATTAGCATTTGACAAATTTTGGATAACTGTCTCAAGCAATTTTCTAACATGGACTTCGACATTCAACTCTCCGTTCTTAAGCCGACTTTTCACACATTATATGGCTTTTGGGTAATTTCCAGCGGTAGAAAGTAACTGCCAATCAATTTATCGCTGCTTGAATTAAATTTTGAAACTTATCTTCCGGCTCAATGTCTTCACCTTCATAAATCTTTTTGAATTAGCCCAGAAACATAGCCATTCACTTATATCACATCCAAATTTCTTCAGCACCAATTTTGGCAATTTTAATTTGGTCCTTCGAACTGATTGTAAATTTGAGGCTGAAACTATTCATTCAGGGAGACTATGAAAATATTGAAGGTTTCCAATCGGTCACTTTGCAATTTATAGTTGTACTTTTTGGAACCGTCGACCTCTGCATTCAACAAATAGGTCTCTAATTTCCACAAATGCAACTGAAATGTTTTTCTGTCTATAACCTCAGCAGCCAAGACAGCGTTGAACACATTTAGTGTGCTAATGACGAACCCTCGCACCGGAGACCTCGCCTGTCTGAGTCTGATCATCTTATTTAACCCCGAATCACGTCGGGGTCGCTAAATGTTCAATCACGACAAATTGCATATTAACTTGTATAAAGAATTGATAATAACTAGAAAGGCAACCAAGGTCAAATTTTATCAGGAATCATTTATATGTTTACTTTTGAGAGAATAATTACTGACAGAGAAAAAGTATCTTTATTTTGATTTGTACAGATTTACAAAATTTTCTTTGTACCATATGCGTTAGTGATCGAACTTGAAAAAATTAAGATTGTACAATAATGCAAATAAATAGAAAGGGCTGGTTTAAGACAGGTAACGAGCTCTGTAGAGTAGTGGTTATCACATCTGCTTAGCATTCGGGAGGTTGCCGGTTCGATTCCCCTGGCCGTCTGCTCTGATTCAGGTTTTTGGGTGGTTTTCCTGAGTCTACCGAGTACATTTTCTAAGGCGTATGCCGGGGCAGTATGTCTCTACCTTTCCTGGCTTCTCTTCCATTCTCCACCCCTCCTTTCTCTCACCCATCCTACAATTCCCGTTCTTTGATGAAGAGGGACGCAAGGTTCCTATAGCAGCTATATGGGGGAATTGAAATTACCCTGACTGAACCTTTACCTTTACCTTAAGAGAGGTTTCTTGCATAAAATAAGGTATAAATCACGAATACCAAACGTATACACAGTTCGAAAGAAACTAGCTGAACTGAAAGGTAGTAGAAAACTAAGTGCTGGTACTCGTAATGCAGATGTTAACGAAATTCCAAGAATATGTAATATTCTAGTTCTAACAAAGTATGCAACATCAAAGTTCGATGAAAGAGGTTCTCTTATTGTTTAAGATCCGAATTATTGATACTTACACTGAACATCTTCAAGAATTTACGATTTAAAAAACTAAAAGCAAATTGCGAAGGCATCGCACATCGAATGCATACAGTTTCATGCATTCGATGTGCAATGCCAACTGCAATAGAAACGATTAGATCGTATAATTTACTTTATGTCCTACCAGTACATTAATTAAAATTAATGACTCTATTTTAAGGTATCTTAGATACAAAATAACGCTCCAGGGCAATTATTTTCTTCATAAGAACACTAGGGTTATTATGAAAAATTAACAGTATTTGTTTCCATGGATATAACCTTTATTTCAAAAATTATGCACCACTGTCACAATGAAAATTAATGACAGCTCATCTAATGTCACAAATCTAACTTAGATCAGCTAACTAGATCAATCTTAAATACCATAGCATAGTAATTATATGAATTGAATATGAATTAGGTAAGAAAATTGGTAGGACATAAAACTTTTAAGGCACCACAGGCATTATGAGCTAAGAGCCCGCGATTGTTGTACACACCTCGGGCCAAAGCCCTCGGTTAGTACACTAACAATCTTGGGCTCTTATTTTACTCATAATGCCCCTTGGTACCTTAATAACTATTTTGTTCTCGAATGCGAATCTCGCGTTTCAACACCCCATAGAATAAGGTTATATGCACATGATCAACAGAATGGAAAACTCAATACAGCTATTTACATAGGATTATTTGCTTGAATTGAATACGATTATCGGATAGTGATCAATTCAAATACTAGTAGTAGCAGTAACTCTTATACTTAACCCTTAACTCTTAAATATAAAATGTAAGATAAACTAATTTACTCAACAAACTTGACATTGCCGTTCAGCTTTTGTGAATTCTGTCGGAAAAACTCAAAACTATCACTATAGATAGCTGTAGGCTACGCTCATATATTTATAGTCTGTTTTTTTGCTTTATGATTCAGAGCAGGCTTTGCTTTTGCATTTTTGTAACAGTCTAGGTAGTTGGTTACAAAGAAAAAACACTAGTAATGTCAAAAATGTATTACAACTGTTAATGTGTTATCTTATAAGCACTATTATACATAATCAAAGCTACACTTATTACTGAACCACTGACATTAAATAAGGCATTGCTTTATTTTAAGAAATTTTATTTAAACGTGGTTGTTATCTAACTGTACAGAAACGCCATAAAAGTTCTATATGTTCTAATGTGAAAATATATTATTAAAAACTTGGTGATGACTTTTGTTTGCAAATCTGTGTTGTAGAAGTTATTATTTATGCTAAACGTATAAGAGAGATTAAGTGTTTTTTCAACATTGCCTAAAAATGCCACCGTTCATACACTTATGATAGTACCATTGTCCGTGTCAAACAGTGTCACACCCTGGTAAAAATTCTGATGTGCATCCTGCATGCAAAATAGTATATCTCTTTCCCTCCGCCTTAACTTCAGATGGATTACTTTTCAAGTCTGTGTCGTGGGTCTACTGATGTAGACTGGTTCCATTGCGAAATATCCAGTTTCATCCAAAAATCGGAACATACATTTTTCACTAGAATTTGGAAATTGTAAATATTTCTTTAAAGAAGTCATTTTCGCAGAAATTAAATGATTCTTCTCTATTCTCCCATATTTTTTAATGTGTAGTATAATTTTGAACGAATCCTGATATAATTTAGTTCCTCGCTTGCACATCGCAATAAATTATCCAAAGTTTCTTAATACCCTCCCTGAAACTATAGTCCTCTCAAGTTAAAAATTTATTTTTCTTTTTCATATTGTCATTAAGTTGTTGCTGGGGTTGTGATTTTTCTTCATTTAGAATATTTAACAGAATTGCATTCAAAATCTAACATAATAACTCTTCCAATGATGGCTGTTTTACTTAATTTACCATTGATATTTTTTATATTAGTAAAACAGCGTTTTCTAGCCACTTTAGTTTTACTATTAATACTGCTTTTTCGTGGCATCTTATTAAGGGCCGATTCTACAATGCAAGTATATACCTAGAATAAGCTATCCGAAGTATAATTGTGATAGTTTTCTTTGTTACAACAATCGTTTCTAGGGATTTATTCACAGGATAACTTTATCCTTGGATTGTAGAATCGGGCCTTAAAGTTATTGAAGTGTCAACGTGACAATCTCGGGGACCTTGATTTTGACGTTAGGTATCGAGAGATAAAAAACTCATCCTCAGCTAGCTGTGAAATTCAAACGTTTGAATAACATGTTGGTACGGCTGTAAGTCTATATCAAATTCGATGTTAGTAGGTTAGGTTTTGCGTCAGTTTTGACACAGACTGACGCAAAACCTAACCTGCTAACCTCAAATTTGACATAGACTTACAGTCGTGCCAATTTCAAGTAAAAGTTTAGATTGCATTATGGGAAATTCAAAGCATACTAGATGAAATTCATTTTAAGACACCCGGTATTTTGTAACTAAGCTGTTGTACACTGCTAAAATAATATAAATGCAAGGCCTGCTCTGAATCATAAAGCAAAAAAACAGACTATAGTTACACTACCTTATCCTATTCTGCACCTTCTGTCCAAACCTTATAGTTCAGAGCACGTCTCTTTCATTTTCTTACTCTCAGCTGCTGGAGATCATCCTCTACAACATTCTGCCACCTCTTACATGGTTTTCCAGGCGGTGTTTTTTTTTCAATTTCTGTACACAACTTTTTCTAATCGCAATCAGTTTCTCTTGGGTCTTAGTGACAACGAGAGGGTCAGAGATGAACCCGGAGGTGTTCATTGTGCTTGTCTGTTTTCCGTGACCTTGGACCACCCCGTATATTTTGCGGAGCATTTTACGTTCTTAGGTATTGAGTTTTTTAATAAAAATAGGAATGATCATTTCCCTATCGATGGTATTCAATTTCCGTAAAAGGAGGAACGACTTCAGCATACCTTTACGACTCTATTTCAGCAGTTGATTCAATCTTTGATATTTAGGCGATTCTCGTTCTCCTTTGTGGCCATTGGACTAAAATACTTGAAAGTACTACAGCTTTGAAACTCGCAGTTGCGAAGTCTCTTCGTTCGAAGGAGACTTGCTCTAAGTACTCTCTCGTGTCTTCCCATTAAGCATTATCTTCCCAGTGCAATATCGAACAGAAGGCGCTCTCTTTATATTAGACCTCTGTCGGTGAGAAAATGTTACCGTACAAAAACGACACAACGACATAACAAACCACCCCTCAAGCGTGCACAACAAAATCATACGCTCGAGAGCCGGACTTGTTAGTCGCGACACGATAAAACGACAAAATCGGGAGATCGATCGAAACTACAAGGCCCTAACCCCGTTATATGACGGTAACACGAAGGGTTGCTCGACTCAACTCAACCGGGGGGGGCGGGTTATTTTCTACCTTCGAGTTAGGGCTGTACATCGATACAAAAAGGGTGTAATGATGGTAAATGTAGGACGCCACTCCATTCTAACTAAATCGAACCCACTTGAATGGAGAAGTGTGGGCTCAATTCCCACTAACAACTCGGCAAGCTTGGTTCGGCTAACACGCTACGGCACTGACTTACCTTGACGAAACAACTTCCTGAAGCAGCTGCTAAACTCCTTTACAACTAACTGAAAAGGAACACAACAACAAACAGAATATCGTCAACACAAATCAAAGACATCAGTACTTAACAATGAGCTCTATTCAAGTAATAAATAAAATAAGCAGGTAACAATGGACATGAAATGTTTGACTAGTTACAAGAAAAATAATCAAAGGGGTTAGTTACTAATTTACGTTACAAGTTACTTCAATACGAACAACAATACATTTTAGTTACTAATTTACGTTACAAGTTACTTCAATACGAACAACAATAAACTTCACTGTACCTACAGACATGACCTTGAAATCAACAATGCTAACTATAGCAGTAATATTAAGCCGGAATGTTCAACACTTTTGACGAAACGAACACTATGTAGTAGGCACGATAATTACATAAAACGTTGACGAAAAGAACACTAGGTTATACACGACAGTTTCATAAAATACAAGCATGGTTTACCTGGTAGGAGTTCAGCTGGCTGTAATCGACGGTCGGCGCGGTAGGGTGTTTTGCCTTCCAAGCACCTGCCTTAAGATGCGTGAAGAAATGAACGACAACGGGAACGGGGAATCCCAGAGTAGATGGAATGCGGAACTCAGCCTTGATATTAAAGATGGTAACGACAGCAAACGGGGTCGGTAGAATGCAATCATAATCCCCTCGAGACGGGTAGACGACGTACACAGCGGTAATGGGCAAAGCCCTCGACATGCGAGAACGATACACGTCATGCTTAGTTAACGATGGTTTGGTTAGGAGTCCGTGAACAAATCCGCCCATGGCGACAACTTAGAAGATCTCGCAAGCTTTCGACGATAAAGAACTCCGACCACGTTTTAACTAAAACTTGATTCACTTCAATTACCCACGGCTGTTGTAACTGATATTCCCTCGTACCGATAGCATACGACTCCTTCATAAGGCACCAACAATAACGAAACACATAAATTAACGCAGAACGCGAAGCCGTCAGGGGGGGTGCGATCTTACAACACGTTCTGTATACTGCAAGATCAGGGTCGGAACTGAATTTCAAACTGCGGCTAAAGCCAACGGCTACCAACGCGTGCTATATGCATCTTTCTCTTGCATATGCGAAGACGAAGGAAGGTAACGGAAAATTTCAACAGAATCGCAGGACAGCTGACTGGACAATTCACACGGGACTCGAAGGTTAAATGTCTCGAACTAACGAAATACTGGGAAAAGATAATCTGCATCCGCCTTGCAGGCAACAAAGAACAAAGGGTGAATTTAAAAATGAAATTCTGCTAACAAAGCGTGACTATATGAATTATTTTTAACCGATACACGGACTGCGAGGTACAAATGCCTAAAATGCCTTCAAAGCAGAGAACAGGCAGGGCCGGATCGAGCCCAAAATTTAAAATGACGACCGGACTTAAAGATGATCTAACAAAAATCTCACGAAACACCATTCTGCCGTTTGACTTTGCTTTCTGGAGATCTCTAAGATGGAAGTAACACCTGCTGGTACTGGTTGAAGTCGGCGCTGAGATATTTTTCCAATAGGCATATTTGACGAAGACCCAATCCCTAGTGTACCAACCAGTTCAGAAGCAGCACTCATAGTCTCCAAGTATCTGTTGTGTATATAAATCCAAGCAGTGGCTGTTATAAAGATATTGTCATGCAGATTTAAAAATGGAATCGTGCAGCATTTGTCAGATTTCAGTTTGCATTGGTTCTTGTGGATATGGAATATCAGAACGGGTATGCACTCATTCTAGTTATCAGCTCACATAGACAATCTCTTTAACTCTTTATTCCCATAGTTCTACTGTATTATGTGTTCTCCAGCTCTGGTGTCTTTCATGCTATCGATCACCGTGTTCGTGAATATTAAGGGATTGCTTGAATTGCTTAGCCTGTGGTTTCAACACTTTATTTTTTAACAACTAGATTCTCTTTATCAACTGGATCCTGTAACATATGCCTTGGTATCAAAGTACAGAAAACTATAGATGCATGAATATCAATGCATGCTACTATATTCATATATGATAAGTACTCAAAGCTATGTCGATTATTTTTGAGTGGGTTGGTATCACGAAGATCCATTGCGTTTGGGTACAAATAGGACGAGTTGCTGAGCAACGAGTCCTATTGCAAACGCAATGGATATGAGTGATACCGCTACAAAAATAGTCTACATAACTCTGGCTACGAATAGTATTCGGGGGACTATTCAGTGAACCAAATCCATTTTTAAAATTAAGAAGGCCCAAAATTAAGTTACACATGTTAAAAGTTATATTTGTAAACATCTTCAATAAAGATTTAATTTTTTTCAAAACAGTAACTAGAGCACTAGTACAATATTCGCTACAATTCGGTACTAGTACAATAGCTAGTAGTTTATTTTGGTGGCTATGAAATGCAAAATCCGACGTTTCTGTTAGTCCACTTTTGACAGATGACAGGTGAACTGGACAGTCAGATGCATTCAGTCAGAATTGTTTTCCTAGTTTGAAGTATAACTTCTTATTGCAAAAACAATCATAAAAACCAATACATTTTTATATCATTGTGTACCAACTGCACATTTCATCGATTTGAAAAGTAAATTTCTTTCGAGATTAACATTTTCGTTCTACTTTTTAATTACAGATCTTTATGTAGTATTTTAAATTGTCACAATTGCCACGAGATTCTCACGCCTCGATCGATACCTTAGCTTCGATTCCAGTCGCTGCTTATAAATGGGCGACACCGTCGGTTTTGTCCCGCGGTCGGACGTAACATTTTGAGGCGACAGGCTGCTCGTCAGTCGGCTCAGTTCTTGCTGTGGCGCATTATTTCATCGTTTTCGATTTGCTAGGAGAATTTGAGAAAACGACTAGCAAGTCGACATGTGAGAGTGACCAACAGGTTCTCTCTTTACATGATGTCGTATTAAGCAAAAGTAGCTAAAATTACGGGATTAAAGTATCCTCGAGCTGCACCTGCTAGTGAGATGAGCCCCTTTGAGGGAAATATTTCATTCAATCATTCGCAGACTAAATCGCACCGTTACAACTATTTGCATTTCGCCATTGGTCACCTTCTTAGCTGCTGGTGTCCCCAGAGTCTTGAAAAGAACGTCCCTAGCGCTGTAGATTCTGCACATTTATACCTGTCTTTTTGTGGTTAAAGCTGACGTTTGAATATTTAAGATTATAATGGTAAGGTCTTCCCCAATAATGTAAGACAGCGAATTTATTAGCAATACAGGTTAGATTGTGTTTAGCCACATAGAACTGGCCAGTAATAACTTGTATCTTACCTCACCGTTAGAGCCATTTCCAGTGCAAAAGTTTCGTTTGTAGCTTGTGAGTTAAAAATACGTCATTTTTTTTAGCGCACTCTGTGTTTAATAAATCGGTACAACATGCAGGTGATTTTATAAATTTTATAAATGGAAGCAAGGTCGGTACGCAGTTGTCAGGTTTCACATCACCCACGGGGAGGTCGTTTTGCTCTGGGTTAGAAAACGTATTTTGTTAGACAACTGATAACCGTATCGTGCATTAAAATGGTATCCTTAGCTTTCTATGTTTTTCCCGAATTAAGTTAGTCAGAATTATTTATCCTCCTCAGAATAGACCCATCTCGTGTCCCCTTTAGAAAATCCTTATAATAACTTAGATAAGAGAAGAGAAAACGCCGTAATAAGTTGTCATTGGTGTATAACTTTGGCAGAGCTTACTAGTACAGTAAAATAGTCGGAAAATACCCCGTCACCTTAAAAAAATTGGCCGCCGCGATTGCCCTTGCCCATTGGTTTATGGTTATTAGACAAGTGTAAAAACAAAAAGCCGTATCCCCACCCCCTGCCAAACAGCCGCCATCTTGAAAGCAATTGAATTTGTTTTTTCTCGCGATCCATTGGTCGCACAGAAAAAGTTATTGAACAGAAAATGTTGGAAATAAAATTCTACACCATTTTGATCGCTGCAGCGATACCGAGAAGTTGGTATTTCAAACGGTAGAGGGCGACAAAGTTACCAAAAATCGGTTTCCGCCATCTAGCTCTGTGGGGGTGGTTTTTTCGGAAAATTGCGAATGTGAAAGTTGTAGTGCCACAGGAATGACCAAAATTCAACAAATTGATAATAGCTTTACCACCTGCCATTTTTGCAAAAATAATAGAGACACCCGACTGTCTTATTTTAATAAACAACAAACATCTTATTTCACTTCAACTAAAACATGGTACGGCGAACGAAATGATATTTTGATCGTTTGGGCCAAATGAAATAAATCGGTAATTTATTTTATTTCATACTGCATCGTAAAACCCATGTTTAAGTTAATGATTTAAGTCCGGAAAATGAGGCTTTACGGTATCAGGTCCGGTAAAACATTTTACCGGACTCGAATGAAATAAACAGGTTCGGTAAAACATTTTACCGGACTCAAATGAAATAAACAGGTCCGGTAAAACATTTTACCGGACTCAAATGAAATAAATCAATAATCAAACTATTTATTATTTTCAATTGAAAAAAAATTTTTTTGTAGTTTTAAGTAAAAATCTAATAATTGCAGTATGAAATAAAACGCATTACGACATACGTCCGGTAAACTTTTACAGTAGCTCGTCCGGACTTATAACGTAAATTACTATTTTCGTACACTAGCATTGAAAGAGCTATAGTCTGTTTTTTTGCTTTATGATTCAGAGCAGGCTTTGCATTTGCATTTTTGTATCAGTGTAGGTAGTTAGTGCCAAAGGAAAAAACACTAGTTATGTCAAAAACCATTAGAACTGTCAATGTGTTAACTTATAAGCACTATTATACTTCATAAGAGCTAAAATTACTGATGCATTGACATTAAATAAGGTATTGCTTTATTTTAAGTACGTTTATTTAAGCGTGGTTGATATCTAACTGTACAGAAACGTCATAAAATTTCTAGACATCTATCTTTTATGTACTAATGTAAAAATAAATATATTATTAATAATTTGCTGATGATTTTTGTTTGTAGAACTGTGTTGTACAGGTTATTATTACACATATAACAGGTATTTCAAAATAAAGAGATAATACAAAATACTCTGGTAGAACCATTTTCAGAGATATAATTTACCAGAATTTAGATGGATACACTTCAGGATAATCATCCAGAATCTGATTCAGAAGAGAAATACAACTCGTCTTCCGATTCTGTATCAGATTCTTCCAACCTAATAATAACAGGAGGTATATCATCCACACCAATTTAACAATGTGCTTTGCCCAGTCACTTTATATTAGTAGTTCACAGTGTTCAACGTTTTTTTCCATATGTTTGCTGTACACAGTGATAGAGATTTAAGCCATAAATTAGCAATTATGTCTTTTGAGGGAGGCTGAGAATTTATGTCCTTATTATAATAGTTCTTACATAAACTCCATGCCAATTTAATTGAATTGTATTGACAGTGGTATGGAGGTAATCTAAGAACTTCATGCCCATGTCGTTTTTTGTCAATTAGTATTGCTTTTGGTCAATATGTAAAGTAAAATTAAACTCCCATAATTGTCGCTTTATTATTTTGTCATCAAATTGTACGTCACTTTTCCTGTATTTGTAGTTTATTGGACGAGAAATTGGATGGTTTATCGATAAGAACCGAATTATATGGTGCATTATCCATAATTAACACATTTTCCATGCAATTTGGCCAAAGCAGGGATTAACTGTTTTTCAACATTGCCTAAAAATATCACCATTGATACACTTATGATAGCCCCTATCATTATTGTCCGAGTACAACAGTAAGTCACATCCTGGTAAAGTTTCATCCAAAAACATGAATATACATTTTTCACTGTAATTTCGAAATTGTAAATATTTCCTTTAAAAGGCAATCCGCCGAAATGATATGACTCTTCTCACACAATTTTCTTCCATTCACAATTTTGTATTTATATCCCATATTTGTTAATGTGTAGTATAATTTTAAACGACTCCCAGTATAATTCAGTTCCTCCCTTGCACACAGCAATAAATTATCGAAAGTAAAAAATTCCAAATTTACTTCTTAATATCTTCCCTGAAACTCTGTTCCTCCCAAGTTAGAAATTCCTTTTCTTTATTCATATTATCATTTGGTTGTTCCTGGAGTTGTGATTTTGCTTAGTTTAGATTTCTGTGTTGCATTCGAAATCTAGCATTATAAGAAATTGTTAGAAATGTTATATCTGTTTAATTCTTAATACTTAGGTACGTCGAAGATTTGACCAATTCTTCCAATGATGGCTGTTTTACTTAAGTTACCATTGATATCTTTTATATTAGTAGAACGGCGTTTTATAGCCTCTTTGGTTTTACTATTACCTAATACTGTTTTTTCGTGGCATTTTATTAAGATTTGCTGAAGTGTCAACTTGACAATCCCGGCGACCTGGATTTTAACATTAGTTATATTTTGTAACTAAACTGTTGTACACTGCTAAAATAATATAAATGCAAAGCCTGCTCTGAATCATAAAGCAAAAAAATAGATTATACTTTGCCGTACAATTTATTAATCAGAAAGTTGCACTTACGTTTCCTTAGTTACAACACATATAATATTACATTACATTAATATTACTCTACTTATTTGCTATATACGAGGATAAATTTAGTATTCCGTTTTGTATGCTAGTGTACGAAAAAATATTGTACGAAACTCGTATGAAAGTGGCTTTTCCATACTCGTCTCGAAATTCCGGACTCGGCCTAACGGCCTCTTCCGGAAACATCTCACTCGTACTGAAAAGCTCCACTTTCTATACTTGTTACGTAAATTACTATTAAAGTTAGTGTTTCCCGACTATTTTTTGTAATTTCTTATTGCTAAAGCTGTTATAATATTGCTAAAAATGTCTACAATTATGATGAAAGAATATTGACCAAAAAGATTTTCTTTTGTGGGTAAAAAATAAAGATTCTTGAAAAATCTTAACTGGGCCAAATGATGTGATTCTGGGATCGTATATTGAAAGTAATTTACATTTGCATAAACCCTAAAATATATTGTAGTTTACTCAGACACGTTTTCTTTTTTTTTGAGCTGTTCCTTCGTCTTGGTTAGGAGCATCGGATACAATCGAGTCATTATCGACCATGATAGAAGAGTTGCTTGAACTTTTATTGAAATAAGAGCCCACAACTTGTTATAAACGCAATGTGAAAAATTCTTGGAAAAATCCGTGAATACGATTGCAAATGCTGTTTTGTGATTGTATTTTGATTAAAATGGATAATGGTTTTCTTTATGTTAACCAAATGGCAGACATGGCATCTCGTTAGTTATAATAAGTGCGGGATATAAATAATTTCGTTCTCTCTACTTCTCCGCGCTACGAGGACTTTGAAGGGCTGTCACTCGGAGGCTATCTAAATCAATTACATTATTGAAAGAGATTCGTGCAAATTTTTTCAAGCACTACAACTTTCACATTCGCAATTTTCGGAAAAAACCACCACCACAAAGCTAGAATAGCGGAAACCGACTTTTAGAAACTTTGTCGCCCTCTACCGTTTGAAATACCAACTTCTCGGTATCGGCTGTTTGGCAGAGGGTGGGGGAACGACTTTTTGGTTTTACACTTACCTAATTGCCCTGAACCACTGGGCAAGAGGAATCGCCGCGGTCAATTTTTTTAAGGTGAAACGACAATTTACTGTATTATACTAACTGAAATAGATTGATAAATTATCAAATATCATTTTGATTGCAAGTTTTGATGGTTAAACACGTAAATATAAAACCATGACAGTAATCGCTCAAAAGATAGATTTATTTTTAAATCCACTTACAGAAATCCGTTTAAACTAGCTACATAAATTAAAAATATAAAAGAAGTAATACCTACCAGCAGCGGAAAAATACTGCGGAAGTCATTTCACTAAACAAGGTTTACGTTTTGATCGGCTATTTTTATAATTAATATGGTTAATACTAATCAGAAAATAAAAAAATATGCCTACATAGGACTTGAATTTGACGATGCTAATAAATTGTAGTAACTAAAAATGTATGGAATCTATAAGGGGTAAAGTACAAGTAGTTAAACCAGGTTTTTAAAACTTATATACCCTTTAATAGTTACGCCGGGGGCAAGGGTTGATGTACCCAGGGTCGGGTGTAGCGTAACTACAGATGCCGCAAGGTCCATAGCTTCTCCCTGACCAAGATCGTTGTGCGTGGTGAAGAGCCACAACCTACTAGAGGTGCCCCTGTTATTGCAGAACACAACGGATCTAGAGGAGTAAACCTCGAAAATAAATCCCATATATATGGAAAGGCGCGTCTGGAAGCCAAGATGGCAGCCCCATCACCAGACTCGGGTGGGTTGGCCGATAACCAGCATTTCACCTTAAAATTTATTTATCAAAGAAACTGATACAAAGAATAGCCGGATGGATAAATCGAAGACAGAAATTGGCATGAAAAAGGCAATACGAATAGGAAATTGGAATGTTCGAACGATGCAAGAAACTAGCATACTAGCCCAAGTGTCGAAAGAAATGATTAGATACAACCTATTATTACTGGGACTCAGTGAAATTAGATGGGCAGGTAACGGTGAATTTAAACTGGCAAATGGAGACTGTCTTTTATACTCCTGCAAGGACCAGTCCGACAACCGGGAAAGTGGTGTAGGGTTTCTACTCAATAAAGAAATAAGAAAATCTCTTATAAGTTGGTCACCCGTCTCAGATAGGATAATAATGGCAAAGTTGAAGACAAGAGCCAGAAATTTGTCAATAATTCAATGCTATGCTCCCACTGAAAATGCTGCACAAGAAGATAAAGATAGATTCTATGAACAATTGATAAGTAGCATTTCAAACATAAACCATGCTGACATTAAAGTAGTCATGGGAGATCTGAACGCTAAGGTGGGCAGTCAATTGAGTGACGACGAGAGAAGTGTTGGGAAATGTGGACTGGGTAAGCGTAATAATAATGGTGAACTATTTGTTGAGCTGTGCTCAAATTTTGATCTAGTAATTGGTGGAACTATTTTTCCACATAAGGATATCCACAATATCACTTGGACTTCCCCAGACAACAAAACAAGGAACCAGATAGATCATATTGCTTATAGCAGGAAATGGCGCAGCTCATTTCTAGACGTACGCAACAGACGAGGCGCAGATGTAGGGAGTGATCATCATCTCGTAACCTGCACAATAAGACTAAAACTTGCGACAATTAAAAGTCGCAACCCCTTTGTTAAACGCAAAGAATTCAACTTACATCACCTCAGCAACTCTGAAATTAAAAATGAACTTAAAGTAGCCATTAACAACAGAGAAAACTTAGACGTCGTTCAGCAGGAACCATTAGAAACCAGGTTGGATAAGGTCACCGACCATTTACTGCAGCAAAGTGAAAAAATACTGGGGCTAAGAAATAGATATAGGAAACAATGGTTGTCGGATAGGACATGGGATCTAATTACACACAGGAGGGAACTTAAAAATAAAATAAATAACTGTGCATCACACTCCAAGGAAATAGATGAATTATCCAGGAATTATAATGAACTAAACAGAGCAGTCAAAGCAAGCGCGAGACAGGATAAACGCAACTGGTACAATAATATGGCAGACAAAGCAGAAGCAGCAGCTAAACACGGTAATATAAAAATGCTGTACCAGATCTCAAACCGTTTAGTCAACAAAGGACAAGCATCTAATGTTCACATCCGTGATAAAGAAGGTACCCCGCTAGTTACTGACGACGATCAGATAAGCAGGTGGGAAGAATACTACAGAGAGATAATTGGTAAAGTTCCAGAAGAGTTGAATCTCATGATTGAAGAACCAGAGCTACCCGAAAGAGCAAATATCCAGACAACAGTGCCCACCGAGGAAGAAATAAAGAAAGCCATTGACCAACTGAACTCAGGAAAGGCAGCCGGAATAGATAACTTGCCTCCGGATATTCTAAAAGTTGACAATAATCTTGTTGCTGAACTATTATACCCCATCATTGAGAGATGTTGGGAAACCGAGGACATCCCTGATTCATGGAAAGAAGGAATTGTTATCAAATTGCCCAAGAAAGGAAACCTAAGTCATTGTGAAAACTGGAGAGGCATAACGCTACTAAAAGCAATTAATAAAATAGTAGTAATGATAATATCAAATCGCATCTCGGAAAATGTTGAACCAACTTTAAGGAAAGAACAAGCCGGATTTCGAGCAGGGCGATCATGCATTGACCATACAAACACGCTTAGGATAATAGCAGAGCAATCTATAGAATGGAACTCGTCGCTCTACCTACTATTTATAGATTTCAAACGTGCTTTTGACAGCCTCAACCAAGATGCCATCTGGAAAATTCTATCTCACATAGGTATCCCACAAAAGCTAATTAACATCATAAAAAGCTTGTATAATAATGCATCATGCAGGATATTACACAAAGGTAGAATTAGCAACAAGATTTCAGTGGCAAATGGAGTAAAGCAGGGATGCCCTCTGTCCCCGTTACTGTTTAATATAACGCTAGATTGGGTGATGCGAGCCGTTAACACTGAAAGCAGAGGCATTGTGTGGACTTTTCAAGAACGACTGGAAGATTTAGCATATGCTGACGATATCTGCCTTTTGGCTCACACGTATGAAGATATGGCAGCAAAACTACGACAACTGGTTACGGAAGCAGGTCGTGTAGGTCTTGAAATTAATGTAGCCAAAACAAAAGCAATGCGAATTAATACACGTAACCGCAACAAATTTTACATCAGCAACCAGGAGGTAGAAGAAGTAGACCAGTTCTGCTATCTTGGCTCTATCATAACCACTAAGGGGGGCACAGAAGAAGACGTTCTAAATCGTATCCGGAAAGCTAGACAAGCATTTGGAATGCTCAACAGAATCTGGGCTTCAACTCAAATAACTAGAAAAACGAAGCTAAGATTATTTAATTCCAACGTTAAATCAGTACTGTTATATGGGTGTGAAACCTGGAAGATCACAGCAAACATCTCTACTAAATTACAAACTTTCATAAATAAATGTCTGCGAAAAATATGTCGTATTTTCTGGCCAGAAATAATCTCCAACGAACAACTGTGGCTAACTACTAACCAGCCTGAGGTAGCTAAAGAAATTCGCAAAAGAAAATGGAAATGGATTGGTCATTCTTTAAGAAAAGATCAAACTGAGATTTCGAGACTGGTGTTAGATTGGAATCCGCAAGGCAAGAGAAAGCGAGGCAGACCACAGATGACCTGGAGACGTACAATACTAAAAGAAGCAGCGGATACCGGTAAAACTTGGAACGAAGTAAAAGTACTTGCACGAAATCGAGTCCGATGGCGACACTTTGTTGAAGCCCTATGCTCCACCTAGGAGTAGAAAGGATATATATATATATAATAGTTACGCCACTGTTTCGCTTACAGTGACACAAGTTTGGATCATAAAATGATTGACAGATGATGTCTTTTTCCTTACTCTGATCGAAGTGATTTTATAGGTTCTCTAGTCCCATTGGGCACCTATCTGTAATAAATCTTGACGCCCAATGGGGGGGGGGGGCATTTTCATTGTTTTCGTTTGTACCTGTAACATGTGGCTTGAATTACTAGCTTAAACAATATTGCGGATTGTATGTATAATATATATTATAATTCTCATTAGGTACGAACCTTGTTATGTTGCTACCTTGAACTAGCCCATTGCACTCTGTATTAATTTCCATTAGCACCTTCAATGCTATAAATAAATATTACAGCATGCACATGCAAGCTAGTTTTAACAGTCTTAAAAATATGCCACTCCCCTGCTAAATTTGTCATTCTCGCACTGCACGTTTAAATCCAACTTTAGCCAAAAGCTCAGCCGTAGTTTACAAGTTTGTAAACTGCCTCACCTTGGAGACTACCAAATCTCGTAAATAAGTTAGCAGAACTCGCATATTCCAAAAATGATGAATTATAAATAGTACTTAGGCGTATTACAATCTACGCACCTGGGCTTGCTTGAACTACCTTTTATTTTGTCCAAGAAACATCCAAGTCCTTTAGACAACTCTTGCTTGATATACATTAAAATTACTATTTGGTAAAGCTGTTGCAGTGGTTTTGATAACTACTACTATTTTAACTTACTAGTTCTACTCATTCATCCCTTATACATTATGTCAATTTCTATCTATCTTGTATGTCGAGTTACCTCGATTTAGTTTTTATATTGTCGCTTAAAATATTAATTTTAAAGCACCTCAGTTGCTATAAATTCTTATTCTGTAGTATTAGCAAAGCGTCGCAAAAATGTAGTTTTGTAAAAGTTACTGAAGTTATTTGACGTAAATTGTAATTTTCGAGGCAAATATTACATCTGAGACACATTTCCCAGAAGTCTTTTGTAATGGCCGCATATGTCCTATTAGTCTCTATAAAGGCAGTACTAATTTATTTCTGTTCTGTGTTTCTCAAGAACTGTTGGAATTGTTAAAGAACTGTAATTTCAGTTGAACATCCTCGGTCTAAAAATAATAATTTGTGTTAACGCTGTTTTGTAACATTGAGGATAAGAGATAAGGATAAGTCAGCCAGATATGAGGAAAAGGGAATTTTAAGCTGTATGTATTACTTCCTTTTACAATAAAGGATATTGGATTCACCCCAAAAATTCGAAATTGAGTTTTCAACAGATCTTCACGTTTTAGAGTCCCCTTGTGATGTTAGCCCCAATACAAATTCTTATTTTTCCCATTTAAAATTTCTGTCCATTTGTCCAGCACTAATTTTCGTCTCTATCTTAAACTTGCATCAAGTTTACGCTGAAAAAGTGACGGCGTTGTCCCTCCTAAACATACCTGGAGCAAAACATAGATAAGGCAGCATTCAAAGAGTATAAAAGCAACTTTCGCAGTCATTTCAATTTACTTGAGTCTCCGGACTTTCCACTTCCTAATATTCTTCGCTTTCCATCGGTCGGCTCCGATCTTTGCTATAATTTCCAGTACATGCCGAAAATCTCCTCTGGCCCCGGCCCATTTTAACATTCTAACCTCAACCCCTTTCTATCACGACTTTTGCACCAAAACTTAATAATAGAATCGCCTTACCTAACCACTAAGAGAAATCTCCAGGTCAACACAATCCAGGTGCCCTCGCCGTAGGTAAATTGAGCCGCCGGCCGTGACTCCTGACTTAGCATCAAAACCTCCAGCGGTGCCCGGCGTTTGCAACTGCCAAACTCGGGCTTCGCCAAGTCACCAATTTATGCAGAAAGGACGTACCACGTCTAGCCGGGTTTGGTACACTCCTAGTAAACATCGCCGGCACCAAGTAAAACACTTAAATACACTTGAAAAGGATTGCTTGTCAAAATAAATAACCAGTTTGCGCCTCCTTGCTCATATAACGTTTGCTTCATTTTAGATCTATTGACCCCCAGTTCATTATTTGATCTACCCAGCATAACGACGCCTACAAGTGGAACTCCAGACCCGAGTCAAACCAGTGTGCAATGCTGAACGAGTCCCCGAAATAATCGAACGCCGAAGATATTTTATTTTGTTAATTTTTGTACATAATATTTTATTAAAATTACCATTTAAATGCATACCTAAAAAACATTATACAGTTTAATTACACCACTGTGTTTCTTTCCTAGGAAATATATTGTAGTGACAACAAGCACTAGATTAAACAGATAATATTTATATAATAGCTTTACTTTTAAATAGCCCTTATTTAATTTTCAAATCAATTACGTATTTTGAATAATTATTTTAACTGAGTACCCTTATCAGGGTGGTTCGCCAATCTAGTGATCTGTTAATTGAATTTTCAATTGTATTTTAAAAATCTTTGACTACTAAATGACATTTAATGTCAACTTGACTTCTACACCATTTCAAACCAGGTATGGACAATTATACTTTACATTGACACACATATCAATCAATTCACCTACGTAAGTACTGTATTAAGTTTAGTTTTACACTTTCTTTTACTGATTGTTATTCAAAAAGCTTTTATAAATTCTTTACACAAACCTTAAAACTTCTCTAGCTTTCACTGTAAAAATCCAACCAACAACAGCCTCCAATGTCGATAGTCTGCAACACCTACCGGTTACTCCCCGAATAGTAACAACTATGATGGTCTGTCAACCCTCGAACTGCATCTATCCTGTCATTAACTCCTACTATTCCCATAATCCAGTCCTGCTCCCTTACAAACATCACCGTCACACCAATCGACTCCCGGTAAGTTACAGTATTATGATGATCCAAATATAACCTTGTTTATTCTGCAGATAGTCCGATGTTAGAAATACCCACAAAAATTATCCAAATCAATCTGTTACTTGTAAGAATTTCCAATAATATCTTGTATGTATCAATAAATCCAAATCTCTTCAAATAACGTAATCTTCGGTGTTATTTATTTCCAATTCACTATATGGTACAATCTCTTCACCGATTGGTATATCTTTATTTAAACGTTATACCTTCACACCCCATTAAACCATTATACCAAATAAGCCATATATTTCAAGTTTTTATTATCAAAAAGAGGTTTTCAAAAATTTAAGTACATTTTTTATGAGTTGTTTTCGTAACTAATTAAACAAAATTTTCATTCCTGTTAGATACAATTCTTATTGCACACTTATTTATTTTAAATATCCTATTATCACATGCTATTAATTCTTATCATTAACATTTGTCATTTGTAAGCTTGGCTTGAACTTTATTAAAATTAAACTCAACCATCAAATTTGTATACTCAAATGTTATTTCATTATCAAATTACCTCACTCATTGTTTCAATTAAATTTTATTATTTATTTCAAAATTAACACCCAATTCTATCCAAACACTTCAAGATTTGATTGTAGTAATCTTCCAAATTTATAAGTTTTATATTTTTATCTTTTAACCACCTTTAGTGTATTACAACAATATATTTGAGTCTGAACCTATAGCATTTGAGCTTTACCTGGGGCAAACCAGTTTAAAAATAAATATAGTAAATTTTAGACAAACAGAGAATAAGCAATTTTAGTAAGAAAACAAAATTTAAAAATTACCGGAACAGTACCGGTACGTTATACCCTGAACCCAGAAAACATGTTTTTGTTTATTAGTCTGTCTGTCTGTCTGTCTTTCTGTCTGTTTTACTGTCTGTCTGTCTGTCTGTCTGTGTGTGACTGTGAACAGAATATCTCAAAACAGAAAAGGAGGTATGGCGTTGAAACTTAATATATAAATTTGTGTATGGTGTTTACTCTTGTGATATTTCAGTTTTTTTATTTTTTCAAAACGGCTCTAACGATTTTGTTCAAACTTTACATTTTTATTATGTATTTAATGTGTATTGATGTGAGATGTTGAATTCCTCTGAAATGGGTTTCTTTTGTTCTTATTTTAAATAGAACACCCGGTATATTATTACATTTTTGAATTCAGCTTAAAATTTTAGAGAAAATTTGTCTCTTCAACTAACGCTCTATTTTGTACGGTTTCTGTAGAATTTGCAATTTTAGAAAATTTTGGCAAATCCTTAAAAATTAAAAATTACATTTTTGGCTAATTATAAGATCACAGTAAAAGAAAGTTTTGTGCATGTATTACACCAGATTTTTTGTTGATATGTTCCATGTCCCAATGACGCCTGGTCATTATACATGCGACGTTTGCGTTCATGAAAACTGGTTAAAAACACGTTAATCGCCGCTATCATATGTTTATGTAACATATATCCTTTATTTTGTACCATAGGTTTAATAAAAAGCATTGTAAATCTTGTCTCCACCTTAATCACTCCAGCGATCTTTGGACCTTGGCCATGGCCAACGTTGAGACCTGGAGACAGAAATTAAAGTAAATTAACCCGTCAAAAGTAGTCATTACAAGGCCCCAAAGCCAGAAAGAGCTACATACATTAGAAAATTCATTATGTTAATAGGGCTTTTCGAAGGGTCAATTCCAAAACGTTAGAGTTTCTCCAGCGTACATACATCAAACAAGTAGAGACACTTACTGTCGGTTTCTTTGATGTCAAAATACCGATTTTGATGACCTTGAACGGCTCCTGGGGGGTACTTTGCGATAGTACTAACAGATAGCGCCACTACTTTGTCACATATGATTGGTAGCAGAGCTAGTAGCTGGCTCTGATTGGTAGAATTTTGTGCTGCCATCTGATATTCAAGCTTAGACGTACCCCCCGAGTTACTGTCCCAGGCACTCTAGACAGGTTTCAACATTTGGAATGAGTGTCTCTACTTGTTTGATGTATGTACGCTGATCTCTCCATATCTTTGGCGAATGTCCAGATAGTATCGAATTGTATGGTTTTATACTCATGATTGTTTGTGTAGTACCATTATTCGCCACTCCGGATACATGTTCATTCCATCTCTTCCTCACGTATTCCCCGCTGTAATATGCTTTTTACTTCGCACACGTTTTTAATTTCTTCGTATCTTATTCCATCCTGTAGTTTATTTCCCGTAATATTTCTTAATATTTTCATTTCATTAGCTCAACAGCTTTTTTGTTTTGCTTATTCATGCTCTTGTTTCAATTCAGTATGTCAGAACGAGCCTCACGTAGTATAAATTGTCTGGTTGCTTTCAATGTCTATTCTTTTGTTTTAGATCTTTCATACTTTTACATATGGAACCAACTTTACTAGTTGTTCGTATACATATTGTAACGGTACTGTTATTCAGTCCTTTCGGTGGGCACCATATCGTAACAGTACTTTTGCGTAGCCCTATATCCTACTGTACCATTCATCTATATTGCCCTGGGTTTGCTAGCTTAAACAGAGATAGATACATAGAACTCTATTAAAATCGTCAGTACGGCTAAGGGAGAGGTAATATTGTTTTGGGGTTGCTCGTTGTCACCTGGAATGCTGAAATGATGCATGAAAACACTACCAGCTATAAATACCCAACAGTTTACATAAAAAGATATATAATCTGTAAGACAAACGCAAATACAAGAAAATACAGGTACATAAAACACCAAGAATAAACGACGTCCAAGCATGCAGTGAAGCTGTCAACAATACTTTAATTAACTAAGAGCGAAAGACGCTTCTACTCGCGTTATTACATAAAAATACATGTAAAAATACACACTATTTATATAAAAAGACTGTACGCTACATGCATGAAGCCACCTTATATAGTGCGTTAATGTTCAACTGTTGGCGCAAAGCCAGGCTCCGAGAGTGCAAAATGTATTTAAATTTCGCGCACAAATACACTAAAGACGAAGCTGTCCATTCTTTAAACGCGCTTATTGTTAGAAGCGCTATACTACGAACGCTGCTTTGTCACTTTCCAATTAAACGATACGTTGTGTCAGCAAATGAAGCAATGACTATGTTTGAGCACTAATCAGGATCGAAGGTACAATGTTTGTAGCCTTCTCAGTTTTCGCTATCTGGAAAACCGCTGATCGCCAGCTCGCCTTGGAATTTGTGGACTGTATGATTGTAGGTTTCACTGAATAAATGCACTCGTTGAAAGCAGGAAATATGTTACTTTATTAGCAATAAAAAACACATCGAACATTTGAACATTTACAAGAATTAGCTTCCGTAGAGCGGACCGGTTTGCATGCTGCCACGTTGACAGATGAAACGTAAGTGTTTTTGGAATCGGATGCCGGCGAGGCAGTCTACTGCGCACAGTACAAATTCAGCATGCAAGAGAAGCGGCAAAGTTTATAAAGTCCTTAACATACCGCCCGCCTTGGAAAGGGTAACCTTTCAAATAAAACAGTACAAAGTTGACATGTAAAAGCTAGAGTAAAACATGTAACATGAACACACATATATACAAAGCCTAATAGTACATGGATCTTAATCTAGTACAAGAAAACCCGAACAATGGGGAGCCAAAAGGCTTTACGAAAACTGCGCTGAACGCTAACGCACTAGTTCACAACACTAGGTAGCGGGCACAATTTGGCGAAGGATCGCTTCACGATCCCTGACACAGTGTTCACTGACGCCACACGCGTAACGCCGTCAAGGCCAGGGTGCAGCTCGGTGACCCGGCCTAATCTCCACTTCAGAGGGGGTAGATTGTCATCCTTGATGAGGACCATGGAACCAGGCTGGAGGTCCGAAAGATGCGTGCGCCATTTGGTGCGCTGTTGGAGTTCCGAGATGTACTCTTTGCTCCATCTTTTCCACACATTCTGGTGAAGTTGTTGTATTCTCTGGTATTTAGACAGCCGAGACTCGACAATCTCAGTAACGTTGGGATCAGGCAATGACACCAACGGACGACCAATCAGGAAATGAGCAGGAGTCAAAGGCTGAAGGTCGTTTGGATCAGAGGACAAAGGAGACAGGGGTCGGGAGTTTAAGGTCGCTTCCACCTGTGCCAACAAAGTGCAAAATTCATCGTAATTTAGACTAGCGTTACCTATAACGCGACGTATGTGATGTTTGGAGGACTTGATTCCGGCCTCCCACAATCCGCCAAAGTGGGGACTGTGCGCGGGTATAAAATGCCAAGCTACTCCGTCGTTCGCGACTGATTCGGAAATAGAAGGGTTTTGTTCCGCGAGAAAATTGCCTAATTCGAATAACTCGGAATTAGCGCCTACAAAGTTAGTGCCGTTGTCTGAGTAGACATGGAGCGGTTTGCCTCGTCGAGCCACAAACCTGCGAAAAGCCATTAAGAAGGCTTCAGTAGAAAGGTCAGCGACCAATTCAAGGTGCACTGCTTTTGTGACAAAACAATAAGCTGTAACTCGTTGTAAGCGAGCGAAGCTTGAATACTGATTGAACGGAAATGGTTCAACAGAGATTACAGAAAAACTCTGAACTTCTTTTTTGAATTCTGGAAGCTCAGCACGAACATGTTTGGAAGCAGGCCAAGATGCCTCGCCTTCGCTTAGCCAGGTGGGACCATGCCACCAAAGGCTTAACAGACCCAGCGGGTCAAATATCTGCGATCTTTCAGACAAGATGCTACGCTTGGTAGCCTTACTACTTGTAGAATTTGAAATATGGGATATTTCAGGCAAGATGCTACGCGTGGTAGCCTTACTACTTGCAGAATCTGAAACATTCTCTACTGATAAGAATCTTTTCTGAGAGATTTGCAATGAATCACCCAATACCTCTACAGGTTCCTTGAGAGGGATAGAGACAACGAATCGACCATTCGCTTCTCGTTGCGTATTTTGCACGAAATGTGCCTCACAGGCGTTCTCTTCATTTGTACGGACCTTTTCCTCAGGGTAATGTTCGAGTTGCCAAAACCTAGCAATGGGGTCAGAAGCATCCTCGATCGTGCCAAGATTGCACTGTACAGGGTACGCAGAAGGAGGGCCTGTAGGGCCAGAAACAATCCAACCAAAACGAGTCTTTTGGAGGATGGGAAGATTTGGGCCTAGACCAATTTGTCCAATACAAAGGAGCTGCCAGAAAATGGGCGAACCAATCAGAATGTCGATGGTGCCCGGTTGGTCGTAGGACAGATCTGATAACTTGATGTTATCAGGAACCTTGAAGCTGTTTCGCTGGACGCGAAAACTTGGGGTAACACCCGTAATCTCATCGAGAACAAGACAGGATAGGCCAATGCCGTATGAAGTGTGAGGGGCTTGCAGCTTGATATCACACCTAGCCTTGATTTGAGAAGTGGCTTTACTTAAGCCAGAAACAGTAACGTTGACTTCGCGAATTGGAAGCTTCAACTTTTTACACAGATCTGAACGTATGAAGTTCGATTGGGAACCGGAATCCAGCAGGATTCGCACAACATGAGGCGTACCATCATCAGCGATGAGTTTAGCGGTAGCCGTAGGTAAGAGTACCTGAAAAGCATTCGAACAGAATGCCGAAATCGATTGGTTTAGTTCAACAGGGGTTTCTGCCGACATCGCAGATCCTGGTTGACTAGAAGAAGCGTTCTGAGGCTTATCCTCGTGAAGAAGTGTGTTGTGCCTTGATTTGCACTTTCTACACGTATATTTGGAGCTACAAAGGCTCGCAAGGTGACCCTGAGTTAGGCAATTAAAGCATACGCGGAGCTCTTTTGCCTTTGACTTTCTGTCAAGAACAGACAGCTTGACAAACTTATCGCATTTGTACAAGGAATGAGATCCTTTACAAAGTGGACACGAAGGGGTACCTGACACAAATGATTTAGAATGTACCTTGGAAGACTTTTCGGGTACAAGCTTGCTATCTTTTACCTCTAGAGTTTCTAGAAGCCTTGCTGTATTTTGTAAGAATTCCTTGAACTCATCAAGATTAGGTAGGTCAGAACTTGACCGGTTTCTAAGGACCTCCCATTCACGAAATGTAGTGGGGTCCAGTTTTTTAGAAACTACATAAATTATAACAAAATCAAGAAGCTCGCTTTCGGTAGCTAATGATTTGATTGCTGCAAAATGTTTGAATAACATATCGCTAATCGTACGTAATTTAGTTGCAGATTCCTTACTGCAAGATTCCAGTTCAAAAATAGCCTTGAGGTGGTTATGAACCAGAATTTTTGGATCATTGTATCGATTGCACAATCCCTCCCAAGCTAGAGTATAATTACCCGCAGTAAACTCTAAACTTTTTATAATTTGGCTTGCATCACCCTGTAAACTAGCCTTTAAGTAATGCAGCTTTTGAATATTAGTTAACACTTGATTCTCATGAATTAAACTAATAAAAATCTCACGAAATTCCAGCCATTCTGACACGTTCCCTGAATATTTGGGAATCGATATGGCAGGAAGGCGTACAGCTTGATTATTGCAATGTGAACTGCAATTTGAATGCGTTGATCTTACGCTACCATTAGGAGATCCAGAACGATCTGGTGCAACATCAGACTGTTTGTTGTATTCATTAATCAAACATTCAGCTTGTGAAATTGCAAGAAAATAAGAATCCTCAAATTCGACTTGTTGCTGCATTTCAGATTCTACATCCTTACTGTTTTCTAAAATTTGCTCATGAACTGCATAATATTCTGATAACAAAGTGGCTATAGCATCCAATCTTTTTTGCAATTCAATAATTTGAGTACTAGGTAAAAATTGATCTTCATCATGAATTTTTTGCAAGGATTGAACATGATTTGCAAAACGCGTAAGCTTGCCTTTAATAGAGCCACGTGCTCTTACAAGCGGATCCATAATTGTTGAAATTAAAAACAATTTAACAGATCGAACTAACTTTTCGTACGCCTCTGGCGTGAATTTTGTACGCTTCTGGTACGCGGACCCAACGGGTCAACTATCTGTGATATTTCAGGCAAGATGCTACGCGTGGTAGCCTTACTACTTGCAGAATCTGAAATATTCTTTAATGATGAAACCCTTTCGCACGCCTCTGGCGCGAATTTGTTTATACCGCAGACAGTGCTTGCTAACAACGCGAGAAACTTGTAGCTTACGACGCAGAAAACGACCTTGGTACAACGCGGGATTATTTATGAAACATGCAGGGGATATCGCTAACAAACGTAATAGCTTGGCATTTCACGCAATTAAAATGTTTATATGACTCATAAACCATTTGTTTACGCAATAATACGCAGCTGAAATTATGCACACATGCAAACACAGACGAAATAAACCAAATTTATGCATAGGACAATCAGGCTTACATTTGATATTGGTGTGTGCCGCCTTGCCGTTTTCTGTTCCTACTACCGTCTGGCTAGCAGCTGCAATGCCCACGTGCACGAATCTTGGCGTTGATAGCACCGTCTGCTGTCTTCCTTCCTCTCGTTACGGGCACCGCATGCGCCCTCTTCGTTCCACGCGTTGCTGCGAATTTGGACGCTGCTTCCTTGCGGCCGATTGCATGCGATGCAATACAAACTGAATATGCTTTGTACTTGCCTATGACCAATGTTGTCGAATGCTGTCGCTGTTTTGGACCCGCAATGACCTAATGTGGTTTAATCCGGTTCTGTAGGACCAATGTTTGAGCACTAATCAGGATCGAAGGTACAATGTTTGTAGCCTTCTCAGTTTTCGCTATCTGGAAAACCGCTGATCGCCAGCTCGCCTTGGAATTTGTGGACTGTATGATTGTAGGTTTCACTGAATAAATACACTCGTTGAAAGCAGGAAATATGTTACTTTATTAGCAATAAAAAACACATCGAACAGTTTAACATTTACAAAGAATTAGCTTTCGGAGTGCGGACCGGTTTGCATGCTGCCACTTTGACAGATGAAACGTAAGTGTTTTTGGAATCGGATGCCGGCGAGGCAGTCTACTGCGCACAGTACGAATTCAGCATGCAAGAGAAGCGGCAAAGTTTATAAAGTCCTTAACAGACTACGTACTGGTTACGGGCAATTCCCCGTTATCGTGAGCACGAAAACAATTGCCCACGAAGTCGCAATTGTTCATTGAAACAATTGCCAAAAATGTTGCAATCGCTTCCTTACTTCGTATTGCAGTTTTAACTAACAACTAACCTTTCATTCGGTTGCTCCCAAGTGTCCACGAGCCTAGACAAAGAGCGATGCCTCTGTGGCATTACGACAGCATCTTCCTTTTATGTAAGATGCAGCAAACCTTTGGTGATGCTGCCCAGGTGGTTTGATGTCTTCGCAGTACTGTTCCCACTCAGGAACCTCTTTGTGTCGGCGGTGAATAATGCAGGCCAACAACTCAATATTCTGTGCACTTTAATGCACGCGTCGTGCCTTGGCTTATATCGGACGACATGAACGATCGCTGAACTTCTGCGGTACTATTTGTTTCCGCGGTCATTACGCACCCGCTGGCTTCGTTCTATTTTTCACCACACTGGGAAACCGCTGTCTTGGAAATTCACTCCGTCACGTCCGATACACTTATAGTGCGTGCTAACTTAATTAATACGTATGAGAAATACAGTTCGGCTATATTACTAGTAGTATATGAAAAAAGGATATAAAATGTATGTATAGGGTGCCACGAATTGGTCTATTACAATCTGTCTCCGTGGCTTGAGGATTGCACACCTAAATAGTTAAATTTTATTACCTGTGCTATGGTTTCGTTATTTACTGGTTCTTTAAATAAGACAATATCGTTGGTTTTGTTCGTGTTTACAATCGTATAATATTTTTCTTCTGGCAAGTGGGCTTTGTACAATACTCATACTATCGTTTTTTGTCTACGATATTATGGTGGCATCGTCTGCATAACTGATAATCTTGAGTTTTCCAGTGCTTATTTTGCATTTGTTGTTTACTGTTTATATCTTGTTGTTTATTATTAAATTGAACACAAAAATCTCTCTCCTTGACTCATTACAGTTATTACTGATATCCAAGAAATTAAATACATTCAACCTTCAACTCCAAGGAAGAAATGCACATCACCAATGGCGATGTAAAAGTTTATAAGAGTTCTGTTACATGAATGCTGTTGCAGTTATAAACTGTATGAAAAAAAGCCAAATAATTTAGAACAAAACAAAAGTGTAATACAGACAGCTCACTTCGTGGATGGAGAGCGGCCTAGCAAAGTTACAGTAGCTGCTGAAGTATTATGAATGAATCAATTTAGGTACCTCCAAAACTAGAGTACATCACTTAATAGCACAAAATACTTATATAGGGAGCGAGCGTGTTCTGAGGACAAACAGAACATATTAACAAATGAGTTAGAAAGCAAGTTCTAAATACCTGCATAGGCTCTACATTGAAGAAATAAACCAATTCATATATTTGACGGCAAACGGTGAAAGAAATATACACTTTACTTCTAAATCGGTTATTCAATTTTGTACTGGTCTTGATGATAGATTTTTTGCACCACAGTCAAGAGCTTTTCGTGTAGTTGCCTTTTTGAACGTCAAATTACGTTTTGTGCATTTGCTACTAAACAAAATATAGATCTCAGATAAAGAAGGAGAACTAATGGTGCCAATTTTCAATATGTTACCATACTATGGAACATTTTATTCTGCAAAATAGGCTCGAAATAGTCATACATCATACATCGTTATTGTTTTAAAAATCCCGATAATTATCGGAAAATAGCGTTCTTGAACTCCATGCTCATACTATTCACATCAATTTTACATAACCAACTACAAAAAACAATACCCATAGCAGAATAACAGCAGGGGTTCTGAAATAACTGAAGCACAGTTGATGACATCTTCATTTTAATGCAACTAACTGAAAAATCAACAGAATATGATAACCCAATATTAATGTGTTTTAGACGTTAAAGAAACATTTTACCGAGTTATAAAACGCAATATACTCAAAAATTGTATAGCTGAAAAAGTATCTACAGGTACTGTACACACACAATCATTGAAAATGAACAGGGTTATACAACACATGTTACACATTTGAAACAATGTTCTTAGAAAGCTACTATAATTTTCAAAAAATGTGTAGTGCTGTCGATGTAAATAATATTTCTGATCAGGTATAGGCCATTCAGAAAACGTAAATCAACTACTGTAATATTGGTCGCATAGCCCTGTTCATTTTCAATGATTCTTTGTGTACTTTATAAATGAGATAAACACAAACTGCACAACTGAGATACTCTTTGCAGAATGAAACACCCAAGATATAGAGATGTCAACGGAAATACAACAAAGCCTTGAACCTCCTTCTATTTAATTTAATTATGAACAAGATGGTTGAAGCATTATGAGAACTGCCTGAATATAGAATAGGAAGTAGAAACGTTAACATACTCTGCCATGTGAATGGCGTTTTATTAGTAGAGAATAGTAAGGATGAGCTGCAAAGACTTGATATTAACTTAATATGACAGGGGAAAAGTGTATAACATGGTAATATCAGCAACTACACCATAAGCAATGGTGACATAAAAAATCCAGAAGATATAAACTGAAGATAGAAGAAAAACTAAATTCGCACGTAATGCAGTTCGATTATCTGGGGGTGCAGATTACATGCAGCAGAGAGTTAATTGCCGATGCGAGAAAACAATCGGTGAAAGCTTTACAAATAGTATGCTGTTTGAATAATATGATATGGAAGAATAAAAACATGAGACTTGAAAGCAAAGCGAGAGTGTACAAACCAATTGCCCGACCAGTTCTAACCAATTCAACTGAAACAAGAGCGGTGACCAAAATCACAAATCAAAATACAAGAACAATTGGGATGAGATTACTTCGAGTCATTGCAAAAGTTAAGACGTTAAGAGACCGAGCAAGAAACACAAAACCAGGACGATAAAAATCAGAAAGAGAGAATGGAATGGTCTACCAAGCCGATGACAAGAAGCTGGTGTTCCTCGTCGAATGAATGCAGAGGTCAAATAAACAGGATACAATCCTAGTCAAAAGGCAGAAAAAGAAAGAAGAAAACTTTTAAAATTTTTCACCTTCAAACAATAGTGACAGGTTTTGACCATGTTGATGAAGCCGGCAATTCCGGTTCAACTTGGAGAAGAAGTTGTGGGGACCGCTGTACTTCTTCAGCCAGTTCACGTTAGCGCGGGAACAGTCATTGATCATGAATGGCTAGTGCAAGATCGTTGTCGAGCATGGTTTGGGTGTGACTGCCGCGTAATGTGGCAACCACTTTGGGAGCATTGTTGGCCTTTCGAGGCAATTTCGACGTGGCCAGGCTTAATAATTTCTAAGGCACAGTTTACAAGCCTTTAAAAATTTCGTTTTTCGTCTCGTCTGCAGTGGAATTGCATATCGCCCCTAGTTGGAACCTTAACTGCTGCAATTTCAGCTAAGTTGAATACGTTATATTAGTTAAGTGATGTATGTTGTAATATTTAAGAATAGGCCGGTTATACAGAATGCAGTTACGCGAATTCTTGAAGTAAGGTAAGTATTTTAGAATTACAACATTATTTAAGTTATATCTTGGAACTAAAAACATTTTTTTGTAGCGGAGGAAAAATCTTCCTGGTTAGAGACCCAATTCCGCCCCCGGCAGGTACATCAGGTTGCATTATTTGGATTTACCCCAGAATCTTCAAGATACAATTTAAATAGGTAAGTGTAGTTTATGAACCTTAGCTTTTTTCACTTCACTTTTTCGGCTACGTACTTGACTAACAAAAATATACCTTCGCTATGTACGAAGCTTGTTGAATGGAAATACGTTTGGAGGCTGAAGCATAATATATAGTAAATTTAAAAAAAAATCTCTTTTAATGTTAAGGTATGCGTCCCAGTGTTGTATTAATCTACAGATTCTTTGCTGGTAAATTTCTTGCTGCTGTTGAAGAAACCATTTTCCAATGGCAGTCTGCACTTCCACGTCCCTTTAGTAATTGTTTTAATGAATTTTGTGATAATAGGAGTGTGAATAATGAAACGAACACTTTCTATGCTGATGCTCATCATTCAGAAACTTATGTGACTTTAATGCGTCTATTTGCACGTAAAGCAGTTTCCAAACGACTCACATTTTTATCAGCAGTTGCAATTGGAATATGTTCTTCTTGAGCGTGTACCGACTATAAGCAACCTACCTTTAGAAGGCTCACATAACTTCGACTAGCTCAATTCTCGGCTGCGATACGGGTATAATAAATGTGGGATTTTTGCTTACTTAACTTTTGCATAAAAGTTTTAGGTTCATACTAAGACGGAAAGTATTCAGCGCCAACAATTTCAATAAATTGTAATTTGAGAACAATATGTACATGTTCAAAAATCTGTTGTACAGCTACAGTTGTAAGTTTATTGATTATACTCACAAAGCACAAATGCTGTACAACACTTTAATGAACACTACTATACAGAAATACCTTATTATATTCAAGCAGGCATTTTATGGTTAGTATACAGGGTGATTCATAATTAGTGAATCAAACTGAAATGGTAGATTCCGCATGCCAAAAAAAGACAAACAGTCTATATGAACATATGTACTTAACCAAACGGTTTTGAATTTCGTGTACCGCATTAACAATTCTTGCTAGTAACTGGTCACGCGTATTGATAGTCACGCTGTACACCATTTGTTTCAAATGGCCTCGGAGATAAAAATCCAAGGGATTTAAGTCTGGGGACCTAGGTGGGCATGGTAGGTGGCCCCTATCCAACTTCCAGGGTAGTTTCTATTGAGCAACATAGTTACTTCTCTGCCGTTGTGATTCGGTGCATTGTCCTGTTGCAACCACATTTCATTACGTAATTGAATAGGTTTGTCATCCAACAGGTTGTAAAGGCGGTTTTCAAGAAAATCTGCGTACAAATTTGCATTCAAACCATCATATAAAACTTCAACGTCCAGGAGGTTATTATTGCAAATTCCGGCCCAAATGTGTATTAAAAAACGTTGTCGAAATCATGCTTCTTTAGCCTGATGTGGATTTTCCAGTGACCGCGCATGAGCATTATGGTTATTGTTAATTCCATCTCTAGAAAATTCCGTAGAACGGTTGTAACAAAGTTGAGATTTTCAGTCGTTTTCTTTACCAACCAATGGCAAAACCTTAAACGTTGATCACCATCCCTCGGCTTTCACACGTTGTAAATGGTATGGGTGCAGCTCCTCTCGATTATCATTATTCTTCATGTTAAACACCATACAGTTTTCGAACTCCACGCAAATTACTCAATGGATTTGTGGATCCAATCTCTCTTAATTGTCGAAACGTTCTTGTAAAAGCTCCATAGGCTGCGTGCCTTCGATTTGGATATCTGTGGCGGTATTCTCTAGTTGCACCGCGTGCTTTACCGTCACAATACCCATAAATAAACACCTTATCAGCTTACTCCTCTGCAGTAAACCCCTCCATCAAGTAATTAACGTAGCTAGTGTTTAACAATCAAAACAAATCGATTATAAGAATATTTAGAAAACACAAATGATAAACTACTAATGAATATCTGTAAGATTTAAAGCACATTTTGTTTTGGTGAACTCATTGCTACACTTGATATGCCTTGCTATTATTAATAATTGGAAACAATTATTTCACTTTTGCAACAAGCAACAGCCTGTATCTAGGTAACCGTTTGGTTAAGTACGTATGTTCATATACACTTTTTGTCTTCTTTTGACATAAGGAATCTACCATTTCAGTTTGATTCACTAATTATGAATCACCCTGTATAGTTATGATGGCAATTTATAAAGGTCATATCATAAGGAAATAATGAATTGAAGTTATATTAATTTAGCAAGAAGGTTATTCAGTTAAATATAATTCTTACTCAAGAGTGTATTCTCTCTTTTAAAATTCTAAGCGCATAGGTGAGAAATATTAAAGAGCTCCTTATATTTTCGTAACCTATTTAGGATCGCTAATATATTTCGTTCAATGTTCTATCTGTTATAATTCAATTCATACCTTCCAAGCATAATAAATGCCCATTGTTTGACAAATATATGCAGTAAACATTAAACCCTAAATGACAATTATTAGACCTCACCTGTAGTCATTTACTCGGTCTTGTTTTGTGTTTTCCACAGAAAAGGTAATTAAATCCACCCGCGATACGTTAAAAGTAAGTTATTTAAGGTAAGCTAAATTTTATATGTTTCCTTCAACTTAAAATGTTAACATACTCCAGGTTGCTGGGTGAATTGAATTTCCTCATACAGGACTCTGTAGGTCGGAACTAACCCAAGAGTCGACCAGCTGGTATTATACAGCCAACAACCTCTGCCTCGCTTATCGGGTCGAATATCTTGTTAAATGGAAGCATCTCCATGGCCGGAATAACAAAGCTGGAGGTTGTGGTACGGGATTCTTAACGATACTTAACTCAGGTTTACCAACAGTCCATTCCAGATTAGCCATTCAGAAGGCTTCGCAGAGACGCAGTGCATCCTATCACAACTCGAATCACTGCACTCAGCACCAAAGGACAGTTACGCATTGAAGAAGAAATAAAAAGCTAAATTGAAAAAAAAAACACCCATCAGAATAGATAATAATTCCCGATGTATGTACCTACCAGTTAAATCATAACTGCTTCTTTTATAATTAATAAGGCCAGGGTATAAAATCTATTTGCCTGAAAAAACCATTACAATATAGTTGAATGCAGAATTAGTTAAATTGCAATCTTACAGACTGGGGCCTCGAATTCGTAAATGCCTGAGTTGAGGAAGAACACCCAACTTATTTCGTCGCTGGACGCTAGAAAGTTGTTTTCTCTCAAAATTGGAAATGGTTTTTCTCTTTTATTTATGAAAATTTCTAAAATAGCCGTCTAAAAATATATTACGCCATGATATGCAACAGGCATCTCTTCCAAGTATAATAAGTTGCATAACTCTCAGGTTTTGTTATAGAATTTATAATTAATGTATTTTAGTAGCACTGACTGTCGAATGCTACAAGCGAAGACTTCAATCAACTCTCTTCCTTTTCGAAATTTTCTGCACCGCTAAACGACTACTATGCGAGAATAACTATAGTCACCACCTACAGTTTTCATTCTTTCATGAATTTCTAGTGGTTGGCATCTTTTGGATTTTCGAATTTTCTATAGTAAACGCCATTTGCTAGCTCTATAAAAATTACCACAAAGGAACAATTGCAAAGAAATTTGAAAGACACCTCACTAATATGCCAATAAACAATTTCAATAACCTCATGCCATGATGACCAAGGTTTGCGGAAAGTTCGTTCCCCACATTTCGTTCCCCACATTTCGTACCCCACATTTCGTTCCGGGGATATTTCGTCTCCCCACATCTCGTACCCGGAAACTTCGTTCCCGACCGAGCTCAATTTGTCTCCTTGATTACACGGTGTTGAAAAACGAGTACAGCGATCGGAATGCAGTTGGAAAATGAAAGATATTTTGATTAATTTATTTATTATAATAAACTGATAAGAACTATATACAGTATGTCCCCGGATTGAGTTTACAAGAGGGAGCTAAATTTTATTTTTAGTTTTACCAAAGAGCATATGCTCTTTGGTTTTACATAAAAATGTTATAGGAATTATAATTTCTGCTTGGTTTCTAGAGAATTTTAAGAAAATTTCCAGTTTTTCAAAAACAAGTCGGCCTTGACAGTTAAGCAAAAAATATTTTCTTTTCAGGTAAACTACCCTTTTTGTTCATGATACGGCAAAATATTACAAAGAAAAGTTGTTCAGAATGAGAAATTACGGCCCTTAAAAAATATCAGGAAGATACGTACTTAGATTAAACCGTCATTTTTAATAAATGATATTTATTTTGTTATTATAATATAAATTAATTAAAATATCTTTAATTTTCTAACTGTATTCAGATCGCTGCACTCGTTTTTCAATACCTTGTAATCTAGGAAACAAATTGAGCTCGCTCAGGAACGAAGTTTCCGCGTACGAGATGTGGGGAGACAAAATATCCCCGGAACGAAGTGTGGGGTACGAAATGTGGGGAACGAAATGTGGGGAACGAACTTTCTGTATCCCGATGACCAAGTCGTGCCTACGTGATCCAAACGTGTTTCTATTGAACAATCCTTCTACGAGTATATGGTTAAGTTATGTTAATGAGATCATTGCTTATTTTATAATTTATATTTTTTTATTTCTTGTCATTATCTGCATATGTATTATTATTGATTGTCACTTGTTATTGGGCTTCGATCTGTAACATATTAAATAAATAAATAAATATAACGATGCTGTTTGTGGTGCCATTTCAAAATGTTCAACCTTATAAGATTGGGATGAGTGGCCTTAAACATGTGCAAACCTATCTACTTAACGAACCTGAAGCGCAGACTGCAACTTCAACTGAAAAATAAGTAAACGAGCAGTGCTAGAGAACCTCCAGTCTAGGAAAACAGAGGACACCCGCATTAGCATACATATATTAATTTAATAATGCTGGCTTTCATGTAATTACATAATTCAAAAGCATACAATGCAGTTTCATGCATGAAGCATTGTGAGCCTCTGCATGGCTTACACGTTAGGTTTCACCGGTAATGCCTTTGCCCAACAATTTTGCCCTCGAATTCGTATTTTCGCGTTTAATTAATTTTATTTGTAACGAAATTATCGCTCCTGGATCGAGTGCAGCGCTAATGCAGCATTAATTGAATTCGAGCGTCGACAACTATAATTATGAGCAAATCAGCGCGAGATGAAGCGTGTCTGTGATCAATACCGGACGCAAAACAAATCGGAATGCTCTACCTAACATTTAATACAACCCGGCGAGCAACCCCAAATTCCTAACTAAGTTCGAAAACTCGAGCGGGCCTGTTTGCGCAAGGCCCCACAAGGATGCTGCACTTTGTACAAGTTCATAAGTTAACCAAAAATAAGTTTCGGCCGCTCGGCCCTCCGAGGGACATATTTGACTAGAATCGGTTATTAAAAGTAGGCAGTCAGCTGGGGTTTCCTTCGAAAAGGGCCACCTGACTTAATATAAAACGGGGAGGGAAGTTTTTTGTTTTAAAAAGTCGCCGGGTTATCGGGCGTGCAATATTACCTTTCAGGGGCCTTTTCTAGTACCCTACCGGAGATAATCCGATTAGTTTTTATTTTTAAAGTAAATACTTGTGCAAAGTTTATGTTTCCCTAAAATGGCTGATTCAAACACGATTTAGAGATGAGAGATAGCAAGTGATGACGCTGCTTAGTCATGGGCGATCTTATTAAACGTACTGGGGATGCAATGCGCACGGGAGATCAAATTTAAGAACCTTCAACCTTTTTTAAATTACTTTAGAAAACACAAATTTGTTATTACTGATAAATCTAGCGCAATCTCATTATTACCAAAGAACGGCTAGTAAGCTTCGTTTCCAACATTCATCATTTGTCCTTCTCGGAACTAGGAACATGACAGAATATATTTTATATTAAAATTACATTTGCTCTATCATGCGAATCACAATAATCAAAGGTTAGTTACAAAGACATTATAGACTTTAAGTAACAAACGGCATCGGCATTGGACAGTACCAGTATTGAGGTCGAAGAACTCAACGTTTCGCCCATTTTCGTAAGGGGCTTCATCTTGAGGAAGAACAAATAAGCACGGTAACTCAACGTGTATACCACGCTAGAGGCGAAACTCTTTTGCAAGGAAAGGGATCGACGAGCACGGTAGCACAACGTGTAAACCACGCCAGAAGCGAAACTCTTCTAACGATCGGAAGGAAAGCGCGAGAATTTAGACAAGTGCCGTCATGGTTGAGTGACGGTAGGTGGGGCTTAGAAATTGGTACTTTCCACAGGAAGGGGAAAGCCTTTGTCACGATTGAGATTATTAGAGTGTTTGTAAATCTCAATGGGTTCTCAAATCTTTCTGCTAAAGGAGAATGTGGATTTGCAGATAATGAAGGTATCATTAAAATCTTATGGCCGGTATCGCGTAGCTGTTCGACGATAGCTGATGATGAAACGAGACCGGACTTGAGACAACGCTGGTGTTCAAAGATGCGAGTTTTTACTGAACGTCCTGTTTTACCAATGTGACACAGCATTACAAGAGCAAGGGACTCTATAAACACGTTTAGATGACATAGTATTTAATGTATCTTTAGGTGACGAAAGAACCTATGATATTTTTCTCGTGGGTTTGAATACTCTTTTAATGTTTTGTTTTAGAAGAAACTTTGCTACGCGATCGGTTACTTAATGATAATGGTCGTGAAAGCCTTCGAAACCATATTATAGACCTAGTATCACCAATGGTACTTTGAATCTGGGAGGTTAGAAAAATACAACGGCAACAACATATTTGTGTATTCATTTAAAACAATTTCCTAGGCACCTACAAGAAAGAAAAATATTACATACCATACATACATCTGTGTTGTAAGTTAGCATACTACAGT
The DNA here is from genome assembly GCA_940337035.1 of Agriotes lineatus. Lineage (NCBI taxonomy): Eukaryota > Metazoa > Arthropoda > Insecta > Coleoptera > Elateridae > Agriotes > Agriotes lineatus. The sequence continues at coordinate 9,200,718 of OW679194.1, read as the reverse complement.
CGGGGAGTCTACATTTAGATCGATTTGTTTGCTTTTCGTTTATGATTTCCAGCAAAGGCATGGCACTTTCTTTTTTATTATTTCTATTTGGTTCATTTTGGATAGGTATGTGATATTTCGCTTTCACTATATTTATCAAATGTTGCATGAATGTCTATACTGAGAAACCTTATTACAACAGAATTGTGATGACACTGAATTTTAAATGCATGTAGTCTATCTTTTTTTGTATAGTCGACCGCACTAACTTCTTTCTTATATCGTAACTAAGCTGTATTTACTGCGTAATCAACAAAGTGCAAAATACATAGTAATATTCCATTTCTTAGTGTAACAGCGCATAGAATATTTTTCAATTACCCCACCCATGTTGCAACAAACCGAAGTTTTTGAATCTATTTGCAATTGCCTATGTAGCTCAGAAGCAGGGATTGAGATCACTTGATTAATTAGACAGATAATTACGCTCAGTTGGTTTATTTACAGTTAATATAGATCACACAATTTTACACTTAACATGTAATTCATGATCGAAGTATGAGTATTTACTTTAAAATAATGAACAAATAAAAATTGTATTCAGATATCTCCTCTTAACTGCCGTCAATAGCATCTGGACGGCATGCAGCTAAATGGACACTGATTAACGGAGGTCATCAGTTGACATAGCAGTTGGTGTTGTTAAAATTCCTAGGCGTGCTTTTCTCTGTAACCAAATTTGAGTAAACACAGAATGACGGACAATTTACTCGAGGTATTTAATATGTTATGTATTTAGATCCACTAATGCTATGGGGATAGTTGTACGGCAAAGTTTCACAGCGGTTTGTGATCCGTTTGCTCTGAGATCCTTTCACCACGTAAGTTGAGTTTAAAATTATTTTTTCGGCTGTTTCACCTGATGACTTCAGAATCGGAGCACTTGAAATGATCCGTGGCCCAGGGAGAGTTCAAAAGCTTTTCTATCAGCTTAAAACCAGGATCGAAAAAAATTTAGAGGGTGCTTACCACTGAAAATCGACTAGACTAGGTATGCACAGGCCCAGGCGAGACCCCAGGTCTCCTCCTGGGCTAGGGTTGGATGGAGCTAATTCAAGAGCTATCTCAAAAATGACTTGGAAAGGCCGGATTTGAACATCTTTATAAAATGAAATAATTCGTTCGTCGATAGAGATTTTTCTTTCTTGAATTTGAATGAAATTTCCTCTAAATATCATATAGCTTTGTTTTGATTGTCTAAAATGTATCCAAATACTTTGCTTTCATCCGACATGCTCATCAACAAGTTTTATACTATTTTAAAGCTTAAAAAAATGGAGAGATTTTCCTGGAACAATAGTCAGTCTTGTTTCTACACCTCAATAAATTCGTAAGGGGGGTAATATCCAGCTACACTCAAAAAACAAATTAATTTCTGAAGAATTAGTTTCGAGGGGGTTTCTTTCATTTTGATGCAGAGTGTAATTTTTTCAAAAAAAACATTATCATAGTATTTGCTGAAGTACTGTATATGTTCTAGGATCTCTATTTATATTAGTATTTAGAAAATGTACTGCTAGCGGCGACTGAAATGGTGTTTGTGCTTATATATTGTTATAATTGAGTATGTTGCAATGGTATTTATACATATATGTAAATGGTTTTATATTATAACAATATTTATTATGCTTTAGCAATTACGTTTGAATTTTCTTACACTTTAGTTTATTTTTAATTAATTCTCTTTTAAAATAATTTTAAGTACCTCATTTATTCTTTTATAGATTATGAATTATCAATGTAATTAAATATCTCTAGCTCTGTAGAAAACGTTTACTCTTAAGAAACACAGATCAGATTCACGCATAATCAAGACTACTTTTATTCCTGAAAATTCATTTTCAAAATTCTTTGACAATCTGTACGTCTGTCAATGTCACTTCAAATTATGCAAGTGCAAAATCAATTAGAAATACCTTTTCGTTACACTACTTGTCATTCAATAAACATTATACAATAGTAAGTAGTCCCTTTTACAAATACCTCACTTCACTGTTTCTATGTTTTACTTTTAGTTTATTCTATAAATACGTGTAGCCGGTCACCTGTCTATGGACCTTTAGCAATCCAAATGAATCCAGTAACCTCACAGAAATCTCACAATGTCCACACAAATCCTAGTATGAGTGTAATTAACAGCTCCGTTTCCATTCGCCGGAATTCCAGTTTTGGCTTCACAAGTCACCTGATGTATCAAAATTTAAAATTTACCAATTAAAGGAGATGTCTCGTGTGTAATAAAGGTACGTACCTTAGGATTAATTTCATTCAAATGATCTAATGTTTCTTCTAGTATTAAATTCTTGTCTTGGCTTACCAAAGTGTTTCTTTAAATTCAGATAAGGGAATTTTGTCCTCCTCAGAATAGCCTTCTGCATCTTCAAGGGCCTTTGACAAAATATTGTGCCAACATTCGTCACATGATACATTTAAAACTGCATCTTTTAAATTTGAATTTTTTAGTATCTTAGGAATATCTTTGGAAACTGAAGTAGGTATTGTAGAAAGTAGGTTTTTTCTGTAGTACATTTTGACAATTCTTACAAGAAAGATGGACAAAGATAATCACGGATTGGAAACCATGGGTAAGGAAACTGAGTGTAGGACGTCCAATAAACAGATGGTACGATGATATAAGGAAAATAGCAGGAAAACGATGGATGTTGATGGCGCAAGATCGTGAAAGATAGAAGGAGATGGAGGAGGCATATGTCCCCATGCGGACGGGAGATGCTTATTAAAGAAGAAGAGAAGAAGAATTCATTTACGTTTTGTTCATTTCTGTCTCTTCTGGACTCGTTGCCGGAGCACATATTTGAATTAAGTTAGTGATAGCTGGTTTTAGGTTTAATTGTAAAAAGCGACAATACGTTCAATCTTTTGACGGCAGTGACTGGATGATCACCCCGCATGCCCTTGCGTTGGCATTGGCTTGTTTTAATAATTCCATGGCATCACTGATTTCTGTAAAAATGCTAGTTTTATTTTTTTTAAAATGCTAGTTTTATTTTTTGCATTCCTTCGGTTATGGAAAATGAAAAATGGTTAGCAACAGTATGAATAGATGCAGTATTTTTTTCTCTACAAAAAATGTATTTACACTTTAGCTCTAAAATAATTAGGGAAGCCAATAATTGGACATTAAGAATTTAACACGAGATGAAAAAAAAAATGACCGGAAGTCGACCTCGGAAAAGAAATCCGATTTCCGGTTTCTATATATTTTTGGAATCTACTCTTCAAGCTGAGTCGAATGATATATATCTCGTCCTCCTAAAATATATCTCCATTTTCTTGCTTCTCAGTTAATAATAACAAGTTAATAACGTTTTGATCCATTGGTTGTATTGATAGAGTTACATTTGGTGGCATATACATGGTTTGAATCAATCCATCATTACTAATTAGTTCTTCAGCTGCAGGGTGGGAAGGTGCATTATCTAACAACAATTATGCTTTTTGTAGTAAATTTTGATCTTTTAAAAAAGACTTAACATTAGGTACAAAAATGTGATGAAACCAATGTTTAAACATCTGTTCCGTTATCCACGCAAATTTTTGTAATATAAAGGATTAACAAAATTTTTGAAACATCTTGAAGGTTTTGCCTTTCCTATTACCAGCACTTTTACTTTATGTTCTCCAGTACTGTTTGCGCAGGCAAGAAAAGTTATATGATTTTTTGAGTTTTCCTACCGGGTGCCGGTTTTTCAGTTACGGCTAGGTATGTCTAATCTGGCAAAATTTTCTAAAACAACCCCGATCTGTTGATAACTTAGTCCCATTTCTTTAATTTTTTTTAAACAACTACTTTTTGAATGGCTCTACAGATTCTTCTTGTGACGATAGCTTTTCCTAGCAAATTTTTAATAGCCGAAGTCCCTAACGGTTTTTAAATTTTTACAGCCAACCATCGCTGACTGTAACTGACATTTGTCCATGTCGTGATATTTTTTGTTTAACTTTATTGCTTATGCTTTAAAATCTCACCAGATATAGGAATGTTACTGTCGCGTTTTTTACTTCCTTTTACCATAAAGGAAGTATTGGATTCACCCCAAAATTTCGAAATTGAGTTTTCAACAGATCTTCACGTTTTAGAGTCCCCTGATCCCAAAAAAATTTTTTTTTCATTGGTCTGTCTCTCTGTGTGTCTGTCTGTCTGTCTGTCTGTCTCTCTGTCTGTCTGTGTGTCTGTCTGTTTGTCTGTGAATAGAATATCTCAAAAACAGAAAGAGGTATGGCGTTGAAACTTCATATATAAGTCTTGTGTACCATGTAGATGAGAGAGCAAGCTTTTGAAGAAAATAGCATAACCGGAAGTAGGTGTTTACACTTGTGATTCTTCAATTTTTTGCAATTTTTTCAAAAACAGCTCTAACGATTTTCTTCAAACTTTACATTTTTATTGCATTTTTAATGTGTATTGATGTGAGATATGTGATTTTCCAGTTAAATACTTTTTTTTCTATTTTTTTATGAACTCCTATTTTAAACAGAACACTAGGTATATTATTACATTTTTGAATTCAGCTTAAAATTTTAGAGAAAATTTGTCTCTTCAACTAACGCTCTATTTTGTACCATTTTTGTAGAATTTGTATTTTTTTTAAATTTTTGACAAATGCTTAAAAATTAAAAATGAAATTTTTGAGTAATTATAAAATCACTGTAAAAGGAAGTTGTGTGAGTGTATCAACGTTTTGCGTTTAGCAGGTCTTGTAAATGTATTATTAATAGTACCTAAAATCTCCTCTTTTTTTTTAATTGCACAGATGGTTGTTTTAGCAACATCATATTTATTTACTAATGAAGTTACACTAACACCATTTTTTAAATATTCAAAAATTTCGACTTTATCTTGTAATGATAAAAACTTGCGTTTTACGGACGACATTGCTAATATATGTACTAACTGTAACTACTAAAGACTGAACCAAGCTTGGTTGCAATTTCAGTAGCTGACAAAAATTGTAAAATAAATAAACACCTAAATGAATGTCTGGCATGTTTGGGCATTTAAAATATCAATTTCATGGACTCGCATCATCGGTACAAAGGTTGTTTACTATTTGGAATTACAGGTATTCACTGTTTCGAATAGCCCTATATTCATAACACAAACATTTTGGTGTTCACTATATTGGAAGTTCAAATTTGTGAATATTTACTATTTCGATATTCTACTGTATTATGATTTACTCGGACTACTATTATTCTAACAGAAACCCTGAAGAACAAGCGCTATCTGTTGTCTTACGTGATGTACCTATCTCCTTAAAAGAAGAAGAAATTATAGAAGAGCTGTTACAACAAAAAATTACTACTTACTATTAAAGTTGCTAAGCTTTATAATAAGAAAAGGTATTCAATCCCCATATGTACAATAGAACTTGCAAAAGTTGACAAATCTAACAAAATATTAGCAGTAAACAAATTAAATTATCGCGTCATAATCCTAGAACCAAGAAGGATATTCCCATATATATATACCTCAATACACGCAATATCAGCTATACGGAGACACCAAGAATTATTGCAAACGTATCCCAAGATGTGTCAAGTGTAAAGAGAGTCATTATTACCTCAACTGCACTAAAGACCCGAAAGATAAGCCTCAGTGTGTAAACTGTGGGGGCGAACACCCTGCAAACTTTAAAGGGTGTACGTATTATCAAACAATTGCACAAAAAGCCAGCAACAATAATAATAATAATCGCAACGTACGCAGCACAATAAATTCCACACTTCAAAGCGATCACAGTTACTTTCCTGTGCTACCTAAGCCAAAACGGCAACGGTCTGATAATATAACGCACACAGAAACTGAAACCAATACCGTCGCCCATTTACAAAACTCATTAACCAGTCAGAACGAAAACTCTACAGATTTTGTAACACTTCTAAAAACACCGCTTGAACTTCTCACACCTCACATTGATTAAATAAAAACAGCATTATCAGTCTTATTGCCAACCACTTAGCAATGGCAAATAATCATACTAACATTAATAAAAAGGTAAAAAAGTCATTTCAAACTCCCCAACTGGAGGCGGGCTGCTATACGGACCTTGCGTCTCTCTTCAGCGAAGAACGGGAATTATTATTATTATTATTATTATTATAGAATGAGTGGGAAAAATAAGGGGTGGAAAATGAAAGAGAGGCAAAGATAGGTGGAGAAGTATTGACCCGGCATTCGCCTCAGAGAAGGTACCCCGTTGACGCAAGAAAACCACCTAAAAACCTGAATCAGAGCAGACGGCCACTAGAATCGAACCCGCGACCTCCCAAATGCTAACCAGACCGGCATGAAACAGAATCGCGCCAGCTTTATAGTTTTCTTGGCCAATTACAACATCGATATAGCGTGCTTCAACGAAACACATTTTGAAACAATTTTATGACTTCGCTTAATTGTTTCGCCAGTTATCCATTTATTTCAGGCCTAACCTGTATATTTCTAGTTGAATTATATATCCTTTGCATTTCGAATTCTTCAATTTTCCAAAGCAGCTTATTTTGTACCTGTATCGAGTTCCTTTCGGTTGCGCGATACCCTTTCTGGCCCGCGCTACCTCTTATCAGAGTGCGAGCTTTCTTTTGGGCACGAATTGTTCATACCTCGCACTTGCTATTTTTGGCCCGCCGTCACCGGCGTAGTTAAATTATGTTTGTTCAAGTCAAATTACGTGCGCTCAACCGATTTCTATGAGCTTTGTGTTCCTAAGGGCTGATTACGATCAGGTACGATGGCGCTTTTCTGTTTTGTTATTCGCATAGTAATTACATTTTTGTTTAGCTCTTAATTACCAGCTTCAACCACGAGTTTATCTCAGAGGCCAAGGCGCTAGCCTTATCGCATTTTCGACACCTGCTGGAGCTCTGCTTAGTTAATGCCGTTCGAGGGTGTCTTTGCTATAATTTGCATCCACGGCGATTTCATCCATTATGTGCAGTTCACGACCAACTTATTTTGAACCGAAGGGTGTAGCTACCCCGACCGGCGTTTGCCTGTTAGCCGTTTATGAGCGTTGGAGAAGCGAGGTTAGTTTGTGTTATTCCGGGATTTATCGTATCTTCAATACCTGGATTTTACTTTTATACATTTTAAACCAGTAATTATTTGGAATTTAAATTCATACGTTTTGCCATTATTAACATGTAATGTTCAATTTCATACATGCTCTTTCTTTTACATTTGAATTTTTATGCTTATAGTTAATTATGCTCAGTATTTAAAGATTGCTATTTTGATGTGTATTGACCCTCTGTAAAAAGTACAGTCACGCTTTTTTAGTTTCAATAGCCTAAACAGAAGGATTTATTAAATGACTGTGATAAGCTTATTCCACGAATGATTTGTTGGTGAAGTTATTAAAATAACCCGAAAGGGGTTCTTGATTTTATGCGTGTCGCAACCTTCAGTTAACGTACACAATTTTGTTATCACATTATTTGCATTTTAATTATTCTGATAATTTACCACTGACACTTCAAGACTATTTTATTACTTATTAATTAAACGCTAATTACTTGAAGTCATTCCAGGGTACACAGCTGATGATTTGAACCTACGATCCAAGGCCGCCGAAATTTGAGTTAGCTAGGGCCATCGCGGTGAGTAAAGAGTTTTCAGAGCTGCCGTGGTGTATAAACTGTAGGGGGGTTGATCTGCGATTTTTACTACCATCGATTAATTTTATTAATTAATCGCAGGTCGGCTTCTTTATTGTTTCAATTTAATAAACACGAATCGTCTCAACATACCGGGATACGTTGTTTTTCGAAACAATAGACTGGCCATTAAAGCTTCGGGAGGAGTTTTCTTAATCGCAATAGAAATCCCAATAAAAACACTGTCAAGCATAGAAGCAATAGAAGTTAAATTGAAAACAGTAAATAATGCCACAACAAAAATAGCAAGTGTAGCGTACCAAGGTAATTGACTTAAAAACGCCTGTTGTGCAAGGGATGGTCATAAACTCAAACTTGACATTAAGTGCAGTTCTAAATTCTACTCTCATATTTAAATCTCCTATTACATAATTTGCTTCATTTTACGCTTACGCTTACGTACAACGATGGAGTTAACCAGAGAAAAATAATCCATAATAATACCTTAGTAGGTACTTAAATTGGCCGATCATTCACATAAAACAGCTTAAATACAGCTTTTGACTAAGAATTTATTTGATTGCTTACAGTTGATAGATGCTAGATTGTACAAAAATATCTGAACATGATATTTACGTTTAGTACCAGAATAAAGCAGAATATTATCTATAACAGGGCTGTCTAACTTCAAGGGGCCCAAGGGCCACTGGAAAAAATTTGAAGGTTGTGAGGGCCGCATCATAAAATGTGTCGTATGCGACTTTGTGAGTGATTTGTAATAAATATAAAACGTGTATATTTCAATACTAATTTTTATTTATTTAAGCTTAGGTTACATTACAAAAAGCATTGAAACATAAAAAGAGATATACAGGGTGTTTCCTGAGGTAACCGACAAACTTACACCATATGTTCTACAAGTGATTCTATACAAAAAAATTCATATTCACTTTATGTTAATTCTTTTCCGTTCTCGATATACCGCGAAAAGAAAAAAAAATACATCAATTAATGTAAATTTACGTATAGAGATGTGACGTTTCACCCCCTTATTAAAGGCGTCAAAGATTTACCCCTCGGGTTAAACTCAAATCGGAGAAATACGTTCACTTAAATATATATTCGATTAGGTAAAACACCAGATAATTACCAAAACAAATATGTTTTTAGCTAGTTACAATGATTAATTAAAAATAACTCTCAGTTGCACATTATTTAAAATAACATGTTCTTCTGGAGCGGTGTCTGGTTTCGTTAGTCGAGGTGCAACCCAATGCACCGGCAAGTGTTGCGGGTCCCTATTGGTAGTCCGCCGGTAAGCACGCCGATTCTTCGGGAAATGGGCTGAGTAGGTCTTTTGTTATTGCAAACTTGACCTTCCACTCAACAGTGATTTTAAGTTATAATTTTCCGGTGAATTTAGCGATTTTAAAGGTTACCTAGAGCGGGCGTTAGTGCCTAAATCCTGGTGCAGAGGTTGCTGGTACCTTACGACACCTAGGCGTCGTTCTTGGAGCGAACGCGGTGTCAAATCCTGCAGATGAAATTTTTTCGCCTTGAGCCGGAAAATGATGTTGACATTCCCCCGGTAGGGAATTTGCGGGCTGCGGAATCGAACGTCGATGTTCAGGAATTCGCCTTTTAATGAACAAAAACGGGACCTGCAGGTGAGTTTATGAAGGGCGGCTACAGGACTCTAGCCGCTCACAAGCGGGGTAGAGGCTGCGATTGCTACAGGTTACAGGTTTAGGTATTAGTAAAATGAGGTTATGAGGAGTATTTCACCTCTCGGGGCGCCGGGATTTGCGTTTAAAAAATTAGGCGGTCGGAAATGGCTTTTAAGCAGTTAGCTCTGCAAGACAGTACAGCGTATTAAGACAGGGTTAAAGCCTCAGGGATTTGATTTCCAAAGAAAGTTCAACAATCAAGGTAAAATCGAATTCTAGCGGTCTTGCTCTTGCGGATAATTTGGACTTCTCGTACTGACAGTACAACACGTCATCTCCCTTGAAGCCTGGTTTGGTAAGGGTTGGAGGCCTACTCAATTAGATAGTTCAGCGTGTCAGACCGGAGAGCCCAGGTAGAAAAGGAGAGGACAGGATCAGGACTGGTGGACTCAAGGGGGAATTCGATCGGCAGGCGGCAAAAATATCCTGGCGGGCCGCATGCGGCCCGCGGGCCACATGTTGGACAGCCCTGATCTATAACATCTATAACCACAAAAAAAGTGTTTAGGTGGCTACGAGTTTTATTAGCTTTATAATAATAATATTATTAAATAAATATATCTTTCTTTGCAATTGTCTACCAAAATAGTCTTGTATGAACTTAGATGACTAAATATAGTTAGCATTAGATGGTATCCTAGTAAGTATCTTCCTGAAATATTGATTATGCCGGATGAAAATGTGTTCTGCAGCTCAGTATCAACTATAAAATTTTGCGTAAAAATATAAAAATTATAATATATCCGCCGTACTTGCTCATATTCACCTTAGTTGGGAGGAAGATCTTCATGGACATGGAGATTAATAGCACTAAGTAACAAACGACTTCCTGGATTGGACCGTGCCATTATTGAGGTCGAAGAACTGAACGTTTCGCTCACTTTCGTAAGGGACTTCATCAGGAGGAAAAGCAATAGAACACGGTAACTCAACGTGTAACCCACGTCAGAGGTGTTACCGTGCTCTTGTGCTTTTCCTCCTGATAAAGCCCCTTACGAATGTGGACGAAACGTTGAGTTCTTCGATCTCAATAATGGCACGGTCCAATCCCGAAAGTCATTTATTACTTAATGACAATGGCCGTGAAAGCATCCGAAATCATTACTAGCACTGTTTACGCGTAATATCACGATATTCTAAAAGAACAGCTGGCAGTTTGTTAGGCCTTCGGTGGCCATCGGTGGTAGTTCTGAACGTAACACAGCGCTGCACCAACGGGATCAAAATGCCAAACCTCGGAACTAAATACCCCACAAGGCGGTTCCTTCTTGTGCCCTAACTAAGCGCTGGCGCCAAGGGAAAGCGGTTCCGTGGAGGCTCAAAACGAATTTAAGACGAGCAATACACTTTTGTTTGGTACGGCTTGCTGTAAGAGGGAAAAAGAAGGTTCTAGTAGAACACGCAAGGACAGGCTTTTTAACGCGAAATAGCTACTCATCCCTGGTGGTTTTTGGGCACAAAAAGAACAGCTCGAGGGTGCCATCACTGACAAATTCGCCGAAGCGAAGAAAACATCGTCCTTAAATAGGTTCGAGGTCTCAAATCCACGAATACGTGAGGGTTTACATAACTTCACTACTTCAAGCCAACCAAAAACCCTATACAAGCATCCCCGAACTTGTGAATTACACTTTCTATGAACAGCTCGCTTCCAGTTGCTAGCGAAGAAAGAGTGTGTTAAAGTGTGTGATAAAAGCATATCGCAATTGTCACGGCCAAAATGCCGGTGCGCGGTGCGCGGGAAAAATAATATTCGAATTCGAAATTAAGACAGCCGGCGCATTCTACACGTAACAAGTTTCCAAACAATAAATTTAAAGAACGATAAAAACCATTATAGCTTACGAACACCACTTTAAAAACATCTTTAGAAACGCAGTGTATCTTTCATTCTTTATAGATAATTGTAACATAGAATCAATTTCTGGTTATAGTACGAAAATGAAAAAGTATTGCGATATATAGATTTTTTTCAGCCAACTCCATAAATTGTTTATCATTCAATAGCTGGCAATTAAACCATATTTAAGTTAAGTAAAAGAGCAGCCAGCATATCCTTGCAACCAGGCTGAACTTCGCCTGCATTATTTACATATGTTTTCTTTGTTGTACCCTTGCATTATAAGTATAATAAAAGACACTTTATTATTATTATGGTTTATCGGACTGTTAATCTCGTAATGATTTTTATGGTTTCTTACACCTAACGGGTCGCAGTTAACCAAAGCTAGGTGAGTATGTTATTTGCATCTATTAGTTATAGATGCTAAAAAATTTTCTTACAGTGTTACAAGTGTTAAGAATCACTGCTTTCTGCAAGAACATATATAATTTCTCGTCTAATTTCAGCGTCTTTAAGGAGTCATGTAGGGATCGAGGAATGACTCCAGTAGCTGAAAGTACAATGGGAATTACGTAAGCATTGTTAAGTTGCCACATCTGAGAGATTTCTATTAATGGATCGGTGTATTTTTGTTTCTTTTCGGTGTATGCTCCTTGTAGATTAGATGTATTTGGCACTGTGATATCTATAAGATAGGCTACCCTGTGTTTCTTATCCAAGAGCGTAATATCTGGGCGATTGTAGTGAATGGTCTTGTCTGTTAATATAGTTCTATCCCAGTATATTTTTGCCCATTCATTTTCCAATATCTTTTCAGGATCATATTTGTAATATGGAAGACTGCTAGTAGTAAGTGAATATTTCTCTGCCAACTTTTGATGGATAATTTTAGCTACGTTGTCGTGTCTATATTTGTAATCCGTCGGTGTTATCGTATGGCAGCTCGATATAATGTGTTGTATCGTCTCAGGGCAGGACTTGCATAATCTACATGCATCATCACGTGTTCCATCTTTGATTATATGTTTTCTGTAGTTTTTTGTGTTAATTACTTGGTCTTGTATGGCTAACAGAAAACCTTCGGTTTCGGGAAACAAATCACCGGCAACCAACCATGCGTTCGATGCATGCTTATCGACATGAGGTTGATTTAGATCGTGAGCATGTCTACCGTGAAGAGCTTTTCGCAGCCAGGTCTCATGTTTTTCGCTCTCGGAGATTATAGGAAAGATGCGCTCGTTGCCTAGATCGAGTGGCGAGTAATTATTATCTGATAATACAATTGACTGATGTAACATCGATGTATCTTGTGATTCAGTAAAATATTGTCTTAAACTGCGTATTTGATTATTATGTAGATTTAATATATCAATTAATCCCCTGCCTCCTTCCTCTCGTGGAAGAGTGAGTCTTTCGGTTGCAGACCTAGGATGGTGATTATTATTATTATTATTATTATTATTAATGACATGCAAATTCTCAACTAATGTTGGGGTTATAGCCCGTCCCGGATTCAAGAATCAAAAGGAGTGGGCTAATCATTGATTCATGTATTGTCCAGTAAGAATTTCCTCACTATGTGGCATGTCCTAAGTAAGACTGCTTTCTGAATGTCGATAAAGGTGTTGGTGTGCAGTCCTAGACTTCTGAGATTCTGTTCCATGGTTTTTGGAATAAGTCCGGTTGATGATACGATGATCGGTATTACATGAACCTTATCCAGTTGCCACATTTGCTGTATCTCCATGGCCAGATCTGCGTATTTGCCCTTTTTCTCCCTATATTTGTCCTGCATGTTGTTATTGTTGGGCACAGCCACATCTATCAAGTATGCTGTTTTCGTTTCCTTGTTTACCAGTACAACATCAGGCCGATTATTCGTCACCTGTCTATCAGTGATAATTGCCCGATCGTAGTAGAGTTTAAAGGAACGATTTTCAAGCACTGCGCTTGGCTGGTACTTGTAATAGGGGAAATAGGTGTTAAGTAGCCCATATTTGTTGGCTAACTTCTGGTGTAGGATGTTGCACACCTGGTTGTGTCGCTGAAGGTAGTCGATATTGGCCAAGTAAGTGCAGCCAGAAGTTATGTGCTGTATTGTCTCTGATTTCTCGTTACATTTTCTGCACTTGTCGGTTTCAATGGATCGGTCTTTAATGATAAATTTTGAGTATTTTCGGGTGTTGATTACTTGGTCTTGTATAGCCATCACAAATCCTTCTGTCTCTGGAAATAGTAGACCGTCCTTAAGCCACCTGTTTGATGCCTCCTTGTCTATATGGGGCTGGTTCAGATCGTTGTGATGACGTCCATGCATTGCCATTTGTGCCCATTGGTTTTGTTTTTCGGCATCAGAAACAAATCTGAAATCGATGTTGGCACTGGCGAGATTAAGGGGAGTGTATGATTTGTCACTTAACAGCGTAATTTGGTGCAATCTTGATGTTTGTGCCTTGCTGTTAAAGAACGTTCTCAATTTCACCAGCTGCCTGGAGTGCAGATTGACCAAGTCAATAAGAGATCTTCCTCCTTCTTTCCTCGGTAAAGTCATTCGAAGAGTTGATGCTCTTGGGTGATGCGCGTTGTACTTAGTCATCATTGTTCGAGTAATCCGCTGTAGTTGTTCTAGCTCTGTGTTGGTCCACTTCAAGACTCCAAAACTGTAGGTCAGAACAGGTACAGCGTAGGTGTTGATTGCTGTAATAAGATTTCTTGCGTTCAGCTCTGTCTTTAGGAGAACACGTATTCGTTGCAGGTACTGATCTTTCACCCTTGACTTTCCTTGTTTGTTTTGAAGTAATCTAGCTTGTTGAAAACCAAGATATTTGTAAGTTTCTCCTTCGTTCATAGCCTGAACTATGTCTCCATTTGGGAGTGCAACCTCGCCATTAATGACTTTGCCTTTTTCGATGTTCAAGGCTTTACATTTTTCCATTCCGAATTCCATACGAATGTCTTTCGAGAAAGTGTAAGTCACGTCAATCAGGTTCTCCAACTGTTTATGGGTGCCACCATACAGCTTAATGTCATCCATATACAGAAGATGGGAGATAGTCTGGCAGTTGTCTCTGTTGGCTTTGATGTTGAAGCCATATTCTGTGCTATTAAGTAATGTGGAGAGAGGATTCATCGCTAGACAAAACCATAGTGGGCTCAGGGAGTCTCCTTGGAATATACCCCTATTGATGTATATCTCATCAGTGGTAATAGACTGACCTTCGGTGAATAGTCTGAGGTTCGTTCTCCATTGCTGTTTAATAGTAGCAAGAAAATTGATGATTACAGGATGAATTCTATACATTTCCAACACGTCCAAGAGCCAAGAATGGGGTACACTATCGAAAGCCTTTTTGTAATCTATAAAGGCTGTGTGTAGATTGCGTTGTCTTTCTTGTGCTTGCTTGAGTATAACAGAATCGATTATAAGTTGTTCTTTGCACCCTTGGTGGTCTCTGATGCACCCTTTTTGTTCCTCGGCCAGTATGTTATTACTATCTATATGGCAGTAGATTTTGTTGGCAATGCACCCCGTTAGAATTTTGTACATGGTCGGCAAGCACGTAATGGGTCTATATTGGGACGGGTCTTCGGTCCTATCGCTTTTTGGGAGCATAACTGTTGAGCCCAGCGTAAGAAATGTGGGAGTTCTCTCTGGGTGATGCATAATTTCTGTAAATTGACGAGCAAGAGGTTCATGAAACACTTCAAATTTCTTATACCAAAAGTTGTGAATGTTGTCAACACCTGGTGATTTCCAATTGTTTGTGTCCTTGATGGTGTTGTTCACCTCCTCTTTAGTGATAGTTTGGAATTCCATTTGTGGCATATCAATTTGATTTTTTTGTTTCTGAATCCATACTGCATTTCGGTTATGATCTTTTGGTTTAGCCCAGATATTTGACCAGTACTCGGTGAGGTTCTCTTTGTTCGGAAATTTATTTTCAGTGTTGGCCAGATCCTTGTTGTTGCTGATACCCCGATAGAACTGCCTTTGGTTGGTGTTGAAGAGCGTGTTCTGTCGTTTCCTTCTTGAACATTTGAGGTATCTTCTCAGGCGCTTCGACTTGGCTTTCAGTTTCTGCTTCAAGGTGTCCATGTACTCATCAAGATTTTGCTGGTGGTTTGGGTCCGTGACGTTAGTGCCAATTTTTTTGTAAATCTTTTTTATACGTGCTTTCAGTCTTCGTGAGGGGTGCTCATTTCTTCGAATTTCTGTCATCCTTCCCAATTCTTGCCTTAGGTCGCCAATTGTCTTCTCAAGTCTTCTCTGCCATACTGGCTTTTGTTGTGGCTTGGATTTTCGCGTCTGGTTTTGCGAATGCACCTGTTGTTTATGGCATCGAAGAACTGCGACTGCTGAGCAGTAGATTAGATTATGCAACTCTTCAAGTGTGTTATGCTGTATAGTAAATTCTACCAATATAGTATTAAAAGCCTTGAAGATGCTCTGTGTATCTCGCTTAGTTCTTAGTTTCGGAAGCTTTGGCCTCTGTGTGGGGTTTGTGCCATCAAACTCCGCTATTGCTTTCTGAAGTTCGTATAGAGCTGTTGCTAGTATGTTGTCGCCGTTGGTGGGAGCGATATCGGTGTTGGAATCTAATTCGGTAAGTTCGACTTCGCTAGTGTTTTCTTCATCTCGTGCTCTCTCAGGCTGCTCTACAATAAGCGCAGTTATGGTCCCGACGCGCTCGTTCTCTAGTTCTAGCTGCACTTCTCCTTTAAGTTGTTCCAGGATTGGCTCAGGTAAGAGTTTATTCCGAACAATAACTCGCCGTTGGTCAGCGATGCGTTGTTCGGTCACATTTTGGAGGCCTGGAAATTTTTCAATAAAAGCACTATGAAGGGATGTTCTGTATGTTGTTAAATCTGTCTCAAATTTTGTGATTTTATAATAGGAGCGCATTATGAAAGAATTCATTTCCTGTGTCCATTTCATACGCTTCCTTGGCTTTCCAACCTTCGTGGTCTGCGGATTGGTGACGTGCGTCTCCTCAGAAACAGCTAGGGCTGGTTGTGCAGCGTTGATGTTGGGTGCCACAATAGTTGATGAGGTTGTTTGCAGTAGCCATACTCGACATCACGCTGCTTCCGTCGCTAGTCGAGGGAGACTGTAACTCATTTAACACACAGGATCCTCTACCTAAATCCTGAGCGCGGCAAGAGGTTATGGTGGTACAATGCCGATTCACCCGTTTATTTCGTAAGTTGTACATCATTAGTGGGGGGGGGGTTGCATTTTACCTACTGCCAGGGATTTTTATACAGAGGTTTGCTCCTCGGGGTGTGAGGGGAATATGGGAATTTATGGAAAAGATGGAGTCTTTGAGGGAGGGGGTAGATTGGAAAAAATGAGGGGTGAGGACAGCGGAAAGCTGGCTAGGGCACCTCGGGAGCGCTTACCCGTGCATAGAAAAGGATACGGAGCATCCTCCTCCTATGCCCCTTGAGGGGTTATTATTATTATTATTATTATTATTATTATTATTATATTGTAATAAATTTATATAGAATTGGAAATATGATTTTTTTTAAACTAGTAAAGCAATGAGACTATTGAAAGCTGCTTCTACCCATGATTACATTTAACGTTACTGTTTCCACTATTATAATTTCGAATTCAGACTGTCATGTCGCCAAGACTAGTGTTATAATTACTAAGAGTGATGTATTTAGTAGTTTGAATAAAAATTCTACACCGCGTTTAAATTATTTTTTAAGAAATATAGTAAAACTACGGAAAACCTATGTTTTGATATATTGCCAAACAATTTCCAATAGTACGAATACTTACAGTACTTACACCGTTTTGTTCTCTTTTATTTTATGGTACGGGGTTACTATTGTATTTAATTCAGCTTTAATTTGTAAGCGGTAGAATCGTTCATTGCGTTTTTAAAGACATAAGTTATAAACTCGTTTTTACTATAGCCTTTTAATATTATTTACAAGAATGATGCAATAAATATTTAGGTGGTAAATTTATCACACATAATAACAAATATTCTCATGAATTGGTTTTGATTTTATACCTAATTATACAATAAAATTATACAGAACATTTAAAAACCTTCACTATTGCTTTACTTCACCGTTAGATTTCAAATGTCAATCCTACTATCGGTTTCCGGGCGAAACAATTTTCTCTCTGAAAAAAACACGTCGGATTCGCCTCGATTAAGCACTTCACTTCATGGTTTAGAAAAAAGGACAACACCTACAAGAATTGCTCTACAAAAACTTCGGAAACGATTTTCTTCCGCTTGCTTTATTTTCGTTGTTAAATGGATTGGAAATATTATTGCTAACTGGAAAAGTAGTTTGGAAACGTAACACTGTTGAACTTATAGCCTCTTTCCGACTCTGTTGGGATAGGCTCGAACTAATTTCAAGCAAGTGCATTACTTCAAATTTAGTCACTTAGGTAGAGAGCCTGAAACATCAGTTTATGTGTATAAAACACTAGTTTTGGGTATAAATTGAGTTATGTGAAAAGATACAATAAATTATAAGCAGAAGAAATTAAACGTTATTACTACACGTTTGCTTTAAATGTACTCGCTTTCATATTAAGGTTTTCTCCATTACAGAGCACAATAATCTGAAGGAACTGGAAACCCCTAAATTATTTTATTTCGAATTGCCCTTACAAATAATTTTTAGCCACATGAAGTTGGTTTATAAATAAACGGACACTGTTGTTGCGTGCTAAGATCAATAACCATTTTTTATGAGCAACCTACCAAAAACATATTTTAGAAAAACGGAAACAAGCTTTTCTGAAGAACCATTTTTAAATTAAACCATTCTTCCAAGTCATTTCGTAAGCATTTTTTATATCCAACACTAGTGCTATCACTTGTTTATTTAATAGCATTTGTGATACCTAGGAGTAACAATAATTACGAAAGAAGTTACAAGTTGCAGGGACGCACAAAGTAAAATAAATCGAAAGAGAATGGCCATAAGTATGTTGAATTTGATTTTGTGGAGCGATGTACTAACAGTCGATAATAGTCGAAAGTATCGATATATACGAATCTAAAACGTGGAAATTAACAAAACGGAAAAAGAATAAACTTATGACGCTGCAAATGAATTTCCTTAGAAGAAGCTGTCGAATATATCTATATTGGAGCACGTACGGAGTATATAAAAAATAAAATGAACATATACAGAACGATCGTTGATACCATGATACCATTGAACAACAAAAATATGGTATTGGCATATAAAAAGCATTCCCGAATAGAGATGGCCAAGAAAAATGGATGAATGAATACCACCACAAAAAAGAAAAAAAAGGCAGACCACGAATAACATGGAAAATGGGGTCGAAGCAGCTATGAATGCCAAAGAGTTGCAAGACTAGGATGTTAAATAGAAAAGGCTGGCGTCAGAGAACCGAGAGAACCCGATAGAAGATGTAATCAACTCGGATATACACAGTGTTTATAAATCGCTAGAGAATTCGTAACTTCGTTAATAATAGGTATTAATTTTGTTTCCGTTGATCGTGTATTGATGGGTTTCGTTAATGCATAAAAAAATTTCATTAATAGCCCTTATTAATGCCTGATTTTTGTATTTTCCAAAATCGTTTATTAGTGACTTTTATTAATGGATGATTTTCTATTAATAAATGATTTTAGTATAGGAAATCAAAGCTACTATGACTGTCAAAACTTTTAAGTATCAAATTTTTGTCATGCAACAAAATAATATGGTCTACAATTTAATAAGTTACGATCAACGAAAAAATATTGTAACTAATTCGTGTGTTAATCGGCGGTTAATAATCTCAACAATTAACGTGTTGACTAGCGTTCACACGTTAAAATATCTCGATTATTAATCGTTCTCATTAACACATTCGCTTGTCAAATTACTATTAAGTGCCAGTGTGCAGCCTACAAATTTCCATAAACCAATTTAAATAAGGGCCTCATTTTCTTGGGTAATGAGACACCCATATATTTTTAAATATTTGAAATCAGCACTAAACGTATTTTCTGATATAATCCTTAAACAAACATTATGGGAATTCATTGTTTTAAATTTAAAAAAATGGTTGAAGTAGGCCATAACTTACCCAACACTACTAAAAATAAAATAAGAAATACAAAACAAATTAATTCCACTTGGCTCTAGAAATTTCTCATAGCCGAATTATCGCACCAAACGTACTAAAACAATTGAAAACTTTGTTTTTTTGAATAGAAGAATGAGTTTTATTAAACTGTTGAAATCTACAATAAAGGAACTTTCCAACAATGTACACTTGTGCTCATAAAAATAGAATACACCTACTGTTGGACTAATTTGAAAAGTCGTGTTATTCGCATTGTTAAATACGTTTTTATGCGATATTTTTATTTCAAACGAACCGATAATACAAAACTAAAATATTACAAAAATTAGTCCAATAGTAAGTGTATCCATTTTTATGAGTACAAGTGTACCATATTAGCAATTTTGTTTAAAAGTAGCTTTTAAAAAAATTTAAAATTTCTAAAAATAATTCAAAAATTATTAGATAAAAACATATGTAAAGGGCTTTACTCAGAACTTCCTTCGTAAGTGGCCGTTGTGACACTAAATAATTTTAAACTAGGGGTAAAAATATCTCCACCTTTCAAATAAAAAAAACATTAACGGTGGTCAAATTCGAAGGGCAGGCGGCTACGAATGCGATTCCAACGTTTAACGGAATATTGCAAGGGAACTGGCTATCACTATATGCGCCACGGAGTGGCTGCCTTAAATAGAACCCATTCTGCGTTGACACCTTTTTTTGCTCTAAAAAATGTAAGCTGTATATGTTGGGTTTAATTTTTGTTAAGGGTAAATCCTGAATTATGTACACATTGTTAATTTTATCTGCATTTCAGTTAAATCAAAATAAATCAAAATATTACTAGTGATGGGACTCGAAATTCAGAGCCTGCAAACGAGCCGGCGAATTCGTTTTATTGTTCGGCGGTAGTTAACGGGTTAAACAAGCATTCGATGCCTGAACGACCAGGACGCTTTTAATTCCTTCGATGCAGCTATATTTAAAATAACGCACGTGTTCGTTGCTCCTTTTTGTCTCAGACAACATTTATCCTGTATTTGTTGGGTCGCATTTTGGCAAGAATAAAGCCTGCGCTATGTACAAATGATTACGTTTATCTATTTCTAAGTTAAAGCAACAATAAACAAAATTTAATTTTTTCAAGTGTTCACCCTGAAACGGGCCAATTCGTGTCACCTGTATTTATCTATGTCCTACCTTTTATTATATACCCAATTAGTGATAAAGCTTAGCAGTATGTGTTCTTATGTTTATTTAGGTAGTATCGCACTATAAGTAAGAAATGCTGTGTGCGCGACCGCGATCTTTGAAGTCTCGAGTGTTAACGTGCTAGTGTTACATGAGAGAATGGGCTAACAATGCAAGTTAATTCGGAGAACAATAGCAGCGGAATTGAAACAACGCTAAGGTGGGCAAGGGAATGCATTCGCGCTCATGTAGGTGAACATCGCGGATCGCCTGGTGCGCTCCTGAATTAATAAAGAGCGCGGGTCGACCTTTTAAAAGGGTCGTTGAGGTTCTGTGAGTGCAAACCGCAGAAGAAGGGCATCGTTAGCCGAATCCCAGGTGCAAGCTTCAAGTAAAACATCCCAGAAGCGAGACTGAGGTGTTCCAGTCCGACATCGCTAGAAGTGGTGATTCTTTGATGAACGTACACAAGGTTAGTTCTTGCTTTTAATCTCGTGACAAGATAATAAAGTAGTTAGTAATTGTAATAAATAATTACGCAACTGCTGGCAAGGGTGTTCGCTGCTCGATAATGGGGAAGTACCGGCAGCGCATCACGTCATATGCTAACTCGGCAGATCGGATTCCCATGCATAGAGGCACTATAAAGAATCGACAACTTCGGGTTCAACTTACTGGTGCACGTAACTATTTTATACCTCGCGTTTGTGAACTTTGTTTTCGCACAATTAACTGAACTTTAAGCATTTAATTAATATACTTTCTCATGCGCAGTGCGCAATTG
Organism: Agriotes lineatus; assembly: GCA_940337035.1. Lineage (NCBI taxonomy): Eukaryota > Metazoa > Arthropoda > Insecta > Coleoptera > Elateridae > Agriotes > Agriotes lineatus. The sequence goes on along the minus strand of OW679194.1, from coordinate 9,179,446 downwards.
TTTTATATATTTGTTTGCATGTATTTGTGTGCGGCAATTCCTCTAACCCAGTGGTTTACAACCATTAGATAAGTGTAAAGCCAAAAGGAAGTGCCCCCTGCCAAACAGCCGTCGTCTTGAAAACAATTAAATTTGTTTTTTCTCGCGATCCATTGGTCGTATAGAAAAAGTTATTGAAGAAAACATTTTGGAAATAAAATTCTACACATTTTTTACCCTTGACGCGATGCCGAGAAGTATTTCAAACGGTAGAGGGCGACAAAGTTTTGGTTTCCGCCATTCTAGCTGTGTGGGGGTGGTTTTTTCCGGAAATTGCAAATGTGAAAGTTGTATTTCTTGCAAAAATATGCACGAATCTTTTTTAATAATGTAATTGATTTAAATAGTCTCAAAGTGACAGCCTTTCAAAGTCCGCGCCGCGTGAGAAATGCACGATATATTCCGGGGCGGCGAAGTAACCATTTCTCTTTTGCGAGGTAAAAACGTCACGTCACTCAAGTAGTTTCAATGTGAATATGTTTTCAGAACCTACAAAAATTCTACGCATTTTTGGTCATTGCCGCAATACCGAGAAATTGGTATAGGTAAAAAAATTTAACTTATGGGAAAGGAATATGTACTGTTTTCGCTAACGCTGAAGAATTAAACTACATCCGCGGGGAAAAAAAGATACATTTTCCTTCCTAGTAATACAATTAGCTATAAAAAATGTGTTAGCTAACTATTGAAATTTTAAAACAAAATATCAATTTGGTGTTGATCAGGTACTATTGAAGGTTGACAGCTGACTGATAAACCTAGTTAAAAACGGCTGGTTGAAATAAGAATTTGTACATCATATACAAAAACAAGACATTTGCTCAAGCACGTAACAATGAAGACATTTTTACATTCAAGAGATCTTTATACCATGTGTTCAAAAACAAATTACATAAGGGTTGGCCATGGTAAATAAAACTAATGTCGACAGCAGGTTTTAGAGACAGCAATTTTAGAATTTTCAATCACGATATCAGCGTATAATATAATATTATGACAGCAACAACAGTCGTAACAGTTAATGAATTCTAAAGCTTGCTGTTGACATTACTTTTATATTCCATGGCCAACCCTTATGTAATTACTTTTTGAATACACCGTATGAGAAACGGGTAAAAACACGTATTTCATAAAATTACTGTCAACGATCAGCAATTAAATTTCCCAGATTGCGTTCATATTTTTCTTCAAATTTCAAAATTTTATCAATATCCTAAATAATACCTATTGATTTTAAGTTTAGGGCAATAAAATATTTGAAATTACGTAAATTGGGTCACTATGAACTGTTCTTTTAAAAAACTAAATGGAATTTCGTGTAAAATCATTAAGAAGCCAATATTTGAATGCCTTGTAATCAGCATGAAGGTTTTGTATGTTTCGTCCGTCAACGCAGCACCCTGTATAACGTAAAGAAGTAATGTTGGATGAGGTAAGCGTAATTATAAGAAAACCACGATTTTTATAAGACACTATTCCAGATTTTTAATAATAATCGAAGCTAACATGCTACAGCAGTCCTTAAAAATTATGCACTAGGTGGCAGTATAGAAAGCAGCATATGAGCATTACAAGGCAAGAAAGCGACAAAGAATGGATAATTTACAAAATGTTCAATGCAAGAATGCGGTAAATTTATGCGGCGTTTTTAAATTGCATTAGTACCATACCCATACTGCATTTTTGAGTCAACCAGGCATGGAATTTTGCAATTAGGTACATTTTATTTGTGTTTTACGCTGTTTAAACGTTATCAGATTTTGGCCATTTAGTTCAATTCCTGACTTAAAAACGTAATTTTCTGGACTTAACGCCTGTTGCTAGTACATCGTTTAAAACAAGCAAATTGAAATTAATAAATAATTATTATGAATCAATAATAAATTTGGCTTATATTGCTATGGGAACACCCTATTGCGATTTGCTTACTATGTAACTTAATAAAACCTTATCTTAGTTTTTGCGTTCTGGATATTCCTATCGAAGTCACTAATTCAGTAATTGAAAAACCATAAAGTAATTCAATTACCTCGAGTAATTTCAATTACCACAGGTAATTCAAATACTTTTAAAGTAATTTAAATATTTTAGAGTAATTTAATTACACAAAAGTAATTGAGTAATTGAATGTAGTAATTAATTACTTTCAAAAAGTAATTTTCAAGTACTTTTTAACAAAAATGGCAATTTCCTATTACAATTACCGCATTTTGAAAAGTAATTCAATTCCATGGCCAATAAACAAAAAGGAATTTAATTAGTAATTTAATTACAGAGTAATTAATTACTGCCCAGTTCTGCATAGAGTACAGGACATAATAATGCTTTCCTAGTATTACCTTTTGGGAAAGAAAATGTGGGAACGACTCCGTTATTTTCTTTTAATCATCTGTCATAATTAGTTTTACTGCCTGGTATATAGCACCGTCTGGGCATCTGCAACACTGTAATATTTAATTCAAAAGCAGGGTTAAGTAGTAGCATACTTGAAGAAACTTAATATTAACTATTATTGTATTTTTATGTTTACTTGTAAATTTTAACTGCATAATGTAACTCTCTTTGAATATAAATAATAATGGACAAATAAATAGGCGACATAGTTCTGTTGATCTTTCAACACAATTGCGGCAGTAGACTACCTACAGCGTTATCAAGTTTACCACAGCACGGTAATAGTCCGGGAGCCCGCGACATCAAATTCGCGACAATTAGTTTAAGGTTAAATCACTCTTTGTTCTCTTATTGTGATACTACTTATCCCCAAAATGGGTTGCTGCCGGCGCACCCGCGGGGCCACCGCTACCAGCAGGGTTGCAAATGCGTTGAAAAAGGAAGGGTGAATGTCAAACAAGTTTAAGGCTGAAACTTTGTATAATGTTTAAGGGTACTGAAAAATAGTGGAAAATGCTTTGCTGCCAGCGAAATCGCGGGGCCATATATTGCTGCCACCCCCGCAAACACGTAAAAAAGTCGATCGGCCGGACCATTAGTTTAAGGCTGATTTTTTTTCCAAGTACTTTGATGTATATACTAATAGAAAAAACATTTGCTGCCGATGATCTGGTGGGACAGAGGCCAGGCAGTTGCAATCAAAGGTGACGCGGCGCGTGCCATGCGTACATGCCGCGCGAGTAATAAAATATTCTTTATTCGCAACCATATATGTAATGTTAACATTCCTGACCTCATTTGAGTGGAGGGAGTCGTACATTTCAGCCCGCTACTTCCCGCACTCACTTCCCGCTCAAGTGCGGGAAGTACATTCCCGACCGCTGAGTAGGTAGGGACACTGGGAATCTCGTTGATCCATTCATGCGCGTCACAACTTGTCGTATCATAATATAATAGTTTTTCCAATTATTGTTTAGAATAAAGTGGTTGCGAATAAAATAGTATACAAACCTCGACAGGAAGTTTCCTTAGTCTCGAGATAATAGCTGATTTCGACGTTTCGCGTCTCAATCAGCTAACTAATCCCTCGAAAGTAATGAAACACTTCCCATCTCGGGCTGTAATATACTATTATTAATTTATTTACATTTTCGAAAATTAAACCGTTCGCGAATAAAGAGTAGATATTGTAAAGACACAATGTCTTTTAATTTGTGTCTCTCGGTCAGGGATAATATAAATGTAAAAAATTTGTATCAATGAGCGGAGTCACGAAATATTGGGTTTTAGATATAATAAAAACACTATATCTCTTGAAGCAAATGCCGTTAACTTTCAGGGATGTATCGAATAAAATTTTGCAAAGTGCCTTAAATACTCAGCCACGCGTTATTATTGTGTCATTCGATCAATACTTTTCGCCTTCAATCAAAGATAACTAACTACGAGGAACTAATAGAAGTCGGAACTATCACATAAAAGGGCCCGATCAAATTCGACCTTCAGATTTTACTTCTGAACTAAAAAAGTTAATTTCAAAGAGGCGTTGGTAGCGTTTCTCTTGCAAGATTGGACGAACGATGAAATGGCACCGTTCTTCAGAAATAAAGTGTTATAGGTGAACTACAAGACTTGTTACAAATTCTACCAAGAAGATATGAAAGTTGTAAAGAGCGAAGAAGAACATTTATCTTGTCCATTGCATGAAGACTCAGACACGAAAATTATGTTTCACTGCTGCCAAGTGGAACCCAATTCCAATGTCGTGATACGGTGGCAGCAATATATGGCCCCGCGATTTCGCTGGCAGCAAAGCATTTTCCATTATTTTTCAGTACCCTTAAACACTATACAAAGTTTCAGCCTTAAACTTGTTGGACATTCACCCTTCCTTTTTCAACACATTTGCAACCCTGCAGGTAGCGGTGGCCCCACGGGTGCCCCGGCAGCAACTCATTTTGGAGATTTGTACTATCAGAATAAGAGAACAAAGAGTGACTAAACCTTAAACTAATGTGACACTGAAAAGTGTCACGGGCTCCCGGACTATAAGTAAATGAGGCACAGGGACAGCAATCTATTACATTTTTTCGGTTCCAAAAAGTATATAAGCTCTTATTAGTAAGAAATACATTGCATTTTACGCATCGCTATTAAAAGTTAGACTTCTCGTACTGTAATCAATGTGTGAAGCATGGGAGTAGATATTTTATTGCACAGTATGCAATAACAACATACTTTGACGTATGGAAAGTGTCAAATAATAGCCTCTTTTAGGAAACGGTAGTCAAAAAACGGTATTTTCAATATCTCTACTTTTAACGAAGTTACGAGCTGTCTAGCGATTTACAAACACCCAGTATATATTTCTGATTTGCATTTCAAGTAATAATGTCTAGGGACTAGCGTCCAACCTTTGACTAATCATACTTTCTAGAATTTATACTTGGTATTAGTCGATACCTGGAACAGGATGTTTTATCATTCTTTGGTGTCAGAACGTAGGTATATAAACTCTCATGGATTATTACACACAACTGTCACATGACTGACATCTACCAATGAGAACCATGCATTTTCTGAAAATCGACCAATCCCTAACTGATTACCTGATAAGCTCCCTAGAGAAACTTATTAACCGATAAGCTAGTGCTAATTATTGACTCCGTAGATGGTAATTAGAAATAGAAATGCAAAGAAACGGGCAATTTGAGTTTTTTGGTATTATTAGATCAATTCTAAATCATAATTCGTATACGGGTTTTGTGTAATAATCTTCAAAATATAAACGCGGGCTACACACTTTCATATAATTTTGCTCGTGCCAAGAGTCATCGTCCTGGTTGCCCTTAGAAAACTGCCCTCGGGCTCGGGACAGTTTTCATTGCAACCAGCACTCGACTCTTGGCGTGTGCAAAATTATCGGTAAGTATGTCTCGCCCTTGTTATGTTACTATTGATAAGTTCTTACATTTATATTATACCAATCAAAATACTCCATTTTTATCACATGTGTCGTAGTAACCATTCTAAAAAAATGTCACTCTGAAACGATAATAACCCTCAAAACTAGGGCGATTTGTTAAAATTACACTAATAACAATCCAGTTTTTCTGTCAAATAAAATTCAATAGTTACCTATGCAATTAATTTTTGATTTGTCAAACATAGTTAATGTATCAATTTATCTTGGCTTCCTTTTTATAATGACGGAGAAACCATACAGAACGGCAAGCAATGGTGCGATTATTAAATTAATAGACGAAACGACACAAATTAATACGAAAAACGGTAAGAAATACGTATGGAAGCTCTTCATAGGATTTTGCGAAAAGCGAAAGTGCCTGATTGGTGGCGGTATATCAGAGAAGAAACTTATGGATCTTTGAAGGAACTGGGCTGTGAACATGATGCATCGAAATTGTGAAGAATATAAAGAGTCTATATTAAAAACAATATGGAACATTTCGGCGAAGTTGCTTCAAGAGCAATTCTATAACGATTATAACAGGAATCTGGACCAGTAGAAAGGGGCTACTTATCCCCCACTCCTTTTAATTGATTCGCGGATTCGCGGTTTAATTCGCTGATTTATTCGCGGATTTCGCGGTTTTCATTCGCGGTTTGATCTAATTAATTTCGCGGTTTGATCTAATTAATCACATATGAAGTTTGATATGTAATTTACATATGTGCTACTGATTAAATTACGCATTAGCTTCCGATTAAATTACGCGCGGTCATTTTTAATTTGCTTCTGGAATTACGCGGCGGCCATCTTGGTTTTCTGGAGCGAATATTTGAATTTTAAATTTTCCGATTTTTTCTAAGTTCAATTTTTTGAATTTAAACTTCCCGGGGTGTCGGCCATCTTTGTTTTCTGCGCGCGCACTTCTCACGGCTGTAGTTTTTAATTTTGAATTTTCGCGGAAATATTTGAATTTCAAACTGATAGATCTATCTCGCTCTTCTGCTCCTTGGTCTCTCTCTCTCCATGTACGGCGTCCATTTTAATTTCGCGCGAATATTTGAATTTAAATTTTTTCAGATTTTTTTCTAAGTTCAATTTTTTGAATTTAAACTTCCCGGGTGTCGGCCATCTTGGTTTTCTCACATTTATTTAATTTAAAAAAAGCTATTTGCGTCGGACCCCAGCGGGATCTGAACCAGCAACGGCAGTATTACGAGTTTGAAGTCTTAACTAACTAAGCTGCCGAGGCGCTCGAGGTTAAAGGAATTACACATAGTCACTTGCGTGTCACGAGCCCAGCTTTTAAACAAACTATTTTTTTAGAAATATGATTTATAAGAACGGGAATGTATAGCTTATTGTGTTTAAAGGTAGATACAATTTTAAAAAAATTAGATTTGTAACAGCTTTTGCTAGAAATAATTATTTTTATAATTTGCAATATTCTCATATAGGTAAGAAAGGAGGGTTGCGTTGCTCTCAGCGACCGTGTTTCGGCTACTTATCAAGATCGCCCATGTAGGCTTGCAGAGCTATATGAATAGAAATAATTACTTTATTTTTATAATTTGCCCCAACAGAACGTTTGCTATCTAGTTTATGCGCAAATTTCATAATAATATCAATTTTTACTAGAGCAAATACATTTTGCTGTTTTCATATTTGAAATGCTAGAATATGATTAATTTTATGCTGCTATGCGTAATTACAAAAGACATTATAGCCCCGAGGAGGCTTTCTATTTTGTCATCCTCAAATGGCCTAACAGGTCGTTGCCTGTCGGCCACAATTATATATATCGGCAATAAGATAACATGAACAAGAAGATACACGTATTGCTTGAGTAAGAAAGAGATAAACATAGTAGCAAATATTTGTTGTAACACCGATATTGACATGTTTGGTTTTATTTTATAAGTAAACGTCTGAAATTGTGTCATTATATCGATAAAAACTGCATTTTAGTTTAAAAAATTCCAGTATAAATGCAAACGGACGAAAATAAAAACGCAATTGACCACAAATTAACATAAATTTGAATAAAACAGAGAATTTCGTTGAAAAATGTTCTGTTTTAGTTTTAAAAATTACAGTATAAATGCAAACGAACGAAAATAAAAACGCAATTGACCACAAAGTAACATAATTTTGAATAAAAACACACAATTTCGTTAAAAAAATGTTCTGTTTCACTTAAAATTTTACAAAACTGACATCATGTCACTTGAAATTATACAAAAAAACGACATTTTTATCCAATAAGCGATAAAAAATACGCCATCCCACATTATTTCACTTAATAATTATCACATTTCGTCTTACAAAACGCTTTATAATAAAGAAAATGATGTAAAAACAGTTTTAAGAGTTATTTCTAAGCATAATTTTGCAAATGTTTTACACTTTTTCTCTAACTTGTTGCAGTTTTAGCAAGATTTGAATAAAAAACAGCAATTTCTGCAGCAATTTTAGTAAGATTTGAATAAAAACACACAATTTCGCTAAAAAATGTGCTGGTCCACATCATCTCACATAAATTTTTACAAAAACTGACATCATGTCACTTGAAATTATACAAAAAACGACATTTTTTACTCAACATACGACGAAAATTGAACAAAAATCACTCAATTACACAGCATCTCACATAAATTTTTAAAAAATCGCCATCATGTTACACAAACTATGCATAATTTTGCAATTGTTTTACACTTTTTTATAAAATGCACCGCTCAAAATTAAAAGAAATCGCAATTTCATTGAAAAAATCTACTACCACAATCATTTCGATAAACAAAATTCAAAAAATCTTATACTTTTGATAGAAATATATGTATGTCGTCCACAAATTAACATAATTTTTGAATAAAAACGCGCAATTCGTTGAAAAAAAAATGTTCTGACACCATCAAAACATGCAATTTCATTGAAAAATCTTCTACCACAAGCATCTCGACAAGCAAAATTTCAGTTACGTAGGCTCATTGTTCATTTTGATTACGAAAATTAACTCAAAATTGAACAAAAATCACACAATTACACAACATCTCACATAAATTTTTACAAAAATCGAAATCATGTCAAATAAATTATACAAAAAATGACATTTTAATTCAACACACGATGAAACTTTTATAAAAATCAACCAATTACACATCATATCACATAAATTTTTACAAAAACTGACATCATGTCACTTGAAATTATACAAAATATATGTATGTTGACCACAAATTAATATATATATATAAGCGGGGGTCCTACAGCCTTTGCCGCATCCCGCATTTCGATCGCCACTTGTCCTTTTCTCTCCAAGCTTCTTCATCTATTGCTCTATCAGACATAATTTTCTTTATGCCTTGAATCCAGGATGTTTTTGGTCTTCCTCTTTTCCTTCGGTTCTGTGGTGTATACTCCAGAGCTCTCTTTGGCCACCTTTCCTCTGGCATTCTCATGACATGGCCGTACCATATCAATTGTCTGGATTCTACTCTGTCAATAGTGCCATAGATTCGATTTGTTTTGCGTTTTATGTCTACATTTGGGACATGTTCCAACCTTGATATTCTACATGCCCTTCGCATGAAATCCATTTCGACAGTCTCAAGCCTTCTGGTATTCTTGGCAGTTAGCTGCCAAACCTCCGAACCATAAGTTAATATGGGCTCCACTATTGATTTGTAGATTGTCATTTTTGTGTTTAACTTTATCTGATTGGACCATAGTAACGAATTTAGCAGACGGACACTTTTCCGACCTTGTTGAATTCTATTATCAATATCTTTATTTGACGTTCCTTCTTGTGATATTACCGTACCCAGATATTTGTATTTTGTACATTTTTTTATTTCCTTATTTATTTGTAGTGTTGGATCTTCTATATTATCTCCTATTACAAGGTATTCGGTCTTCGTCATGTTCATATTTAGACCCCACTTTTTGTACTCCTCTATCAACTTCCTGATCATAAAGTCTATGTCTTCCTCCTCGTTTGCTATGATGACTTGATCGTCTGAAAATTAAAGCGTTGTCAAACACTTATCATCTATCTGTATCCCCATTCCTGCTACTTTCTTCATCCATTTGTCTAGTGTTTCTTGGATGTATATTTTAAACAGGGTAGGCGATAGGGAGCAACCTTGTTTAAGACCCTTTGTTACTTTAAACGGTGTTGACATCACATTTCCTAATTTAACAGCGCTAACAGATTCTTTATACATATTCCAAATTGCTCGAATATATATGTTACTAAGGCCAATCGTTGTCAGAACTTCAAATAACTTCTTCAAGGGTATGGAATCGTAGGCCTTTTCTAAGTCAACGAATACTAAATGGGTGGAAAGATTTCTTGCAGTTCGTTTTTCGATTATTTGTTGTAATACAAAAATATTATCCACACATGATCTGCCAGCTCGGAAGCGACTCTGTTCTTCTATACTAGCTATCTCTTTTTCAAGTCTCTTTTTCAGAATTCGCCCGTACAACCTTCCCACTGAACTGGTTACACTTATTCCTCTGTAGTTCTGACAAAGTCTTTTGTTCCCTTTTTTGAAAATAGAGCTAATGTACGCTATATTCCAATCTTTCGGGATATCTTCTCCTGCTAACATGCATTTGTTGAAGGTTTCTGCTAGGATTTCATGTAACCTATCTGTCCCATATTTCACCAATTCAATGGGGATGTTTCCTGGACCTGCCGCTTTTCCATTTTTTGATTGATTAAGGGCTTCTTTTACTTCTTGTGCTGTTATCTCATCTACTTGCTGATCTTCTGTTATATTTATATCGCTACCATGTGTCTTGAATTCTTGTCTATTTTCAGTCAGTAATGTCTTATAGTGTTGTTCCCACTGACTTATTTCTATTAATTGTATGTTACCGTCTTGTCGCTCATTCTTTCTTATATTTTGTAATGTTTTCCATGCTTCGGCAACCTTTGTTCCTCCCATGCATCTGTCTAACTTTTCACATTTTCTTTCCCACATTTCATTCTTCTTTTTCTTTATTTCTTGTTTGACCTTTCTATTCCAATATGCGTATACTTTCCTGTCCTCAATTTCATGAGAGCTTAACCATTTATCGTAAGCTTTCTTTTTAGTTTCTACTAATTCTTTTATATCTTCTGACCACCATTCTGGATTCCATTTATTTATTTTTTCTTTATACCCTAAAGCTTCATGTGCTGCTTCATGTACACATATTTTCATTTGTTCGTAGATTTCTTGTGGGCTATTGTTTGTGTTGACTGTTTGTAATTTGTTCGCCAGTCTAAGTTTATACAAAAATCTTGTGGACTCTTCTCGTAGGCTTTCTACATTAAACGTGAGTGTGTCTACTTTTTGCACTGTACATTTTTTTTCTTGCGTTATGTTTGTTTTCCTGTAGTTCACGATGACTTTAGCCATCAACAGGTGGTGGTCTGATCCAATTTCTGTCCCACGATATAACCTTACGTCTATAGTTTTCAACATTGAGTTTTGCCGTTGGATTATATAGTCAATTATTGATTGTAGTCCTTTAGTTGGCTGTGTCCACGTAAACTTATGTATCTCCTTATGGGGAAAAAATCCGTTCATTATTTTCAGCGATGCTTGACTGCACAATTCCCTTAGTCTCTCACCGTTATCATTTATTTCAGGTTCCCCATATTTTCCTACCACGGGATCATTTTCTTCTCTCCCTATTCTCCCGTTAAGATCTCCTATTACAAATATTTCCTTATCTTCCTTAATCTCTAAGAGGGTATCTTGCAGCTGGTCATAGAACGTATCTTTTGTTTGTATATCTGAATCATTACACGGAGAATACACTCCAACAATTACAATATGTTGTCCATTCTTTTGTATTTCTAACAATATAATTTGTTCGTTTATTTCTCTCCAGCTTTTTATATTATTTTTAAACTTTTATGTATTGCTACTGAAACTCCTCTTTTGGCCCTGGAGTCCTTGTTAACACCGCTGTATATGTGTACGTATTCTCCTATAATCTCGGTTCCTTTACCCTTCTTCTTTGTTTCTGTGAGTACACATATATCAATTTTCATTTTTTTAGTTCTTTAAAAACTTCTTCTTGTTTGGTCCTTATTCCTTGGACGTTTATAGTGCTTATCCTCATAATCCTTTTTCGGAGCGTTTGTCGTAATTTAGATCCATCCTTATTCCGAGGCAAATTTTCGAAATTTTTAGCGATTTTCTTCGAAAAGAATTTTCCAGAGAATGGGTTGCTGGCCCATCGCTCCAACCCCCAACCTGGAGGACCAGGAACTGCGTTTTTGGGGTGTACTTCCCCTAGATAGACTGTCTTTCGGGACTGCCGAGATCTATCTTCCCGTTTCAGGTGGTTCATCCGCTTCCATAACCGTTGGAGTTCCATATTTGCCTCTCTTCCGCCCTTGGAACCGTTGGCCGGTTATCATCCGTAACCCTGGAAAGGGACCCTTACGGGGTGTTGTCAGGCGGGTCACCTGACTCCCGGTTTTTTTGAGAGGTGTTACTCCTCTATCACTCCCCAATTTGTCCTGGCTTGTGACAGGCAGAGCCTGGGTCCAGTTCTTGGATCCAGGATGGCTGGGTTAGACAATAATTTTAGTATTAAGAGTTCTAGTTAAATGTTTGTAAAATATGAACTTAATGTTAAATGTTGTTAATTTGTACTAAGCTGATTTCCTTGTATTTGATTTTTGATGTTCATTTGTTTTTAGAAGCTTGGATATTCAATTATTATTAAACGTTGACACCAGCAGCATCTGCCTTTTACTCTGCAATTAATTAAAGTTTTTATATAGTTAAAATAAAGATACAGAGTTGCAACTTTACCAAAGTGTGCAGTTTTATGTGTGTAACCAGTGGTGTTAAAAGGGGCGATCCATCTTGAAAGAGAAAAAAATGTTCACGCCTCCTTCGACGAACCAGCAACGGCAGGCACCCTAGGAGATTGCAATCGAGATCCCAGCGTTCCGGAGGGCTACGAACGGGTCCAGAAGGTGGAGACAGGCTGTCCGAGGGTCCCAGCAGCGATACCGGCATCAAAGGGCGACCGCAGGTACCGCAGGCACCAGGGAAGGCTTTCCGCAACAGCTACCGATGCAAGAGCGAGGTTAGTGTGGGAATTTTCATTAATCGACCGTAAGGGCGTGAAACATATGAGCCTACCTGTGTCTCGTAAGCTTCACAACCGAGGGCCAGCATTAGTTTCTGTCCAGGCAACGATAATCAGCCAAAACTCTCAATTTAATCCAAATTTGGAGGTTAGAATGCAAGAAACAAAAGAGTAGGCGCAAACAACGAAGATCCGGTTTTCCTAGAACAAAAGAATGTACAGACGCTACCACAAAGGCGCGAAAATCAATCCATAACTCACCTGATTTTTAATTTGCTCATAATTTGATTTTACTAGTCATTTCACAACGCAGAAAGTCGCATAAACTGAAATTTATGTAGGTCAAGGTTAACTGTCAACTCGAGCACCGGCGCAGTGCAGTTTGATATTATTTCCCAGTGGCGTGCTGCCATTTTCAAATAAATTTAAGGAACCCGACACCTGAGAGCTGAGTTTTCATGTTCTTAATTTTGGAGCTAGCAAATATTATCAATAACGGTTATATGCAATGTTTAAGAGGGCAAAATACCATAGATATTACTAGTTAATTTGGTGAACCCAAGATTAGTCAGTTTAATGTAACATTTACAGATCTTTGAAAAATAATTGGTATGGTGGACAATTTTAATTTAATTTATTTTATTCTATAATAATAAAAACACACATATCATATCATAGCAATATATATATATATCTATATATCTCACAGCACCTGATTTGACTCTGACATCCTTTACTTTTATTCTGTAATGTTTTTCCACTAGAATATAATCAATTTTGTAGATCTGTCTTTCCTGTTCTTCACCTCTCTGGTATATTTATGAATGTCCTTGTGTTCGTAAAAAGCGTTTGTCACGATTAATTGATTTTCTATGCAAAACTGGATGAGTCTATTTCCATTACTGTTCTTTACCATTTCGCCGTTTTGCCCTACATGGTCCTGTGATAACCTGTCACCTTCACCAACTCTGCTGTTGCAATCCCAAATTACCATAATTTTTCCTTTTGCATTTTCTACTTCCAGGGTCAGCAGGTTCCAGATTTCGTCTTTAACTTCCTCCTTGTCATTTTTATCCGGGCCGTAAACTATAATTACTGTGATTCTTTTCGTGCTTTTGTTTAATCCTATTGTCATAATTCTTTCACTTATAAATTGTTTATTATGAGGTTTACTTTTCCAACTTTTACCCTTAATGCATCCAACTCCTGCTTGTGTCCGTTTTTCTTGTGGCACACCTCCATATATCATTATGTGTCCATTTTCTAATTCTATTTCCCCTGGTCCTTTCTTTTTCGTTTCTACTATCACTCAAAAATCCAAACCTGCCTTCTCAAATTCTTATTCTAGCTCTTTCTCTTTTCCTGTTAAACTTCTAATATTCCAAATTCCTATTTTACATATCACTTCATCTTTCCCCTTTTTCTTTCTTTTATTCGATATCAACTCATTTGTATGCGTTTTTCCTTTATAGTGGAGTACTTGAAACCTGAGAATGGCTTGGTAACGATTCCAGCCATTATTTTTTTTTTAAATTTTTTATATATACTTCGGGTCTGTATTTATGTCTGGAGGTGAATGTGACCGCACTATTCAATGGAGGAGGGGATAAATTGGCCCGAAAAATGTGCAAAAATGGGTTTTTCACGGATGCCTTCGACAATTCAATTAGAAATAAAAAAACGTTCGAATAAAAAATGGAGCTATTCTGAATACAAACAATCTGAATTTAGATTTACGAAAATCGGTTAACCGGTGCGAAAGTTACAGCCCTTTGACCGACCTCGCCCGTTGGAATTGTTTCTCAGGGATTTCCTACTCAGGGCGGTCGGTCGGATCCTATTTTTGGGGGGATGGCATGCAATTAGAGCGTCCGTTTTTTTAATTTATAGATTCACAGGCATACGAGAAGATGTGCCACGGATAAAGTGCTTGGTCTAAAGGGGGCAGAGGGGGAGAGGGGCCGTGAAAACTCATTCAAACCCGCCTAATTGCCTCTGTAATTGGTCTATTTCAAAAATCTTAACGCCAAAAAATCCCGTGCTGTTCCTCCTTTAACCAACACAAAGGATTTTAGAAACGCGAGGTAAATAAAAAAAATATAGCAAAAAAAGCCTTTTTTATTATTATTTTTTAATTAAAATTGATTTTTGGGGGTAAGAAAAAGCGAAGGGTGTAAAAAAACTACATGATGGGACGCAGTTTTTTTTTTCCCACAATCTGGACTCGGACACATTTTTGTCCGGTGGTTAGGAGGGGAGGGGCGGGGGTCAAAGTTCCCGGCCCCTAGCAAGGAGACGGAAAGGGTTACAGTGTTTACACTTGATTCATAATGAAGATCTATTGTTCCTCTTCATAATATATTTGTCTCAATTTCCTACGTTAATTAGGGCCTGCAGGAGCCCGAGATACAAATTAGAATCTGCAATGCATTTTATGCCGAGTAGCAGCAGGATGCCGGGGGCGTGGCTTACGCTCTGGATTTTTCATGCTAATACGTTTTCTTACATTCCTCTCATGACACATATTTGATGATGAATTAGCCCAAAGTTCTGCACAGAATATGCAATTGATATTGAAGTCGAAGGCCAATGTGGTTCTACGTGTACAATGACTTCTATCAGTTTTCGCTTCAGCAGTCGTAGGTTTTTTACTTTGTGAACGCTATGTAACAACTGAGATGAAAAGTTTGTTCAGTAGCACTAGACGATATGCGAACATTATTATACTAATAGTCATCCTTATTTGCACTTCGCATCGTTTTCAAGCCCCTGCTTTTAACAACCCGCACGGGTTGATCATCTAGGATGTCCAGATTACAAATTGTACAGACCTTTAATTCAGCCATACTGATGTCAGGTTTGCTGATTTATCTGAGTGAGATGTCCGACATCCAGAAATCAAGAGGCAGCCGCATTTAATCCCATGTGACAGTCTGTGATAGACGTGCACTACTGGGTTTTCTAATGCCAGGGTCAATCTTGAAGCAAATGTGTCTGTCAATTACCTATCAAATCAACGCTACAATATATTATATCTATGAAGCATATAGTATAGTATAATAGTCTCGCGTATCGAGAACATTCAGAAGCATCCCGTGGAAAATTGTAGATACACTTACCGCTGCTTGTAGCGTAATGAATCTCCGAATCAACAAAACTTCAACAATATTTATTCTTACTGTACACAGAATAAAATGTGGCAGGAACCACGTGCAACCAATAAGACAGTAGAACGATGAGCGTAAGCCACGCCCCCGGCATCCCGCTGCTACTCGGCATAAAATGCATAGCAAATTCTAATTTGTATCTCGGGCTCCTGCAGGCCCTAATTAACGTAGGAAATTGAGACAAATATATTATGAAGAGGAATGATAGATCTTCATTATGAACTAAGTGTAAACACTGTAACCCTTTCCGTCTCCCTGCTAGGGGCCGGGAACTTTGACCCCCCGCCCCTCCCCTCCTAACCACCGGACAAAAATATGCCCGAGTTCAGATTGTGGGAAAAAAAACTGCGTCCCATCATGTAGTTTTTTTACACCCTTCGCTTTTTCTTACCCCCAAAAAATTAATTTTAATTAAAAAAAAATAATAAAAAAGGCTTTTCTTGCTATATTTTTTTTATTTACCTCGCGTTTCTAAAATCCTTTGTGTTGGTTAAAGGAGGCACAACGCGGGATTTTTTGGCGATAAGATTTTTAAAATAGGCCAATTACAGAGGCAATTAGGCGTGTTTGAATAAGTTTTCGCGAGCCTCCTTCCCCCTCTGTCCCCTTTAGACCAAGCACCTTACCCGTGGCACATCTTCTCGTATGCCCGTGAATCTATAAATTTAAAAAAAACGGACGCTCTAATTGCATGCCATTCCCCCAAAAACAGGATCCGACCGACCGCCCTGAGTAGGAAATCCCTGAGAAACAATTCCAACGGGCGAGGTCGGTCAAAGGGCTGTAACTTTCGCACCGGTTAACCGATTTTCGTTAATCCAAGCTCAAATTGTTTGTATTCAGAATAGCTCCATTTTTTATTCGAACCTTTTTTTATTTCTAATTGAATTGTCGAAGGCATCCGTGAAAAACCCATTTTTGCACATTTTTCGGGCCAATTTATCCCCCCGTCCATTAAATAATGCGGTCACATTCACCTCCAGACATAAATACAGACCCGAAGTATATATAAAAATTTTTTTAAAAAATCATGGACGGAATCGTGGGCCTTTTTTCCAGTACTCCACTATTATGTTCTTTTGCCTCCTTTTCCATGTCTCTGTCCGTTGCCAGTTTTGTCGCCCTTTTATCTGTCCTTATTACATTATGTAGTTTTTTGGTTTATTATCCGTTGTTGCCTCTCTACTCTCCACCTCCTCTAGAACGATCTTTTCTTTATTCCATTTCCATTCCTTCCCATCGATAAACAGTTTTTGGTATCCATTTCTTACCCTTCTTCCTTTACTTCTTTTCTCCCCTGTTCTTATCCTTATCTGCGCATCTACTTCTCTTTCTTCTTGTGTTAGGTCATTGTTAATAAAATATAATAAAATGGAATTAATGGTCCTCGAAAATCAAAACTAGTTTTTCTAAACGCTATATAAATGCAAATGCAAACATTATTTGCTAGGAGGTGTAGAAATGTGTTCCTATTAATTTACTGTAACTCGAAAAACACTCCAGAAGTACATTAAAAGTTTCTGTATCGATGTGGCCATTTGTAAGCGTTTATTCTGATAAATATAAAGGGACACGTAGACCTCCGCCCGCTTTTGGGCTGTATGTAAATAATCATGAATATTGTAATAATACAAGCTTAAATTGTTACAGTATCAAACTGATTTACGACACTCACGGAAGAGTGTATGTCATATATTTAAACAAGTCCGGAAAACGTGCACATTCAGGGAGAGGGCGTGGTCCTATAACCGAGACGCCACAGGGCAAGTGCGTCGATATGTATAGAGTGTTACAAAAGAAAAACGTCGCCACAAGGTCCAATCAAAGAGACCCACGCTTAACCAAACCTTGAAGGTCAAACGGGGCAAAAATACTCAAATACTAACTTTAGAAATAGCAGCGTAGTGACAAGCGCGCCAACCTATCTGCAATGCTTTCACTTTTTCGGGCTCACCTTACATCGATCTTGACACAGTGACTAAGTCACCCTGTAAACAAACATGCACAAGACAAGGACAAATCATAAGTCGTTAAGAGTTAATACATCTATTAGGCCACCTCACATGGTCGAAATCTTTACAGTTGTGCCGACGTGATCGGCATATACTACACTCTGACAAATACTAAGGGGTAAATGCAAAAAGGAAAGAAACCCAGCTGGGAAACGCCCTATCTAAGAGCTACATCCCACAACTAAGGCGAGCAATAAGTCAAATTCAATTATATTTAAATGTCGGCTTACGACTAAACAAGTATATTACACAAGCGTTAAATTTGTACTTGAGTGTACCAGGCCTTGATTGAGCACCGGGCAACGAATATATGAGTTTTAATTACAAAGTCCTGCTGGCTTGCAGCAAAACAATTTATAACACAAATGCTGGATTTGTACGTAAGTGTACCAGGCCCAGATTGAGCACCGGGCAACGAATATATGCGTTTTAATTACAATGGCATGCTGGCTTGGAGCAAAACAGTTTATAACAAAAATGCTAGATTTGTACGTGGGTGTACCAGGCCTTGATTGAGCACCGGGCAACGAATATATGAGTTTTAATTACAAAGGCATGCTGGCTTGCAGCAAAACAGTTTATAACACAAATTCTACTTTGATTGATGGATTAGCTTCAAGGATTAGCTCGCTGCGTGGAGGCGTCGATTGTCGCTATACTGTTGATAACGTGGCGTGGGTGAAATGTGTCATGCTCCCTTGGCAAACACGAACAGCGGGACCGTTATAGGTCGGTTCCTTTCTTGGATACTTGTAAGGGAAGATAGAGGGTCGGCCTTACCTTTCGGTGAAAGTTGTACTTGATATTTTTCCGGCTGGTAACTATCAGCCTAATGGGCTAACTAGTCGCGAGGGTCGGAGTTCCAACTATGCTGAAAAGAAATACCAAACGAAATACGAAGAGAGTGGGCGCCAGGTCCTCGACTCAGATCTAATCCTTGTGCCGGACCGTTCACAAGGTCGAAGATAAAAACCAGAAAGTTAAACAAAATAGCAACGACCAATAACAATATCACAGCTTTATTCAATTTGGTACTATAGTGCGTCACATACAAAAACAACCACAAAATCAAACAAGACCAAACAATATAGCAATAAACAAATATCCATATACAAATCGATATACCAACAATAAACACATTAAAAATAGTCAAAGGTACTGCATCAATACATTTCAAAAAAAAAAGCATAAATATGTTAGTCGAGGGCTAAACAATAAACTTCAAATGTAAACTATCGTAAATATTCAAACGAGTTGCTAACCAAAGTAGCAGCACCGGCACAATAATTCGTCCGCATCCTGTGAAGCAGGGTGTGACGAAGCTAGAGCTATGCAAGCGAAAGGCTAACTAATACCCCGAATGTTAGCTTATAATTTTAATGTAACGACAAAATTTCAAAGGCTCGAAGCCCGCTGTTACGGATTGTATGATCATACAGGCGTGGCGGTTTCTGTTTTAAACGCATCAGGTTATTATATGATTGAACAAAGCAATGGCTTGAATTATGCTCCTCAAAAAAGCTAGACTTATAAATAGCCGATAATCAAATTGCGAAAATCCAAAATATTGAGCATAAGGCTACCGTGAGCGGTTCTTTAGACACGACCAACACCCTAATAATGACATTTGACAGATTAACCACTGCAAAGAAGCTAGTGAGAAGCAGTGACCGAAGTTGCATAAAATTACAATTAATCTGTGTTCTAGGTAAGCTAATCTATCCTAGAATAATTAACGGCACAACTGAATGTTTTGTTACGTTACAGGACACAGAGCAAAAAGGCCTCCAACACAAATTACTACTAACTAACGGTAAGCAAACCTAAATGTAACAATCCATCCGATAACACAAAAATATCTACGATCTAATATCACGAGCATGGCTAATACAGCTACCATGAACATAGTCTACTCTGAAATTACACGAATCAATAAAATAAGCCCAAATGCAATATACACAATAAATTTCAATTCGACCGACATTTCTCAAATACAAATTTACACAAATAATCCTACAATATGCATGCTATACGAAATGCCTATAATTAGCAGAGCAGTTAATACGCTAATTCAGGTATACACACCTCAGTAAAAGTCATACGAATCACGCATGCTGTTTTCCAGGGTCGAGCGCAAATCAACAGCAAGCTCGGAAGCATCTGGTGCGCCAAGGAGCCGACTTCCGACAGCAGTGCGAGCGTCGCAGGGAGGGTGGCGAACAGACGATGCCAGTACCAATTACACAAAGCACCAAATACGGTAAGCGAACCAAATCCATATTACGAACATTTTCCTGGGTGGATCCAAAACTCAGTAGCAAATGCAATCCATAATGCGATCCCGAATTAATGGCTAAACATACAAATTTTCCCAAATAGATTACGGCGTTCAAAAGAGGGAAACGTAGGCAAACACCATGTACGAACCTTAAGATGTTGTGCAGCCAACTCGTTAAGCCAAGCGTGCGAAGTGTGAACGTCCCAAGAAATCCGTCTGTGACGAAAGGAATGCCGGAGACACCAATACCAATCTCCGGAACATTCCAGCAGGGGATGCGGAGCCTCTAAATCCTTCCAACTATGAAGATGGCTTTCAAAAGCCGCGAGACCAGCCCCCAGAGGAAGCGATTCTAACTTACACAACGCAAGACTTGCCAGGAAATGGCCGAGAAATGCTCCAAACCAGCCCAATCCAGCTTATCAAAGTTCCCAAAAATTGGAAAGTTGGCCAACGTAAAAACTAAAGAATGCAGAGTGCTCTGAACTGATAACAGCAGTGTAGCATTAAGTTTGAAATTAAAGGTAGATGTTAACAAAGTTGCCTATCCAAAGTAAAGTATTGTATCATTTAGGAAAATAAAGCAAATAACCAAATCTGACTAATTTATTTCAATCAATAAATAGGAAAATGTCAAAATGAGCGTAACATACTTTGGTTATCAGAACTGCATCTAACGTGATCAAACTTGACTGGTACGTAAAACCCACCAGTTCTGGTCGGTATTTGAATTTCCATTCTATACATAACATTCGACACAAAATTAATGTCGTAAGAGGTCTTAAACACAGAATCCTCACGATCTCACACCCAGATTTCCATAGGACCAATCTCAATAACATAATCAACATTCTTAAATTAAATAATTATCCAATTTCACTATTAAATTCCATTTTATTCTCAAATACGATTAACAGGGCCACTCCTCTTAATAGGTCTGTAAACGGGGAAGACAAACCCCCTATGTACAAAAGTCTCATTTACATTAAAGGGTTATCCCACATAATAAAAATGGTTTTCCACAAATTCAAGCACATAATAATAGCAGATAAACACCACCATATTATAAAAGATTGTTTCTCCAAATTGAAAGATAAAACTCCAATTATGTTAACCCCAAATGTCATCTATCAGATAATTTGTAATGGCTGCCAGTCCACCTATATTGGGCAAACTTCACAGAGGTTGAAAGCTAAGATTACCCAACACAAAAGTGATTCCCGTGTAAAACCTAAGGCTTGCGCTTTAGCTAGTCATGTCAACAATACAGGTCATGAGATGGATTTTGATAATACCAAAATCATTACAACAGAATCTAATAGTAACCATCGTTTATTTATTGAAATGTGCCACATTTTTGGCAGTAACCACACCCTCAATTCAAAAACAGACATTGACAACCTTAGTGTTTCATATCACCTCCTGTTATCCATGTCCAATAACGATTTTTCTTTAGATTTCCCTCAACAGGGGTAGAATCGGGGGTCAATAATTTTCAACTTAACCTCTTTCAAGATTCTTATAATAAATCTTTCAATCCCATAAACAAATAATTACCCTTTAATAAAATTTCATAAATCTCCTTACTTGTGCCAGCGAACAGAGCCCTTCCATTTTGAACGTCCCTGGTAGGTTACTGACGCCGATCGTAAGGCGCATGCTCGGCCAACAAATTGACATCTGCAAAGTTCATAATTTTCTCACATTCCTTGTCGGGTTTAAACAATTTTATCAATTTGACGGCCATTATGGCTTAAAACCAATAAAAATTTTAGTAATTAATTAATTTTAAATGTATTTGTGATTTTTTAACATGTAACCTGGTGACAAGAAATCTAGCTTTACGTTAGTGTGTGATATGCCTGCTTCGTTCAATGCTGCTTTTGGAAAGTTTAAATTTGAAATCTGGTCACATGTTTTGTGATTTACATGTGCCTTTTTGGTTCTTTACCACAAGTTGTTAGGTAAGATCTTAACTAATTACATTGTACAAACATCGCTTCTTATCTATAACCTCTCTTTAGGTCTCGAGAATGGTAAAAATAAATTATCGAAACTGTCGACCTTAGCATCAAGTGGTTTTATTTCAACAAACCATTAGCTCTTGAAATCGTTGCCCAAGTACTGAGATTGGTGTTGGCTAAAACCTATATATATATATATATATATTAAAGGTAAACATTTCAGGGTGTCATACCGCTTAATAAATTCGAAGATTTCTCCAACTGGTTGAAGAACATCTTGAATGGCACTTGGAGTTGGACGACGTTTCGACGAAATCACATTCGTCGTCCAACTCCAAGTGCCATTCAAGATGTTCTTCAACCAGTTGGAGAAATCTTCGAATTTATTAAGCGGTATGACACCCTGAAATGTTTACCTTTAATACATATCAGCCGCGAAAACCTTCGTAATATATATATAGGCGATTAACATTGTATTGAACGTTTTTGCCGATTCCTGCTCGCCAATTCAACTTACAGGGAAGGTAATGGTATCAATGGAAAGATAAAATTATTAAGCATCAAATGATACCAATAATAATATTCAAGATACGATTTTTATTTTAAAATACTAATTTAAAACTTGGGAATTTTTTAATATGCCATGCCTTGCTTTTCAAGTTCAATAGCATTTGTCAAAAAAATTGGTAATTAGTTGTCGTAAATCAGGTATTTTCTGTCAACGTCTGTTAAAATTATCTACAGAAAAATGAATTATTTCAATGAAGAACGAGTGAATGCACTAATGTTAATTGTCTATGTTCGACTTTGAGAATAGACACCCGGTATATATGTTACCGCTATATGAGCAGTAGCAGTAGCCTATGCGCAGTAGACTATTTTTGCAATTCTCTGTGCAGTAGTGGCATCCAGATGGGTTTTATTTATGCGCTAGCCTGGCTAATCGATTCTTCTGCCAGCGCTATGTATGTAGCTTTTTTCACTTTCCTACGGAACCTGTTTTCCTCTTTAGCTACAATTGATGCGTTATCCCATTGTATGTGGTGGTCTTCGATCTATCGAAAAAACTATATAGAACATTTTTTACTTAGAATTTGTCCCTCTACCATTTCCGGGGTTATTTTGAGTGAACACATTTCCACCCCCGAGAAGGGGTGGCATCCACTCTCAGGGTAAAACCGCACCTCGGCGCTATGTCACTTTTGCTCCTTGAGCCATCCCCTAACCACTCACCAAATATCACGTCAATCGGTCAAGGTTCAAAGAATTTGGAGCGCAAAACCTGCAACGACTGGACTAGTAGCAAGAAGATGTCGAACAGACACTGGCACAAGAAAAGTGTTGCATCTGCTACATCACCGAATCAGTTAGTCCAACATGAAAAGAAAAAATCATAGCCAATCCTGTCCCAAAAAGGTCGTAAATGGCTTATACGTTCGTTGGGCTAAGTTAAATAAATTGGGAAATTACCTACTTTTGTTGGACAAGTCAAAGAGCTGCATTTTCAACGGCTAGTAAGCGAAATTGCCGGAAATAAAACTGTTTTCGTTTAAGTGTTTTTAAAAAATCCCCTTTCAATTTGCAATTGCAAATACAATTTGTTATTGTGTAAGAACTGCAAGTAATGTTTTTGTTTTGACGGCATCTGGAGACTCTGCCCGAATAAAGTGTGAAGTATTGAATTATAAAGTGCAAATTCAACTATTTACGCTTTGTGGTCGTCGAATTAATGTTTTTGTTTTGTTCAATATAAATAAACATTTTATCTCACCATTGATACTATACATTACAGTAACCAGCAGTCATTTTTATTAAGTATTATAATTTTTTTGTATATTTCTTGAAATTTCAGCAGAAACAGAGACACAAATCCTAGCTTAAGAAGGCCCTGTGTAGGCTACAGTAGAAAGCATAAAAATCACTGATACTTACAAAACGCTCTAATAGAAAAAAATGCGGAAAAATAATAGCTAAATCCTAGTCAAACAAATGTATAAATTGCGGGAAAAATATGGTCCAAGGTCCCCTAAGAAACGGAGTTAATAGAGCATTGACCAGTCAAAATTCAATTTAAGGTTGCAGTTAAAGTGATATAATCCGTTCACGATCTTTTTGGGACTGAGTTGGCTATGATTTTTTCTTTTCATGTTGGACTAACTCATTCGATGATGTAGCGGATGCAACTTTTTTTTCTGTCAGTATCTGTTCGACATTTTCTTGCCACCGCATTGCCAGATCTATTCTTTTAACATTCGTAAAAAATAAATGAATTATCAAGTGTATAAATAGTATATTACACAAGTTTAGGAAAGTAAAGTTTTACTAAACGAATATAGCTTGATTCAGTACGAGCGAGGAAAGCGAGCGAGCAACTTAAAAAGCTATAGAAGTTTAGTAAAACTACTTTTCTTACGAAGTGTGTATACTATTTTTTCGCATTTTGTATTAGTATTTATAAACAAACATATAAAAGCATTATACTACATGTCCATTAAAAAAGGCGGCTGTGGAAATTCAAACGTATAAATAATATGTTGGTGGCACTGTAAGTCAGGTTAGCAGGTTAGGTTTTGTGTCAAAACTGACGCAAAACCTAACCTGCTAACTTCGAATTTGACAGTGACATTACCATATAGTAAAGTGACATTTCTATGGACCAAAGTGCCACTTTATTAATCGATTTTGAATTTAGTAAAATAGCACATTATTATACAAAATGCGAAAAAATAATTTTAATATCCGTCAAAGGAAAAGTCAAAATGCCCAAATAATTTTGTTACAACAAAAAATGTCCATTAAACGATGCTGCTTCCAATTTAAAAAGGACAGACCAAATTTAAAAGAACGCGAGTTGATGTCGAGCTGAGAGAATATATTTGCTGTACCTACGTTAAAATGATACATTATAGACCAAGAGCCCATAAGACCTGAATTAGTAGTCATAGTTGCAAGCTCGAAATGCAAGTATGGCAGCCGAACTGTAGTTATAAATATTAACGGCAGATTTTGAAAATTGTTAATGAAATCAAATATTTTCTTTAAAAGCAGCATGGCTAATTTTTGTTGTAATCGATAGACAAGGTCCCTAAACCCCAGACGGAAATTATGTGCCATACTGATAAGAAGAGTATAGGGGGGCGCCATACTAGGTCAGACTGGTAATTTTTTCATTGCAAAAAAAATAATAGCGGCAAGCTTCAATTTTGATTTACTACTTCATAAACACCAATTATCCAAAAATATAATTGCCATACCTCTTGGATGGTTATGTAAGATTTTTTGGCCAAAATATCCGAGCAGTAGGGCAATTATATTTTTGAATAATTGGTGTTTATATAAAGTAGTAAACAAAAATTGCTTGCCGCTATTTTTTTTACAATAAAAAAATTACCAGTTTGACCTAGTATGGAGGCCCCCTATACCCTTCTTATCAGTATGGCACATAATTTTCGTCTGAGTTTAGAAACCTTATCTATCGATTACAACAAAAATTAGCCGCTTTTTAAAAAAATATTTAATTTCTTTAACAATTTTTAAAAGCCACCATTAATATTTGTAACCGCAGTTCGGCTGCCATACTTGCGTTTTTGACACTTACTTGGGCAATATAAAAACGTTTACTACCTACTGACCTTGCCGCTATGACTAGTAATTCAGGTGTTATGGGCCCTTGGTCTATAACACATCATTTTAACATACTGCAAATATATTCGCTAGTCTATAAAAAGGTTTACTACCTACCTTGCTGCTATCAAGATTTACAGTTTTACATGTGAGATGTCATTAGGGTTTGTAGAAGGGTGTGACGATAGAGATTATTTTAAGACAATGAACGGGAAAGTTTTTCAAAATTGGGTGGTTAAATAACTTATTCCTGTTTTGGCTAGTTTGAAACAAGAATGTGTGGTGGTCATGGACAATGTACCTTATCATTCAGTGCAGTTGGACCTTAGAACAGAAAATAGGACAAACCACCCACATTTTCTAGTAGAAGGGGACAAAAGCAAGAATGGTTGCGTAACCACAGTATTGAATTTGATCAAAAATTTATGAAGAAACAACTTTGAGATTTAATAAAACCTTTTTAGACGACCACATATGAAAGTAACATTATCGCGACAGCAGCCTACTACAGAAAGTTGACAATTTCATACACTAGCACGATATTATATCGTACTAGTCATATCGTAACGGCACAAAGTTATTCAAATCACGGCCTGCTTAATTGTGTGACAAACGTCACTTTGACGTTTGTCACACAATTCAGCAGACCGTGATTCAAATAATCCAGACGTTTTTGCTTTATTCGTTGCTCTGCTTCTAACAAGCTCTAATTTTTTATAATTGTACCAATAATAGTATAACAATCAATTTTGCAAACGAAATAAAAACAATTCTTAAAAATAGAATTTACTTTGAGTGGTCGTCTAAAAAATAGTGTTCATAACTCGCCCGAAAGTGCAAATATCGTGCGAGTGTTGATTAGACAAACGAGGGCGTAGCGAAGCGAAGCCCGAGTGGATCTAAAACACGAGCACAGATATTTGCACTTTCGACGCTTGTAATGAAAATAACCATTTTGGACTAATGGACAACGACGATATTTAGATATGAGGTTGTTAGATTACCCCCATACCATTGTCATATATAATGCAACTAGTGGGTTCTTGATTATCAAATAATCATTTCTGTTTACACGTTCGGACTCGCGCGATTGCCTAAAACAATATATCGAGTGGAAACAGAAGTGATTTGATAATCAAGAAGACACGAGTTGCATTCGGCTAGATTATATCACGAGTCAATAAACAACGTTTGAATAGTGTATTTTAAATATTAAAAGTACGGTTAATGTGGTTGTTATGACAATTGTACTGACAGCAGGTAACGTGATATTTGTGAAGGAGTGTGATTATCACCTATTAATCAGGAAGGTATGTGATTATCAGTTGCTATGTACATTATCAAAAGTTAATACATGCGTAACTATGCATTTTGCCGTTTTTCATTGGTTGATGTTAGAGGGAGTGGTATAATCATATATAATGCAACTAGTGGGTTCTTGATTATCAAATAATCATTTCTGTTTACACGAGATATATTGTTTGGCAATTATGCGAGTCCGAAGGACGAGCGTGATTGCCTCAAACAATATATCGAGTGGAAACAGAAATGATTTCATAATCAAGAAGACACGAGTTGCATTCGGCTAGATTATATCACGAGTCAATAAACAACGTTTGAATATTGTATTTTAAATATTAAAAGTACAGTTAATGTGGTTGTTATGACAATTGTATTGACAGCAGGTAACGTGATGTTTGTGAAGGCGTGTGATTATCACCTATTAATCAGGAAGGTATGTGATTGTCAGTTGCTATGTACACTTGCTTTCAAAACTTTCGCGTACACCTATTTTTCGCTGTATTAAATCAGGGTTGTAATTAATCAACTCTGACATTTAAATTTTTAAAAAGTCAAAATGCCTCGACTGACAGAGCACATGCTGTCAATATCATCTTTAACCTAATCTCAAAATTACCCGTTCACACAGCTAAAATTTTGCAAAATCGCTGTCACTTGATTTTGAATGTGTACGCGAAAGTTTTGAAAGCAAGTGTACATTATCAAAAGTTAGTACATGCGTAACTATGCATTTTGCCATTTTTCATTGGTTGATGTTAGAGTGAGTGGTATAATCAATATAATTCTAACGGGTGTTCATAAACAGTCGTCATCCCAGTTGCTCTGAAAAACAAAATGATATATCTTTGATTAATTCGTGCAACACAATGAAACGTCATTGAGTACTGTCATAGCGGGTTTAGGTTTGTTCAGTTTTGAAATCATGTTTACGCCACAATGGAAAGCATTCATGCTCAAAAGTTATTTTCGCAATAGAGTACCTACTGGAAAATGGTGAATGGCAATACTCAATCGAAGCTTCTAAAAATGAATTCAGATTGAGCAGGTAACGTGATGTTTGTGAAGGCGTGTGATTATCACCTATTAATCAGGAAGGTATGTGATTGTCAGTTGCTATGTACACTTGCTTTCAAAACTTTCGCGTACACCTATTTTTCGCTGTATTAAATCAGGGTTGTAATTAATCAACTCTGACATTTAAATTTTTAAAAAGTCAAAATGCCTCGACTGACAGAGCACATGCTGTCAATATCATCTTTAACCTAATCTCAAAATTACCCGTTCACACAGCTAAAATTTTGCAAAATCGCTGTCACTTGATTTTGAATGTGTACGCGAAAGTTTTGAAAGCAAGTGTACATTATCAAAAGTTAGTACATGCGTAACTATGCATTTTGCCATTTTTCATTGGTTGATGTTAGAGTGAGTGGTATAATCAATATAATTCTAACGGGTGTTCATAAACAGTCGTCATCCCAGTTGCTCTGAAAAACAAAATGATATATCTTTGATTAATTCGTGCAACACAATGAAACGTCATTGAGTACTGTCATAGCGGGTTTAGGTTTGTTCAGTTTTGAAATCATGTTTACGCCACAATGGAAAGCATTCATGCTCAAAAGTTATTTTCGCAATAGAGTACCTACTGGAAAATGGTGAATGGCAATACTCAATCGAAGCTTCTAAAAATGAATTCAGATTGAGGTTTCCAAATGTGGTATTTAACCACAATCAGTTTAGGAAGCAGTTGAGCAGATCACTTGCAAATTTTCGGGAAACTGCTTCAACTGATAAACAACGTGGAGATGAAAGACCTAGAGCTCGCACGGGACATGTTGTCAATATGGTCAAAAACGCGATCGAAGAGCAACCTTTATCTTCAGTTCGAAGGCTTTCCCAAGAGCTAGGCATTCGTAAAACAAGTTTGTACAATGTTTTAAAAAAGGATATTTACTCGCATCCATACAAATTACAAATGTACGAGGAGCTGTTAGGTCCAGATTATGAGAAGAGTTTAGTACTGTCAGTGGTTTAACGAAAATTGGAACAAAAATGATGTACTCGATAAGACATTTTTTTCGGACAAGGCCTGGGTGCACTTGAATGGTTATCTTAATGCCCCAAGTATGCGTATGTGGGGAACCGAAAACCCGTATTACTTTAGAGAAGCAACGATGCATCCTGTTAAAATAGGGTTGTAGTTAGCAGTAAGTCGTAGAAGAATAATAGACCCAATATTTTTTGAAGAGAATATAAATTCTGAAAACTATTGGAACATCATCTTAGAACCGTTTATAAATGAACTTCACGACGACAAGTTGCAAACCGGATATTTTCAACAGGATTCTGCGCTTCCGCACGTTGCTCATGTTACTTTAAATTATTTACGAGAATTTTTCGATGACCGTTTAATAAGTAAAGACCTTTATCCACCACGTTCTTGCGACCTTACGCTTTCGGATTACTTCACGTTTCCGTACATTAAAAATTATGTGTTTAGAAACCTAGTATACACATTGGAAGACTTGAAAAACAGCATCCAACATCAGTGCGACCAAATAACTCCAGATTAGGGATGGGCGCGTGACGTGAAAACAGTCGTGTCACGTCGTGTCACGTCGTGAACGTGACTAATATTTGAAAATTGTGACGTGAACGTGAGTGAAAATTTCCAAGGCGTGATTCACGTTTCACGTTAATTTCACGTTAAATATTTAGTAACGAATAAAAAACTGCAGGGTGCAGCAACTTTTAAATTCATTAAAGCACAAATTGTGCCAAACAAGTTACATTATGTGGCTTTATTTTTGTACCCTAATTATAAATCCTTAAAGTTCGTACCTTCACATAAAAGAGAAGATTATAATGCAAATAATGATGAAATACATAGCAAACGACTCAAAACTGGTACATCAGCATCAGATTCTTATCTTTCTACGCTTAGAGATAGCTCTGACGATGACACATGTAATTAGGATGATGTCGAAACAGAACTAAATTAGTATGTTAAATTGAAATTCGGAAATGTAGATGACATTTTAGGATTTTGGAAAAACAGTGTAAATACGCCACTGTTAAAAAAACTTGAGAAATTTTAAACATACCGGCAAGTTCCGCTACAAGCGAAAGAGTATTTTCTACAACTGGGCGAATTTTAGAAGAGCGCAGAATTCGACTGAAAATGCTGAAAATGTTGATTACATATTATTTTTAAATCAACATTTTAATGTGTAGATGTGTAGTTGAACTTATTATTCTAATAAAAGTAATGGTTTGTTTTTTATACTCGGCTAACTCTGAAAATGTTAATTACGTTTTATTATTAAATCAAAAATGTATTGTGTAGATGTGTAGATGAACCTATTTTTAGAAAAGTACCTAATGTTTTGTTTTGTATACTCGACTTAACATGTTGAGTACGTTTTATTTTTAAACCAATTTATTGTGTAGTTGTGTAGATGAACTTATTATTCTAATAAAAGTAATGTTTTTTTTGTATACTCGCCTTAACGCTGAAAATGTTGAACCTGGTACGTAAAAGTACTTTCAAACCTACGAATTAAAAGTGTTGCCTAGCAACATATACCTTCTGTACTCATACCAATAAGGGAAACGTCAATTCCAATGACAGCTTTTGGTATTAAAAGTAATGTCTTTGAAGAAAGCTGCAGGAAATATATTTGCGAGAAATCAGTATTTATCCCTTGTCGAAGTTATTGTAGTCAATTTTATTTTTTTTTCTTTTTATGTCAACTATTCTGATTGCAACATAACACGTAAATTATGTGAGGTGCAAAACATAATTTTAGTTCTCTTTAGGGTTTTTTCATTGGTTTTAAATTTGAACATTCTGTTCTATCTGAATTTAAATTTTGAAATAAAAGCTGCGTGTCACGTCGTAAGTGGCGTGTCACGCCGTGAACGTGAGTGAACGTGAGCGTGAACGTGCGTGAACGTGACTGTTTAAAGCAAGCGTGAAACGTGCGTGACGTGAGCGAAAATTTACTCACGCGCCCATCTCTACTCCAGATATGCTTATAAATGCATTTGAAAGCATGAAGCGAAGAGTTAATTTATGTATTCAAGAAAATGGTCACCATTTCCAACAGTTATTGTAATCTCAGTTCAATTCGGTTTACTTTTGACACATTGTTTGACAGTTAATAAAACTTACTGTTGTAAATAATATTCTGAATTTTAATAGACATACTTTTCCGAAGTCAAAACCTACTGGGATGACGGCTGTTTATGAACACCCATTGAAATGGCATGGAGGTTTTGTAAATCGTATTATAACAAGCACATCAATTCTCAAACTTCATCCAAAAGTAAGGTTGAGACTTTATGGCTTGAATTCATTTCCAAATGTACTCCAGAAATGTGGTAACATTTTTGTAGACATTGCGAAAAACCTATTTTGGATGATTGGAGAAAACACATGGGAAATTTACCGTATGAAAACATACGTCCCTTTATTATTTCGCTAGGTGAATCTGATTCAGAATCAGAGGACGATGATGATAAAGATTTTCATGGCAAAATAATAGAGGATGTGTGAATAACAGGTATTTAGACAAAATTTTAAGTGGTTATATGAAATCATACCTATAGGGCATTCAGTAAACACAAAAACATTTAAATTTTTTTGAAGTTGGTATACTCATGCAATATTTATACTGGAGATTCTGCATTTTGTTTTGCAAAGGTTTCCACACCTGAATACAGGCAGATTTGAATTTAAAAATGACAATTAATATTTCTGATTGTCAGTGTCAAAGTAGATATATTTCTAGAAATTCTCACCTGAAGTTTTATAAAATGTAATAAAAATACCTATTAATAACCGCTACGTCAATAGTATCCAACACGGTATTTGTATAATACCCTTAAAAGTAGTTAATTACAACATTTATGACAGATGGGATGTAAATGTCACACCCTTAACCTATTTGTTTTAGTAACTTTTTCTAAGTACATTCCTATACAAAGATTAATTTTGAAAGTACACTCATGAAATTTTGGAAATCAAAGGCCACTTTGTGTTTTTATGTTTACTGAACAGGCTATACCTTAGATGTTTGTCAGAGGATGCTTTTTTAAACAGTTTAACCAAAATTATTAAGAAATATGATTATATGATGCAAAAGTATTAAGATATCAAGGGAGCACTTGTTTTAGTGCTGATTTAGATTATTGTAATTTATTGATCAACTCATATCATCATCATTTTGTGGAGGCAGAGTAAAATTATCTCTGATCTTCTGAACGAGTATCATTGTACAGTATCATTGAAACGAACTATGATAAAATTTTGGAATGAAAAACAATAATCCAGCATAATAATGTACTTATAATAATTTTTCTACGATAGTGTCAAAATGACAATTTTTTGCACTGGTTCTAGTGTCAAAAGCGACGTTTGTAGTGTAGTAGGATAGATCTAATATTTTAAAATTCGCGCCAATAGTTTAGGTTGGTAAGAGTCAGTGAGTGTTAGAGGAATGGCGAACGGCTGTGCACATTTGTGCTGGTTCCTGATTTAAAGTTTAATAAAAACTACATTTCCATTGTTATTGTTTCATTGTTATTGCTACAGTCTCAGAAGTGGGATAAGGGGGATCGAGGAATTAGCTGCATTAGAAGAACTAGAAGGTTAAAGGGATTGGTGTGAAATTCACGCAACATTGTGCGACCGAAATTGATTGTGCTCCGGCATCGGACGACAACTACGTTACTATGAGTGATCCACCATCGGAAGGTAATATTTCAACCGAAGAGACGACAACGGACGCCGCCACCGGTAATGTGTCTCTTCAGGAGTTAATTGAGGCAACAATCCGAGCGGTTCAACGAACTGCCGTGGCTCCTACTCCGACGCCACACTAATGCAGTTCCGCCGAAAGAAAAGTTCACAAATTCCGAAATAAGCGCATTGGTACCCAGCTTTGGTGGTAATGAAGACGAGTGTATCGAAAATTGGTTTAGTCGATTAGATATTATTCGAAACACATATAAGGTGTCTGACGAAGTTATGAACGTCATAATAATTGGGAAATTGACTGGAACGGCTCTGAAATGGTATTATTCAAAGCCGCAGCATGCAGCGTTTACGTTCAATCAACTAAAACAGGGATTAGAGGATATGTTTAAAATTAGAGAAGATAAAATAGCTTTGATGCGCAAATTTGAAGCACGAAGATGGAAAAAAATCGAAAATTTCCCAGTGTACTATCACGACAAGGTGAATTTAAGCAATAAATTGAATTTGTCGGAAGAAGATCTCATCAATTACATTATTGATGCGATGGACAACCCAGTACTGCAATCACAGGCCCGGATGCAAGACTTCCAAACTTTAGCAGGGTTATTCAAAATAATGAGCAAGGTAACCGCTTCCGATAGGGGAACCAATGTAACCAACAAGACAGGAGGCTGTATTGTTAGCAGCAAGGGCCCGCGACCAGTCACTTCTACAGCAACGATTCAAGAAACCAACGTAGCAGCTAAACCTGCGGTACGGTGTTTCAATTGCAGCGAATATGGCCACCTCTCCGTTAGTTGTCCAAAGCCTAAGCGAAACAGAGGAGCCTGCTTTCGCTGTGGGAGTTCCGAGCATAAAATTGACAAGTGCACCAGAGGGCAGCCCGTGGAGCAGCCCACTACTACGAGAAGCGCAGCTGACAGCACAACTATGGTATAGTCAAAATTATACCCATTCGGAGTCACGTGACTTTTGTCTGTCTCTGTTCATCTTTAGTAAAATAGATGAAATGGAAGACATTTGAAAAAAAGGCATGTCGATTCATAAAATTAATTTTAAAATTTTGACGTTTCTAATCTGTCAGATTATATTTTTCGTGTAAGTTATTGAGATCAGGGTAATAAAACCTAAAATTGTTGAGCCGAAAACTGGAAATTAAAAGAAACCATCGGACATGCGGTATAACGAGCAGTCACAACAATTAATTTGAATATTATGCGTTTTTTTTATGAAGACTACAATATTAATAATAGTAAATCAACAGTTTCACCCTCCAACGCTGTTCGCCGTGCTTCTCTTGCGTTAAATATCTCGGAGAGCACAATTTACCGAAAATATGAGCCAGAAAGTGAAGAATGCAAAAACGGAAGTCGACGAAGCAGTCAAGACACTATATATAAAATGTATGTAGCTAAAGAATTTGTAACCATAAGAAATCTAAAAAATGCTTGGTTGAAGAATCTGGAGATTTTTCACATTCAGTTTCTTCCCTAAATAGATTGTGCAAGGAAATAGGCTTCAAATGGCAATGTTCTATAACAGAATATGCATGCACAGAAATTGACTTAAAATTTGCTATACGCAGCAGGTTTTTAATGTAGCAGCTGACATATCTTTATTATATTTACATTTTACGACATGTTATGTTTTCTTTAACCTGTAAATTCAGTTTGATTTCATATAAGAGAATAAATCCGTAGCAACCTTGTTTTAGAAATTGGCATATGTCAGGATAACCTACAAAACGGAATGTCATTTATTTCCCTAAAATTGCATTTTTAAGAATCGACATACGTAAAATTACTAGATTATCACGTGACTCCGAATGGGTATAAATTTGACTATACTTCAGCCCTCCGATCAGGTTACAGCAACTCCAAGCAGTATTCCTAGGTATACATTGTCTTTTAAATTTGAGTTAATTGATAACGAGGATAACACGGTAACTAATTGCATGTCAGTAGCATTGTTAGACACAGGAAGTCCAATAAGTTTAATAAAATCTAAGTTGGTACCTAGTATGTATTATAATGATACGCCAAATTCAGGAAACTTCACAGGTATTAATGGTTCACAATTAGTGGTGTTGCGAACATTTACTACTGTAATAAAGGTAAACGATATTGATGTGTTAGTTAAGTTTCATGTTGTACCTAATAATACAATGAAATTTGGTAGTATTCTAGGCCGAGATTTTATAAGTAATTCAAATTTAGATATTACATTTGGAAATGATATCAGCATTAAGAAATCTCAAACAACCCTAATTGAATGTGAAGGGAGTAGTAGCAATTTTGAAATTATGCACATTGATCATACGAGCGTAATGTTTGATTCTAAAGATAACTTGGATATAGAACAAAGTTTAGATTGTGAGACAGGGAGAAAGTTTGTTGATGTTTCTGACAAATACTATAAATTTGCTGAAAGACCCAATGTTCCTTCAATTGACTATGAAATGCACATTAATCTTAAAAAAGAGCAGCCATTTTATTTTAATCCGCGTAGATTGTCATGTGTGGAGAAGGAGAATGTTCGCAAAATTGTAGATGAGCTATTAGAAAGGAATATTATTCGTCCAAGCAGGTCTGAGTACAGCAGCCCAATTGTTTTAACCAAAAAGAAAACGGGAGAAACGCGCTTATGCATTGATTACCGAGAACTAAATAAACTTATTGTACGTGATCATTTCCCGTTACCATTGATCGATGATCAGTTAGATTCATTACGAAAGAAAAAATATTTCTCATCTTTGGATTTGAAGAATGGTTTCCACCATGTTAAAGTTGCTGAGGACTCTGTACGTTATACTTTATTTGTAACGCCCTTCGGGCAATATGAATATTTGCTCATGCCGTTTGGCATTTCCACAGCGCCACAAATATTTCAAAGATATGTTAATTTAATATTTGCTGATCTCTTAAGGGACGGTAAAATTTTGATTTATTTTGATGATTTGCTGGTAGCTACAGAGGATACTGATGAACACCTAGAAATTTTGAAAAGTGTGTTTACACTTATGGCACAAAATTTGTTAGAACTGCGTATAGATAAATGTCAATTTTTGAAAAAGAGAATTCTCTATCTAGGATATTTGATTAGTCAGGATGGTATACGCCCTAATCCAGATAATGTTAGTGCAGTGGCCGAATATCCTATACCAAAAAATATTCATGAAGTTCATAGATTTATTGGAATGGTATCATATTTTAGGCGATTTATCAAGGACTTCGCATTATTGGCAAAACCATTATATTCATTGTTGCAGACAAATCGAGAGTTTAGTTGGGGTCAGATTGAATTAGATTCATTTAGGGAACTGAAGTCAAGGTTATCCGAAATGCCTTTATTGTCTGTTTATTGTCCGAAACTAGAGACCGAACTACACTGTGATGCGAGCTCACACGGATTTGGAGCAATACTTGTACAAAAGCAGAGTGACGATAATAAATTTCATCCCGTATTTTATTATAGCCGACGAACAACCGATACAGAATCGCGTTATCATAGCTATGAATTGGAAACGCTTGCCGTTAAGTATGCCTTAGAAAGATTCCGCGTTTATTTACATGGGATCAAGTTCAATATCGTAACAGATTGTAATTCATTAAAATTAGCATTGCAAAAGAAGGAAATAAATCCGCGTATAAGTAGATGGGCGTTGTTCTTTAAAAATTTTGATTACGAGCTAGAACATCGTGACAATACGAGAATGCGCCATGTAGATGCATTAAGTAGGGCACAAAACATTTTGGTTCTAGAGGAGAACACTTTTGAACATGTTTTAGGTTTGAAACAAATGCAAGATGTTGAAATTTCAAAAGTTAGGGAAAAATTGGAAGTTAGTGAAGACCAGTTGTTCGAACTTCGAGATGGTTTAGTGTACAGTGGCTATATAAGGACAGTGTGGTAAATTTTGGTCCTGTTTCTGATTGGTTGTTTTAAAATCCGCCATTAAGAGTCGTTTTACGAAATCACACATAGTCACACAAAATTGCTTCTAAGTCATTATTGAAAGTATCCCCAATATGAAGTGGAATGAAATAATCCTCATAAAATTCTGTTCTGTGTAAGCGAATGCCGAATTTTCGTTTGCATAAGTAAATGTCAACGAGTTAAAGTAAAATGCTTTTTGCGAAAATTGCGCATTAGTTCAAATCAAAAGCTATAATAAACTATTTAAATGTCTTAATGCCAAAGATTATTGCATCAAATTAAAGAGAATTTATGGGCTACGTAACACTGAATATTCTATTCCTCTAAATTAACTGGTGGAATATATACAACGGTTTGAATATGAATATAAAGAAAAAAAATTGTTGAGTTTTTGTACGTAATCTCTGTGTCGATCAACGCAAAATTTTGTCAATTTTCGTTTTCTATGTACAAAAACACAATAAAGAAGATAAAATAGGGCATCTTGACATATATTCCAATATTAGGTTGCTCGTTAACGAGGATTTTTAATCGCTGGCAGCGATTCCTTACGTTTCACATCGTCTCTTGCCGCTTAATTCTGTTTAAGTAATATTATTGACATTCTTGTAAAATTAATGTTACACTGCACATTTTTCGACCACCTCATATTGCACACATTTTCGCGATCGTGGGTATACAGCGCTCTGCAAAACATCTCCGAATTTCACATATGTCCAGTCCGTATAAAAAACGTTTTTGCACTTGCGGGACTAAAGTTGGCACTTTAGTCACTTATTTCAGGGACTAAAGTAGCTCTTTTTATCTCTAGGGACAGAAGTAATTACTTTAGCCCCTAGGGACTAAAGTAAAAAATGTTACCGTATCTATGGTAATCTATGGTAAATTCGGGGTTAACAGGTTAGGTTTCGCGTCAGTTTTGACATAAACTGACGCAAAACCTCATCTATTAACCTCGAATTTGACATAATTGTGAGCTCTTGTCATAATGACTTACAGTGCCACCAACTTTAAAATTTAGCAAAGGCTACTAATTTTAAAATAATTGTAACTAAAGTGTCAATAAATGACGTTTAAAAATCTGGTGTGATACACTCACACAACTTCCTTTTACAGTGATCTTATAATTAGTCAAAAATTTCATTTTTAATTTTTAAGCATTTGTCAAAAATTTCCAAAAATTACAAATTCTACAAAAACGGTACAAAATAGAGCGTTAGTTGAAGAGACAAATTTTCTCTAAAATTTTAAGCTGAATTCAAAAATGTAATAATATACCGGGTGTTCTATTTAAAATAGGAGTTAATAAAAAAAAATAGAAAAAAAAACAAAAGAAACCCACTTTAGAAGTATTCAACTGGAAAATCACCTATCTCACATTAATACAAATTAAAAATGTAATAAAAATGTGAAGTTTGAAAAAAATCGTTAGAGCCGTTTTTGAAAAAATCGAAAAAAACTGAAAAATCACAAGAGTAAACACCTACTTCCGGTTATGCGATTTTTTTCAAAAGCTTGCTGTCTCATCTACATAATACAAAAAACTTATATATGAAGTTTCAACGACATGCCTCTTTTCGTTTTTGAGATATTCTGTTCACAGACAGACACACAGACAGACACACAGACCAATGAAAAAAAATATGTTTTTTGGGATCAGGGGACTCTAAAACGTGAAGATCTGTTGAAAACTCAATTTCGAATTTTTGGGGTGAATCCAATACTTCCTTTATCGTAAAAGGAAGTAAAAAACGGGTTTTCGTTTTAAATCTTTATGTCACAATTTAGCAGGGTGACGTTTGTCTACAATTTAGCAGGCCTTGCACAAAACAATACCTAGGGGCGTGGCTGGTTGTTGTAGAGACGACTCTTAATGGCTGCCTTTTTTAAAATTGACCACACTGTCCCTATATAGCACCTGTAGTTTAGTGTACCGTAAGGGAAATAATCATTTGTTATTCTATGTACCAAAATCTATGCGATATAATGTTATTCGAAGTTGCCATGATGATATGGGCCACATAGGCATTGACAAAACAATTTATTTAATCAAGCGTACCTATTGGTTTCCTAATTTGCGTGAAATTGTTAAGAAACATATTAATAATTGTTTAAAGTGCATAACCTTTTCAATTCCAAATGGAAAACCGGAGGGTTTGTTGCATAATATAGAAAAGGGGAATAAACCGTTTGACACAATCCACATTGACCATTACGGTCCATTGGAAACTACTAAAAAGAAGAATAAACATATTTTCATTGTGGTTGACGCGTTCACAAAGTTTGTCAAACTCTTTCCTTGTCGAACAACTAATGCAAACGAAGTCATTGGCCATTTGACCCGATATTTTGCTAATTATAGTGTTCCTAGGCGAATTATCTCTGACCGTGGAAGTTGTTTTAGATCACAACAATTTAAGGAATTTATAAGTTCAAGAAATGCCTCTTTGGTACTCATTGCTACTGCTACACCTAGATCAAACGGTCAAGTTGAGCGTATAAACAGGTTTATAACGCCTATGCTATCAAAATTAATTGATTTAGATCGGAACTTAGAATGGGATATGGTTTTGGGTGAAATTGAATATGCAATCAACAATACGATTTGTAGGTCAGTAGATACCAGCCCTTCTATGTTATTATTTGGCATAAATCAAAAAGGTAAAATAACTGATAATTTAAAATTGTTTTTGGAAGAAAATGAATATTTGGATAGTGATAGTATTAATTTGAATGTTGTAAGAGCGAGACCTCAGGTTCAAAATAAGAAAGTTCAGAATTATAACAAAAGTATGTATGATCGTAAACATAAAATTGCTAAGCAGTTTAAACAAGGTGATTATGTAATGATCAAAAATACCGTCACGGCCCCAGGGGTAAATAAAAAGTTGCTACCAAAATATAAGGGACCATATGTTGTCCGTAAAGTTTTATTGAACGATAGGTATCTAATTGCTGATATCGAAGGATTTCAAGTTTCCCCAGTGCCTTTTGAAGGGAGTTTTGATCCAGGTCGAATGAAATTATGGAGTACGGAAATTGACAGTGAGAGCGAATCTGACAACTCCGTCGAGGACGACGATGAGTCAGGATCGGCCGAGCTGTAGTAGGATAGATTTAATATTTTAAAATTCGCGCCAATAGTTTAGGTTGGTAAGAGTCAGTGAGTGTTAGAGGAATGGCGGACGGCTGTGCACGTTCGTGCTGGTTCCTGATTTAAAGTTTAATAAAAACTACATTTCCATTGTTATTGTTTCATTGTTATTGCTACAGTAGCACTCTTAATATTAGCGCCCGAAATACGTCTTATTCGCACCTTGCCGTTGGTTATATTTTCTGAATAGGTACATTGTTGCCGGATCTCTGTTTAAATTAAGGATAAAAAATTGAAATGAGAACTAATGCATAAGGGGTCCCGAGTGGTGTATGGGTCCCGAGTGGTGTAGCTTGAACAAGCGTCCACGTTCGATCAGCAGAGTTAAGCAACGCTGTCTCTGGTCAGAACTTGGATGGGAGTTCCACGGCTGCATCTCTCGGCGCCTCGTGGTACGGCTATCACGGAAAAAAGTTGGTCCCGGCGGTCATACAACATCATGACAGTCGTTAGTGGGGTTGGAAGTCCTCATAACTGCACAGCGACGCCTGTAATTGGCCTAACGGCTGTTGGCTGAGTGCAAATTAAATTAAAAATTAAATTAAATTAAAAGCCACGGCCTCCTGGATTAGTGCGAGACTGACGGCTCTACGCGGCCCGCCACATTTCTATAATTTTTGTGATTCTGAGGCATAGATATACAGTGTGGTCCATTAAGTGTGCAACAAATGGGAAATTTTTTTATTAGTTGTACAATCGAAATTTAAATATTGCCAAAAGTTAGTGCATGTTCGATAACCATATCAAATGCCCTTAGAATGGCTTCAAGTCAAACAATATACAGGGCAGGACAAAAAATATGAAATTCGGTCAAGAACAAAGTTACCGTATTTCAAAAAATATAGCAAAATTTTATTGAGAAAAGTTGTTTAGAATT
The DNA here is from genome assembly GCA_940337035.1 of Agriotes lineatus. Taxonomy (NCBI): domain Eukaryota; kingdom Metazoa; phylum Arthropoda; class Insecta; order Coleoptera; family Elateridae; genus Agriotes; species Agriotes lineatus. Next base: position 9,138,866 of record OW679194.1, on the reverse strand, counting down.
AAAAGTTATACTCAAATACAAAGTCACGGCCTCCTATTCGAATTTTGATTCTTTTTTGGAAAATTTTGTATAACCCCCCGTATGATACATATTTTTATTATTTTGATTTTATATGTATTTAAAGTAGCCACAACCACATCCCTTTTAAATAACTTTTAGCAACTTGAAGAGTATTTGTAAAATTTACTTGGATTTATATTTTTTTAGGTAAGCGTCCACTTCATGTTTGTTGCAACGATATTTAACAAAACTTTAGAATTTCGCAAATATTCTTTTTAACAAAGCAAATGCTTTACTAATAATAATTTACATATGAAAAACTCTTAATAAAATCAGAATAATAAAAATATGTATCATACGGGGATAATACAAAATTTTACAAAAAAAGAATCAAAATTCGAATAGGAGGCCGTGACTTTGTATTTGAGCATAACTTTTGATTCTAAACAACTTTTCTCAATAAAATTTTGCTATATTTTTTGAAATAAGGTAACTTGATTCTTGAACGAATTACATATTTTTCGTCCTGCCCTGTATATTGTTTGACTTGAAGCCATTCTAAGGGCATCTGATATGGTTATCGAACATGCACTAACTTTTAGCGGTATTTAAATTTCGGTTTTACAACTAATAAAAAAATGTCCCATTTGTTGCACACTTAATGAACCACACTGTATAAGTAAAGGGTGTTTTTTTTTAGAGGGATACAACTTTAAATTGAAATAAAACACAAAAAGATGTTTTTAATATCCATGAAATTGCCTTTATCTGAAAGATAATTTTATGGCATTTATGTTTGAATATGATTTCGGGCATGTGACCGCCGCGATTGGCTTATACATGACGTAATCTGAAGGTCCAATTTTCACACACTCTTTTCGCAGTAAATCAGGCACAAAATGGATCTGTTAACTGGCCACCTCTTTCGTGTGATTTGACGCCGTTAGATTATTTTCTTTGAGGATATGTAAAGTCGCATGTCTACGTTGATAAACCGGAAACAATTGAGCACTTGGAAGCCAACATTCGACGCGTTATTGCCGAAATACAGCCTGATTTACTGCGAAGAGTGTGTGAAAATTGGACCTCCAGATTACGTCATGTACACGCCAGCCGCGGCGGTCACATGCCCGAAATCATATTCAAACATAAATGCCATAAAATTATCTTTCAGATAAAGCCAATTTCATGGATATTAAAAACATCTTCCTTGCAAGACTATATTGAGCTGTTGCGGGGCAATTATTGAGTTTAATGAAGAATTTCTTGACTGTGATTTTGATGTACTCTTCTATGCTTGTTACTGTCAATTCGTGGTGAAGCTGGGAGTTCCGTACATACCATCTGGCATTTGTGGCTATCCTCAGGACTTTGTTTTGCAGCGTCTGTATTTTTTAAGGTTTGTTTTGCTTGTAGTACCCCATACAACGCAGGCATACATTATAACTGGTCTTATGATGCTTTGATATAAAATTTTAGAGCAGGCTATTTTTAGATACGTATTTTTGTTTAGTATGGGGTAAAATATGGCCATTCTTGCGTAACCTTCTTGTAGTTTTTTATTAACGTGTAGGCTCCAAGTTAGTCGCCTATCGAAATGCAATCCAAGATACTTGACTGATTTATCTTTTGGATTCCACGCGATGGGTTGATCATTTATGGTTTGGTTCAGTCGGTCTGCGGAGAGTGAATATTTTTGCTTCGCACTTGGTGGGGTTAATTCTGACATTCCAGGTGTTGAACCATGTTAGGAGGCTGTTTAAAGAATTTTGGAGTGTTTCGGCTGCTATTGTGATATTTGTATGTTGTGCGAGGACAGCAGTATCGTCTGCATACATGGCAGTGGTGGTCGTTTCCGAAGTGGGTATGTCGTGCATAAATATATTAAATAGTACGGGTCCCAACACTGAACCCTGTGGTACACCGGCTGTAATGGATTTTAATTCTGATAACGTGGAGTTAATTTTAACTTTAAAAGCCCGGTTTGTGAGGAAAGAGTGAACAAGGTTGATTAGGTATTCTGGAAAATTTAGTGTTTTCATTTTGTAAATTATACCTTTTAGCCATACTCGGTCAAAGGCTTGCGCAATATCCAGAAAGGCCACCGTGGTGTGTTGTTTATTTTCAAAGCCCTTTATGATACTTCTGATATTCTTAGTAGCTGGTGTGTCGTCGAATGCTGTGGCCTGAACCCGAATTGGAGATGGGGTAGGATTTCCTGACTGATTAGATAGCTATTTATTCTCACAAATATAATCTTTTCAAGAACTTTAGATATGGTACATAAAAGGCTGATTGGTCTATAATTATTCGGATCATTTTTATCTTTGCCTGGTTTCAAGAATACTATTATTTCGGCTATCTTCCAGGAAGTTGGAAAGTAACCAATACTGATAGAAATATTAAAAATGGTTGTTAGGTAAACTATTGCTTTTGGCGTTAAGTTTTTGAGTACGGCATTTGGAATTTGATCATGGCCTGGTGCTTTTTTGTTTGGCAATCCTTTGACGATTTCCTTTACTTCCAGGGGCGTGGTTGTAAGAATATCAATGCGATTTGTTAGTGGTATCTGTGCATCTACTTCAGATTCAATGCTGTTTGTGTACTGTAGATTTTCTGGTGCAATGTTTGCTGTGAAGACACTTTGGAGATGTTTTGCCATTAGTTCACATTTTTCTTTATCTGTGCAATAGTCGGTATTATTGTATTTGATTGGAGGTATAATGTTGGGCTTGCGGGTAATTTGTTTAGTTACTTTCCATAAGGAAGAACCTTTGCTATCTACATTTGATATGTACTGGTTATACTTACTAATTCGATAATTATCAAGCTCCCACTTTACTTGATGGCATAGTTTGTTTAGTTCGGTCTTATACGCTTGGTTTCGTGTGCGTTGCCACAATCTTCTGTATGCGTTTTCAGTTTTAATAAGTTCTTGTATATACTTTGGCGGCTTCGATTGTGGACGTCCTACGGTTTTAGTACTTGAATGTGTGGATGATTGAACAGCATGTATTATGGTTTCGGTTAAGTGTTTAACACTTTTGTCTACTGTTTGTGTAGTGTAGGGAATGTTTCGTAGTTTAATATTGGTATCCAAAAGCACCTTGAATTTGTCCCAGTCTACTGTTCCATTTATTAACCTTGCGGGTGGTATAACGTTTTAGGGTAAATTGTCCATTGTTATGATTACTGGCAGGTGATCCGAGTCCAGTTCAGTGAGTACCTGATGATTGAATATTTGAATGAAATTTTTTTGCAATCCTATATCAAGTATATCTGATCTGTGATTAGTTCTGTAAGGATAATGAGTATCTTCTGCGGGAGCTGAAATGTGTATATTGTACTGAGTAGTGACTTCATGTAGTTTCTTCCCATTAGGGTTATTTGTACGACATCCCCAGAGTGTATTTTTGCTATTTAAGTCTCCTAAAAGAAGTGTAGGGTGATTTGTATTAAAGTAAGAGGTGATACCTTCAGGCACACGTTTTCGGTATGGAGGTTGATAGGCAGCAACAAGTCTAACTGTACTATTGTGCTGGAGTAGTATTTCGATTTCGATTGCTTCTAAATTTATTAGATCGTGCCTAGTTATTTGATGATGACGTATGTTGTTTTTAATTATAATCGCGGTTCCGCCGGATGCTATTGGAGCTATTCTGTCATATCTGTATACACGATACCCTGGAACTGTAAACTTTTCGTTTTTGATCAGATGTGTTTCACTTATGAAGGCTATATCAATGTTGTGACGGTTAAGAAAATCGATGAAAGTCGCACGTTGTGCTTTGATGCCATCGGGGTTCCAATTAAGGAGTTTTATGTGATTAAATATCTTGTTTTTATTTGTCGCCATTTTGGAAAAGATTTTTAATTAAGTGTGATAATTGATTTTTGATTTGTTCTGTGATAGAGGTTATTATTTGAGTAATAATGTTTGTGATGGTATCAGATAAGTTAGATTCGGTTTTCAGTTGAGCTGGGTGATTGTTGACTACGTTTGCATATGTTCTTGTTTGGATGGGTCTTGTAGTTGCCGTTGCGTACATTTGGCTTGTTCCTGGATTATTATTCTTATTTATTTCTGGAATTTGCTTTTGTGATTGTCTATTATTCTTTAATTCCAAGTAATGTTGGCAGCCTTTATAATTCGCCGGGTGTTGTTCTCCACAAAGGGCACATTACGGTTTATCGGTCTTGGCTTTGTTACATGCTATGGTTAAGTGTGCTCCTAAACATTTGACACATCTGGGCGGTAGTTTGCAATAGTTCTTGGTGTGGCCATAAGTTTGGCAACGATGGCACTGAGGTATATCCGAGGATTTTCTTCGGGGTTCTACTGCAACTATGCAGTGGAATAGATGTGTGATTTTAAAGATATCTTTCGAGTTTTCGGTTGATTTCAATATAACTGAGCATATTGGTATAGGCAATTTTTCTCTATTATAGAGGCGAGTTACGTTTATTACGTGAAAAGATTTTGACAATTCTCGTTTGATTTCCTCATTTTCAATAGAAATAGGTAAATTTCTGATTACGACTGAAAGATTCGCCTCTTGATGATTCTGATATGTATGGTAATTTATTTTGTGTTCATCATAGTACAAGGTTAATGCTCTGTAGTGATCTGGGTCTTGTAAATTAATTTTTATTGCGGTGCCTGCACATCCAGTAGTAAATTTTCCTTGTGTTATTCTCTCGAGATCTTTTATTACTTCTTGATATTTGATTGGGCCATGTAAGAATATTGGAGGTACCCTAATTTTTTAGGGGAATTTTCAGATTCACTAGGATTGGTTTCCTTTTGTGTCGTAACATTGTTTTTATTAGGTAGATAATATTTATTATTTATGATGAGGGTTTCTGGGTCAAAGAGATATCGCTTATTAGGTTCGTCGCTATCTAGGGACGTGTGATCCCGTTTTCCGGTAGTTGCAGTTGATCCACTACTGATATCCATATTTGTATCTAAATTAAGTGGTTCATTTTTACCTTGATAAATAAATTTTTGTTGATTCAGAACTGTGTTCATGTTGCTTGTTTGATAACTGCGATAGTGAGTTCACGGTCCAAGCAAGGCCGTTGACCCGCTGGGGCACTTGGCACTCGTATGCAGCACTGATAGCAAGACCGAATAATAACAACTATCAAGAAACTAAATATTTAAACAGTTTCTGCACAATTAAAACAGAGTTATAAGCGAGTCCAGTTTATTATCGATCCGCAGCAGCTGAGAGATCGCGCACGACTCAGTCAACACTTGATAACCTCACTCGATGAGGGGGTGTGCAAGATATTCACTCGCTAACGCCTTTGAGATTTACGGTGGATGATAATAGCAATCAAAACCCTGTAAACAACAGTTTAACTGGTAGGTCCGCTAACAAGTGAAATTTTCAAGTAGCATCATTTTTTATGATAACTTTTTTCGGTCACCATCTCTAATCGTTTTAACTTGTCAGAGGCTGGCTGAAAGGAAATTAATGATCCTGATAAAAGAAGTTTGTGAACACTACTTTGCTCTGAAACTGAGTTTGTCCTTTACAAGATGCACCATTTTAAAGAATGGTAGAAAATGACCTTTTGCGACTCCAAGAATGGTGCTCGAAGTGGCTGTTAGAGCTCACCAAACAAAAATGCGTATTGCACATGGGATACCACAACCCTAGCTACATGTATTTTCTGAACCTATATTCGGCCAATTTTGGAGTATGCGTCCTGCTTTTGGAAGCCTTACCTTGCTAAAGACATTCATGCTCTTGAACTGACCCAGAGACGTATCACCAAGTTATCGCCAACTATTTGAAAACTGCCATATGAACAGAGGCTGCAGGTATTGGGGCTATCATCGATTTCTGAAAGACATTTAAGAGGTGACCTCTTAGAAACATATAAAATCCTCCACGGTTACCTACTACACTGTAGTCATTGAAGGGTTTGTGACTAGTGAGAATGTGCGGTTGCGTGGCCACGAGTTCAAGCTAGTGCGCGAAAGATTTAATAAAATGTGTCGACAGTTCTGTTTATTCAACAGAATTTTTAGAGATTGGAACGCTCTTCCCGAGTCAGTTGTCTGTGCGCCTTTAGTAAACGCCTTGGACAAATTGAGTGGTTAATTTAAGTTAATTTAATAGCTGTAGTTGTATAATTGCATTCTGTAAAATTTCAAGTTTGCAAGTGTTGCAAGTAGAATTCTTTATCTTATTATTTACTACATTATTATGTGCCTTCAATTTTAATTTTTAGTTAAGTTTAAATATCTTATTAGCTCTAGTTTTCGATTAATATGTTTTGTCGGCTGAGCCGTCTAATATTATAAATAAATAAATAAAAAGGAAGCAGAACTTTGATACATGCAACACCGGGGAAAATGCAGAATCCGAGGCCAATATCCCTGCTATTGTTAATATTAATAATTATTTAATGTTCTTTCTCTACTAACCATAACCAAAATTATAAGGAAAAGAGTTAGCAGTGTAATTGGCCTCGGATTCTGCATTTTAGCCCAAAACAGTTGGTTATTAAATAAATAGCCGTGTTTATTTGATTGTGCATTATGAAAAAGACCCATTTTCAGAAAAAATTAGTAAGCATCTAGTATTTTTCATTTTTATGTGCCTTGCAAGGATTTGTTTGATGGAGTATGGTACTCGAGCCACCCGTGATTTGCTCTAAGCCAAAATTTAAAATTGGTAATTTTTTTAATTTCTATAGCAAAGTAGAGACAACATGTGAAGAAGTACCTAGAAACGACACGTTAATAATAATAGGAGACTTCAATGCTAAGATTGGAAAGGAAGGGAACAATACAGAGGTAGCAGGAAAAGAAACCATTCACGAAACCACGAATGACAATGGAACAAGACTATGCACCCTAGCTGCAATGACAAATACATACATTGTGAGCACGAAATTTATACATAAAAAAGAAAACATATGGGAACCAAATAGATCACGTACTAATCTCAAGAAAATGGACAAGAATTGTACAAGTATGTTAAAGAATATGAGAATAAATCTTCTGCTTCTAATAATGTACAGTCCTCAATATCATTCTTTTCATCACTAAGAACTTCGAGATCAATCACATCTCTTCCTGCACCCCATTTTACAAAAACGCGCAACCAAATTTATATGGCTTGCTGGAGCTTGCACCTCAGTTGCGTGGTAATTAACAGTTACTATTTTTTTCCAACCCCCACACATCTGCATGAACTTCTGTTATTTCCCACATTCGAATCTGATAAAAAACATGATAAGAGTGTGGACGAGCAGCTGAAGAAGCAAAAGGAAACATTAACCTCAACTTTACAGTTCATAATTCATTCAGAAGTTAGGTGCCTTGAAAAACTGTATAGAATCAATCTTTTTGAAGCTTGGATAGGGAACTTTTTTGATATTCATTCCTTTCCTAATGCTATGAGGGATATGAATATCAATAAAAAAACTGAAATAATTTTTTAAACTTTTTTCTACAGCCGTGATTTTAAACTGTTTCCAAGGGTCATATGCGGCGTGCTTTATGTTGTCTATAAAACACTCCATTCCATTTAAAGCACGGAGTACTTTAAGAGGTTATAAAACCTTATTTGTGAAGATTATAAGTACAGTTATTATATCGGACCGATTTGTATGCGGAGCCCCGAGTGCCCGATTGGAGAGGGGCGGAGCCCGATGGCCCCTTTGGAGAGGGGCGGAGCCCCGAGGGCCCCCTTGGAGAAGGTTGGAGCTCCAAGAGCCCCCTTGGAGAGGGACCGAGCCCTGAGGGCGCCCTTGGAGAGGGGCCGAGCACTGATAACCCCCTTGGAGAGGGGCGGAGACCGATGGCCCCCTTGGAGAGGGGCGGAGCCCTGAGGGCACCCTTGGAGAGGGGTGAAGCTGCAGGAGCCCCCTTGGAGAGGGGCCGAGCCCCAAGGGCCCCCTTGAAGAGGAGCGGAGTCCTGAGGGCCCCTTTGGAGAGGGGTGGAGCTCCGAGGGCCGCTTTGGAGAGGGGCGAAGCCCCTAGGGCATTTAAGCTAACAAACTCCTCGGCTGTAGAAAAAATATTGAAGCCAACTCGTGTTTTACAGTTTAAAAATCTCGGTCGATCATAAAATTCTCGCTTCGCTCGAATTTTAACATGATCGACCTCGATTTTTAAATCCTTTGTAAAACACTAGTTGCCTTAATAGCTATTAATTAAACAAACTATCTACTTAAGACACCAGTGAAAATATAGATCTTCGCTTGAAGAATGACAAGAAAAACAACAAATTATGCACGTTCTCATTGCTAAAGTTCAATTTTCGAAGAATAAACTGTGAAATTGAATGACACTTCTGACGTTTTCATTTCAAAACTTCAAAATTAAGCGTACGAAACATTGTATGAAATACGTCTAAAGGGAGACAGAAATAAAGTGATACAGGTTAGAATGAAATGGGGGAAGGTACCGAACTCCGTGATATGTTATTTTAAGATTCGACGTACGTTTACATGTAGTGAACGTATCCTGTAATTATATATCCATGTTCTGAGGCCAACATAGATATAAACCTGAGTTTTTGAGCCCGTGCGTGCACGTCATAACATATTGATGACATCATATCCTAGTATGTTTATATGATCCTTATACAGTCACTAAAAGTACGTTGTTTGACACAATTTAACCTGCAAATTTCGAATTTCACATAGCTTGGCAGCCAACAATGTGAATATGTAATTTTTTATCGTGTGGACGATAAAATTGCATTTTAACGTGAAGTAAAAGGTAGATAAAATACAACTTTAACAATTAGAATTTAATGAATATATTAAATTAATATTTTAAAGATGAAAGAAAAAACCATAACAGGAAAACTAAAGACAACATCATTATCAATTAATGTAAAATTAAGTGACCAAACTATCTCAGAAAATCAGTACTTTGAAAACTTGAACGGTCAGTCTGTCTTTGTATCTCGCATTGAAATTTTTAATTTCACTTTTCACTGTGGGAATTTGTAGATAACTTAAATTCACATTATTAGGGACGTCCATGAAGCGTCAACGATCATTCTTAGTACTTTATTTTGGGACCGATAAAGCATTGCCAAATTGGAAGTAGCTGCAGTACCCCACAGGGAGATCCCATAAGTCCATATTGGTTTAAGAACTATTTTGTAAATTAAGAGTTTATTTTCCAATGATAGTTTAGATTTTCTGCCGATGAACCAGAATAACTTTTGGAGTTGAAGGCCGAGTTGCTTACGCTTTGTGAATGTGTGGGTTCTCCAGGTTAGTCTCCTATCAATGTGGAGACCCAGATATTTGACTGCCTCTGAGTGTGGTAGTTGATGTCCGTTGAGTATTATTGGAGGGCAATTTTCTTTTTTCATAGTGAAGGTTACGTGTTGGAACTTAGCTTCGTTCACTCTGATTCGCCATTTGTTGGCCCACCATTGGATTTTGTTGAGATGAGCTTGGAGATACTTTGAGGCGGCTTGTGGATTGATGTGAGAGGCTAGAATGGCCATGTCGTCTGCGTAGATCGCTGATGTTGTTAGACGCGATGTGGGTAGGTCAGCAGTGTATATTAAATATAAGATGGGGCCCAATGTGCTGCCCTGCGGTACGCCAGAGGAGATAGGGTGTAATGTTGTATTTTCGTCTTTGTATTTTATCAAAACGTGCCTGTTTGTTATGTATGAGCTCAGAAGTTCAAACATCTGGTAGGGTAGGTATTGTTTGAGCTTGTAACATAAGCCTTGATGCCAAACTCGGTCAAAGGCTTTGTCAGGTCATTTTGGTATTTTAATTAGCCACCTAGGCTTTAGGGCAGCGTGCCCGTATGCTAAACCCTTTTAGTTACTAATTTGGCTCCATCGCCTAATTCCATAATAATGATTTTGCACATATTTGGCCCCAAACGCAGTATTTCTCGTCAGTTGGAGCACCCCTTTGCTGGTACTTTGGCAGCCGGGTGTTATCGCTCGCAAGAATTCCGAACCTTCTAGAAATCACGCCGTTGAGGCGACTGCGAGGCTTCGTGCTATCTTTGTCACCGGCACTTATTTGTTTTATTGGACGCATCGCTATTGGCTGTCTTTGTTACCGGAACTTATTTGTTTTATTGAGCGCATCGCCATTGGCTGTCGAGAGTCACGTGGTAACGCCGTTTTGGCTCACGCCACTGCAGGGGTCGTAACACTGCTTGCTTGGGCAGTTCAGCTCTGGCCGTTGATCGAAGGAGGTCGCGTGTGATTGTGCGAGTGGCACGTCTTTACGCCAAAGCGTAGGTGTGTGAAGGGCTTTACGGGGCCAGTTCTGCGTTCGTGAGAAAGGGGGCTTTCCCTTTGCAACTCGCTGTTTTCGAGGATCTTTCTAGGCAGGACAAAGTAGGCCTCTTTGCCGCCGTAAGTGTGCTCTCAGGAGAGCGTCCTAACGCCGCCATCTTGGCGGATTCCAGCCCGTTTACCCCAGATGCCGTGTTTTGGCGATTGAGCTGCCACAGACTGCCGCCTTCTACCGACTGACTGCACGCAACTCTCATAGACCGTCTACGGACTAAGGTATTTGTAATTACAACCATTTAAACATATTAACTGTCGCTTGTGCGAGCGGTGGTGCTTTTGTGCTCAACTTTGTGTGGGCGGATGCATGCCCCCTTGCTTGCTTGTCGCGGCTTTTAATGCCGGTTTGAGGCCACCATGCTTCAAGACGCTACTTTGGTAGCGTACTAGTAAGTTCATGTGCGCGAGTTTCGCGTTTCATCGCCTAAATAGCTAAAGAACTCTGCGCCTATATTTTGGTGTTACGTTGGTGCTAACTTTTAATTCAGTAACGTTAGGTGCGCGAGCTTCGCTATATTGTACCGATTAATACATAAATGGAATCAACGCCTCGCCGTGCTGAGCCTGGCGCGCCCTAATCTGTTCGAGCTCTTTGTTTATGTTTGCGAGGGCTTTGTGCTTTGCTTATCAGATGTTAACCGCAGCCAACGACTGCGTGGGCGACGTAGCAGGGGCTGGCAACTATTCCAAATTCGCATGCCTTAGTGAGGCTATGTTAGCCCCTCTTCCTGGTCAAATATTGCAGTCACGCTGCCCCGCTGCCTAACGAGTTAGGCCTTCAATTAAATCGTCGCGCATTTGTGCGGCGTCGTGTTTTGCTGCTAGCTACACTGCTCCCGTTGCCTTTGCAGGTCGGCGTCTGTTATCGCGAACTAACGCGCCCTTTTCCGGAGTGCGTATTTCTAAACTGTACTCTAATATGTAAAGTGTCGAGCCCACTGCGGCCGGCCACCCATAATGTGTTGTTTACTAGCATAGCGCGTCCATCAGCTGGTGCTTAACGTAAAAAATAACATAAGCTCGGCGGCACGATTTGCTGCCCAGATGTAGTTATCGACCAATAGACGCATATTTAATTAAGGGACGTATTATTCCTATTCAACCTGTGCATGCTTTGTTTCAGATAGCGCCTTTTATAGTGTAAAGATTGGTGTACGGCGAGACGTGAGAGATCAGAGCGTGCAGGTAGGTCTAGTGGTTGCGCAGTTTCGGCCCAAAGAGTCCCAATATTACCATTCCAGTATTTGCGATCACGAAATTGTAATTTGAGCTTGCAGCTCATGAGAATTCTTATCGACGGAGTATCTTGAATACTTCGCTCCCGTTTAACCGCCCAGGCCCGGTTATTCGGGAGAAGACAGGCTTGGTGGCGCCCTCATAATTTTGACGTACCCTATATATATGCCTCAACACGCTTGCCCAGAACGTATCGTGTGACTCACGCCCGACTCCCTGAGCGTTCCAGCCGTGGCCTTTAGCCTATTTTTAGCCGATCTCAGGGCAAGTGTGCCAGTTTTCTAGGACTGATTCCGTGGTGCGATGCTCACCTTGGGTGGGTGTCGTAAAGTTGTTTTAATACCGTAACAGCTTGTTTGACATCCAAAAACACTGCAGAGCAGTATCTTTTTCCCTCCAAGTCTCTGTATATCTTGTCCGTTATTATGTGCACCTGCTCCACGGTACCATGTTGTTTACGGAAGGCAAATTGATGGTTAGGGATTAGTTCTTGGTCGTCTAAAATTGGCATTAATCTATTCAGAACCAATTTTTCAAGGACCTTTGACAGAATGGGGAGTAGGCTTATGGGCCTGTATGATGTAATTTCCGTTGGTGGTTTACCAGGTTTCATAATCATGATTATTTGCGTAGTTTTCCCTTGACTTGAAAAGTGCCGGATTCTGAGGATAGAATTATACAGATGTGTATAGCTTTAGTTGGTAATTGTTTGATAAAGCGATCAGGTCATATCCTGGAGATTTCTTTGTGTTGATCTTTGGCATCTTCGTCCGGGAGCTGACAAAGGAAGGGTGTAAACACTTTGGTGAGATATTCAGCAAAGGCATCGGCCTTTCCTTTGTTGCTGCGAACCCAACTACCGTTTTCCTGTTGGATAGGAGCTAAGTGTGGGGTTGTTTTTTTATTTTTCGCGTTGCTTTCCAAAGCGAGTAGTCTGTTTGTTTGCGCTGAGATTTTCAAGGTAGTTCTGTATTCCTTGATTTTTATGTTAAATAAGGAGTTTTTTTAGATGTGATATTCACCCCATTTCAAGATGAATTTGGATCCTTCAACTGGTTTTTTTAGATGTTTTTTGGCCCTATTATACTCTCGTTTGTCGAGGTCCGATCTGATAAGTTGCCATCGCTGCCTGAGGCGGCGTTTTTCGGCTATTTTGTCCTTTATGATGATAGGTCAGATAGGTGTATCAACTTACTATTTTGAACCATGGTGTATACAGCATTATGATTCGCAACCTGATCGAAATCGTCGACGTCACTTACAGGTTTGTCTCGGTTTTTTGTTTTTTTATGGCTACGCAGAAGTTCACCAGATTTGCAGGTCTGCGAAATAGAACAGACTGTTCGTATGCTTAAATTTAAAGCATTGACAACTCTCTGTAACACCAAACCATTAGAGTGTTGGTCAGTATAGTACGAAATATTATATTACAGGTGTAAATTACTTACTTCTCTCACAGCAGTTAGCGGTATAAGTACACCACCGTTGTCTCGTTCTCGTTCAAAATGGCTTATCAAAGTGGCAACAAGCTCTTTTAACTTTCTGGGCAAGGCTGTCGACATTTTAGCTTAGAGTTCCCCATACGTTTCCAGCAACTAAACTCTTCCGCAAAGTAATTTGTAGCAGTGGAAAAATGTCAGTATAACTTGTTCGCAATGTTCGTTATGCAAACAACGGATTTTTAAAATGCAAAACTAAACTATATGTCACTGTCAACACCTGTCAAAACCACTGTAACAAGTAAGTCGTTTTAAAAAGCGACATGCGTACGTGTTAATTCCCTGAGCAGAACTTGAAAACACAAAGAACCCCGACGTATTATACATTTTGCTATTGTTCATGGAAATTATGAAATATGAAAACAAAAAAGGTACGGCTATGGCAATATATTGCTATGGTATATATAGAGGTCATGTATGACATTAAATACACTTATTTATTTACATGAATTAAAAAAATGAAAAGTTCAAGACAGTAATTATACTGAAACGATAAGATATAAAAAATTAATAATAAATACAAAGTTGGATGTTGCGTATGACAGAATAAAATTCTATTTGTATCAATTTATAAAGTAAGCACCATTCAAATTTATTTATAACTTAGCAGGCAGGAATAATGGTAGTCTAAGATAAGGATAAAAAATTGGGATGATTATTGAAATAACAAATTTGAAAACGGTTGTAAAAATTTAATTTTGGTGGAAATAAAACTATAAATGTGCCCTTAATTTCATTTAATTTATTACAATCAATTTAAAAAGGGTTTAATAATGACATACAAGGTATAAAAACGTGAATTATAAGAAGAAATAAAATAATATGATTTTAAAAATGAAGAGATGGTAAACTGGAAATAACTAATACGACAAAGAAGTAAGAAGAAAGATTTGGACATAGTTTAATTGGAGTTGGAGTGCAATTTATTAATGTTTACATAATTTGGATTATTAATGACATTTGGAGTTTTTCGAGTACTACGTCTGAGGGACTTGGCACTATTTGGATGAGGACCAGCTGGCTTGTAGTAAAAGGGGTAGCTGTTGGAATCTGGAATTGAATACTGAGGACCATTGGACGAGAGACGGCTTACTTGCAGCAGAAGGTGGAGCTGTTGGGGTTTGCGGACATACTGGTTGTGAACGTCGTGTATGGAGATACTAGAACATAGGGAGGAATACTTTAAGGTTACCACTTTAACTGGAAGGCTACTTACTAGGAAGGATTTGGATATAGGAAGGTTCTAGTACTGACAGCTTGGTTGGAGTTCGAGAGGAAGTGATGGTCTGTTAGTTTATTGGTTGGCAACGAGTGGAAAGCGGTCTAGTTGGTGTTCGGTGTTTTGTGACAGAGGTGTATAGCAGTTTGGATACAAGAGAGAGGTGTATCTTGGAAAATTGAAGCGAGTCTGCTGGATAAGGAACTTAGGTGGGTAAAAAAAGCAGGTATTTTTCTGAATTTATCTAAAATAAAAGACAGTTAACAAGGTTAGTTATAATATAGTTGAATTGACTTACATGTCGTAACATTGGTAGAATCATAAAAGCTTTGTAAAGAAATTTGTTCTGTCATATTAATTTAAAAATTGTCATTGAACGCTGTGTTGGCAGCAAGCTACTTGCATTAAAATAATTCAATATTAAAAAAATAAAAATAACAAACAACTAACTAGATTTTCTCGAACCACATCCTGAGATAGAGTAATCATGTATATTGTGAAGTATGATTCAAGTTAAAGTTAGTAAAAAGTTTTAAAGTTTCGATACTTGAAATAAATAAAAATGATATACACGTATCCACTGCAATATGAAGCTATATTATTAGCAAAAGCAATTTTAATCATTATTTTATTGAAAAAAAGAGCAGTTTTATATTTTTCAAATGTTGGTACCGAAAACCTTACTAAAAGGCGGATTGATGACGTGCACGCATGGGCTCAAAAATTCAAGTATATAGAAGTACAAGATACGGCGTGCTGCTACTATAGTTGAACAAGACGTACCATCTATTTCTGTCACTCTCAATGCATGAATTACGTATAGCGCTATCCTTTAGAGAGGTACTTGGACTCGTCATTGAGAGAAATTCTGATAAAATACATTTAACTCGTGTTACATGGTGCCACAGATAGTCTTTTTGGTCTCAAGATGCTACCAAATGTACAAAAGAAGTAATCGTATAAATAAACACAAATTAGAAAACATAACCTCAACAGTCAACAGTTGATAACCTCACTCGATGAGAGGGTGTGCAACTCTAACGCCTTTGAGTTTTACGGTGGATAATAATAGCAATCAAAACCATGTAAACAACAGTTTAACTGGTAGGTCCGCTAACAAGTTAAATTTTCATGTAACATCATTTTTCATGATAACTTTTTTAGGTCACCATGTCGAATCGTTTTAACTTGTCAAAGGCTGTCTGAAAGGAAATTAATGATCCTGATAAAAGAAATTAGCGAACACTACGTTGCTCTGAAACTGAGTTTGTCCTTTACAAGATGCACCATTTTGAAGAATGGTAGAAAATGACCTTTTGCGACTTCAAGAATGGTGTTCGAAGTGGCTGTTAGAGCTCAACGAACAAAAATTCTTGTTGCACATGGGATACCACAACCCTAGCTACATGTATTTTCTGTACAATGTGCTTATACAGGCGGTTTATCAACAAAAAGATCTTGGGGTCACCTTGTCGTCGGATTTTAAATGGGAGTAGCACCTACCTAGTTTCGATCGCTTTTAAAAACGTCTCCTCAACTTTTAGCGAAAATTTATAAAACCTATATTCGGCCAATTTTGGAGTATGCGTCTTGCTTTTGGAAGCCTTACCTTGCTAAAGACATTCATGCTCTTGAACTGACCCAGAGACGTATCACCAAGTTATCGCCAACTATTTGAAAACTGCCATATGAACAGAGGCTGCAGGTATTGGGGCTATCATCGATTTCTGAAAGACATTTAAGAGGTGACCTAATAGAAACATATAAAATCCTCCATGGTTACTAAACTGTAGTCATTGAAGGGTTTGTGACTAGTGAGAATGTGCGGTTGCGTGGCCACGAGTTCAAGCTAGTGCGCGAAAGATTTAATAAAATGTGTCGACAGTTCTGTTTATTCAACAGAATTTTTAGAGATTGGAACGCTCTTCCCGAGTCAGTTGTCTGTGCGCCTTTAGTAAACGCCTTGGACAAATTGAGTGGTTAATTTAAGTTAAGTTAATAGCTGTAGTTGTATAATTTCATTCTGTAAAATTTTCAAGTTTGCAAGTGTTGCAAGTAGAATTCTTTATCTTATTATTTACTACATTGTTATGTGCCTTCAATTTTAATTTTTAGTTGAGTTTAAATATCTTATTAACTCTAGTTTTCGATTGATATGTTTTATCGGCTCAGCCGTCTAATACTATAAATAAATAAATAAAACGGAAGCAGAACTTTGATACATGCAACAACGGGGAAAATGCAGAATCCGAGGCCAATATCCTTGCTATTGTTAATATTAATAATTATTTAATGTTCTTTCTCTACTAACCATAACCAAAATTATAAAGAAAAGAGTTAGCAGTGTAATTGGCCTCGGATTCTGCATTTTAGCCCAAAACAGCTGGTTATTAAATAAATAGCCGTGTTTATTTGATTGTGCAGTATGAAAAAGACCCATTTTCAGAAAAAATTAGTAAGCATCTAGTATTTTTCATTTTTATGTGCCTTGCAATGATTTGTTTGTAGGAGTATGGTACTCGAGCCACCCGTGATTTGGTCTAAGCCAAAATTTAAAATTGGTAATTTTTTAAATTTCTATAGCAAAGTAGAGACAACATGTGAAGAAGTACCTAGAAACGACCCGTTAATAATAATAGGAGACTTCAATGCTAAGATTGGAAAGGAAGGGAACAATACAGAGGTAGCAGGAAAAGAAACCATTCACGAAACCACGAATGACAATGGAACAAGACTATGTACCCTAGCTGCAATGACACGAAATTTATACATAAAAAAGAACACAAAATCACCTGGATGATACCCGGAAAAACATATGGGAACCAAATAGATCACGTACTACTCTCAAGAAAATGGACAAGAATTGTACAAGTAGGTATGTTAAAGAATATGAGAATAAATCTTCTGCTTCTAATAATGTGCAGTCCTCAATATCATTCTTTTCATCACTAAGAACTTCGATATCAATCACATCTTCCTGAACCCCATTTGACAAGAACGCGCAACCAAATTTATATGGCTTGCTGGAGCTTGCACCTCAGTTGCGTGGTAATTAACAGTTACTATTTTTTTCCAACCCCCCCACATCTGCATGAACTGCTGTTATTGCCCACATTCGAATTTGATGAAAAACATGATGAGAGTGTGGACGAGCAGCTGAAGAAGCAAAAGGAAACATTAAACTCAACTTTACAGTTCATAATTCATTCAGAAGTTAGGTGCCTTGAAAAACTGTAGGGAATCAATCCTTTTTGAAGCTTGGATAGGGAACTTTTTTGATATTCATTCCTTTCCTAATGCTATGAGGGATATGAATATCAATAAAAAAAACTGAAATAATTTTTTAAAGAAGGTTTTAATTAAACAAACTATCTACTTAACACACCGGTGAAAAGATAGGTCTTCGCTTGAAGAATTACAAGAAATAGAACAAATTATGCACGTTCTCATTGCTCAAGTTCAATTTTCGAAGAATAAACTGTGAAATTGAATGACACTTCTGACGTTTTCATTTCAAAACTTGAATATTAAGCGTACGAAACATTGTATGAAATACGTCTAAAGGGAGAGAGAAATAAAGTGATATGAAATGGGGGAAGGTACCGAACTCCGTGATATGTTATTTTAAGATTCGACGTACGTTTACATGTAGTGAACGTATCCTGTACTAATATTTCCATGGAAGCCAACCAAGGTTGGTAAAACTGAAAGCGTGTTTAGGAGGTTGCCTCGTTCCCATTTAAACCCATTGTTTGATTATTTTCCCCCGCAAAAAGTAACTCATGACGTCATACGAACCGCGCGAAATTTAAAATCGTAATGTCAAATAACTGTTGATAAACTTTACAATGCCTGTGACTTGTGCAGTGTCTGGTTGTTTCACTAATTTATCAACGCAGCAAAAAAGGATAGGCAAATACAAAATATGCAAGAAAAAATAAATTTATTAAGAATGAGCTGTAAAAAGAAAATTAATGTCGCAAAGAGTTGCAAATGTGCTAGTATCTTTCCAAAAATATTTACGCCTTCTCAATTACGAAAAATTAAAGGTTCTAGAAATATAAAATGGACAACACAGGATATTACTCAAGCTTTTACTTTGAGATATTTGAGCAAGGTGAGTTACATATATCTAAGAGAATCCTTGAATTATCCATTACCAGGTTAATTGATGATCCATTATGTTATAACATATCAATAAAATGATAAAATACCATACCTAATTACCTAATAGTTTTTTTTATTAATACAGGAATTTCAACATTGCAACGTTGGGCTTCTAAAATGGACATGCAGCAGGGTTTACTGAAAACTGTTTTCCAGTTCCTAAAAATTGCAGAAATAACTATGTCAGAAATAGACAAGTTAGTAGTTCTTCAATATGATGAGATGAAGGTTGCTGAATCGTACGAATATGTCAAAAATGACCGGGTAACTGAACCTCATTCACAACTGCAAATTGTAAATGCTCAAGGTTTAATTGGAAAATGGAAAACTCCTGTTTTTGCCGACTTTGATCAAAGGATGACTCCAGAAATCCTACATAATGTTATAAATGCGCTGCACCACATAGGTTTTAAAGTTATTGAATGTGTAAGTGATTGCAGATCAACAAATATTTCACTGTGGCTTGATTTAAATGTTACATATGAAAACCCATTTATTACACATCAATTGACTGGTTCAAATATTTACTTCTTTGCGGATGCCCCACATCTTCTCAAGTTAATTAGGAATTGGTATTTAGATTTAGAATTTGTACATAAGAATTGTGTTATTAATAAGGATACATTACATCAGTTAATATCATCCGCAAGAAATCAGTAGCTGCTTTAAACTAACAATAAATAATTTAACTGTCGAAAGCCCTAAAAGACAGAATGTTCGTATGGCAGCAGAATTACTGAGTCATACAACAGCAATAGCGTTAAGACATTACTATCCCGATAATAATGCAGCAATTGAAGTTTCCAATTTTATAGAGCTTGTTAACTCATGGTATGACATCATGAACTCGTATACACCCGATCACGACCTAATTATTAAATCTGCATATGGTAAAAATATTGATGCTCAAAATGCCATTTTAGATCAAATGTATAATTTGGATAGCACAGTCATTTTCAAGAGAAAAAGGGTCATTCAAACATTTCAAAAAGGAATCTTGTTATCTATCAATTCGGTAAAACATTTATATAAAGATTTACATGAACTATATGGTATAGCTTACATATTAACGCACAGATTAAACCAAGATTCGCTAGAAAGTCTATTTGGCCAATTGAGAACACAAGGTGGTTTAAACGATCATCCTACACCCACGCATGCTCTACAACGGCTGCGATTAATTATATTGGGAAAATCTACCAACCTACAAATTAATTCAAATACCAATCGTTGTTCTGATATTTATGTTGTTGGTGAAGTTATAAGAGAGTCTGGCGCTGAGATTCCTGCTGAAGATTCATCAACTTCAAGCTTATCAGATACGTTTGAAAACATGGAAGGCAAGAAACCCCATGACGTCGGTCTAAGCGATTATTTAGAAAAAGACTGTCTCCAATATTTAGCAGTATGGATAGCTAAAAAACTTCAAACTAGTCTCCCTCATCATGGCAATCACACTTATAGTTTACAAGAAAAACAAGTAGATAATTTGGTAGTACCTCCATGGGTAGTACATTTGTCCTATGGTGGATTAATTCAACCTTCTAATGAGTTTTTTGCCTTGATTAAAAATTTGGATGAGGAATTTAAAAATTATATGTCTTCCGGTTTAAGTAACCCAAAGAAAATTACAAAAAAACTTATTAATAAACTCAAAATTAAATATTATGATGTCGATATTATACTGAAAATGTTTGTTAAACAGCGGATATTTATTAGAATGAAGTTTTTAAATTATAAATATAGTGAGCAGAAAAATTCTAAATTCAAGAAATATCACGCTGGAAATAAAATGAAAAAGATTATAACTTAATATTGTGCTTTCATTTTACTTTAAATTTTGGGTTATCTACACCACAAAATCGGTGGTCTCTTTCTTTGTATGTATCTTTATTTGCTATCTCCTTCAAAGATACTGGACCGATTAAATTGTATGATAGTTTAAAATTTTGCTAATTAGATCAAAGGCCGGTTTTAATTTCAAAAAAAGTACGAAAAATTAAAGTAAAATGAAATTAATTAAATCGTATAATTTTAAATCACAAATACTCAATGTTCATCTATCAACATTTTTGTATATATAATTGGTAAGGTTGTATGTGTTTTTTATTGTAACGTGTAACACCCTTTCCCACCGAAGCGTAGCTTGGGTGATTCACTAGCTTAATGTAAAATTACACGTTGCTATCAGTTATAAAAATGACGAATGTTTGTTCATTACTTAAATAACTTCATTTATGAATTTATTAAGATAACTTAAAACGAACATTAACAAAACTTACTAAAAATGTACATTTATTTAAATACACTATAACTCAGCAAACTATCTACAATATAATTAATCACTATCACAAGTGTCATCAGATTCTTCATCGTTGACTTGTATTATTATTGGAGTAATGTCTTCTACGTCAAAACTCACTTCCCTGTCCGCCCACTTCTGTATAATGCCCTCTGCCTGTGCAACACAATTTGACCATGTTTCAGCTGTTACATAACGCTTTTTGCCACATATTTATAGTTTTTTCTACACCGTACCCATCTTCACCTATATGCTTATTATAATAAGTTTTGGCGATTCCCCAAACATCTTCAGTGGGGTTGAAAATACAATGGTAGGGAGGAAGTCGGACCACAGTATGTCCATACTGTTCAGCAAGGTGGTCTGCGACATACGTTTTTGGAGGTTTGTCTGAAAAAAAAATAATTAGTACTTTAGCACACAAAATTCACTTAATATACTTACTGTACAACCAACTGCAATAATTCCATTTTTAATACATTCCCCTCAATATTCACTGACCGACTTGCTAACCAATCAATAATATGTATCTTGTTTTTTCAAACTAGCATTGGGCGTTTTATCGTGCTATGATAACTTGCGTTATCCATTAACAATAATTGATGGCTCCTCAAACAGTGCCATTTTCGAAAATCCAGGTTTCGTGTAAGTATACAAATTGTGACGGTCTTTTCCTGCTGCAGATTTTTAATGTACTTCCTTAAAGACACCACTCTGCGGAAAGCAATGTGATCCACCTCCATAAGCCCTCTGCGTGGATCATCCTTTTTCCAGCGGAATCCTACATCTTTCAGGACCTTTTCTAACGAAGATATTCCTCCCTTGTAAATATCTCTTTCCTTTAAAATTCGCAATACAGATGTCCGAGTAATATCTTGTTCTAACAAAAAAATATTATTGTAATGTTCAGCAATAGCGAGTAAATGATTCACTTACTGTTTTGGTACATTTCATAAACCACATTTCTTATGGCTACTTCATCGAAATCCTCAATGTCCACTACGGGCTGAGTTCTCTGCTTTTTCTGCTTCGCGCTTTTGATATGTTCATTTGATTTTACCGTCTGTGAAACCGAACTAACGGTTGGTATACATACTTGCAAGGCATTTGCAACTCTCTATAATAAATAAAACTCTATAATGTAATAATACAATAATTATACATTTATTCCACAATGTAACTAACCTCTTGTACAACAGCTAAAGCAATCAAGGGCCCTCCATTGTCGCGTTGTTGCTCGAAAAAGCTTATTAGGAAGGCTATAAGCTGTTTTCAATGCTTACATCAAGCTTTCGGCATTATTTCCTCTGCATAACACACGTAAACGCAATCTCAATAAGTTAGGTTAGAAATAATATGTAGTCTCTAATGACGTCACGAGTTACTTTCACCCCCGCCCCGCGAATTTAATTTTTTCGAATCTTGAGGCAACCTCCTAAACACGCTTTCAGTTTTACCAACCTTGAAGCCAACGTACTTTGGCGCCATCTGTTGGGTTTTTGATAAATTATCTGTAACGTAGGCACGACTTCCTAGATTAATATTAATCCAGAAGGTCGTGGACGTATGCAACCAAGCGCACAAACGCAACGTAATGTAGCGCCTCTACAAACTATAAAAAACGTCTTGAACTAAAAATGCGACGGGCCGCATAGAGACGTCAGTCTCGCACTAATCCAGGAGGCCGTGAGAAAAGCATTCGACATTAACCCTAGAACCACAAGGTGGCGTCGCAGGCGACCGCCGGCAAGGTTGGTAAAACTGAAAGCGTGTTTAGGAGGTTGCCTCGTTCCCATTTAAACCCATTGTTTGATTATTTTCCCCCGCAAAAAGTAACTCATGACGTCATACGAACCGCGCGAAATTTAAAATCGTAATGTCAAATAACTGTTGATAAACTTTACAATGCCTGTAACTTGTGCAGTGTCTGGTTGTTTCACTAATTTATCAACGCAGCAAAAAAGGATAGGAAAATACAAAATATGCAAGAAAAAATAAATTTATTAAGAATGAGCTGTAAAAAGAAAATTAATGTCGCAAAGAGTTGCAAATGTGCTAGTATCTTTCCAATAGTATATTGTATGTTAAGAGCTGAAAGTGCATTATTGCCGCTTGCGCATGAATATTGCTGGTTGAAACGAAGTCGAAACCAGCAATCATGCAAAAGCGGCAAGCGCACTTTTAGCTCGAAACATACATACTATTTTTTCGACGACTGAGCAGATTATTAAAGGAAAATATCAAATTTCGTTTTATCGCAAAAATTAATTGACAATCAAGTTAACATGACTCGCGCAGTCTATATGACATGTGACGCGATTATTTCCACAAATAACGGGCGTTGTCAAGGAAACATTCGGACGTGGCTACCTATTTTGTTCACGCGGAAACCCAAAACGCTCGGCGAGCGGCAAAAAGATGAAAACGCACGCTCAGCGGCAAATGTCAACTTTCTGTTGTCAAATGACAGTGTGAAAAATCTACTTTCGATGTCAGTCGTCGAAAATAGTATATTGTGTGTTAAGAGCTGAAAGTACATTTTTGCCGCTTGCGCATGAATATTGCTGGTTGAGACGAAGTCGAAACCAGCAATCATGCAAAAGCGGCAAGCGCACTTTTAGCTCGAAATATACATACTATTTTTTCGACGACTGAGCATATTATTAAAGGAAAATATTAAATTTCGTTTTATCGCAAAAAATTTATTGACAATCAAGTTAACATTACTCGCGCATTCTATATGACATGTGACGCGATTATTTCCACAAATGACGGGCGTTGTCAAGGAAACATTCGGACGTGGCTACCTATTTTGTTCACGCGGAAACCCAAAACGCTCGGCGAGCGGCAAAAAGATGAAAACGCACGCTCAGCGGCAAATGTCAACTTTCTGTTGTCAAATGACAGTGAGAAAAATCTACTTTCGATGTCAGTCGTCGAAAATAGTATATTGTATGTTAAGAGCTGAAAGTGCATTCTTGCCGCTTGCGCATGAATATTGCTGGTTGAGACGAAGTCGAAACCAGCAATCATGCAAAAGCGGCAAGCGTACTTTTAGCTCGAAACATACATACTATTTTTTCGACGACTGAGCATATTATTAAAGGAAAATATCAAATTTCGTTTTATCGCAAAAATTAATTGACAATCAAGTTAACATTACTTGCGCAGTCTGTTAGACATGTGACGCGATTATTTCCACAAATGACGGGCGTTATCAAGGAAACATTCGGACGTGGCTACCTATTTTGTTAACGCGGAAACCCAAAACGCTCGGCGAGCGGCAAAAAGATGAAAACGCACGCTCAGCGGCAAATGTCAACTTTCTGTTGTCAAATGACAGTGAGAAAAATCTACTTTCGATGTCAGTCGTCGAAATAGTATTTTACAGTAGAAGTCCGTTAGGATAGCCTTTACTGCCGAGCCAGAGAATTTGTGAGACGAGCTCGAAGAGCGAGTCGAATAATACTGGCGAGGCAGTAAAGGCCCTAACGGACGAGTATTGTACAATAGTTTTTGTAATACCTACATACAATTTGGTCATATCTATATTTTTCTAATTTATTTTCATCAAACGCTAGGTTTGTGTAATGACATTTTAGAATGATTGAGAGTGCGTAGAACGTTGCAACTGTTGTTTATAAATGTCAGTTATTTCCAATTTCGTGTATGGTTGTAAGCAGTTTTAAGTTGTAACCAGCTCGTAACTTATGACATCTGTAGAAAATGATAAAGATATTCCTAAAGACGTTAAGATTCTGAATGAGCAAGTTATTTTAACGTATGTTCAGGAGTTATAGCAGTTTTTTGCGCTTTCTTCTATGTGGAGTTGAAGGCCTGCTTGCTGCTGGATTTGTGTGACAAACGTCACTTTGACGTTTGGCACACAGTTTAGCAGGCCGTGGTCTTTACGGACACTTTTTACGGCCGGGCCATAAAGAGGTTGCTTACGCAGTAGTAAACAGTCCTTAAAGAAATATTTAACAAGTAGGTATTACAAAAAAATATTTACGCCTTCTCAATTACGAAAAATTAAAGGTTCTAGAAATATAAAATGGACAACACAGGATATTACTCAAGCTTTTACTTTGAGATATTTGAGCAAGGTGAGTTACATATATCTAAGAGAATTCTTGAATTATCCATTACCAGGTTAATTGATGATCCATTATGTTATAACATATCAATAAAATGATAAAATACCATACCTAATTACCTAATAGTTTTTTTTATTAATACAGGAATTTCAACATTGCAACGTTGGGCTTCTAAAATGGACATGCAGCAGGTTTACTGAAAACTGTTTTCCAGTTCCTAAAAATTGCAGAAATAACTATGTCAGAAATAGACAAGTTAGTAGTTCTTCAATATGATGAGATGAAGGTTGCTGAATCGTACGAATATGTCAAAAATGACCGGGTAATTGAACCTCATTCACAACTGCAAATTGTAAATGCTCAAGGTTTAATTGGAAAATGGAAAACTCCTGTTTTTGCCGACTTTGATCAAAGGATGACTCCAGAAATCCTACATAATGTTATAAATGCGCTGCACCACATAGGTTTTAAAGTTATTGAATGTGTAAGTGATTGCAGATCAACAAATATTTCACTGTGGCTTGATTTAAATGTTACATATGAAAACCCATTTATTACACATCAATTGACTGGTTCAAATATTTACTTCTTTGCGGATGCCCACATCTTCTCAAGTTAATTAGGAATTGGTATTTAGATTTAGAATTTGTACATAAGAATTGTGTTATTAATAAGGATACATTACATCAGTTAATATCATCCGCAAGAAATCAGTAGCTGCTTTAAACTAACAATAAATAATTTAACTGTCGAAAGCCCTAAAAGACAGAATGTTCGTATGGCAGCAGAATTACTGAGTCATACAACAGCAATAGCGTTAAGACATTACTATCCCGATAATAATGCAGCAATTGAAGTTTCCAATTTTATAGAGCTTGTTAACTCATGGTATGACATCATGAACTTGTATACACCCGATCACGACCTAATTATTAAATCTGCATATGGTAAAAATATTGATGCTCAAATGCCATTTTAGATCAAATGTATAATTTGGATATACCTGAATTTTTGAGCCCGTGCGTGCACGTCATAACATATTCATGACATCATATCCTAGTATGTTTATATTATTTTTATACAGTCACTAAAAGTACGTTGTTTGACACAGACTGATGCAAAATATAACCTGCAAATTTCGAATTTCACATAGCTTGGCAGTGCTACCAACAATGTGAATATGTAATTTTTTTATAGTCTAGACCAGTGGTTCTCACACTTATTTGGCATACTGCCCCCTTTTCAGAAGAGAAATTACTCGGCGTCCCCTGGAAACCTACATTCTTTAAGCGAACAAACAGAAAGATATTGTAGTGGTAGCCTCTTGTGACTGACAATTATCTATAAGAGTATTTCTAGGTAGGAAATTATTTGAAAGAATAAATTAATTCGCAATTAAAAAGTACAAGGAAGGATTTATACATTAAAAGTACAACATATT
This sequence comes from Agriotes lineatus, assembly GCA_940337035.1. NCBI lineage: Eukaryota > Metazoa > Arthropoda > Insecta > Coleoptera > Elateridae > Agriotes > Agriotes lineatus. The sequence goes on along the minus strand of OW679194.1, from coordinate 9,112,595 downwards.
TGAGAATTGTTTAATGAATGATACATTAAATACATTTACTGTTAAATTGTGAATAGTTTATTAAAAAGGTTCGAGCATATAAGTTGATTTAGTTGGGATAGTTGTTTGGTAACATCAGAGCTTAGATTTTAATTTGTAGGTATTAACTGACAATCGGAATAACTAAAGTGAAAGCCAAACTCAAATGATTATCTGAAAAAGTCAATTATGAAATGTTATAATAAAATATACCATATAGAAATTTTTTATAAATTATTATTGCTAGAGAAAATGATTATTTTAAAATAAACAAATATTTTCTGAATTTGCAAATTTGAATAATAAAAGCCCTCTATTATAATGGTATTTACTTTCTGGATGGTGTATTAAAGGGTGTGATAAAGTAAAATTAAAGAAACGGAGAATAAACAGACTGAATAAATAAAGTAACAAATGGTATGAAGAAGAATAAGAACACTTAATAATGGTAAATAGTCTTCATTATTTTAATATGTAATGTATGGGTTATGAAAAGAATATACTATTTGTCAAAAGTAATTTGCAGTTACAGTTAAAATCTTGTAGGTAAATCAGATGGCTTAAACGTTTAAGTCTTTTGGGTTCATTATTATCTTCCATAAGGTGCTGCACAGAATCGTTGGGGTGAACGGTCAGTCTGTCTTTGTATCTCTCACTGAAATTTTTAATTTCACTTTTTACTGTGGGAATTTGTAGATCACTTAAAATCACATTATTAGGGACGTACCATGGCGCGTCAACGATCATTCTTAGTACTTTATTTTGGAACCGATATAACATTGCCAAATTGGAAGTAGCTGCAGTACCCCACAGGGAGATCCCATAAGTCCATATTGGTTTAAGAAATATTTTGTAAATTAAGAGTTTATTTTCCAATGGTAGTTTAGATTTTCTGCCGATCAGCCAGTATAACTTTTGGAGTTGAAGGCCGAGTTGCTTACGCTTGGTGAATATGTGGGTTCTCCAGGTTAGTCTCCTGTCAATGTGTAGACCCAGATATTTGACTGCCTCTGAGTGTGGTAATTGGTGTCAGTTGAGTGTTATTGAAGGACAATTTTCTTTTTTCATAGTGAAGGTTACGTGTTAGAACTTAGCTTCGTTCACTCTGATTCGCCATTTGTTGGCCCACCATTGGATTTTGTTGAGATGGGACCCAATGCGCTACCCTGCGGTACGCCAGAGGAGATAGGGTATAATGTTGTATTTTCGTTTCTGTATTTATCAAAAAGTGCGTGTTTGTTATGTATGAGCTCAGAAGGTCATACATCTGGTAGGGTAGGTATTGTTTGAGCTTGTAGCATAAGCCTTAATGCCAAACTCGGTTGAAGGCTTGTTTGACATCCAAAAACACTGCAGAGCAGTAATTATCTTTTTTCTTCCAAGTCTCTGTATATCTTGTCCATTATTCCGTGCACCTGCTCCACGGTACCATGTTGTTTACGGAAGCCAAATTTATGGTTAGGGATTAGTTCTTGGTCGTCTAAAATTGGCATTAATCTATTCAGAATCAATTTTTCTAGGATCTTTGACAGAATGGGGAGTAGGCTTATGGGCCTATATGATGTAATTTCCGTTGGTGGTTTACCAGGTTTCATAATCATGATTATTTGAGTTGTTTTCCATTGACTTGGGAAGTGCCGGATTCTGAGGATAGAATTATACAGATGTGTAAGAGCTTGTATAGCTTTAGTTGGTAATTGTTTGATAATTGTCCCAGCGATCAGGTCATATCCTGGAGATTTCTTTTTTAGGGCTACGCAGAAGTTCACCAGATTTGCAGGTCTGCGAAATAGAACAGACTGTTCGTATGCTTAAATTTAAAGCATTGGCAACTCTCTGTAACACCAAACCATTAGAAAGTTGGTCATTATATTACGAATATTATATTACAGGTGTAAATTACTTACTTCTCTCACAGCAGTTAGCGGTATAAGTGCACCACCGTTGTTTCTTTGTCGTTCAAAATAGCTTATCAAAGCGGCAACAAGCTCTTCTGACTTTCTGTGCAAGGCGGTCGACATTTTAGGTTAGAGTTCCCCATACGTTTCCAGCAACTAAACTCTTCCGCAAAGAAATTTGTAGCAGTGGAAAAACGACAGTATAACTTGTTCGCAATGGTCGTTATGAAAACAACGGATTTTTAAAATGCAAAACTAAACTATATGTCACTGTCAACACCTGTCAAAGCCACTACAACAAATAAGTCGTTTTAAAAAGCGGCATGCGTACGTGTTAATTCCCTGAGCAGAACTTGAAAACACAGAGTACCCCGACGTATTATAGTTTTTGCTATTGTTCATGGAAATTATGAAATATTAAAACAAAAAATGTACGGCTATAGCAATATATGAGGCTATATTAATAGCAAAAGCAATTTTAATCATTATTTTATTGAAAAAAAGAATAGTTTTATATTTTTCAAATGTTGGTACCGAAAACCTTACTAAAAGGCGGATTGATGACGTGCACGCACGGGCTCAAAAATTCAAGTATATAAGCGTGACACTCCTGATGGAGTATAGCTGTCCCGTCCAGAGAGTTTGTGGATCCAGTTGCTGGGGTGGATCAGTCCCCGAATAGTACTATATTATTGCGCGCACACATGTACGTACACTTATCACACATATACACTTACGCGTACTGTTCACAGATTATTGTGAGTTTTTGCTTTATTAACTATTTGTCTCCACACTTTCCTGTTCACTATTTGGTCTCTCCAGTTATTGATTCCCATTTTTTTTAGATCGTCTATTACTTCATTGAACCACGTTATTCTGGGTCTTCCTCTTGCTCGGGTTTCGGTGGGTTTCCACTGCATGATGTTTTTTGTTGTGCTTCCTTCGTCTCTCATCACATGCCCTAGCCATCTGATGCGTTGGGCTTTTATGAACCTTATTATATCTTCGCCATTTATGTCCCTTAATAATTCATGGTTCATCCTAGCTCTGATCTCGCCTTCGCTGGTTCGTATTGGGCCAAGTATTGTCCTCAGTATTTTCCGTTCGAAAATTCTTAGTTCTTCGGTTTCTTTATTTGTGAGGCACATTATTTCCGCTGCATAAGTGGCTACCGGTCTTATTAGGCTTCTGTAGATTTTCATTTTGGTTTTTATCTTGATTTGTTTGTCCTTTAGCAGGTTTCTGTTTGCATAATATGCTCTTGTGCCAGCTTGTATTTTTTGCTTAATTTCAGTATTCCTTTCGTTATTTCTGTTTAATTGTACTCCTAAGTAATCAACATTATCTACTTTTTCGAAGGTGTATTTATTTATTTTTAGGATGTTGTTTCCTGTATTATTTATTTTTCTTTGACATACCATAAATTTGGTCTTTGTTTCGTTTATGTGGAGCCCTATTTCCTTTGCTTTATTCTCAATTATTTTGAAAGTGTCAATTAATTTACATTTTGTTCGTGATATTATAACAACGTCATCTGCATAGGCAAGTATCTGCATTTCTTTGTTTATTATTGTTCCTTTATATTCAATGTTTCTCAGTACTTTTTCTAAAATAATATTGAATAATGTCGCTGATAGAGCGTCACCTTGTCGTACTCCTGCATTTACTTTCCTATATATGGCTTTTTTAATCAGTACAGGTTATTTTTATTTAAAAACTTGGCTACAAAAATTTATTCATAAAAGACATCTATCTACATGTCTCCTCTATATTTCTGAATGGTTACTCTGCTACCCTTCACTTTAGATAAAGTGGCGTGGGGGGCAAAAAGGGGTGTCAATCGACAGCATTTGCGGAGCTGAGTCGAATGACACCAATTTCAACTTTAGGAAACGTCGGGGGGCAAAGTTACGCCACTTTCAATTTTTCATGTTAAGTCTATGGGAGAAGGGATTTACAAGGAAATATGCAGAAAACACCCCTCATTCATGCTCATGCGCAGTAAGTTTATACTGCGACGAAATTGGCGGCCATTGTATAAAAGCAAAGTGATCACCAAGCAAACACACAGTTGTTGGTTAGTTTTCATTGAAAGCGTTTGGCAGACGGTGTTAGTTGGGCTGTCAGCCAAGGATTGCTACCATCTGTGCCCCCAGATTGCCCTGTCCACCGCCAGGCAACAAAGCTGTACACGACTGGAGCACATGGTTGTGGTCGTTTCCAGTGTACAAAGTGGTAAAAATGGAGTCGACACAATGGAGGCGCTCCTCGATGCAGTTCGGCGTCAATATAAAGATGTTCGCCTTTAAACGTTATTAAAATCTATCTATAGTAATTAAATAAACTTTTGCAAAACAAAAAACATTCTCCTGTTTTCTTTTTGTTCAATTGTTGTTAATTCAGGTTAGGATAGGTTAGGATAGGTGAGTTAGTTTAGATTAGGTTTGGTTAGGTGCAAATTCGGTGCTTAAAATCCATCTCCCATAGACTTAACATGAAAAATTGAAAATGGTGTAACTTTGCCCCCGGCCATTTCCTAAAGTTGAAACCGGTATCATTTGACTCAGCTTGGCAAATGCTGTCGATTGACACCCCTTTTTGCTTCCTACGCCACTTTATCTAAAGTGAAGGGCCGCCTTTATACTGCTGATTTTTCTGAAATTTCTCTACTTCATCGTCTATAAAGTCTACATTGTAAGAACACTAATAGTAAACCTAGAATTTCATACTCTGGAAGGTTTAAGGTGACCATATGAGCGATGGACTAAATCCGTACCTTGCGTCTGGGGGCTGGGGGGAGTAATTTTTAAATTTATACTGGAACTAAAAAGTACGCATAATTCAAACAGATAATAAATGTCACATAAGATAAAAACAAAATACCGGGTGACTATAAATGACTGAGATTTTTTTTCGTAGGTTGGCACTGTTTATGTTGGTGACACTGTAAGTCTATGTCAAATTCGAGGTTAACAGGTTAGGTTTTGCGTCATTCTGTGTCAAAACTGAAATAAAACCTAATCTGCTAACCTCGAATTCGACATAGACTTACAGTGCCACCAACATCAACAGTGCCAACCTAAGAAAAAAAATCTCAATCATTTATAGTCACCCGGTATATACATTACTTACTTACTTACTTACTTATCAGCTTCCTCCATTACCATTAGGTGTCGAGGCTTGTTTTGTTCCGTAAAATGTCTTCCATTCCTTCCTGTTCTTGGCCTTGTTTTTAGCTTCGTTCTAGCTATATCCTCTTGTGGCGAGTGTTTGGGCTACTTCTTGGTTCCAGGTTTTCTTGGGTCTTCCCCTGCTCCTCTACTTATCCCATCTTGCCTCCCATATTTCTTTTACTAAATTGCCCTCTTTCATCCTTGCCAGATGCCAGATTTCATTTCTAATTTTGTCTCTTCTGGTAATCCCCTCTATTTTTCTTAGAATTTGCATCTCCATTACCGTACTTTTTTATTTCAATTTTACCGGCAACCCATGGTTCACTACCATATGGTAAGGTTGGCACGAAGACTGTCTTATATACATTTATTTTCGTTTGTTTGCTCACTTGGAAAAGTTTTGTCATTTACTTTATTCTGTTTTCCACATCGGCTTCTATATTTCCCTTACTGTCAATGATTGCTCCTAGATATTTTAATTCGTTCATTACGTTTAGCAATTGTCCACCTGTTATTAGATTTATATTTTCTTCATCCTTCGTGGCCGTTACGATTTCCGTCTTCTTTTGATTAATATTCATCCCGAATACTTTTAGAACTTCTTGCCATATCCTAATGGATCTTTCCAACTCTTTCGTATTCTGTGCTACTAGTATGAGGTCATTTGCATAAAGGAATTCTTTTACTATAATTGGCATTTTCTATTCGTTTTAAATTGTCAGTTTTGCTATACATATTCTTGACTAGTGATGGGACTATTCCAATACAAATTACTAGAGTATTCAATTCTTCCAAGATCTCGAATGCATTCGATTCTTTGAATGATTCGAATCGGTGTTTGTAAATGTCACCGGGCGTGATCTCCATACGGATCGGAATGCTGAATTCGAATGCGTCGGCGCTTGGCGGCGGTTGGTACACGATTCGCACTCGAATAGTTTCAGTTTTAGCTTAGCACAGCTACAGTCTATATACAAAACAAATACATATAGGCCTGTAACAACAATAAAAAAACTATTTTATAACAGTCCCTTCGATATATTCATTTTCGGTACTATAAATTTTAAGTATTTAAAAACAAATATCCATTATTAATAGGGTAATCTGAACTAGAGTCCTGCATCGGGTCAGGTACCCGTGGGTTAGGATTTATACCAATACTGCGGGTAGCGGGTCGGGTGCTGATTTGAAACTGCTGGTCGCGGGTCGGGTGGCGGGTACAACTTCATTTCTTCAACATAAATTTTGTTTGTGTATAAAAAAATTATACCTAATAATAATGAACTGTGAAAATAACTTTCTTTATTGTGTATAATTATTCTATCTGAAGCAAGTTGCTGGTACGTGCTGGTCTAATATTCGAATTTCGGGTCAAGTGCGGCTTGAAAGTGCAAAACTTGCGGGTCGCGGGTTGGGTATAAAGATTTAAAAATTGCGGTTCGCGGGTCGGGTGCAAGTCCTAAATATTGGACCCGCGCAGGTCTCTAATCTGAACCGCCTACAATAAAAAAAAATATTTTGTTTTGTGCACCTGCAGCGTATCACCACCCCCCCCCCCAGTATGAACACGAGCACACAACTCAAATCTGAATTCGGAAATGTGATTTTGCATTCGAATGATCATTCGATTCTCAAAAGTATTCAAATGCGATGTATTCGATTTCTCGCTTGTTTTAATACTACACTGTTAAACGCATCTCATAATTGTTCAAGATCTTTCAATTTCCATTATTTTTTATGGCTGTATCTGGTTTCTAATTTCGGTCTGATATGAGATTCTAATTTCCTCACTTTGTAATTTGTAACTACTTACATTTACCAACTCTTTTCTTCTCTTCTTCTCAGTATTCTTGTTCGTTTGTCCTTTATATCTAATTTCCACTAAGTAGTGGTCTGAACTTATTTCGACTCTTATATCATTTATTACATGGAGTTCTGAGTTCTTGGTTAATAGTAGATCTATGATGGATTTTTCTTGTCTACTTTTTTGTGTATGTCTTTGTGTTCGTAAAATGTATTTGCTACTATCAATTTATTCGTTTTACAAAAATCTATAATTCTATTACCATTTGAGTTCTTTGTTCGTTCTCCATGTTTACCAACTGCTCCAGCGCCGTTTTTGTAATTGTTTCCTACCCCTATAACTGTATAATCTTCCACTTTATCCACCTGATCTTGTAGTTCTTGCCAATATTTTTCCTTATCTTCTTTTCTATCATTTTCATTCGGACCGTAAACGATCAATATTGTGGTTTTTCTTTTATTTGTTATGTTCTATTGCAAACTAATGATTCTTTCACTGATACGATTCCAATTTGATACTAAACCTATACTGTCGTTATGTATTAGACACCCGACACCCTCTTGCGCCCATTTATCTTTTCCAACTCCACTGTATATTAACAAGTGTCCATTTTTTAAGGTACAAACTCCTTGCGTTTTCGTTTCCGTGGGAGCAATAAATTTCATTCCTGTTTTTTCAAATTCTTCTATTAACTCGTTCTCTTTACCATTTATTCCTCTTACATTCCAGTTACCAAATTTTCATTCATTTGTACATCTTTTTACATTGTTTATCTTTTTGTATTTCACATTCCTTCTAGTAGTTTTCTTTTATTGCATGTCCGTCCTGATCCATCGCCATTGTCGCCATCAATTTTTCCCATTCTAAAATACTTTTCAGTTTTTTGCTTTACCGTTTATATCTATTTTTGTTATAGTTGGCTCTGATGAGCTGCAGCGCCACAATATCCCATCGATTGTTATCTTTTGATAGCCTATTTTTACATGCTTGCCTGCTTTCCAGTGTTTATTTGCTTTATCTCTTATTATTTTCTGTATTTTCCTCTCTTCTTTAGTTTCGTCATTGTTGAAGAAGGTTCTCATCTGTCTAACTCCTTTCAGTTTGTATTTATGCTTTAACACCAATAATTTCTCATCAAATGTCCCCATTTCTATCCTATCTATGTTGTTAATCTTTGTGGCATCTTTGATTTTTAGGTCTATATTTAGGAAGTCTCTAGCTTTTGCCTTCTCCGTCCATCTCTCCACACCAAGTTTTTCCAGGTCCTTCGTCACTTGGTTTCGCCATTTGTTTTTTGGCATCTCTCTTCTCCTGTTACCCTCTGAATCTCCCCCCACTATTCTCTTTGTTATTCTTTCCCCTGACAGTCTTTCTATATGTCCTATCCATATTATTCTTTGTGCTTTAATTACATCAGCTCTGCCTTTATTCAATTTTTTCCAGGGTTTTTATTATTCTTCAGTCTAGAAATTATGTTTTTGATTTCTTCATTTCGCGGCGTTTCTACCTTTTCTTCTGCGTTTGGATTGTATGGTCCTTTCTCTTGCTGATTTTCAGCTGCTGATACTGTTTGACTGCCTTATTCTTCGTTTCCATTTAGCATTTCATGAAAGTGTTGAGTCCATCTTTCTATTATTTCCTTATGTCCTCCAACTAAGTTTTCTTGTTTGTCTTCACATAATGTTGTTTTATTTTGATATCCCTTCTTTTCCTTTTTGATATCTTGGTGGTAAAAGTTTAGGTGTAATAGTTGCCCCTCTAACTAACATCGTAAACTGTTCTTTTAGTTCGGGAATATTTTCTTCCGAATTAAAAAAATCAATAATTAAACTGCTCTTTGAAAAAAAACTGACATTAGTAATTATAGGCCGATCTCAGTGTTATCTACTATTTCTAAAATTTTCGAAAAATTAATGTATAACAGAATACAACAGTATTTAGATTCAAAAGAAATTTTAAATAGCTTCCAGTTTGGTTTTAGAAAAAATTGAAATACAATTCAAGCAATTTTTTTTATTGAACGAGTAACTGATGCATTGGAAGATTAACAGTTACATAATCGCAATTTTTTTGTGATTTATCCAAAGCGTTTGACTGTAGAAATCACGGTTTGCCGTTAGAAAAACTTGACTTTTACGGTATAAGAAGTGTTGCTTACGAATGGTTCAAATCATATTTAAATAATAGAAAACAAATGGTCGTACAGGAACGGCTCAGGAATAATTCAATGATATTTATTCGGTCTTGACAATTGTTAAATGTGGAGTGCCTCAAGGTAGTATTGTTATTTATCATCTACATTAATGATTTACCTTTCAATTTTTGGACTCCTCGTTTACTCTATTTGCTGATGATACAACATTGTTAATTAAAAAGGATAATAAAAATGTTATGTTTGCAAATATATTTAATATTGTCGATCAAATTTGGCAATGGTTCACAGATAATAAATTAATATTAAGCTGTCAAAAGACTGCTAATATAACTTTCACTGCTCCAATAAGTAATGAAGAAAATATTTTAAATACAAATAACGGCATCATTGAAGCAGCTGAATCTTTAAAATGTTTGGGTTTGATTATAGACAATAAACTATCATGGTCCCCACACGTATCACATCTAAGCAGAGGGTTGGCTTCAGCCGTGTATACACTCACAGTTATCAGGAAAAGATTAGATTTAAAATTTACCAAAATTGTGTATTATTCATATTTTGAAAGCTTGTTAGCTTACGGTATAGAATTTTGGGGTAATTCAAAAGATAGTCGAATTATATTTCAAATACCCAAACAAGCAATAAGAACTATATGTAAATTAAAAAAAATACTATTGTATACAATTTTTACTGTAACTAATTTATATATTTTCAAACTATGCCAATTTATTTTTAAGAAGAAAAGTCAATAAATCATCTTACGTACATAGCTATAATACTAGGAAAAATGATTTCAGACTTTCTCAGGCTACAAAAACATCAACAGTAAATAGTTCTCGGTACGTAGGAATAAAAATGTATAATGCATTACCGGATCAATTAAAAGATTTAGAAACGTTCAATAAGTTTCAATCGTAATTAAAACAACGGTTGAAGAAACACAGTTTTTATAATTTACAAGAATTCTACAACTGTCAATCTACCTGATAAATGAAAGTGGATTCACTTTAATTATACAAAAATGTACTTTTTTAATTTTAATTACAATTTAAATTATTCTCGAATTTATTACAAGGCACTGTACATTCTTTCTCAAATACATTGTATTATTTGTTAAAAGGAAATAAAATGACTTACTTACTTCTGAACAGTTATTGATTCAAATTTTACTATTGGGTGTTTCCACTTATCTCGTAGGATGTGGTTGCCAGTTGCATCAGTTTTTTATTATTTATTTTCGGCTTTCATCTCAGCTGTATGTTTCTTCTTCAATCTATATTTTTTTTAGCCAATTTTTGCCTTTAGATTTACTTTTTTCTTTTCTTGCGCTATTCTCCAGGGTTCAGTGTGGATTCCTATTTTCTTTGTTTTCTCTATGTAAATCTGCAAGTCTTTCAGCTTATTCTTGTTTTTCATAGTCTTTTGCTTGCTACTCCAGTTTCCCACTATGTTAAGTGGTATTCCTTTTTTGTTTACAAACGATCACACTTCTTTTATTTGCACTTTGACGTTTGTTTTCTTTAAAAATTGTTGAACTTCTTGTTCTTTATTTATATTCTCAAAAGCTTTCTCTTTTATAACCATGTTTAGTTTTCTACCTCTGCTGCTTTTCTATTTTTCCTTCTAACTCCATTTTGTTTTTCAGCTCACTTTTTTCCTCTTCCCATTCTTTTTGTTTTGTCATTAGTTCAGTTCTCATTTCCTCGATCAAACCCTTGCTTTCTTTTACCGTTTTCCGAGTTGATTCTAAATCAGCAGCCTAACTTTTGATATAATGTTACAGTGTTTCACTTCTCACTTTTACAGCCCTGTATTGTTCTTATTTATTTTTTAATTTCAAATTTTGATCAGTTATATAGCTTAAATACACGATGATTCATTAGCCTCTTTACAAACTTTGGCAATGAAAATCAGATTTATTTTCATGAAGAAATGTTCATATAAACGTATGTCTTATCTTTCTTTGTTCAGAAGTTATAGCGCTTTTCTCTTTGAACACTAATAAGTAATCATAATTTAAAGAAATCAAAAACATTTATTATAACAAACAGAAAACAAAATGTACCTACAGTAAATGTTGAAAAATTAGTTTATTCTCCTGAATACATAATTGGCAACGAAAGAATTAAACTCTTACATGCGTAATAAATTCGTGTTATTTCTAATATGAATTGCAACATCTTGAATCCTCTGCAATAACTGATTGCGATCATTTATTTCCACTGTATAAACAGGTTGCTTGAAGTAACCTCATAAATAAAAATCGCAAGGAGTCAGGTCGGGTAATCTAGGTGGCCATGGTGTAGGACTGCCGTTACCAATCCATTATTTGGGAAATGAGTATGCAACCATTCGGTCACTGGTCTTCCTTGGTGAGGTGGGGCCCCATCATGCTGCTACCACATATCTTGTAGCAGGTGGAGAGGAACATCATCCAGAAGATCAAACAATGTGGTGTACCTCTCTGCATTTAAATTTCCATTAAATACATTTATAAGTAATGTGTTATTAAATAAGCCACCCCAAACATTTACACTAAATGTCTACTGCGTTCTGATCGCATGTGGATTGTCTCTTGAAAAATTGAATTCATCTGACCATAGAATTTTTGAAATAAACTTGTTATCTTGGAAGTGTTGTAAAATTCAGTTATAAAAATTTAATCGCAGTTCAGCATCTCCTTGATGCAATGCTTGTACACTTTGTCGATGATAAGGGTGTACTATTTCTTGATTTATTATTCGCCATACAAAACTTTGTGATAGCCCCAAATTTCGTGGTATGCGTCTGCTACTAATTTCCGGTTCTCCAGTTACAGCATTTATTACATTTCACGATCTTGAACATTTACATCATGCAGAGGAATAGGTCTAGGAGAAGCAGCAGTACCAGTCATGCGAAGTCTTCTAAATGATGTACTGAATATGGGATGCGACGGTTGACGTCTATGAGGAAATGTATTTCGATATTCTCTCGTTGCACTACGAGAATTTCCATTGCAAAGCCCATACACAAACACAATCTCAGCATATTCTTCATTAGAAAATGGATTCATTACTAAATAAAATTGCACAAATACAAATTTCAACAAATAGTGACAGAAAACATTAACATTATTATTATTATTATTATTATTTATTATTATTATTCTTGGTAGAAGACAGGCAGCATTAAGCTGTACAACAAACTATTTTTAAGAGGTGATTATTTAAAATGACACTAAATTTTGTTTTTTTACGTCATGACGACACTGATTTTTCAACTTAACACATTCGCTGTGGATTTGACACGTCAGCCCCCGTAAAGCCTATTATAAAAAATTACGAAAAAACTCACGAACGAATACGTGTTTGTACTAGTGCCAACCTTTGACACTATGCGGACTAAAAAACGTACACTGAAGTTACTTACGCAATTCATACTACAGCTTTGAAACCGGTTAAGTAAGGGACGCTCTGGCACGGCGTCCACAAATATTGGTCGGAGTTGTAGCCGCGTCGGCGCGTGCTCGGCAGCAAACAGGTTAAACATTTGAAAAGTGCTATAACTTCTGAACAAAGAGAGATAGGACATACGTTTATATGAACATTTTTTCATGTAATCAAACCTTACTTTTCATTGCCAAAATTTGTAAAGAGGCTAATGAATCACTCCGTAGATACTATTATTGTGGACCTTGCTGTATAATGGGTGTTTGTAAATCGCTAGACAGCTCATAACTTCGTTCATAATAGAAATATTGAAAAAACTTTGTTTTTGTTTTGAATGCCACTGTGTAACCTAAATTTTGGTATAAACCAATTCAAATCATGGCCTCCTATTTTTGCGTAGTGATACACAACTTTTGTTTTTTAAATATTTTAAATCAGTGGTAAAAATGATTTATGGTAGTATGCTTAAAACTAAAATTTCGTAACATATTATTTCATAAAAAAAAATGCCCAAAGTGCGCCATCACTAATGATCGAACAAGAAATGCAAAAGAAGGTCTACCTGGCTCTAAAAGTTTGTTATGGACGAATTATCCCACAACACGTACTAAAACAATTGGAAACTATGTATTTTAAATGGAATAATAATTTGTTCCATATATTTCAATAAAATTTGATCTTTTAAAAGACACTTTTAAAAGAAATGGGAATATGGGACATCGTTAGAAAGCTTTTTTATTATAGTTTTCAACTGTTTTATGAAATTCGTGCTGTTTCATTTAAAAAACAAAAAAAAAAAGGAACAGAGTTTGTTTTGTATTTTTTTGTTCAATTTTTAATAATTTTGCATCTCATTTTTTTTTTTAAGAAATAATATCCAAAATTTTTGTTTAAGTATGCTATGATGAAAAGTATTTTTTATGTTTATTTCAAATTCTTATTTAAAAAACCAAAGTCGTGTCTAATTATACAAAAATTGGAAGCCATAATTTAAATTGATTTACAGCAATTTGTAGGCTGATACTGTCATTTCAAAGAAAGTTTTGATATTGAATATTTTCAGTATTAATGAAGTTACGATCTGTCTAGCGATGTACAAACACCCTGTATATGCCGCTAATGTAATCTGGAAAAGAATGATGATTCATCTTTAAAAGTGTCTATGCCTTTGTTATCAATGTGTTATTCAATAGGATTACTCAGGTGTGATTATTCATTCTTATTCATTCTTGTTAGATTTTGCAAACGTTAAACATGTATTGTAATTTTGGTACAGATATACATTATTTTGTGACGAACAAGTGTTTTTTAGTGTCTGCCCTTATGGACTACATCCGAAGTGGTTGAACTGTGTGAAGTATTTAAAAGTGCTTAAAATGCTCGGGCAAAAGACGAAATCAAAAAGACGTTTCTATACGCTCCCTGTTCCAGTGCAGGATACTTCTACTTTGTCATCTAGGGAAAACAGCAGTAGTAATAATAGTGATCAGTGTTAAGAGTAAATGTAAGTGATAAAAGCTTTACTCATGTATCTGCACCCACGTAATGACCAGAAAAATACATTAATCAAAATGAATGCTAAAAATCTCATTTTTTGTGCCCAAAGTAAAAAACAAGTATCTTCAAAACATCTAATAATAAACAGTACGAACTTCAACAGCAACTCAAAACAATTATAATTTTGGATTGATATGTTATAATAAATATTTCCAAATGACATTTTTGTGTATTTTAAAAAATAAGGGTACTTGATTCTTGAGTTATATTCACATTATTGAATCTCCCCCGTATACGAAAGGAGATATTTAAATTTTGGTAAGCTGATTTTTAGTTTGAGAACATGCAGGGACTTTCATCGAGAATAAATTTGTCTGGTAAATGGATAATATAGCTATTTATTTTTTGTACGAGCCGCAGTTTATGGCCAAGCGTGTGCAGTGAACGAGCCACATAAATAAGAAAAGTCTAAAAGTTTGCTTTCATACAAGTTACATATATAATTTTATGTTCTGCTTTGTAAAAATTACACTTTAATCAAAGAAGTTGGGAAAGTCAAGGAATTCATGATCGTACCTAGAAATGTGTATTTCGATTTGGAACAATGGAAACACAGCGTTAGTTTTTGTTGCTATGGTTATTATTACCTGAAAAGTAAAAGATACTAGTACGAAATAGTAGGTATTTTCAGTCACTAAACGCTGCCAAAATTGATAGCTTTTCTTTGCAGGAAAACAAAAAAACAATTTTCCATGTGTATAAATTTATAACGAGCACTGTTTAGCATTATAAGCAACAATCAAATGTTATTAATTCTGTCGATGAAACAGTCGGTATTGTAACAACACAATGAGAAATACTTTATTTAATCACGTATATTCTAAATGACACATGCCTTGAACCAGAAAATGAAGAAATATAAAACGGTTTGCGGAAAGGTCGTTCCCCACATTTCGTTCCCCACATTTTGTACCCCACATTTTGTTCCCGGGATATTTCGTCTCCCCACATCTCGTACCCGGAAACTTCGTTCCCGACCGAGCTCAATTTGTCTCCTAGATTACAGGGTGTTGAAAAACGAGTGCAGCGATCGGAATGCAGTTAGAAAAATGAAAGATATTTTAATTAATTTATTTAGTATTTTAATTTACACTGTTCTACAGGTAACACCCAATTACAGAACAGGATAATAAGATTTACAATATTTTGTACTAAATAACTAAACTACACAAATAATAATGAGAAGGTATAACAGAACAGCAATTAATCTAAACAGTAAGTTTTGATTTTCTGTAAGCTACAGTTATAGATGTCTATATAATGGCTAATGTTTATTTATTTATTTATTATTTATTATTTCATTAACGGGAAGACGTATTTCTTAGTGTACGAGCAGGTACATGTAACTTAATACTACACAAAATTTGAGGACAGTCAACCAGAGTTTAAAATTTTGTAAATTAAACACAAATCAAAAGTAATTCTTCGAACTCTTACGCCCGTATTCATAGTCGTTCGCCAGCGGATCGCCGGCGACTCGCCAGAGTTTCGTTATGAATAGTATGTTGGCGGCACTGTACGTCTATGTCAAATTCGAGGTTATCAGGTTAGATTTTGTGTCAGTTTCTGTCAAAACTGACTAAAAACCTAACCTGATCACCTCGAATTTGACATAGACGTTACAGTGCCCCCAACATACTATTCATAACGAAACTCCGGCGAGTCGCCGGCGATCCGCTGGCGAACGACTATGAATACGGGTGTAAGAGTTTTCATATTTAAACAATTTAGAATGTGATCATAATTTATATTGTCAATATTAATTTTCAATTTGAAAGCTACAAATCGAAGAAACCTATTTTGAATACGTTCAATGCTATTAATATACACTAAATAATTAGGCATCCAAATTACTGAACAGTATTCGAGGTGTGGGCGAACTAACGATATATATAGGATCCTAAAAGTAACAATATTTTGGAAATCAGCAGAAAATCTCTTAATAAAAGCTAACATACGGTTAGCCTTAGATATAATTTCATTAATGTGTGTTACAAAAGTGAGTGACTTATCTAGCTTAACACCAAGATCACGTACTTCAAAACTATCGGAAGCTCGTGGTTATTCAATGTATAAGAACCCGTGATACAGAAACATTTAGTAAAATTTAACTCAAGGTCGTTTAGATAACACCATGCAACGAAGTTACAGAGTTCATTTTGTAATAACTGGACATCTAAAGGTGATCTGACAGTCAAATAAATCTTGATATCATCCGCAAATAATAAAAAGTTACATAAATTAAAAACACTTTTTATATCATTGATAAATAGCACAAAAAGAAGGGGACCAAGATGTGATCCCTGCGGCACACCCGAAGACACCTTAATTTCAGAAGATACATAGTTTTTAATTTTAACAAACTGGCACCTATTTGTTAGATAACTCACTATCCATTTGAGCAGATTCCCGATAACTCCATATGCTTCCAATTTCGCTATTAGTAGACAATGATTAACACGGTCAAATGCCTTAGAAAAATCACCATATATGGAATCAACCTGATATCCAAACTCAAAAGCTCGTGAAATGTAATTCTCGTATACCAGCAAATTTGTTGCAGTAGATCTACCCTTGCAGAAACCATGCTGTTCGCCAATTATCAGATGTTTCATTAAGTTACTCAACTTTTGAGTGATAATGCATTCAAAAATCATGGTATGCAACTGATTATAGAAATTGGCCTATAGTTCTTAATGTTAACTTTATCTCCACTCTTGTAAACCGGCGTAATAAAACTGGACTTCCAATACTCAGGAAAATGGCCCTCATTTAGGGAGAGTTTAAAAAGTAGCCATAATGCTCTAGACAATGTAAAATTACATTGTTTAACAAAGTAGGCTGGTATACCATCAGGACTAGGTCCCTTATTAGAATTTAATATGTCTATTTGCTCATATGCTTCAATTAATGATATATCCAACGACGACAGAACAGTTGGCGATGAAAACCTATAGTCAGGTGGGGCAGTAGCATTATCAGAATAGACAGACGCAAAATATTTTGCAAAAAGATCAGCAATCTCACCTCCTCCGTCTGCTTTGCCATCGTCTAAGAACATTGAGTTGGGAAGATCATTATCCTTTCTGCGATTGTTTACAAATCTCCAAAAACTGTTAATATTTCCTGCAATCCCATCTTCGACTCTACCGACATGACTTTTATAACATGAATTGGACAGTTTTTCACATTTTCTTCTTAGCTCAGAAAATTGCAAGTAGTCTTCAATGCGGCCTGTTTCCTTATATTTCTTATGTGCAAGTTTCTTTAATAATATTAGTTTTTTGAGAGCAGGAGTGAACCAACTAGGAAAGCTGGTAGAATAAGATTTGCAGAGTGGAACATACATTCTGATTGACTCATATACGATTTGGTAAAACATATTTATGGCGCTAATCAAAGACAGATTACTAAAAATTAAATCCCAATTTACAACTTCAAAATAGGAGCATATTGCATAGTAATCAGCATGTCTAAAATCGTAGTAGTAATCATCATATACCAATCCCAAATTCGTCTTAGTTAAAGACAGTGTAGCACAAAGTGCAGGGTGATGTTTATCACATGGTAACATAGATTCTAAGACTGTAGATATCACAGCTTCGGAAAGATTAGAAAACATCAGGTCAAGCATTACACCATTGGTATTTTGGATAGTGTTTAACTGCATCAAATTGTAACTACCAAGAGTATCTGATAATACAAGGGCAGCATTATTCTCCAGGTCCGTTGCATTAGCTTGATGAACAGAATATACTCCAAAATTGTCGTTAATCCATGTGATATTTGGCAAATTGTAATCTCCGAGAATTAATAATTTATTATTGATATTTACATCCATAATTTCTTTAATAGAGTTACAATGCTCAGTATATATGTCGATTGCTGATCTCTGTGGAAAATAAACAGCTCCAACAATAAGATAACTTGACTGACAAAAAATTTTCACAAACAACTGTTCAATATTAGCATTTGCTAGAGGATTAATGCAACTGCAGCTGATGTGATTCCTAATAGCAATCAAAACACCACCGCCTCTGTTATAGACGCTGGTCTCACTATTTCGATCCTTCCTGTAAATATTGTAGTGGGAGAACCCCAATTCCTTATCAGAAATATCCTTATGCAACCAAGTTTCGGTGAATACTATTATATCATAATCACTATTGAGTGTTAATGCAATTCTTAGTTGAGGTAGTTTAGTTCGGAGCCCACGTATATTTTGATAATACACAGTTAACGTTTTTCGTTTTTTGAGCTACTACGAATGTTGACTTCTACAATTTTCGGAACGCCATGGATATATCTGATTGTCTTATTCGTTTCACCATTCAGCTTAAGTTGTTCTAAAGCAGCCTTTAATTTCTTATAGTAAGCCCTTTGCGCTGGGGTCTGATCGGAGCTGATACGAACATTAGGATCGGATATTTTATTCTTATTTCTTAAAATAGTTAACGCTTCTTCATGAGAATTTAGAATAACTTTTAAAGGCCGAATTTTGTTGTTATAATGTTTACTTAGTCTAAACAGTTTAAGGGTTTTGGTGTCCACTTCAATATCACTCAAAAGATCCTTGACTGCGTTTTTATCAGCAATTGTTTTATCAGAAAAGGAATTGCCGTCTGGTTCCTGAACGTTAAAGAATATTACATTTTTAGCACGCTGTTGACGATCAAATATTTCGGAGATAAGGTTCTCATTTAGATCATTATCTTGCTTATTTGTGTAATCTTGCTGTACATTTCCAGCACTAAGCTGATTAATTTTGTCTTCAAGCAATAGTACTTTATTAATCAGCTCAGGGACTCGAAATACTCCAACCTCACATGCATCACAAAAAAATAAGAGCTTACGTTTACTTAATTTTAAGCATCTTATTTCCGTCTCTGATATATCACCACACTTTTTACACAACTCTTTTTTACAACCATCACATGAAAACAATTGCTCATCTACTTTATCACATTTAGCACAAGTTTTAGACATGCTGAATTTTGCGATCAACTCACTTGTTTTAGGTTATATATAGGTTATATATATTTGTTATTATAATTATTACACATGGCATATATATAATAGTTTTTTAAAATATTGGTACGAGATGTACTTAGGCAAAATGAGTTAGCGTATCTGGAAGCTATTCGAGGCACATTAAAGTTAAGTTTTTTAAGCAATTCAGGGCAGTCAATTTTACTATTAATAATTTTATGGAGCGTAACAACCGAGTAATATTTTCATCTTACATCGAGACTTGAAAAACTATGGCTAGATATTAACTCATCATGAGATATGCCGATGGAAGGATACACTCCATCAATTCTATAGCTTAGGTATTTTAAGAAACGTTTGTGCGTGGCTTCTAGTGATGTAAAAAAACGCGTTTTTTTTAAATCGAATAAAAAACTATTAAAAAAACTACAAAAACCGGTTTTTTGGGTTTTTTTGTTTTTTATTCATTTTTGTAACTGGCGGCACGTTTTGGTAGGTATTGTTGGCAGCAGGTAAGGTAACGACAAAATTTAAACTTATTTTGATTTTACATGCCCTTTCAAGTTCAAGAAAACTACAGCACAGACTAGGCAAATGTTTAATAAACAAAAGTAACATTTTATACCTACTGCCTACTCTTATTACGTATTACTCACAGAACAGCAAAGCGTATGTATGCGTCTATGCGAGCACCCCTGTCCCACCCCCACTGTTGGAAGTTGTTTTAAGCTGGACCTAGCTCTGAAACTGTCGAGCTGATTGACGAATCAAGTTATGTTAAATATTAGCGATTCATCAGAGTCATAAGACAGTGAGTGACATGGGCGACGTAAACTGCATGGATACTGACTCCGAATCAGTTGAGGAGTCAGCCATATCTGTTAGCGAGTAATTTCTGCATTATTATAATTTCTACATCCAATTTGGCTATGAAATGTAATAAATGATTTTTCTTTAGAAATATTTGTTTTTTTTTTGTTATTATAAATTATGTAATGCACTTCACCTATGAAATGTATTTTTATTTAGAAATATCTGTTTTTTGTTTTTCCAAAGAATATTACTTGTTGTTAGTCACTACACTTTAATTCTGAAAAAACCTATTTTAAAAAAAAAACAGACTGCTCGGTTTGTTTGCAAAAAAAACAGGTTTAAAAAAAAACGAACGGTTTTTTTTATGGTTGCATCACTAATGGCTTCTATTCGATCAATATGAACTTGATAGTGTGAACTCTAGACCGAGGCATATTCCAACTTTGATCTTACAAAAGCATAATAAAGACACTTTAAGGTCATAATATTTTTAAAATCCTGGCTGATTCGAACTATAAATCCATACATACGATTGGCTGAATTTATAATGTTATTAAGATGAATATTAAAGGAGAGGTTAGGGTCAAATGTAACTCCTAGATCAATAAATGTTTTAGGCCTTTCAAGTGAATCGTTATCAATACAGTACTGAACAATAATTGGATCTGTCTTTAGCGAGTAAGAAATCACCTTACATTTAGCACAATTTACCTTTAAATTATTTCTCCTACACCATTCAACTACATAATATAGATTTAATGAAAGTCTCTCACAGTCTGCAACATTTTTAATTGAACTATATACTTTCAAGTCGTCAGCATATAACAAATAGTCACGTCTATTACATCACCAATATCATTCATAAATATATTGAATAATAGTGGTCCCAGGTTGGATCCTTGAGGAATTTCCGATGTGACAAGGTATTTTCCAGATTTGAACCCATTTAGCTGAACATATTAAGTTCGATTATTAAGGTATGACGTGAATATATCAATGCGACTATTGGAGAGTCCAAAAGCACTGAGCTTTTGTATTAAAATGTCATGGTTAAGTCTATCAAATGCCTTTGTAAGGTCTGTATAAATAACATCAGTCTGTATTTTGTTGTCAATATTTGTTACAGTTGAGCGACCTTTCATAAAACCATGTTGTTGAGGAGAAATGAAATTATTCACATGGCAGTAAATTTTTTTTCCAAAAGTATTTCAAAAATTTTACTAAAATTACAGATAATGAAAATTGGTCTGTAATTCTTAATGTCTGTTCGGGTGCCATTTTTAAAAATAGGACAAACTTTAGAACATTTCCACAGCAGCGGAATTTTTGCGTAATACCTTGCCACTATTGTTAGAAGATGTACCCCTCATTCATAGAATAAATATGTGGTTGACGCACGATGGGGCTCCTGCACATTTTTCAATCTTGGTCAGAAATTTCCTAAACAAAAATTACAACGGCAGGTGGATAGGATGAGGTGGTCCAGTTGTGTGGCCATCTAGACCTCATCAGCTCAATCCACTCAACTTTTGAATTTGGCGGTATTTAAAGTCGTTAGTTTATTCAAGCCCTGGGAATTATTTAAAAGAATTGCAAGAACGAATGGAACATGCCTTGTTCTCATGAATCCAGGAATCTTAGAAAAAATGCGGCGCTCATTTTTATGGAGATGCGAAGGATGTGTACAAATGGAAGGAGGACATATAGAACATCTACTTTAATTATTTGTAATTAAAATATTTTATTTACGCGGCTATTTGTTTTAATGGGTTATGAACTTATTGAAATAACGAGCAATATTTATTTTCTTAAAAAAAAACACCATATCTCAAGATGTTTGTATTGATGAAATCTATTAGTGGGTAAAATATCCTCTTTTCTCGTGATGGCATAACAAATTATGAGTTCATATAAAGAAATACAACTTTGTGGCATAACTCAAAATTCGAATTTTTGAAAAACTGACTATGCCACTGCATTCTCATCAAAAAAGTGCCTGAAGAATCTAAAAATTACTTTTGTCTATTTTCACATATAAACGAAATTAGCCACAAAACAAAAAATCGAACTTTGCTCCATAACTTAAAAACAAAAGACGATAGCGAATTTTGGTTTGCACCATTAAGTTTTTCTCGAAAAAAGAGATCGAAGATGGGGGGTCATTTTTCCTACCTCTTATATTTATCGACATTCTCTATGAAAACATCGAAATGTGGCCACCCTGTACAAATAAATTTATTGAAGAAATTTAAACCTTATTCGAACAAAAATCTAAATGTATGCGAAGAACTACATATTAAGATACCTTGTATATATCTATACAGCTTCTCTTTAGTTGGAAAGTTGCAAACTATTTTTTTGTATACTGGTCTGGTAGCCACTATTTACCAGCTTAGCAACGAGTCCAGTAGGTATGTTTTTATGACCTAGGCCCGTAGCACTTAGAATTGCCTGTAATTCGTGTTATACATTGGGCTGTACTGAAGTGTATCGTCAAGGGTGTCTATAGGTATTGTTCCAGGTCATGACACTGGGCCTATAAAGTGACCGCTGGAATGACAACAATCTGGCAACATGGCTTTGCCAACCATTAACAAAAAACTACTAGTTTTGGACACTAAATGGACAATCTGTCAGTGTACTGTCCCCGTCATTTGGATACATGTCAGTTGAAACAAAAATCTTTAAAATTATTGCTATTTAGATCGTAGGGCGTCACTTCACCTTAATATTTGATTTAAAGACAAATATTAGGTACGTAATTCTCCATTACAAGTAAATCGCTACTAATTTTGACTTTATCTAAAACAATAATTTCTTTAAAATAACTTGCTTGGAAGCTAGTGGTATTGCAGTCGGAACAAGTCTCTTCATTTTATCAACCTTTATATCGTCTTTTTAAAAGTGCTTTTCACAAATAAGACTAATCGAGGTAATACGGAAATTAAAAAACAACAAAAGCCCAGGTGAAAATGGAATACCAGCAGAGTTTTTGAACGACGGAGGGACAACCATACTGAAAAGGATTGCGCAGCTAGTAAAAAGAGTATGGCAAGAAGAGAAGATGCCCAACCAATGGAAGACAGCGGTTATATGCCCCATATATAGGAAAGGTGACAGGACGGTATGCGATAATTATCGAGGGATAGCACTCTTAGATGTGGTCTACAAAGTAGCAGCAACAATAATTAGGAATAGACTGCATAAAATACAAGAAGAAGAACTAGGTGAATATCAAGGTAGATTCAGAACAGGACGATCAACAACAGACCAGATTTTTGTGATGAAGCAAATATTACATAACACATATGAACAAAATCCAGGTCTGCATATGATATTTATCAATTTCAAGAAAGCATATGACTCCATTCTAAGAAATAAATTATATGAAGCCTTGGAAAAACTAACGCCCGTATTCATAGTCGTTCGCCAGCGGATCGCCGGCGACTTGCCAGAGTTTCGTTATGAATAGTATGTTGGCGGCACTGTACGTCTATGTCAAATTCGAGGTTAGCAGGTTAGATTTTGTGTCAGTTTCTGTCAAAACTGACTGAAAACCTAACCTGATCACCTCGAATTTGACTATATTTAAATGAGGCGAAGTTCGGCTTCAGGTATACTGAAGCTGCTCTGCCACTTAACCTCTTTCAAAAACAAATTTAAACAATAGAGGTAGACTTATATATTTGTATCCAATTAAACTTAATTTAAAGCCGCACATAAACTATTAATTTGAGAAAACAAAAATTATTGTTTACTAAACATGTCCAAAAACATGGTTTTTCTAAGTTTAGCCACAGTCATAGCCTTATAGTCATTTGGTAGTTTATTTAGATAAGACGCTATTGTATATGAGAAGGATCGTTTGTACATGTTTGTTCTATGAGGTGGAATGCTTATAAGTCCTCGGAAATGTAAATTTAAATGATGAACGTCTGTTCGAAAATTGATTTTGTTAAATAAGTATTGTGGACTTTTTAAAATTAGAATTTTGTAATAAAAGATAACAGCATGTAGATGACGTCTGTTGGACATATTCAACCATCTTGCAGTTGTCAATCTATTTGATATGCGATATACTGTCCTGGGCACTCCATATATTAACCGCAAACAAGCATTCTGTAACCGCTGAATTCTATAAACATCTTTCTGATCTATACACGGCCCATACACAACATCGCCATAATTTAGATGTGATAGAACTAGTGAGTCACAAAGCATTTTTTTAACACGAGTGTCTAAAAATTCTCTATTCTGATTAGGGTTGCAACTTTTCCGGAAAAGTTGGAATTGATGAAAAGTTCGATCAACTTTTCAAGAAAAGTTCGGAAAAGTTGGAAAAGTTGAGCTTTACGGTAATTTTAAGGTTGCATCTTGCATTGTGATGTGTTCTTGTGTGAGTTTTATTAAAAGGCCGCCGAAACGACTTTTTAAAAAACGTTTATTTTTATTTTACAATGAAATATAACATTGGAAGCACACAGCTAGCCGCCGGACAATTTCTTACATCTAGCTATGATACGAACACAATGGAACTTATCGACTGACTGGAGCTTAACTTAGAAGTGCAAGCTACTAGTATATATACTATGCCTAATCAGCTAAGATAAGCGTTATCTCTAAAAGGGAGCGTGAGACAGGAAGCCACGTGCGTTCAAGGTTGCAGACTTGCAATTCATATAAAGAAGCTATTTATCGTTCAAGGTTGCAAGCTTGCAGTTTTACACAGGAGACCATTGTCTATTCATAATATAACACGTCCGCCGATAAAATGTTCAATGGGTGGTATTCAAATATGCCTCCATTGAACTTACAAAGAGAAAAGAAAATTAAACTTATGCATTTACGTTAACCGGTTCAAAATCTTTATTTAAAAATCTAATAAGTTTAATCTTCATTGTGTTTCTATTATAATACAAATACAATATAAAAATTATTAACATAAGAATAGTACACAGAGTAAATATAATTGCAGACACACTTAAATTATCAGATTTAATATAATTAACAGGTTTTAACAAATTTTCATATTTATTAAGTTTAATTCGGTCCTCAACCAATTTCTGGGTGTCCAGAGGTATCAAGTCAATCTTTGAAACATTTATGTGGTTTGATTCAGGAATTATTAAGCGGTCAATGTTTGAAATTTTTAAATTAACAATTTCATTTGAGGTTCTTTTTGCGGTGAATAACATGTGTTTTTGATTTATTGAAACAAGACAGTCTGAACTGAGGTGTAAGAGGTTAGTGCCAGATATTCCTTTTCTAAAATTCTGATTTTTACATTTGACGTCCAATATTGCTTCAGATGGGGAAGATATTAACCATGTCGCAGGATTTATTTGTGATATTTTGATTTCTGTTAAATTGAATAAATAAGGGATACATGTTTTATTTTTATTAAATGACAGAAGTTGTGTTTCGCACAATTTGTCGTTGGGGATTTCAAAGTAGTTATTTTGATTACAAAAGTAGGTGTCTAAAGTTATAAGTTTACAATGACTTATTTCAATGGGAATGCTGTTTTTAACGTTAAATAATAAAGTACTATAAGTAGGTATAATCATACGAAATTGATAATTTTGGATAAAAATCGGAAATGGTATTAATTGTATCATTTGATAATCGTTAGTTTTGGAAGTAAGAGGTATTTCGAATATAAATGTAATTCTGTTTTTAACTTGATAAACTTTTGTAATGATAATTGACTCGTATAAATGTAAATACTGTAACTCTGCAGGATATGGAATAGTTAAAGCTTTTTCTGATATGCTATTGAGATACGTCGAAATTTCATTTAGATTTTCAATTAAATCGTCATTATCAATTAATGACATATGCATCTGTTGATTTTGGGCAAAAGTTAATGCATTTTCTAGTTCCAAACAAGTGTTAATAAGTAGTTGCAAAAATTGAATTGCTTCTAGCAAGACTGTTTTTAAGGAGTATGTAGCGAGATTTTTGCCTAATTCCTCATTTTGTAAAATTATTTTATTTATATTTCTGTCTAATAATTCTTGACTCTTTACTATATCATTGATTACTGAGATGGTATCATTTAAAATTTTAGTTTGTTCTAATATAACGTCATTTTGAATTTTATTGCTTTCTTGCAATTTAGTAATCATAGATTCATATCTGACTCCATCGTTGGCGTCGAGGTTTCCAGTTAAAAATTTGAAAGCGGATCCAAGTCCATCGAAAAGTCCTCTTTTATTAATTTTGTGTTTAACATCAGGAAATAATTGACTTAAGAGTTTATCTGTTTTTTCAAGATATTGTTTTAATATTATGAGTAAATTGTTATGATTGATAATAACATCATCAATCCTTTTAAATTTTGTATATTCAATAACGTAACTTTTATTTTCAAGTAACGGTATTATTTTCATTAAATTAGTTCTAAGTGTGTCATAATTAACAAATATAGGGGTATAGTCTACATTTCTAATAAGCGTCCATTCGCTTTGTTTAAGCACTACGTTTCCTAAGTTTAGAGGATATAATCCAGGATTATCTTTTAAATTTTTAATAATAATATCGCTCTGTATAACTAGTGATTGAGTCAGCAGGGTACAGGCGATGAAGAGTGTAGTAATCCTGAAAAAGAGAGAGCAATAGTTCCTTTTAGTCAGGGTGTTTTATATTTCCATATTTTTTTAAAAAATTAGATTTAATTTTGAATTTCAATTTTACTTCTGAAATTAGTTCTAACAAATATTTTTTCATTTAATTGGAATGTTTGACTTTTCTGAATTTGAATTTAATTTTAAATGGTTGTAAAGGTTTTTCTTTGTTTTCCTTTAGCAATATCAATTATAAAGGTATGTTGCTGTGAACATCTTAGTTTTAACGCGAGAAATATTGTGATTATTAAAATTGTAAATACTAGATTAATACAAGCTTAGGTCTTGTTTGTTTGTTAAGTATAATTTTTATTTGAGTTTTTTCTGATTTAAATGATTTTAGTCTTAAGTTTTTTCTTAAGATGTTATTTTTTTAAAATACTTTTGATATTTGAAGTTACTGATTTATTTATTAGAATTTATTTGTAATACTTAAAGTTTTTCAAAAATTCAAGGGTGTGAACAATCTTATTTTTTTCTTTAAACACACGGTTAAAAATTTAGTTATTTTGGCAAAATTTTTGATAAATGTTCTTTAGTAGACTATTTGGTTAAAAATTATTTTATTTAGATTTTTAAGTGCTGGGAAATTTTGATTATTGAATTTTTAGATGAATCTGATTTTATTCCTACTTTAGAAGGAGCTATATAATCTAAATATTTTACAAATTTATGTTTGAATTACTAAACCTTATGAGTTGACTTTTCGTCAGTTTTGAAATTATATGTGCATTGGTTTTAGTCTTAAATTGTTTTTTTTTAAATTGTTATTTAAAATAATTATCTAAGATACTTTTAATGTTTGGAGTTTTTATATTAAAGTTGTTAAAAAATTGTTATTTAAATTAATTATCTAAAATACTTTTATTGTTTGGAGTTTTTATATTAAAGTTGTTAAAAAATTGTTATTTAAATTAATTATCTAAAATACTTTTAATGTTTGAAGCTTTTATATTAAAGTTGTTAAATCTGATAGACTGATTTTTGTTGAGCTCATAATTTTTATTTTTATAAGATTAAGGATTATAAATATTAATTTCTTGTATTTCATTTAAAGTATTAATTACGCTTGTTTTAAATTGATTATTGTATGGTTTCAATTGCTGAAGGCTTAGTCATGCCTTTTTCATTAAATTTTAATTTTGGAGTTATTTTAGTTACATTTTTTTTATGCTGATAAATTTTACGAAAAGTTCTGTACACAGGGTTAACTGTAGGTTTTGTTGAGAAAAATAAAAATCTTAATTTTTAGGTTTTGAAAAATTACATTAGTTTCACTTTTTTTGTTTAATTTTTACGGGTTGTAATAAAATGGTATCGTAGCTCTTTCTGTCTGAATGTGCATCCATTTATAATCTATTCGTGCGGATAATTTTGAAAGTAAGTCGGATCCAATAAGTCCTATATAGTCTGGGTTAAAATTATATAAATAACATGTATGTGTTCCGTTTTCATAAAAAAGACTGGGGATTGGTAAATCTGTAATTAAGTTATGTTGAGAAATTCCATGAGATGTAATTATCTCGAATTCTGTTTCATAAATATAATTTGGAAAATGTTGTTGTACAAATTCTGGAGAAATTATTGTTTGTGAGCTACCTGTATCAATTAAAAGTTTATCGCCAGTGGCGGGAATTATAATATAAGGAAGATCTGATTTTGAATTTATATTAAAAGTTAAAATATGCTTTTCCGAGGCTCTTAATGAAAATTTACTGTATCGTTTGGATCTGGAAATTCATAATAATCTGATGTAATGTCCAAGTCTTGGGGTTCATTTTGAAAATATAGGTTTGATTGGTTGTATTCTGGATTTTCTTGAGAATTTTTGAATGAATTTTCAATGAAATTTTTATTTTCTTCAGGAGAGTTTTCGAATAAATTTTCTGTTAGATTTTCATATTTATCAGGAGGTTTTTCTTGATGATAATTTAAATGATTAAAATTTCTATTAACGTTTTGAGAGTTTGCTCGATATTTATTAGGGAAATTTGTTTGTTGAGTAGCTGGTCTTTTTATAGTGCTAAAGTCCATAGGTTCTGGTTTATTTGTTGGTGAAAAATTTGGTTTTGGTGCAAATGCATTAAAGCTTGAATTTTGAGTTATTCTAGAATTATTAGGATTATTAAAATTCGTTGGACTTTTAAAATAGTTGGGATTTTGATTAAAATTACTTTTAGGATTTTGGTTAAAATTACTTCTAGGATTTTGGTTAAAATTACTTCGATTTTGTTGGAATGGTCTTTGCATAAAATTTGGGTTATTAAATTTAGGTTTATATGAATTTTGTGTTTGAATATTGGAAGTTAAATTTGATTTATTTAATTTTTGACTTTGAAAATTATTTTGATTTTGAGAATATCTGATATCAATTTCTTCTTTTACTATGCTTAACGCTTGTTCTAGTGAAGTTGGATTTCTACTTCTTACGAAGCTTCCTAAATTTTCATTTAGTCCACTTGTAAAAGTGCGAAGTGCTAAATCTTTGTTAGCTTTTAATTTATGAGTGATAATATCTTTTGATTCTTGACTCAGAGAAACTTTTGAATTATAAATAGCTAAATGAGTTCTAACTTTATTGAAAAATTCTATGGGAGAGTCTTTATTCTGTTTTAATTTAGTTAAATCAATTAAGAGATTCAATTCTGACCTTTGGTCGCCAAAATTTTCAATTAAGACATTTTTTAAGTCTTTCCAAGTATCATACTCGTAACCTGTGATTACTTCTAACGCTTGACCTTTTAATTTATTCCTTATCGAATTTAAAATTACTTGGTTGATATAATCGTTTAAATTTTCTGTACAAAATTTAGTTGCAATGATTTCTGCGGATCTGATAAATTCCGAAAGAGTGGCTTGATTACCATCATATGTGGGAATTTCATTTAATAAAGCTACATTAAAATGTGGGGGAAACAATGATGCGTTTTGTTCAACCATATTTAAGTTGTTACAATTATTTAAAAATAAAATTCTAGGGATTGAATTCCTTGGTGAGCGTGATCTATCTCGTGACATAAAATTTTTACAATTGTTTCAAAATATAATTACAGGTGTTTTAACTAATGATTCAAGATAATAGTGATCTAAACATAAAAATTTTATAGACAAAAATTAATTTTGCTTTATTTGTTTCACTTATTTTTAATTTTTATTTATGTTAGTAAACAGTTTAATGACTAGGGGATGTTTAACAGGGGTACCTACGCGCAAGAACGCAAGCACAAATGCAAATTAAGCACACCTAGTATGTGCAGCAATTGGTCTGGCTTACTACGTTCTGCCTGGACTTATAAATAAATATTTAAAACTATGTTAGTATAATTTTTAAAACTTTATATTAGTTAACTTTGTTGTTTTAGGCGAACGCTTTAATAATTATCACTTTTGAAAATTATATTACGTTACTTTGTTGCCTTTGAAATTTTTACTTTGTTGTTTAGGCGAACGCTTTAATAATTATTTTTGAAAATTATATTACATTACTTTGTTGCCTTTAAAATTAATTATTTTGCTTTTTCTTTAAAACTTTGAAAATTATTACTTAGGCGAACGCTTTAATAGTCGTTACTTTGTTGCCTTTAAAATATACCTTTGCTTTTTCTCTAAAGCTTGAAAATTATTATTTTTTAAAAATATACCTTTGCTTTTTCTCTAAAGCTTGAAAATTATTATAAAAATATGCACTTACATTGTGCGTTAAAATTGACGAACGGCGTGCGATCAAGCTACGTCCTGTTGTCTTCGAAAAGGATGCGTCGATCCTATTGATGTCGGCTGGCCTGCACAGAGGTCCTGAAGTCCGACTTGGATAGTCCAGCTTTGCGCTAGAGCGTTATCCAAAAGTTGTCCTGGGGTCGTCGTTGTTGACGTTGCCAATACCAGAGACTGATCCCAATGATCAAGAGTGGTCCCAATGACCAGATGGTTCCAATAACCACGGAGGAGCAGGAGCTGGGTCGACGGGCGCTTCTCACGATCGGGCGATGTTTGTCCCTGTTGGAGATGTCCGAAGATCCGCTGGGTGGTAGGTGTCGATTTGTGGCAAAGAGCTGAACCTCAAGGAAAGTTGCTGGTCGACTCGATGTTTGTAGTTTTCCAGGTTTTCCTCCACAAATCCGAACGACTGCGCCAGTTTTATTAAAAGGCCGCCGAAACGACTTTTTAAAAAACGTTTATTTTTATTTTACAATGAAATATAACATTGGAAGCACACAGCTAGCCGCCGGACAATTTCTTACATCTAGCTATGATACGAACACAATGGAACTTATCGACTGACTGGAGCTTAACTTAGAAGTGCAAGCTACTAGTATATATACTATGCCTAATCAGCTAAGATAAGCGTTATCTCTAAAAGGGAGCGTGAGACAGGAAGCCACGTGCGTTCAAGGTTGCAGACTTGCAATTCATATAAAGAAGCTATTTATCGTTCAAGGTTGCAAGCTTGCAGTTTTACACAGGAGACCATTGTCTATTCATAATATAACATGTGGAAATTATGTAAATAAAATACTGACCCAACCTTTTATTATCTATCATATTATTTATATAATTTATAAACGAAAATAAGCAATAAAACAAAACAACAAACAATAAAATATAACCTAAGAGTACGACCAAAGCCTCCTAACCTAAGATGAATCACCATCATCACTGCTAAACGAATAATCTTCATAAATAGCGATAGAATCATCAGACTCCGTAGATTGTTCATCTGAATCTGACCCTGGCCCATACTCATCATTTGTCGATTCTAGTTCTTGACTCTCTGCTAAAGATTTTATAGATTGTTTGGCAGGAACAGGAATCCCACATTTTGACCTTGTCAACCTCTTCGTGACCATACTGGCACTGCTGGCAGAGGCGGATAAACCTAAACCAGACTCAAAGGGTACTTGATCAGTGTTGGCAGTGCTGCTGGTTGAAAGGACTTGGGGACCATCTTCACCAGCAGTCGTGGTCTTTGTGTTATGGTTTGTTGTAAGCAGCTTCAAATTGTGGCTGATGTAAACAATTTTTCCCGCTCTCTCCGTTGTTAATCGATTTCTACTTTTCGTATGAATTCTACTATATGTACTAAAACTTCTCTCAGTAGCTGCGGATGTTGTTGCCATTGATAAAATAGCAGAAGCAACTTTAGATAGAGGAGATGTAGAGCATATGCCCTTCCACCACACTACAGGATCCACTTTGTGAGCACACGTCCAGACAAATTCTTTAGCCCACAGTTCATCCTTTGCTTTATATTTAGCAAAGTCAGTTATTACTTGTTCGGCATCCACATCTTTCATATGCTCTGAAATCTTATCGATGAACTCTAGCCCATCAACATGTTCCTCGGTTGACAATTTGTGTCCTTGATAACGTGGATCCAGAATATTTGCCGGTAGATGGAACTTATGTAAACAGAAGTTCTGGCGATCAGCAAGTATGTCCATAATTTTTTTTTCTTCTGCTTTGCTGGCAGGGCATTTAGGCACTTTTTCCTCAAAAATGGGCTTTAAATTTGCAAATATTTCGGGAACTAAAGAAGCACTTGGTTTGTCTCCTTCAATTCTGGTTATCCATTTTCCAATGGGTTCTAGCAGATCTCTGGTATTTTCGAGCCTCACCCAAAAAACATCATCATCCAACAGCATTGTTTTGATATCCTTTTGAAGGTATTTGACAACTGCCTCATTAACTGCCAAAGTTTGCAGACAAAACTTGTTACTAATCAAACTGTTGAAACAGCGTACGATTGATGCCCATCTGGTTGAAACGGGCAACTTAAGGGCTACGTTAATATTTTTCTCTTTCTTGATCTGGGTAAAGTGAGCTGTTAGAATCTGACTACATTTGATATGTGTTACAATTCTGGCTGCTTCGTTTTTCAAGGAGAGAATGGTCTTCAACTTTATAATATCTTCAATTAAGAGGTTGAGTGAATGCGCAATACAGCCATAGAATGACATATGGAGATATTTTTCTGCAAGTATTTGCCAAGCCCTTTTCATATTGCTTGCATTATCTGTCACACACGATAAAACCTTTTCTGGACCAACGTCATCTATGACTGTGGAGATAAGATTTGCCATATACTCTCCTGTGTGGCTTTCAGTTCCAGTTGGAAGGCTTTTATAAAAAACCGGATCAGGAGTAGTCAGAATGAAATTCACGATGCTATCATTTCTGCAAGTAAAAAAAAATATAAAAATAGGAAATAAGTACCAGTTTAGTTTAGCTATGGTATACTGCCTGTAGCGTACAGCACAGCACATGATTACAGCAAGTCAGTTTTGTAGTAACCTAGTCAGTATTTGTTTAATCTGACAGAAAGAGAAGTAAGTTAAAATACCTACTTTTTTTAGCAAGACTTAAAACAATATTTGATTTCTACAGGTTTTTTTCTGTATTCTGTATCCCTGTCCTGCTGCACAATTTTGAATTGAAAATTCAGTAAACCTACCATAGCAGCATGAAATACACATTATGACTGTTAATTACCAATTTACCTTATGTTGCTCCATCCATCACATTGCAGCGTGATGAAGCGAGCATCTGCAACTTTAGTTTCAACAGAAACCTTCACACGATTCCATTCTTCATGAAGTAGAACATTTGATAGACGATCTCTGGATGGAAGTTTCAATGCTGGCCGGAGATGTTTAAAAACTACTTGCCAATGCGGTGATTCTAGTAGGCTTAGTGGTGAACCACTTGCGTAGATGGCTCTACTAATAAGCTCATCGGCAATGCTCTGTCAACGTAAAAACAATTTTAATAATAAACCGCAATTAAACAATAAATACAGGGTGCTAATTAATGGTAGGAGGCACATAGAAAAACCACAGACTCTTTCCGTAAAAATATTAATCATACTTACCTATATCCGAAAGTTGATGTTAAATGAGATACAGGGTGCAGGGTGTTAAAGTTAAAACTTAATTTTTGTTTTTTTGTAATAATTTTTAGAGAAACTAACGTTTTTTCCCAAAATTTTGCAATTAGGGATTTTTTAGGACAAGCAATTTTTTTTTTGTGAAATTTTAATGTACAATATAGGGGGCGCTGACTGCGGTAGTTTTGGCACATTTATTAGGTCATAACTTTTTTGGGCCACAGTGTATTTAAATTTTTAATAAAATTAATACCTTTTTCATATTTATTACGTAAAAAAGGTATACTAAATTCAGGTCGCCTAGAGTTACCGTTTCTGAGATATTTGCATTTAAATTATTAAATTCAATAATTTTTGAATGTATTATTTCTAATTACCAGTACTAGAACATTATCATGTAAAAGTTAATTGGTAAGAAATAACAAAACATTATTTGCTTTCCTGAACTAGCGCACTGAATAATCTTACTTACTTACTTATCCGTCCTCTTCTACCGCATCGCAGTGTAGAGGTTTAGGAGATAAACTTTTTCCAAGCTCTCCTATTTTGAGCTAGTCTTTTTGCTTCGCGCCAGGTGGTGTCCTTTTTGCCGAGTAACTCGGCAACATCAGAGTTCCATGACTTCCGTGGTCTTCCCCTAGATCTTTTTCCTAGCACGCCCAGTTCACTTACAATTTTAGGTAGTCTATTATTGTCCATTCGCCAAACGTGACCAGCCCACCTTAGTTGGTTTGTCTCTATTTCAGATAGGATGGGTTTAACGTTTAGTTCTTCTCTTATAGTTTCGTTCCGGATCCTGTCACGTCTTGTCTTTCTTAATATGCTCCGAAGGAAGCGCATTTCAGCCGATTGTATACGGGATTTCTGTTTAATTGTGAGGCACCGTGATTCCGATCCGTACATTAAGGTCGGTTTAAAGAGGGATTTGTAGATCTGAGTTTTAGTTCTTTTGCTCAGTTCTCTTTTTTTCAGAGCAGTTCTTAGTACGGAGTGATAGAGTCTATTTGCACCCTGTATTCTAGCATCTAATTCTTCCTCGAACTGACCTTGTTCTTGTATAACACATCCTAAGTATTTGAAACTTGATACTTGCTCGATTGGCTTATTACTGATTGTTATGTTAGTATTGATGTGGATTTTCGATATTACCATTACCTTCGTCTTGGCGCTGTTTATTGTTAGATCGCTTGCTGATAGGTATTTATCGATTATGTTTACGTTGTGTTGTAGGTGTTCTTCATTTTCAGCCATTATTATCATATCATCGGCATAGGCGAGGATGTTAACATTTATGGGGTTTAAGTTGTAGTAGCCCCAGTTGCACTTTTTCATTTCCACGCTAGCACAGGCAAGAGTGTTGTCCAATAAAATGTTGAAGAGATGGGGACTCAGGATTCCACCCTGT
The DNA here is from genome assembly GCA_940337035.1 of Agriotes lineatus. Taxonomy (NCBI): domain Eukaryota; kingdom Metazoa; phylum Arthropoda; class Insecta; order Coleoptera; family Elateridae; genus Agriotes; species Agriotes lineatus. Next base: position 9,077,843 of record OW679194.1, on the reverse strand, counting down.
CGCACCCCGTTTTTTGTTGTAAATTCATTCGAGGCAAGTCCGTTGTAACGAATATAGTTCCTACACGTTCGATAGACGCTTTGAATTGCTTTGATTAAGTTTTCGTCAACCTCTAGATTCCGTAAGGCTTCCCATATTTTTACCCTGCGTACGCTATCGAATGCTTGGGATAGGTCAATAAAACAAATATAGAGATTTTTGTTGTGATTGTGGAATTTTTCGGTTATTTGACGCAGAGTAAAAATGTGGTCCTGCGTACCTCTACCAGGCCTAAATCCCGCTTGTAGTTCTGCTAACTTATTTTCAGTAGTTGTTGCAAGCCTTTTCTGTAATATTGTCTCGTAGATTTTTTCTGTGACACTTAGTAAAGATATGGGCCTGTAATTTTCACACTTTCTTGGGTCGCCCTTCTTGAGAATGGGTTGAATGACTGCAATTTCCCACTCTTTAGGGATTTGTTTCTTCATCCAGCATAAGTTTAGTAATCGAAGTAGAACTTGTTTACCTTCTTGGCCCATAAATTTAACCATCTCTGGTGTTATGTCGTCATGTCCGCTGGCTTTCCCTAATTTTACATTTTTAATGGCATCTGAGAGTTCTTCGCAGGTGATTTCATTATTAATATCCGGTTGTGTTCTATTTGTCCTGGGTACATCGTTGTGGTTTGAGTTATTTGCGGGATTGAGAGCTTCCACAAAGTATTCATGCCATCTTGCTATAATATCCTCGTCCTTTGTTAGTAGCTTGCCGTTTTTATCTGTTAGAAAATTAAATGGGCTTGCCTTATCTTTTTTCTTGTTATTTAGTACACGATAAAACAGTTTTTGGTTGTTATTAAAATTTTTCTCCATTTTATCACCAAAATCTTCCCAACTCCTGATTTTAGCAGATTTAACCATGTTTTTTACCTTGCATCTTTGCATTTTATATTGATCGTAACGCACATCTGTTTTATAAGTTAGCCAGTTTTCCCATAATCGCTTTTTCTTTTTTATTTCGTTTTTAAGCTCCTCTGACCACCAACTTGTATTCTTTACTCTCGGATGTTGAGTATTCCTGCATATTCCGCATGTCTCACTAGCAACTGAGATTATTATGTTTTTAAATTTTCCCCATGTTGCCTCTAAGTTCCCGTCTAAAGCTGTCCATTCAACTGTTCGCATTCTTGTGTCTAGTAATTCTTGATATTTATCCTGGACCTCCGCGTGCCTTAGCTTGTAAGACTTCACTTTGCAAATAGGACTATTGTTTGGAGTCGCTTGCGTATTTGTCGTCTCTAGAATAAATAGTTGCAGTTGGAGTAAATAGTGGTCGGACCCTATTTCAGGGCCACGTTTCACCGACACATCTTTAATTTGCCTAAAATTTTCTTTTCTTGCTAAAAAATAATCTATGATGGAGTGCTCGTTTCTGGAAGGCTGCACTCTAGTAAATTTGTGGATGTTTTTCTTTTTAAACCATGAATTAGTTATTACCAATTCGTTATTGATGCAGAATTCCAGGAGTTTACGGCCATTTGAATTGATTGTGTCTTCGCCATAGGGCCCTAGAATATTCTTGAATCTACTGTTTGGTTTCCCGACTCTTCCATTGAAGTCCCCTAGGATCCACACTTCTCCATCTGCGGTATCTACACATTCTTGCAGCTGTTCGTAAAAATCACGAACTGTTTCCTCGGGCTCAGAATCGCACGGGGCGTAAATTGTTATTATGCTTTTTAAACTTGTATTTAAATACAGATCTACTGAAATAATTCGTTCTGATATGAACTGCCATTTCCTTAAATTATTTTTGCAGTCACCCCTGCTCTCGCTCTTTCGCTCTTTTTAACTCCACTGTAGAACATGATATGTTCGTCCTTCATAATATCGCAGCCTTGTCTCTTTTTCTTCGTTTCGGTTAACCCCAATATTGTTAAGTTCGCCTTTGTGAATTCACCTGCCAATTCCTCCTCTTTCCCATTTATACTGCAAATATTCCATGTGGCTACTTTGACAAATTTAGATTTTGCATTTTGGTTGACAAAATTTTCTTTATTTTTATTATTTTGTTTATCCACTTTCTGGTCCGTTGTCACAGCATTTTTTGTCTTCGCGTTATCAGTCCTGGTATTCGTAATCTGTCATTTTATCGAGGGCGCACCCTCTTTGGCTTCCTCCAATTTGTTTTGATCGTTATTCCATTTATAAAGCTTCTGGTTGATCCATATTTTTTGGTAACCGATTTTCACCGTTTTGCCCTTGTTCGTTTCCTTTCTTTTAATTTCTCGTAATTTAAATTGTATTTTTCTTTCTTCGTAGGTCAGGTCACTATTAATAAATATATTTTGTTCCTTTACTTTGTACGCTTTTTTGAAAATTTCGGTCTTGTCTTTCCAAGAGCTTAGCTCAACCACACACATTTGATCGTTCACCTTCCTGACTCCCTCGAATGTTGCAGTTGACTTTAATTGGTTGTTCAGTAAGTTTGAGACTTGTTCTTTTACAGAGACCCCGTTTGTTCCTTGTAGATTAATTCCAGAAATTATAATGTTGTTACGTTTACTTTCCCTGTCTTTGAGTTCCAATTTCCGTTCGAGAGACGCAATTCTGCATTCAAATCCGTTCCTTTCCGCTTCCCAATTGTCTTGTTTGGCTTGTAACTCCTCCTTCAGAGCTGTGATTTCAGCATTACTCTGTTCAATTAATACCTTTGTTTCGCTTATTTTTTCTTGTAGGATTTTACTGTTCTTTTTGAGTTCCTTTTTAACATCGTTCATAAAGCACAGGAATGTTTAATTGATTGAAAGTTTTTCATTATTCATATACCGCAAGGTAAATGAGGTTACATACAATACAATACATATATTTTTTAAATAAAAACATTTTGAATTTCAGGTTTGTTCTTTTATTAAGGCGTCTACTAAAAAAAGTAGCGTTAATTTAGCATCATTATGCCCTACGATCGATTGAGCAGAACAACATTTAAAACGCGTGTATTTGCAAACACAGTTTTTGCTGGAAAACCAAGATATTTCAAGGGAAGATTGGGGGTGGAAATATGATACAGGAACGTGTTTTCCAATCCTAATGACACAACAACCAGCTCCACAAAACATCTTAAAAATTATTTTTTTGCAACTATAAAACTAGTTGCGGGCCAGCTTGTGGGTGTAGGAAAAGTGGCCTTTAGGCTCGCCAGCTTGCGGTGAATGTAGCGGAAATAGTTGCCTTAATTCAGGGCCGGCAGTGTCAATGGAAGAAGGGGAGGAAAAAGAAACTAAAGCTAAATAATTTTTTTCTTGCTTTTAAATGTTAATTTTAATAAATCAATTAAACTATAATATCTTTAATACTCATTTAACTCTTCTATTATTTGTTTCCACCATTTTTCAGACACCGTTTTCTTTTTTTTTTTGATTAAATTTTAACATAAAATTTGGGATGAGCGACCCAAAAAACACTTAGGTATAAGCATCAGAAATTTTAAAAAAATTTACCCCTTTCCGCCATTTTGGTCCGCCTTTTTTTATTTTAGTTGAGTTTTAACGTCAAATTCGTAATCCGCGACCATAAAAACCCCCAGACACCTAACCAAAAATTAAAAAAAAAATAAAATAAAAATTAGACCTTCGACGCCATTTTGTTTTTAAACCCATTTTGAGGCCAGATTCGTAATCTGCGACCCCAAAAACCTTATGTTATCAAATTTCAGGCAATTGTTTAAATAAATAAAATAGTTATAAATTTTTTAATTAAGAGTATATTAAAAAACACTTGTTTGTTAATAACAATTGAAAAAATACAAACTTTTTTATAAACTTTTTCCGAAATAATAAAAAAAAATGTTCAAAATCGGTTTTGAGTCAACGAAATTAGAACTTTGACGAATTTTTAGCGTTTAGAAAATGGACTATTAGACATTTGTGCCAAAACTTTTGTTTATACGTTACATTAGCCTGTATAAATCCCAATTATTGGGCAAGGGCCTCCTTCAGGGTTTTCCACATGTTTCTGTCCTGGGCTACTTTTATCCAGTTTTCACAAGTTATGGATACAATGCTGCTTTCCCGTGTTAGGCCGACCTATTCTTCTTTTACATCAACTTATCTTTTCTGTCCATTTTGTTTTTGTTCTTGCAACATGACCTGCCCAGCACAGTTTGAGCCTCTTGCAGTAGTATTGTATGTCTTCAGTTTGAAATCATTTTCTTATATCCACAATTTTTACGTGATCACTAAGTTTTATTTTTAGTATGATTCTCAACATTTTGTTTTGAGGGACCTCAAGTTTGTTGAGTTCATTATTGTTTGGTCGCTCACGTCTGTGCACCATATGTTAGGGCCGGGATTACACACTGGTTGCTTTAACTTTTGTAGACATGTTGCTCTTCAAGATTGTTTTCAAAGACCAGAATTTTTGCCACCCTTGAATTATGCCTCTTTGGATTTCCTTGCTCCGTCTTTATTTTAAAGGATATAATTTTTCCAAGATAAATAGCTTTTTGATCATCCAGCGGTTCCTGCTACTGTTGGTAAGTACATTAGCCTTAGTCATGTTGATTTTTAGACCAATTTTTGTTTAGCACTTGCAACATTTTTTCCAGTTCGAATGAGCTTTTGGCAAACAATGCTACGTCGTCTGCAAAGTGTAAGTTTGTAAGAAATGACCCTGATATGTTTATACCCACATTTTTCCAATTGAGTTGGTTGGATAAATAATTCAGTGTAGAGTACAATTCTTTTACTATGAGAAAAAAAAGCGCATCACAAGCTCTTGATTTTAAATAATTCCACCTTTATTTAAAAATCTTGATTTTAGTTGTCAAATTATAAACTGTCAAGCATTTGTAAATGTCATGTTGTGTGGAATAATGGTTATGTTCTAAATTTTAGATTAAATAACTACTGGGTGACTATAAATGATTGAGATTTTTTTTCTTAGGTTGGCACTGTTTATGTTGATGGCACTGTAAGTCTATGCCAAATTCAATGTTCGCAGGTTAGGTTTTGCGTCATTCTGTGTCAAAACTGACGCAAAACCTGCTAACCTCGAATTTGACATAGACTCTCAGTGTCACCAACATAAACAGCGCCAACATAAGAAAAAAAATTTCAATCATTTATAGTCATCCGGTACTTACACTCTATTTGTGGTTCTAACCATGGTGTAAAGAATACAAGGTGTAACGGTCCGCAGAATGTGGGCGGACCTCAAATTCAACCAATAGGACATGGTCCGACAAATGGCACGATTGGTAGTACTGAAGTGTATTGTTGAAGACGCTGTCGATGTCAAATTCGAGGTTAGGTTTTGCGTCAGTTGGTGTCAGATTGACGTAAAATGTAACCTGCTAACCCCGAATTTGACATCGACTGACAGTGCCACCAACATATACGATCGCAACCATGGTTACACCATGATCGCGGCCGTGATGGATTTCCTGAGCAGGACCATCGGGGATTGGTTGAGATCTCCCCTCTATTTTCTGAACGACTGCCTATCCCGGGAGCGTTTCACCTTGTATTCTTTACACCATGGTTCTAACCATAATCGTTTCTTTGACTGAAAGGTAGTTACTGATAATCTTCTGTGGATTTAACTTATAAGCCATAACTTTTACACCTTCTGAAATCAAAATGAAAAATACGCTATTTTAGCATGTTGAAAATTTTTATTCCACCGCATCTGTCATATTTGACAATGAACTACAAGGTATTTCAGAAAAAGTAAAACTATTCAAAATCAACAACTTCAGATGCTCTTTTATTTTCTCACGGTAAAAAAATGTACTCTAGCATTGAACAGATCAAAGTATAAAGGATCCTCTTGCCTGACTCCTCTTTCAAGTTTGAATTGATGGCCCTTTCGTTCTAGTTTTATACATACAGAATTATTTTGTAGCAATTGTTGAATGATGTTAATGTATTTTTAGACAACCGCATATGAAAGTAACATTACTAGTCATATCGTAAACTCTATTCACTATAGTCCCGGATTGTCAATGTCAAAATCCAATTAAAAACAATCCTTTATATCATGGATAATACTTTTAAGTCAAGCTATAGATAACTAGAAACAATTAATTAAGTTACTAATGTCAAAACTATAAATTATAGGTTATGACTTAAGCAAAAATAAATAAAAGTTGCCAGGTAACAAAAACGCAAGTTTTAAAAATTACGCTTTTGGGTTGTCCAATCTAGTAGTAACAAAAAAAGCAATAGAAATTCAAGTGCTACCATAAAACGTAATTTTTGACAATCCGCGACTATCGTGAATGGAGTATAACAGCACAAAGTTAGTTCAATAATCCAGACGCTTTTCCTTTATTCGTTGCTATACTTCCCAACAAGCTCGTAAAACATTTACTCCCTAGAGACTATAAGACAAAAATTTCTCTAGGGAGTTTTTATTATGACTGACACAACAATTATGTCAAATTCGAGGTTATCAGGTTAGGTTTTGCGTCAGTTTTGACACAAACTGACGCAAAACCTAACCTGCTAACTTCGAGTCAGAAATTGCCCCTCAGTAAAATAACGCATTTCTCTCCCTCATTGCATAATATACTATTCTTCTTCTTTCTTCTCGTGTTTTAGATCCACTTGGGCTTCGCTACGCTACGCCTTTGTTTATCTAATTAACACTCTCACGACATTTGCTACTTTCGACACTTGTTATGAAAATAACTATTGTAATCGATTTTGTGGTGCTGTAAACCTTCTATGATAAAAGAATGTTTAATGTAATCAAGCGCAGCTGGATGTTGAATTCGTTATGTTTTTGTGTTAACTGACTGATTGCCTGCATGTGGTCGATGGTGGAATAGCCCTTCTTGAATACAGCTTGTTTTGAGGTGAGTTTTTTGTAGTTGTGCACATATGCATTTATGAATGATAATAGTGAAAGTTTTATATATGTTTGAGTTCAAACTTGACATTTTCTCCCCTTTTGTGGAGTGAAATTATGGATGATCTCGTCCATTGCTGTGGTACCCTATCTAATATTTTATTGAATAAAAGTTAAAGTTGATGAATTATATCTTCTAGTCTTGATTTTAGCACTTCGTTTGTAATATTATCTTCCGCGGTTTTTTCTTTTTTAAGTTTACGAATGGCTGTTCGGATTTCACATTTTTGTATTTTCGGTAAGGTATTAGGTGTAGGTTCTAGTTTTTTTTAAATTTTTGTTCTTGGCTTTTGTTTTCCTTGTAGTTTATAGTTCGTTATAATAGTTGGTGGCTATTTTCATTATTTCGTCGCGATTGTAAGTAGTCTCATTATTATTTTTTGGGTCTTGTAGTTTGTTGATCCATTGTTTCCCAGATGAAAGTTGCATACAGACTTTTTTGGTTGAACCATCATCGTTTAATATTTCTTCAATTTTTTTTGTTCTTGTTGTTTTTTACATCTTATAGCTCTTTTTGTTATTTTGCTTATTTCTGTGTATTCTGTGATATTTTCTAGTCTTTTTGTTTTTAAAGGGTTTCGATGTTTGCGTGTTACCGGTGTTACCGGAGAGAAATGTTACTTTGTCCTTGTTTTTTTGCTTATAGGCCATTCACTAAACATAAAAACATTAACTATTTCTTTAAGTTGGCATATACATAGAATTTTTGTGCTAGGAATTCTGTATTTTGTTTTGCAAAGGTTTCCACACCTGCATAAAGACGACCTTAAATTTAAAAATGTAATCAATGACAATTAATAAATCTCATTGTTTCAGTTTCAACTTTTATCAAATGTAATAAAAATACCTATTAATAAACGCTACATGAAATATTATAAATCAAAGGCCACTTTGTGTTTTTATGTTTACTGAACAGACTATACTTTCATTGTTTGTTACTGTATTGGCTTCTTGTAACTGCTTTTCTAAGTCATTGTACATTTCTTGTATCGTTACTCTGTTGTGACTCCTGCTGTTTTCTGTTTGTACACGCTGGAGGTTAGGTCTTGTATCTTTCAAAGGGTTTATTTACTCTGAAAGTTGTTCTTACTAGCTGATAGTCGCTGTCAAAATGAAATCTACTGATTACTTCGTTATTTATAGCCCTATGCTTTTTATTGGTTAGTACAACATCTATTTCATTTGTGTGTTGCATATTGTTAGCTTGTTACTTAGCCCAAATTCAATTAGTTTATCACCTTTGCCCTATATCCATAATCGTAAGAGCCATGTGCAGGTTCTTCTCCAGCATTTCTCCAGCCAATTTTACTATTAAAATCACCCACTACGATTAGTTGGTCTTATTCCTTATTGGATGTATATTCACTGATCGTGTGTTCGAGTGTTTTGTTGCTGCCACAGTTTTCTTGACAAAGAAACCAACACCTGCGACACCTGTCTCTTGTCCTTTCCAAAGCAATATTGGCCCATTTTTCCTTTCCGTAATTTCTTCTCAACTTTTTCTTGCTTCAGCTAGTCCGAGTATGTCCCAATTTATTTTTAGTAGTGCTGCTTCTAATTCTTGCACTCTCTCTTCAGTTCGTAGAGTGCGAACGTTCATAGTGCATATTCTTAGATTGTTTTCTTTTGAGTGTTTTTTCCAATACTAACTTTCATTCCTCTACTCTTGGCTTTGTTTAGAAATGGTTTTAGTTTTTCCCATGTTTCCAGACTTTTTTTGTTGTGATCTTCTGCAATTCCTATCTTAGTTCCACTTAGTTTCCTTGTGTTCTTCAGTATTTAAATTTTTCTGATCCAAGTAGTGAGTCTACTTTTACGGGCACATTTTTACTGTTTTCTTGGTTTCCAATGAAATCGATTTCGCTCCTTGTTATATCTATTTCCATTTGTGTGATTGTTTCTAGGAGTAATTTCGCGTTCAAGCGTTTCAATATTCTTTCTTGGATTCCTACAGTTTCCTCTTCCATTGTTTTTATGCGTCCCTCTAATTTTGAATCTACTCCTTCAATTTGTCATTGTTAATTGTGTTAGTTGCACATTTATTTGCTGTAATATCGCATTTGTGCTTTTTTTGGCGTTATCTTCGTCCCCCATTCTTTTGAAGTTGTTTGTTTCTCAGTTTAAATTTGGCGGGTGAATCTTTGGTTATGTTGGTACTTTTTGGGAACGATTCGTAGCGTTTTGAAGTCAGCCGAGCTTTAGCTGTGCTTTGGGAGAATTGGCCTTATGTTATCTGCTGTAATTTATGTAGGGTTGATTTTTGGCCCTTATTCAGTTTGTGAACTGGTCTCTGAATTTCTTACCAATCTGACGGTTCCGTTTAGCCTATTTTATTAGTTTAAATTTTGGGTTAACATAGTTTAAACTTTAATTTTATTACGGACTGGTTGACACATTTGTTAACACACACGATCACCATTGTTCACTCACCCTATAATACCGGGTGACTATAAATGATTGTGATTTTTTTTCTTATGTTGGCACTGTTTATGTTGGTGGCACTGTTAGTCATTGTCAAATTCGAGGTTAGCAGGTTAAGTTTTGCGTCAGTTTTGACACAGAATGATGCAAAACCTAACCTGCAAACATTGAATTTGACATAGACTTACAGTGCCACCAACATAAACAATGCCAACCTAAGAAAAAAATCACAATCATTTATAGTTACCCGGTACAAATAATGTATGAGTTGTTATATTTGGAAATGTTATAGAAATGATATTAATGATTGTAAAATTATTACCCTCTAAATATTTTAAATAGATGTTTAGTTATTATTTCTGGCTTTATACATAATGATTTTGTATTTTCAAGGAGTCAGCATAATATTTTCGGTAAATCATTTAGTGCTAAGTTCGTTTCATGTGTAAACGATGTACTGGTAACTCAACATATGAGTACAAGACAATATGAGTCTGTGCTAATTGAGAATTTGTAATATTTGTGTGAAACTGCAGTTATAATGCCATAAAATTTGTTTTAGACAATGGATGATGACAGAGTTTTTTTAGTAATATATCTGATGACAATGGCGTGGGGACTTTTAGGAAATCAAATATTATAGACGAGATTATCAATGTAGAAGTTCTGCAACATATTGCCTTAACAAGAAAATTCCTACAATTTTTACCAAATATTGGCAAAGAAAAAAGAGCGTAGTGCCTACGAATCACAAAAAGACATTAGAAATAATTGAATTTCACACTTTCCAGTACTGCAAGTCAACAAAACAAAAGTAGTAGATGGGAGAAAGGTGAACTATGTTGCATTTTTAATATCAATAGCTGTGCTTAAATATGTCAAACTGACTTTTAGTAATGGCATGCTGAGACATGTTTGAGAATTAATATCTGTTTACTGAACTAATACAACTGTCATAGAGTCCTAAAGTTTAAATTTGTGAAAATTTGAAGTAAATAGTCAAAGTGACATTTTCAATTACAATTTATTTTTGAAGTTTTAAATAAATATGAACATCAATATAGTATTTTACAGTAGAAGTCCGTTAGGATAGCCTTTACTGCCGAGCCAGAGAATTTGTGAGACGAGCTCGAAGAGCGAGTCGAATAATACTGGCGAGGCAGTAAAGGCCCTAACGGACGTGTACTGTACAATAGTTTTTGTAATACCTACATACAATTCGGTCATATCTATATTTTTCCAATTTATTTTCTTCAAAACGCTAGGTTTGTGTAATGACATTTTAGAATGATTGAGAGTGCGTAGAACGTTGCAACTGTTGTTTACAAATGTCAGTTATTTCCAATTTCGTGTACGGTTGTAAGCAGTTTTAAGTTGTAACCATCTCGTAACTTACGACATCTGTAGAAAATGATGAAGATATTCCTAAAGACGTTAAGATTCTGAATGAGCAAGTTATTTTAGCGTATGTTCAGGAGTTATAGCAGTTTTTTGCGCCTTCTTCTATGTGGAGTTGAAGGCTTGCTTGCTGCTGCATTTGTGTGACAAACGTCACTTTGACGTTTGGCACACAGTTTAGCAGGCCATGGTCTTTACGGACACTTTTTACGGCCGGGCCGTAAAGAGGTTGCTTACGCAGTAGTAGACAGTCCTTAAAGAAATATTTAACAAGTAGGTATTACAAAAATAATATTACAAAGGGGGTTACTCTACTAGTAAGGCAAAATACATAGTTTTTACTTCCCTTGTTTACAAGGCGAAGGAGGTATGGGTAATCGTGAAAAAATTACTTTCCATTTCTTCAGATTTTCACGTTTCGGGGTATCTAGATGATGAAAGACAAGTTTTCTCAATTCCGCCTGTCCTTTTGTCTGTTGGCGGTATAGCTCAAAAACTATTTGTTGGAAGAAAATATTTCCCATGCAAATTATATATACAGTCTGTTCAACAAAAAAGGCCCCGCCTTCTAGCTACTTTATTATTTATTTTAGACCCAATAAACCTATATCAAATCAAATGGCACATAAAAACCTACATTTTAACACTATCAAAAAAATGTTATCTTCAATTGTTTCAGAGTGGTGACGTCACATGCAATTTTTTTAAATGACACTGTATATATTTTTTTACATTTTCTGGTAGAGGTTTTTTTTCTCTTTTCAACAATATAAATATTTTATGCCCTTACATAAGAAAATTTTCGAGAAAAATTAAAAAACTTTTTTATCGGTGGGAGGCCACAATACAAAACTATAAACAAAAGTGTAACTCAGAAAAACAAAACAATAAACACTTTAGATTATTCTGAAATCTGATAGTTAAAGCGTTTGGCTACTATTTGTTTTGTTTTTCTGAGTTACACTTTTGTTTACAGTTTTGTGTCATGGCTTCCCACTGTGAAAAAGTTTTTGTAATTTTTCACGAAAATTTTCTTATGCAAGTGCATGAAATATTTATATTGTTGAAAAGAGAAAAAAAACCTCTACCAGAAAATGTAAAAAAATATATAGTGTCATTTAAAAAAATTGCATGTGACGCACCACTCTGAAACAATTGAAGATAAAATTTTTTTTATAGTGTTAAAATGTAGGTTTTTATGTGCCATTTGATTTGATATAAGGTTTATTGGGTCTAAAATAAATAATAAAGTAGCTAGAAGGCAGGGCCTTTTTTGTTGAACAGACTGTATATACCTGGCATAAAACCGAAAACATTTTGGAGAAATATATAGGTACACGGTGAGCGCCTTAAAAAAATAAAACTTTGCTTATTTTTGCTTTAACTGAGACACAGATACAAGTAATAATTTGCACATAGCTCAGGCTTTATCATTGGCGAAAATGAGACCTGACAGGTACAGGGTAAACATCACAAATGGGACAGAATAAGGGGGATAACCCTCAAAATTTAAATGTAAAATTTGAGGCAAGGTAATAATAGTTATTTACTATACAAGTAGTGTTATGTGGATGTTACCCACTAGAGAAAAAGTTTGGCCCACAAGACCGCAGGCTGTGTGGGCTGATTTTCTCGTGTAGTTAATACCTCGTAACACTACGCATGCAGTATTTCTCCACGCCTCGCAATTTACTCAAAAGAAGCATCAAAATCAAAATTTTTATTTGAAATTGGAGTATCTGTTGGTTGTCAGTTGCCAAGTGACATCGGAACACAAATGACATTCAACATTATTGTGTAAACCAAAAACCCACTAGTTGAGTTATGGTAATCAAACTGTCACGTGTGTAATATTAATATTGCGATTGTTAGAGTCGCTATAGTTATGGGGCGTTTATTGAGAGATATTGGATAACAGTTAATTACTATACAAATAGTGTTATGTGGATATTACCCACTATAGAAAAATTTTCTCGTGTGGGTAATACCTCATAACACGACGCATGCAGTACATTTTACCTAAACCTCTTAACAAACTCAGAAGCGTCAAAACCAACATTTCTGTTTGAAATCACAGTGCCTGTTTGTTTTAACCTTTTCGGTTGTCAGGTTACATCAGAACACAAATAACATTAAATATTATTGCGTAAACCACAAAGTTCAGTTATAATAATCAAAAACGCACTTGTGTGTAATATTGATATTGCGATTGTTAGAATCGCTATAGTTATGGGGAGTTTATTGAGAGGTATTGGATAAATTCTTAAACTAGACTCTTTTTCTAATAAAGAACCTTCGGTCACACTGTTTAATTAAAACTGTTAAGCAACACCACTGAGTTTTTGACAGTGATACATAACCTCTAATCAAAGTAAATAGAATCAGTGTCTATATACCTATATTACCTAATTGTCAACATTTGACCTACATTCAGTGTGAATAACGTGCTGTACATTTGTGCTCAAACAAAAAAATATCTTAAGCGTTTTGTAATTTTTTGAACTACTTCAAGGTTAACAAATTAGTTGTGTTGCATTTATTTACATTTAATTTAATAAAATGTTGCTTTGAGGCACTTTTTCTAACAGTCGAATTGTAGTTTGTATTACCCATGATACAATATAGAAAATAAGGTTTCTAGTTGATGTAGAATTTTTTGAAATATTTTTCCGATGATTGGTAGGTCAACTACACTGCAAATGAATGCGGTGAAGGGTTAAAAAATCAAGATGACGTAAGTAGCGCTTATAAAACGAAAGAACGAAAATTTTCGGTTTCAGAAATGCACACTTGATAATCCTATTTATTAACAACAAAGATATAAGAGATGCCTCACCCTGTTTATTTAATTTCACTTTTGTATTTTGCTATTTTGTTGTTATTATTATTATTATTGCAATTTACTAAAGAGCATTTAGTTATTATGATTATGACATATAAATGTCCAACTAGTTACAACTACAGCGTTTTGAACACTTTTTGCAGTCACTGAAAACTTAAATTTGTTTCTATGGAAAAACACAAAAGTGAAGATCTGTCTGGTTACATCTAACTGCAACTTATTCTAATTCTATGTTTATAAATAAAATCATTGTAATTAAGGACAAAAAAAATAACTGGGGAAAGATGAGTACGTCAAACAAATCAAATCTAAAATAAACATGCAAAAAATCTGCAATTACTCCAGTTTCGCACAGAATCTTTATCTGGAAGAACTGCATGTATCACTGCATTAATCTTCATTACGTACTGGATGCAAAATACGCGACTCGGCATAGACTCGCAGAGTTACAGTTTAGTATCAAAGGCAACAACAGGTAAAAAGGTCGACTAGAACTAACACTTCAGTCTAAACAGTAGCAGAATAACCTACTACATTCAAATGTTTAGTTTACATTACGAGTAACTACTAGAGGTCCGCTTACAGCTATTGACTAGAAGTAACAGATTAGTCTTCAAATTTAAACGCGTCGAGTACAAATTCAAAATGGACTTTAACCTTACGCTACGCCTTACTGCACAGAACATACGGCGGACCCATTGCGAGAGTCCCCCAAGCTGGTGGCTCTTCTGCGCATCCCTTCCAAGTACACTTCTCGGTTGAACAGACCAGCAGCCAGTGGAATACTGCGTCAGTATGAAAGACAGTGGATTGCGAGCTTTAAATAAAGGGATTGACTTACGTGTCTATGCCAGGACGCAGGTGCGCCTTGAAAACTCCCCACACAGGTTTGTGGTCTGACGTGGTGATGGATGGAACAGAGTCGTAGATCAAGCACTGCAATGGTGGCGTTTCCAGCTGGCCACTTAGACGACGAGTTGCTTTCTGTTTGTACAGGATTCGGTCGGTGTAAGCCGGGGTTCTCTGCTTGGAGGACGTGTCGAAGTTTTGCGTCCCAGGATCATACTGTTTACATTACATTACAATTATAATATTTTTGGTAAGTTTACAAGAGATAGAGGGAAAATAAAAACAAGGAAAATCATACTGAAAGACAAAGGAGGAGACGGGATACGCAAAGGAATTTCGAAGATATTAAAACAGCTTCTCGAAGGCAGAAATTCAAAATATTCAGAATTAAGGATGACCGAGGAGGTGGATAGTGTATTGAAATGAATCCAGAAAGAATGGAAGCAGATTGAAAATAAGTCAAGGGCATGTGCTTAGAATTACAAGTGAAGGGTCAAGTTTTACTACTAGGAAGAATTCCAAATATGCGTTTGTAGAAATTGTATTTTTTCGATCGTATATAAAATATAAATATTGCTATGAACACATTTTAAGCCTTTATGATTATAACAGCAATTTATGATATTTCAAGCATATCACTTATTATTTTATAAAATGTTCCAGAAATGTGCTAGTTTAATTTTTGTAAATTGTATTAAATAGCATTGGCTTTGATAATTTGTAAAACAGTATTAAAAATAGTGTTAGCCTTGATTTGAACAACAAAATGTAATCAGAGCAGGCTTGGAAATAATGCAAAACAATGTAAAATCGAAGACAAACAATGGGGGAAAGGAAGCCATGCTGTGAAGTGGTGTTAATTTTGGCTTCCCCAATAAATAATTATTAATACGTGAATAAATACCCTTTTCCCAATTTAGTGTTTGAAATTAATTCTATATCCTTTGGGTACGCTGTATTAGGTTGCATTAATTCGTAGCACCTCTGCAGAGGTTAATTAAAAGTGTTTAATTTGTGCATCGAGTGGTGACTGGTTTTTCCGAGATTGTGTACTAGGTTCGAGCAGTGTAATTGGAGCCCTAGGTATGAGACAACAACTGAATTGGAGGCGTTTGTCATAGAGCTCCAGCAACAGGAGTCGTTTTGCAGGTCAACAGCGGCTTCTATCTGAAGGCCAACGAAGAAAGAGGGGCCCATGCATCGTGGGACTTGTTCGGGGCTCGAGTTAAGCCCTAGTTTCCAATGGAAAAGCAACATAAAGGTCAGGAAAGTTCATCCTAAAAGATTGAATTTAGTGATTTGCAAGTGGTGACGGTTTTTTGTGCACTTCCCGTTGAAGCATCATCTGAGTATTTTTTGTTTGTGGCGTGTATCTACTTACTGCTATTGTTATCACCTAGGCAACGCTTTAATTACGTAATCAGATAATTGTCGAATAATACCGAATTTGTTTTGCAAAATTGTGAGGTTTGATCGCTATATTTGAATTTGGTTGGCATTAGTTAAAACATCCAGTATTGTAGCAATTTCAGTGGTTAAGTGAGCGTTTACAATTAATTTATTAAAAAGACACCACGATATTTAAGTTGATATCAAATTTATTTCAATAATTTATACTAAATCAAGATAATATTTGCTAGAATGTAGAAACCCGACCCATATGAAATTTTACACAAAATTAATAATATATTGCAATAGGCGATAGGGCAAAACCATAATATATAATAATTTCATTAAATGACTCTCATTACAGAAGGTGTACTACAGCTCTTAGTAGTTAAGGTTTCCCTACAAATGAAGTTTTATACAGGGGAGATACATCATTGGACATAAAACTTAATTTACCGAAAAGAGGTTGTTTTGTAGTCATGGTTGACAAATGTTTTAGATGTTTCTTTAAATGAGTTGACGAAAAGGTTTCGGCAGACAAATGCTTCTGCTATGCCAAATGTAAAAAAAAGCTGTGTGAAGATTGCTCTAGTAAGAAATTTTCACAAACAGAAATACAGATGTCCTTTGTGAAGCATCTGTTGAAAATTTTAATGAATTGTAGAAACAATTAACAAGAAATTGGAAGTCTCGCAGAATGATCTAGAAACTATAAGGTTTTGAAGAAAATCTTAAAGTGAAAAATAAAGTGTCTAGGTTAGTAGACATTGCTAAGTCTGTGCAGGAGTTAAGAGAACAAAAAGTAAAGTGGATATTGATACGGAAAAAACTTAACCTATGTCGAAAGGTTGAAATCAAATTGTCAGGATATTTTCAAATTGTACGAATGTACGGGTTATTTGCCTATTTTTCTAAATTGCGACCGCTTGGGTATATAGGTTTTTCATATTTTTCCGCTCGAATTTAAGCGAATCGAATTCTATGCAAGCGTTTAGTGACTTTAAGTTCACGCTGTATAGGCAGCTTTGGTTGGCTTGTGCAGACCCGGCCAGAATTCTTGGAAGCAAGCATGCAGGTTTTAAGTTCAGCCGCTGTGAACGAGTTTTGAATATAGACTTTTTCTGCAGTCGCGTTTTAAAATATTCCCCAAGTTGTTTTTAACAAACAACGCCCATGAGTAAGAAAGAGAGAGAATTTTTGTTTGCGCTAGATTTATTGTCGCTAAGTATGAGTGTCCGCTAAATTAACTAACCTTTGCTGTGTCGCCCCTTTGTGCATTAAACAGTGCAGGCACCCTAGTTATGCATATACAGGGCCTACCGCCAACACCTTTTCGTTGCGCTAGACTTACTGACGCCATCTCTCCTATTTATGTACTTTAGTTATTTACTATATGTGTGGAAGTCAATAGACTCACTTGTCAAACGCCCCAGCTGCATTTTTCTTTGTGTTGCATATGAGCTTTCAAGGTAAGCCTTCTGTAACATTGTCGCCCAATTGGCGGCTAGTGTAATATTGATGTAAAGCGAACCCTGGACGACCCGGTGAGCGTCAAGGTAGGTTCAAGCGCTCCGGCTGCCGGCTACAAGGAGTCTCAAAGTTGCACCCATATTCTACCTCGTTTAGCTTTTGGGTTTCTGCCAAGTGTAAAGTCGAAAGGTAGGTTCATTTGCTTCCCGGTTCCTCGGTGAGCTTACCTGTGCATTCTCGTTTACTGTGATGGAACTGTGGTGGCGCTCAATCTATTTAGATCTGTTTACCGTTCTGTAGGCCGTTGCCCTGGTGTTATCTCGTGTTGGACCACCCCTCGCTTCACTGAGTCTAATCGGCTCTTCTTGTTACGAACTGGGCAGCGTCCTATGTGAGTTACTTTCCCGATTTTGAGAGTAGCCGTCTAGCTTTTCGTATGAGCTGGCGCGTTGTCGAAATGTCATTTTAGACCGTAACAAAATTATGAAACACTGATAATTCAAACTAAAGAAGGCGTTTAGCAAAGAGCTGATGTAACTAAACTGAAGTGAAAGCCTGTGCAATTGTGCAAGATGGAGGTGTGGTGGTAGGTGTGAGACAGCAGGAAATGGACAAATTAAAATTTGAGTTGGAATATAAGTTAAGCGACAAGCAGAGCTGGGAAAATGACTTTATAATAGTAATTAATTACCAATTCCCAATTACCGCCCAACACAGTAATTAAATTACCAGGGTTTCAACTACTCGAATGAAATAGTAATTCAATTATTAATTGATTGGTAATTGTAATCACACATGAATTACTTTCACTAGAAATTGAAGTCATATATTTGCATTTAGTAGTATTTAGCCATGTGCCAGTGCATTGTTTTAAACAAGCAAATTGAATTTAATAAATAATTATTATGAATGAATATTGTATACTGAAGCTATATGTTGTCAATAATTGTTAGGAGAAAAATTATCTCTGTACTTGCCGCAGACATACTTTTGGCTTCTTACACAATAATTATTAGTACGCTACAATGCTACATACTGCACAGCAAGCACTCCACCTAACTCATGCACATCTCTTTGCTCCTGCACAAAACTATCTGACTAGTCATAGAAAATCATAAATTATACTTAAATTGCTCCAAGACTGCTTTATTGCCATTTCCTTAACATGAAACATTTTACTTTTGCGTTCTGGTCATTTAATATCTTATTGAGGCCAGTAACTTAGTAATTGCAGTACCAGAAAGCCTTTCAATTACCACGAGTAATTTCAATTACCATAAGTAATTCAAATACTTGCAAAGTAATTGAGTAATTAATTACTTTCAAAAAGTAACTGTCAAGTACAAAAATGGCAATTAACAATTACAATTACCGTATTTTGAAAAGTACCTCAATTCTAGGGCAAATCAACAAAAAGAAATTTAATTACAAAGTAGTTAATTACTGCCCAGCTCTGGCGACATGTATCCAATGCAAACAGTTAAGAAGAAAAAGCCTAAAATTATAATTAAGGGTATAGCAGAACTGACTTAAGAGGAAGAGATATCTTGTCTGGTGGAGCAGAATAGATGTCTAAATGTTGGCGAAGTGGAAGTGACATATATGTTCACGAAATGAAGAGAAATTATCTGGCTATATTTGACACTAATGCAGCACAGTCCATTTCATTAACATACTGATAAACAGTTAAAATTCTGAGTAGGATGGAGTGTTACTTGTATATCAAGCAACTGAATATGTTGGTGTATTGCAGTATTACCGCTGCTGGGATTTCAATCAATAAGTCGATAATTGCACTAATGCGGAGTACTGTAGAAAATGTGAACTAAAGGGTCATAAGTCGAACAAATGCAAAAATCTGTTTACACACAAACACACAGACGGCCAGAACAATGAATAAAAATGTTTTTTGGGTTCAGGAGACTCGAAAACGTTAAGATCTGTCAATTTCGAATTTATGGGGAGAATCCAATACTTTTTTATTGCAAAAAGAAGTAAAAAGCCACCCTGCCCAGTTAATTTTAGAGCGCAATGGAACAACATCTTGCTGCTCAGATTAGCCCCAAATCTATCCTGTCCTGTCAATCTTAGAGTGCGACGGAACAACATCTTGCTGCTCAGATTTACCTATCTTTCCAGTCCAGTAACCCATGCAACCACCCTGCTAATAAATAATTTCTCCCGACAGCTCGCCAAGAACGCTCACTAGATCGAGATTCACGTGGAATCACAAACTGCCTAAATTCAGTTCAAAACCGCGAGCTCGCTTAATATTTGAATTGCAAATTGAGTGTGCACTAGGGAAGCTTCAATTTTACCGGCGATTCTCGGGCTCTGAAATTTATAAATTCATTTAGGTAGCGTGGTAAGCGGTCACGTTTGCCAGGCTTAGGGTGGCTGTTAACTGCCCCAAAATCATTTCGACTTTTGTCTTATCAATCCTAAAATTTGGGAAAACCCGAGACAAACGAGCTGAAACTATATTATTTAATTTTGGTCTGTTTATAGCCAATCAAATCTCAAGTCAAGAAGACCGTTCATGTCCGCCACCGAGGAACGATGCTCGTCTTCGCTCTGGACTGCCCGCACCGCCGAGGCCACGAGGAAGGATTTTTTTATTTTTTTCATTTGCTTGTAAATAATTTTAAAACTCATATGTTATTTTGTAATCTAGTTAAACAAAATAAACACTTGTATAATCTTGACTCGACTCTCTTACTTCTGTTGACAACCTTGAACTAGAGTTACCCGCGAAAAGTAATTAATAACGTAAAGTAATCAAACTTGATCTTGAGCATACAATTAAAAGTAAATTTCTTAAAATTACGTATTATTACAACAGAGACAGCCTTAACAGATGATATTGACGATTCGGAAGAGGTGATGAATATAAAATAGAAATTTTAATTAGTATGAGAGATGATTGGTTGAGGTAGCAAAAGCAAGAAACACTACAGTAAGGGTCACCAGAAAATCAATATTATAAACACAAAATCGATAATGTTAAGCACGATCCAAAATAATCGTGGCTTGCTTTGAAGATGCTATCAAACCGAAAGTCAGATAATTATAAAATCAGTGGCGGCTGCTCCTTAGGGGCGCTAGCCTCCCAGCTGTCAACAGCCTATATGGCATTAGAAAAAAGTAACTACTCTATAATTGAAAATATACTTCATCATCTATCCTACCGCTTCAAACATGTAAAACAACATCCACAAAGTATGTCAATCTAACATAAGTTATGTGTCAACACACGTGCTCGTATCAATGCACAGAGCGGTTGGCAGCTTATGAGGGCAATACGAAATAAGGCCCAAACTCATACGACAATTATGGGCACAAACATTGAAGCGGCAGAATTGAGCTGAGCAGTTTCAATGTGATGCGAGGGCCAAATATGCATTGTAGCCGAATACATAATAAACTGACGGACTTATTTACAAAACAAAGTGCAATGTAATGCAATAGGAGGGTAAGGCAGGTTCCCATAAGCAAATGTTGTGCAATCTAGACATTGAAAATGAATGTATTGGAGCTCGAGTACTGTTTTAGTAATAAATTAGTTCTTATTGGTAGGTATAACTGCTTGCTGAACAATGACAAATCCGGCCACAAATGCAGAGACCAGAATGTGCAATTTTGGATGTGCACGCAAACCTTTGCAAAATGCGTGTCGTCCCTTTTAATACCGTATACATTGCGACTTCTCAGCAATTTTAAGTCGACAGTCTGTGCAAAATTTATCCGAGTACGAACTTTAATGGCAGTGGTGTGCGCTTGTATCGTTAAGTAGAAATGTAAAAACATAATGAAAAGAAACGTTCAAAATGGATGAAAACGTGGCTGTTAAAACGTAATGAATTGTCACATGTAAATTTGCTTATAGAATAAAATTTTGAACTTGTTGCCTGCCGAAAATATTAATAGGCGATACATTCCAAGTTATCTTATTATATTTTTCCCGCTGCTTATCGAAATTTTCCTAGATTATTGAAAAAATCGTTTGGTTTGTCACCTCTCACCGGGATTAATTTTCGTGAGTCGTGTTATCTGTGAGTGTCACATGTCACATAAACACTTGCAATTATAAATAAAACGTCTAAGTCTGCATCTTGCGTTGTTAATTATATTATCCTAGGAACTTAATAATACTATTAAGTTCCGTTGTCAAGGGAAAGCAGCAAACAAATATAATCGCCGACTTACACGTTTTGTTACTAAGGCTGTATCACTGATTTACATGATCAGCAGCGGGAAAACTGTGTTAAGTGTGCAGTTTTGCAGCAATGGCAACAAGAAGACAGGGCCATGTACTAATAAGAGACCTCAAAGAAAAATGAATAAGAAACTGAAAGGCAAAAGCAAAAAATAGAAATGACTAGAGGAAAATTACTCAGTTATGAGCCTAAAGGCATGTTAACGCTATACAGGATGTTTACGGTAAAGTGGTTCTCAAGTTATGGCGTGATCAAGGGAAATAGGGATTCATTTTTACTTCCTTTTACAATAAAGGAAGTATTGGATTCACCCCAAAAATTCGAAATTGAGTTTTCAACAGATCTTCACGTTTTAGAGTCTCCTGATCCCAAAAAACATATTTTTTTTTATTGGTCTGTGTGTCTGTGAACAGAATATCTCAAAAACGGAAAAAGGTATGGCGTTGAAACTTCATATATACGTTTTGTGTACTATGTAGATGAGACAGCAAGCTTTTTAAGAAAATCGCATAACCGGAAGTAGGTGTTTACTCTTGTGATTTTTCAGTTTTTTTCGATTTTTTCAAAAACGACTAACGATTTTTTTTAAACTTTACATTTTTACTACATTTTTAATGTGTATTGATGTGAGATAGGTGATTTTCCAGTTGAATACTTCTAAAGTGGGTTTCTTTTGTTTTTTTTTTCTATTTTTTATATTAACTCCTATTTTAAATGGAACACCCGGTATATTATTACATTTTTGAATTCACCTTAAAATTTTAGAAAAAATTTGTCTCTTCAACTAACGCTCTATTTTCTACTGTTTTTGTAGAATTTGTAATTTTTGAAAATTTTTGACAAATGGTTAAAAATTAAAAATGAAATTTTTTACTAATTATAAGAACACTGTAAAAGGAAGTTGTGTGAGTGTATCACACCAGATTTTTATATATATAGATTATTGCAATTTGTGAAATTTATAGTATTAATAATATCGAAATTAATAACACTAATACAAGTACATGGATTCGAAGCACACAAATTATTTAAGAGGATTTGGATTGATCTGTTTCCTAATTCTTCTAGTGGTGTACATTTTATTTCTTTTTGAATCATCAGTAAACCTTCTGTCATTTCCATCCTCCTGACATTTTAAAACTGTCATGGTCGCTTCTCCATCAGCACGTAGTGTGGCAAACAATGTCCGGTGTACCTTTTTGGATTTGTTATTCCTACAAATGTTGCTGCTTCTTTCCACCATTGTTCCGAACTTGAACATTCATAATACTTGAACAAACTTGCACGTTTCAATAGAACAAATCACACTTTTATTAACTTGACATTATAAATATTATACACCCAGTGAATTAAACATATGTTTATTCACGATCTAAATTTAAGTAATTATATACTACACACTACAAAGAGAAAGAATAATTGAATGTAAATATTAATAGAAATAATAAATAGTATATTGTATGTTAAGAGTTGAAAGTGCATTCTTGCCGCTTGCGCATGAATATTGCTGGTTGAGGCAAAGCAATCATGCAAAAGCGGCAAGCGCACTTTTAGCTCGAAACATACATACTATTTTTTCGACGACTGAGCATATTATTAATGGAAAATATCATATTTCATTTTATTGCAAATATTAATTGACAATCAAGTTAACATTACTCATGCAGTCTATTAGACATGTGACGCGATTATTTCAACAAATGACGGGCATTGTCAAGGAAACATTCGGACGTGGCTACCTATTTTGTTCACGCGGAAACCCAAAACGCTCGGTGAGCGGCAGAGTGATGAAAATGCACGCTCAGCGGCAAATGTCAACTTTCTGTTGTCAAATGACAGTGAGAAAAATCTACTTTCGATGTCAGTCGTCGAAAAAATATCTTGTTCTTCATTGAAACTTTTTTAATTCTTTACTGAATTAATAGTTATTTATTGTATAAGTGTTTTAGATGGGTTTTATCTACACAAGAATGTTTAAACGCGAGAACGCAGTTTAAGCTTTTAATTTTCTCAAGTGGATAAAACGCAACTAAACACGAATGCAATACAACGTTTTATCCAACAACTCAATAAATATCTAAAAAAACATACAATTTCACGATTTCAAATAAAGCATAAAGTACTCCTCGGCACTGAAGTTCCTTTTTATCCCTCATGTGGTTTATTAAAACCACATTCGTGATAAAAAGCTAAACTTCAGTGCTTTGGTATACAAACTACTATTGTGTTTACTGAATTTAAAATAATGAAATGTCAACCTGTCCACATGAAACCTAACCTCACCGCAAAAATATTAACCATAAGTTTACGTACCAACACAATGCAGCCTAGTGACAATGCTTGTTGTCAATATATACCGATGGGGCCACAATTATTATACAGAGAAAATTCATGAACTGCGAACACGAGTAAATCAAGGTGAATTTACGATTGCCTTAAAAGATACCAAGACCAATGGACATTCGATCTAGGGTAGGTACTCTGATATTAATTATATTAAGCCAAGGGTGGTTTGCGTTAATTGTTTAAGTAATTGTTTAACGCAGATGGCGTATCCACGCATGGTGTAGGTACTTTTGTAATTGAATAATTATATCACAGTTAAGTTGTATGAAATATCTATTGTGTTATTCTGTGATTAAATTCAGATGATAAAATCAGATTTGGAGAACAGGATTTTCAGAGATTAACAGTAAAGTAAAAGAAGGTAGTTTACAAAGGATAAGGTATTCTGAAGAAATAAACAATTTATTCTGAACAAACTAAATAATAGTAAAAAAGATGTAAATAAAAGTAAAACTATTTATATTTCAAACAAAAAAATTCAAGTTTCTAAATGAGTTCATGTTCCAAGAGCCCGCCTTTTTTTGCTAAATAATAATCTAAGGTCCTAAGCGATCATAGAAACTACTTCGCATGTTAGCCAACATACTAGGACTAATCCTTTGAAACGCTCTTCAATTTTTAAACGTAATTTCCCAAAATCGCTAGAAATGTTATCCGGAAAACCATAAATTTTCAAATTTATGTAGTCCCACAAGCAGAAATCCTCGTCCAGTCAACAGCCTATTTGGTAATGTATTGTTCAGATATTCTTGAACTGCAACAGTGTTGTGAGTGTGGCAGCCATGCTACTGCAACCAATTTACGTCCAATTTCTGGAATGATTTGCTACTGTAGTAGTTCAAGGTATTTAGGGCTGGTTAGGGTTCCATCAATAAAAAATACCCCGATCATGTTCTTACCCGGCATTCCTATCCAAACATTTAAGTTGTGGGGTTACTGAATCCGGAATTCACAATACACATGCAAGTTTTCTCGCGGCCAATAATGCATATTCTGTGGGTTATGGCGACCTTGTACTGGAAAATGTCGACTCATCAGTGAAAACGACTTTCCAGAGGAAGTGTTTGCTACTTCTGTCACAGTTTCACAAAGTTCATACGTCTGAAATGGCCATCGGGAAGAATTTCGTGTGTCTTTTGTAGTTCGTAGAATCGATAACAAACTTTTTGTAAAATAATTCTAGTAGTGTGAACAGAATTGCCTGGAGGCTGGATCAGGTTTCTGGTTCTTTATCCCTAATTTTTAACCACATGAATGAGACTGCATTCATGTTTTAAGACAATTTAGTCAATGTCACTTAAAGCGACTATAATGTTGCTACCCTTTAAAACGCGCCTCACGTTTTATGAATTATGGCTTGGAAGAGGGCAGCAACGTTACGAATGAATCAACCATTATTTGTCGATTGATTTTATTACAAAAATAGACGGGCTTTTATACAAAACATAATTGCTTAGAACTAAAGTAACATTTCAAAGTGCAAAGTGTAGATTAGTGGAACGATTCTAATATTACAAAACAACAAGTCAGCAGGCGGTAAGCTGTTATGGTTCCGCATGCTTTTGCAAGTCCGTGCGCTGAACTCGAGATTGTGGGTCGTTTATTTGCGCGATTTGCAGGTTTGCAGTTTTCTGGCCTTTAACTCGTTTGATTGGGAAACAAGAGTGGCTTTTAAATTGTGAACGATATTTCATAAATTTATAGCTGTTTAATTCAAAATTAAACAAGTGGAAGCACCTAAATCTAATAGTTCAACAATTTGGTTAAGGGAATAATCTGGATGGTCATTAGCAGTAGTACAAACCATTTGTTCCATTAAATACCTGTCTTCGTTGGGAACACTAGGGTTTTTATGCTTTTGGGGAGAAACAAATTTTCCAAGATTTGAGGTAACTCTGTACAACATTAATAACGATGGAGTACGTCTATTTTCAAATGTTGGAAAAGAATTTTAAACCTGATAGCATTTTACAATTTGCACTTTTCCGTTGCCTCATAGTTATCCATTTTAAGGTAGAAATAATGACAAAATTCGCGAACTGTCAAAGTCACAATTTCGGCATTTGTAAATTCGTCATATCGTCTGTCGTGTTCGTAGTAAAGACAATCTCTCTGTATATAACAGCAATGAGATAACATGAACAAGAAAATAACACGTATTGCTTGAGTAAGAAAGAGATAAACACAGTAGTAAATATTCGAGTAGGCATGACGCTTATTTTAATAATAACATAAGTCAACTAAACATGCCTACTAAAATTTTATTGTATAGTCATCTCCTTACTAAAGCATTCTATTTTGTTGTTCATGTTATCTCATTGCTGTTATACCGGGTGACTATAAATGATTGTGATTTTTTTTCTTAGGTTGGCACTGTTTATGTTGGTGGCACTGTAAGTCTATGTCAAATTTAATGTTTGCAGGTTAGGTTTTTGCGTCATTCTGTGTCAAAACTGACGTAAAACCTAACCTGTTAACCCCGAATTTGACATGGACTTACAGTGCCACCAACATAAACAGTGCCGTATATCACAGCACTCCAGGCCTGAGGCCTATGGCTTCTATTTCTTTCTTCCATCTCTTCCTATCTTTTGTCTTTTCTTTCCAGTTTGTGAGCTCGTAAGTTTCGATATCCCTTTGTACATCGTCCCATCAGGATAGCTTGGGTCTGCCTTTTCCATTTCTTCCAGCCGCTTCTTTGTTTGGAACACTTTTGACATTTTCCTCTTCACTCATTCTTTCTATGCGGCCTAGCCATCTAAGTCTGTTTTGTCTCATTATGATGGAAATGCTTGGGCTTTTATATATTTCCTTTATTTCAGTGTTCGTTCTTCTTCTCCATCTGTTTCCTTCCCTTACTCCACCTAGTATACTGCGTAGAACTCGTCTTTCTCAGGCTTTTAATTTGTTTTCAGTACCTTTTGTGATTACCCACGTTTCACTTCCAAAGGTGGCCGTCGGTCTGATTACTGTTGTATACACTCTAAACTTTGCTTCTTTTGAAATGTTTTTATTTTACAGAATGCTTTTCTTGATTTCATTTCCGTGATTCTCTTCGCTGTTTACCTCTGAGCCTAAGTACACCACCTTATTTACTAATTTGAAATTGTATGTTTTGTTTCCATTGTTTGTTTTGACCGGTTTTGACTGACAGAGTTTTAGTTTCATCCTGTTTTTTATTTCCCAACACCATATAATTCGATTTCTCTTCATTTATTGTTAGACCTGCTTTCACTGCTGCTTCTTCTACTGCTTTTGTGATTCTCTTGAGTTCTTCCTTTGTTCTAGCCAACAGTGCCAGGTCATCTGCGTATATAAATTTATGTTACTTCTTCTCATCACTTCCTCCAACACCACATTAAAGATCGTTGCGAAGAGGGGATCTCCTTGTTTTAGGCCTGTGTTACTATTGAATTCTCCGGATTGTTGTCCTTTGAAGGTTACCATATTTATTGTCTTTTTAAGTGTCATTTGGATCAGATCTATGAGCTCATTTGAAATCCCCAGTTCTCTTAATGCGTCGTATATTGCTTTTCTTTTAATCTTGTCGTATGTCTGCCGGAAGTCAATGAAGAGAGCATGAATCAGGATATTTTTTTTGCTGCACTTTTCGTGACTTTGTTTTATGATGAATGTTTGGTCAATTACCGATTTTCCTCTTCTAAAGCCTACCTGATATTTGCCTATTTTACAGTCTGTTTCTTCTTTCAGCCTTAGGTTGATTAATTGTACTAGAGTTTTGTAGAGTACGTTTAGTAGGGCAATTGGTCTATAATTGCTAGTTAGATTTCTGCTGCCTTTTTTATAGATAGGACAAAGTGTCTGCGGCTGGAAGCCTTTCTTTTCTGTTTTTATATTTCTGTACATGGCTTTTGCGTTTTTATTTTTTCTATTCCTTTTATTTGTTCTTCGTTTGCTTCTCTTTTTTTCCTTCTGCAAATTTCTTGCTTCTCTATATTTCTCTTTCGTTTCTATAGATCCTGTTTTTAACATTTCTATTCAACTATTTTTTCTTATTTCCACTGCTTTCTTACATTCTTCGTCCAACCATTCCTTTTGTTTTATTGCACTTTTTTTCCTTAACTTTCTTGCACTCTTTGATATTATTTCTTGTATTGTTTTCCATTCTTCTTCTATTCCTTCTGCTTGTTTTTGTTGATTGGCCATCGTTCTAGTGTTTGTTTTATACTCTTGCCTTACTTTTTCTTTTCTTAATGCTTCTGTATTCCATCTGTTTGCTGGAGAAATTTTTTTCCTGGTATTTGCTAGGTTTTGTTTGATTTTTCCTATTACAAGTAGGTGGTCTGAACTTATGTCTGCATCTCTGAAAGTTCTTATGTTTTTTACTTTGGCTGCGTGAATTTTTTGAGTTATTACATGGTCTATCTGGTTTTTGGTTTTTTGATCTGGACTAATCCACGTCTCCTTATGTACATTTTTTCTTCTTTCCATAGTACTTCTTACTACTATCTTTGTGGAAGCTGCAAAGTCTATTAGCTTTTGACCGTTGTCGTTTGTTTCTTCGTGTAAAATTTTGTTGCCCGCTATTTCTTTGTTTCTCTCTTTTTTTCCGATCTTTGCGTTGATGTCGCCTAAAATTATTTTTATATCATACGACGGGATCCTGTCTAGTGTTGCCTCTAGCTGGTCATAAAATTCCTCTTTTTCTGTTTGTTCGGAGACCTCCGTTGGTGCATGTATGTTTACTATAGTAATTTTCCTATATATAGTTTTAAATCTAACCAGACTCGCCCTTTCATTTAATACTTCATGTTTTATTATTTCTTTTTTTAATTGTTTTTTAATTACGTAACCTGTTCCTAGCCTACCTATTTACTTCTGCTCCTCCATTAAACCAGATATACCAAAGGTGGATTGTGTTATTCCTTTTATATTCGTCTCTTGGACCGCCAATATGTCGATATCATTTTTTGTTTCCTCTAGCAGTTGTTTTAATTTGCCTTCTCTGTTCAGCCCTTGTGTATTCCATGTGCCTATTTTGATTTCCCTCTCTTTTCTTCATGTTCCTTTTATGGTTTTTGTGAGGCTATCACTTATTTTTAGTTTTCTTAGCCTATCTTTGACTTCCTCGCTTACATTCTCTATCTTGGGATTGTTTCGTATTTGTTACAGCTTGCTTAACATATACTTAATTGTTGTTTTGTTTTTTCTTGCTTCATTGTAAGTGTGTTCCTTAGGGTTCTGTATTCTGTTTGTTTAAAATTACACTATTTGCTCCCCCGATATATTCTATGAGGGGGCGACCCCCCTTCCCCCCCCCCCGGTTCCTGCAACCCCGCACTTTAACCCGGCATTGGTCGCTACATGAGCGATTCCCTCACGTTTTTACAAATTAATTCGCCATTTTAGTGCAATGGCAGGTACGCCCCCGCCAATTTTTTTAATCCTCACCCTATTCGTCAAGCGTCGGCTAGTGGTATTATTTCATGAAAAAACAAGGCACAGTGCAATTGTGGCAAGTAGTTTGGTAGGTGCGTGCGCTAGTGTGAGCAAATCGCTCATTACGCGACTAACCACGTTTACTTTTATATTTTTGTATTCGTTCTAAACATTTTTGATTTTGCGATCTTGCCAACGAGCCATTTGCACGGAACATACCACATATACCTGCCCTAATTGTTTACA
The DNA here is from genome assembly GCA_940337035.1 of Agriotes lineatus. NCBI lineage: Eukaryota > Metazoa > Arthropoda > Insecta > Coleoptera > Elateridae > Agriotes > Agriotes lineatus. The sequence goes on along the minus strand of OW679194.1, from coordinate 9,048,375 downwards.
AGTTTCGGATGAGTCGGATACAAACTAGAGATGGAAGCAGAGTTTATATTATATCTTTTTTGGATTTGAGTTTAACGATTTGAGTTGTATTTACACATGGTGTAAAAAATAAAGTTTTGTATATTCAATGAATAATTTTTAATTTTAATTTTAAGGTATGACGTTAACAGATAATGCCACATTATGATTATAAAGTAATAATTGCCAATTATGAAAAAACACAAGTATACATTCAAAATGTCAGCTGTGAGCAAAACGCTCACGCGCGACCAACGACGCGAAACGAAACCTAGCGACTAATCCCGGGTTAAACTTTTACAATTGAATAAATGTCATTTTTTCTATAGCAAGTGTGCTTTAATCGACTCAAAACAAAAGGTCAAGTGTTACTTTAACAACAAGGGTAGATAAAGTAGCACTTTAACATCAAGGGCAGATAAAGTTAAATTTAATTTTCTAACTTTTATTTAAATTAAATATTATAGCTTCGTATTATCCTAGCAACCCAATCTAGCTACTGAGATTTTAAAATGTGGATAAAATTTAACTTTATTGTCTTGTATAATAAATTACTATTATTGACTATGTAGTCTACTAGGGATGTCGGCGGGTACCCGGGCCGACCTGGGTAATACTCGACCTGGGTATATTTACAGAACCCGGGTACCCGACTAGCAAATTATGTAATTTCCAGAGAGTCAGCCTTTTTCGAAGAAGATGATATAAACTTAAAAACAATAGGAATGAGCGCTAGAAAAACATAACTACGCAGTAATAACAAGAATGGGATGGGGTGATCCCATACCACAAGTTGTTTCTTGTTTCAAAGGCAGTAAACCTGCTTTACTGGAAATATTCAACCAGTCAATAGTACCATTAAACGGCGTCAGTATGGGATGAAGTAACATAAACATTCTCTGTGCGATGTTGATCGATGCTGCTACCAATTTCGGACAAAAAGTTGATAGCACTTGGAAATGTGAAAATATTTACGAATAACAGATGACTTGTAGTTTAAATTGATGAGTAGGTACTATTTCAATTTAGTTCAATTTAAAACTCGTGGCGTAAAAGAAAGAAATTCTAGCTACCTCAGATGTTCACAAGTACGCTAACATTTTTGTTATACATTTGGGGTAACCAGGAGTACCCGGGTTTGATTTTAGACCGGGTACGACATTCCTATAGTCTACTACTTAAAAAATACCCTGTGGAATATGAAATTTTATATTTCACTAGTGTAATATGAGCCGCTTTATGTATCTAGAGTTGGATACATAATGTACGTAAGTAGTGTAGCTAGGGGGATTCTGGGACATTTCGATTGGTTTGGAACTTGACTAAGTGTCACGTGGCGAGGCCATTGACCTCTGGTTTGAAACTTGGCTAGGTCTAGCCGGGGTCAAAGTCACGGGCCTAGTCGGGGTCCGGTTCCCACGATGAATTTTTGGGGCTAAAAGTGTATCTTTGAAATTTTACAAGATTCCCACGATTAATTTTTGGGCTAAAAGTCTAATTTTTACAAGATTCCAACGATGAATTTTGGGTCTAAATGTCTAATTTTATTCCTATGCTTATTAAAATATTTCCCAGGCTCAACAGAATGTGAGTCATCGTCTGAGAATGCAAACTTGTCCAGACTTGCAGATGCGGAGTGTTTAGCCGGATGATATTATCTACTAATTGAACAATGACGTCCATTGTTCGAGAAATCTGCACGACTGCAAAAATAATTGAACAATGAAGTCTTTGTTGTCTGGAGGAATTTTTGCTGACCTCCAATTATCAGATAAACCGGATGTTATTGTCTGGAGCTTCAGACTTGTCCAGACATGTTTGATATATGTGCAAGACTGGTAAAAATTGAACAATGAAACCCATTGTTTGAGAAAAATCTGCACAACCGCTAAATTGAATGGGGCCTCTGTTTGGAAATTAAAACTTGTTTGAGGCTCTGGGTGAGACACACGAGTGACTGGAATCTGGTAGTTGATAGTCTCTCGCATATTTTGATAGTTATTAACAGTCAGTTAGTAAACAGTATTTAACATAATACAAAAGTGTTGGAGCTTGAGAGACATGAGGGAAAATCCACAACACTGTCTGTAAGCACCGAATGTAAATATTACGTGATTTTCTTGTAAATACACAAAGTTTAGAAATTGAACGATATTTATTTCGCTTTTGCTGTTGGATTTATGTGCAAAAGAACAGCATTCCTACACTTTAGCAATAAGCAAGTTCCTAAAGAAATATTAATGTTTTTAATATAGGTTCGAAAGCACTGCTGACAGACAGACAGGTAGACAGGTCGACCGCTAGACAGGTAGACAGCTAGACAGGCAGGCAGGCAGATAAGCAGCCAGGCAGGCAGACAGATAGGCAGGCAGACAGACAGACAGGCAGGCAGACAGACAGACAGATAAGACAGGTAGGTAGGCAGACAGTCAGGCAGGCAGGCAGGCAGACAGGCAGGCAGACAAGCAGACAGGCAGGTGGACAGACAGACAGATAGACAGACAGACAGGCAGGCAGGCAGGCAGGCAGGCAGGCAGGCAGGCAGGCAGGCAGGCAGGCAGGCAGACATACATTTTAGCAACCTTGCACATTTCTCAAACAATCACATCCGGCTCACATAATGGAGGTCATTGACCGAGGGATGCTGTCCTGTACATAGATCCAACAGCAAAGTGGAATAAATAACTATCGCCAAATTTCGAAACTTTGTGTATTTAATAAAGTACAGGAAAAAACATGTAATATTTACATTCGGTGCTTACAAACAGTGTTGTGGATTTCCCAATGTTTGTAAATTTTCAATCAATTTTAAGCAAATTTCTTAACCACACATTTATTTTTTAGCAACCTTGTACATTCTCAGATTTTCCCATCAAAAACCTGATCATAATTTAAATTTACCGTCAAAACCTGAGTAGAATTTGAATTTCCCACCAAAACTCTGACCATAATTTGAATTTACCGCCAAAACCTACGCAGAATTTGAATTTACCGCCAAACCTGCGCAGAATTTGAATTTCCCGCCAAACCTGCGCAAAAACCATCACACAGACCCCCGCGCAGACGTGTGCAGAAACCCCAGACAACAATCACATTAGGTTTATTTTTAGCAACCTTGCACATTCCCAGACGCTCACATCCGCAGGTCTGGACAGTTATTTTCTATATTCTGCAAATTCTGCGTCTCCTTCTAATTTTAGCTTTATTTACACAATTTTTAATGCGATTGTTTAGTTACAAAATGTTTTTAAACAAGTTTGAGATTGTCTCTTATACATCTGATTTTTAACCAATCTAGATAAATTTTTATCCAGCAAAATGAAACTGTCCCTCACCATTGGGCATCGTGTATGACATCTTTATTAGAGTATTTTTTACTAATATATTGTTGTGGCCTAATAGCTTTTACTCGGCTTTATTTAATTTAATTCTTATTCTCTGGATTTTATTTTAAAATTTTTTGATTTTAATCTTACTTTTTCGCGCACAGTCTTTAGCATTGTAATAACCTCTAATCGACTATTAAAATCAGATTAAGACATAAACCATGAATACCGGATGTAGGACAATTGTATTTATTAAGTAATTAATAACTGTCTTTATCATACATTTAACAACTTTGTTAATAATATTTGATAAATACTTAATTTTAGTTAATTCAATTTTAGATTAATATAACTGTCTGTTTATATCTTCTAGTCTTCTATTCGTCAGATATCTCTTCTGCAACTATGCTCGTTGCAACAAAAAAACTGGACTATTTACGAATGATTTACAAATACTGTTGTAAGAAACCGAAATTCCAATGATAAAATTAAACCACCACTCCTTTTAGGAACAATATTTTAAGCTGCTTTTTATTTTTGTAGTTATTGAATGCTTAATAAACAATGTAGTTAAAACATATAGTGCTGTGGCGCCGGATTTCGTAAATATACTACCATAACATTCTTAAAGCCAAGGTGCTAACACAAGAACAAAGATGTTTGTTTTTGCGAGATTGGTATGCGGAAGTTGCAGACGTTTCAAGATAACTGAAAAATGTCTGGTGGCTAAATATGATCTCTCACAGTTCTTTTATCGCTCTGTTTTGTATTATAAAATTCTGCTGTTTAAGATTGGCTAAAACTACATCAAACTTTTAACCTGCTAACTGAAGAGTATTTTTTACTAATATATATTGGTGTTCGATATTTGACAAGGACCGGTTTGGCAGCTGCATTACAAGTTTTCTGCCTGTCTGTCTGTCTGTCAGCAGTGCTTTCGAACCTATATTGAAACAATCGAATCTAAAATTTGGGTCTTACGTAGAAGAAAACAATATGCAATTGAATGTATAGAAATATCCTAAATTTTTTAACTCAGTTTACACTCTGAACTGTAACCTGTAAATCTCTACAGCATAATAATATTTCTTTAGGAACTTGCTTATTGTTAAAGTGAGGGATGCTGTCTTCTGTACAAAAATCCAACAGTAAAAAGCGAAATAATTAACTATCGGCTCAATTTCGAGACTGTGTATTTAATAAAGTACGGGAAAAACCACGTAATATTTACATTTGATGCTTACAATGTCGACAATTTCTCTCAATGTCTCTAAGACTCCAACACTTTTGTATTATGTTAAATACTGTTTACTGACTGTTAATAATTATCAAAATATGCGAGAGACTATCAACTACCAGATCCCAGTCACTCGTGTGTCTCACCCAGAGCCTCAAACAAGTTTTAATTTCCAAACAAAGGCTCCATTCAATTTAGCGGTTGTGCAGATTTTTCTCAAACAATGGGTTTCATTGTTCAATTTTTACCAGTCTTGCACATTTCTCACACATGTCTGGAGAAGTCTGAAGCTCCAGACAATAACATCCAGTTTATCTGATAATTGGAGGTCAGCAAAAATTCCTCCAGACAACAAAGACTTCATTGTCCAATTATTTTTGCTGTCGTGCAGATTTCTCAAACAATGAACGTCATTGTTCAATTGGTAGATAATAACATCCGGCTAGACACCCCGCATCTGCAAGTCTGGACAAGTTTGCATTCTCAGACGATGACTCACATCCTGTTGAGCCTGGGAAATATTTTAATAAGCGTAGGAATAAAATTAGACATTTAGCCCCAAAATTCATCGTGGGAATCTTGTAAAAATTATTCTTTTAGCCCAAAAATTCATCGTGGGAATCTTGTAAAATTTCAAAATTACACTTTTAGCCCCAAAAATGCATCGTGGGAACCGGACCCCGACTAGGCCCGTGACCTTGACGCCAGCTAGGCCCGTGACCTCCGGCTAGGCCTAGCCAAGTTTCAAACCAGAGGCCAATGACTTCGCCACGTGACACTTAGTCAAGTTCCAAACCAATCGAAGGGTCCCAGAATCCCCCTTACTACACTACTTACGTATTATTTGACAGTTGTAGATATTTTTTGTAGTAAGTTTTACCTTATCTGAAAAATGAAAATCGCGATTGCCCATCGATATTCTAACATCGAATTAGTTGACATGATGTTGATTTATGGGTGCATCATAATACGGCTGCTGAAAGTCGAGTTTACACTGAGTGATTTCAGGGTAGACCAATACCTAGCCCTCAACAAATCAACTATTTAATTATACGTGCTCGAGAGACTGGTAACTTACAAACTCATCAAGGGCGTGATGGGGGATCTGACCGGCACCGATGAATGTTAGACGTTGAGGAACAAATTTTGAACCTGTCTAATGAAAATGCTTCAACCAGTACGCGGCGAATTGCTCGTCAAGTTGGGGTTTCAAATCGTATCGTTTGGCGAACTCTACGTAAGAATCAACTGTACCCATTCCATGAGAAACGGGTACACGCTTTGCAACCGCAAGATAGCCCTCTGACAGTAGATTTCTGCAGATGGTTTCTGCGACAACATGATGAGAGTCCCAATTTTTCCTGACGGCCGACGAGGCAAGGTTTACGTGTGACAGCATAAACAACTGTCACGATACTCACACCTGAAGTGTCAAAAATCCACATGTAAGACAATGCACCAGTGCATTGCAATCATTTAGTTCGTCAACATTTGAACAATGCTTCTGAAAATAACTGATTAGGTCGAGGCGGTCCTGTCCGGTGACTCCCACGATCACCAGACCAGACCTCACACTGATAAATATTTATTTGTGGGGTCTTATGAAAACCATGGCATACACCACCGAAATTATCGACCTCGAGGATCTCCGCAACCGCAACCGTCAATAAGGTTTGAGTTGTGGGTACACCAAGCCAGACTTTGTATACAACAACATGGTAATAACTCTTTTGTAGTAGACAATGCTTATTAAGTAGTCGATTACTAGATTTTAAAAGAAATTAATCGCTTAATGTAAAAATTAAAATTATTATTTCGCTTATTAGACAACTTTTACTAAGGCATTTTAAGGTTCAACGACTCCTTTTGAGATGTACTGTCGCCCCTTAAAAGGATACATAGAAGACCGTCAACACAAGAAGGAAGAACAAGGAAAAGATAGTTAATACTTGGGAAAAGAAAATATTAAGAATAAGTACGTAAAGTTCGGGCACTTTATTCCATGTAGGAACATGGCCTGAGACACGGCAAGTCAGGGTCACCAAAATATCTCTTTTCGAAACCCAGTCATCTGGCACACCGTTAACGGCATACTGGGTGATGTGGTTAGCATCACACCTTCGACGACTGCCTTACTTTCCCTACTTCCACAACTGTGGTTTCGGTACCCAATTTTTAAAGCGACTAACCGCCCTAACCGCTCGGCCATGCTGGTGAAATATTAAGAATACATCTAACTATACCAGAAACCAGAACAAGTATAAGCATACCGCAATTAAACTGGCTAGGAGACGTGATAAGAGTAGAACTACTAGAAGCAGAAACACTACCATGTACACTTACTTTGTAAGTAGGAGGGAAGGTAATGTTGGCTTCACAAAACCCCTTGAACGCAGCCCCATCCGACAGAACAGAACACAGCTGGTCATGGTGCATGTACCCATGCGGCATGTGCGGAGGGAGTGGAAAACTTGTCTTGGATACCCACTCTAGCACTTTATTGCGAGGAGTAGCCAAGCGGAAGTTCAAGTCCCCAGACCAAAATACGTAATCGAAATTTTGTGTGACATCTGGAACAGTAAAGTTGTAACCTGGAAGCAAAACAGATTTTCTTATCAGATACCTTTATTTTTATTTTTAACGGGCAAATTTCTGGGCAAGTCCAGAGAGTTAACAATTTTCTTAACATCGGATACGCGTTCCTTAACTTTCTCTTGGTGCGCGGTCAAGTGTGCGGTTACAAACAGAAATGAGGTTCCAAACAACATGAAAGCGGAAGCCACTGCACCCTTGGTCCTGAACGCGGTTCCGGGTCGAACAGATAAGCTGGCATCTTCGGGGACCGAACAGTACCAAATGAGATCCCGACGTAGAAAAATTGCCAAATGTAAAGTTCCTGAAAAAGACACTCGACCATATATGTATATCACTTTGAATTACAGTACAGCAGTTACCTAATGAAGTGGAATGGAAAAGTACGTGTGATGGCCCCAATGTTTCTTGAAGACACACCTCCCATTCAACTCTTTCTGAACATGATTCTTGGGTTCCAAATGCTAGAATGTCTGGAACGTGTTCCAAACCCACTGGCAATACAAAATCATTTAGTTCTCTGGAACAAACAATAATTTTGTAATGTTAAATTGTTTTCAAATGCTAGAAAAATATTTCAACCTCAATGTTTGTTCTAGTGGATAAGCCGAAAGCATTGCATAACGTTTTTCCACTGTTTCAATAAATATAATCACATGTAACACTTAAAAAATAATGAAATTTTTCTGTAATTCTACCAAGTTACTGTAAAATACTACAAAATTATCATTAAATAGTTGCGTCACAAAATGCTCTGCAAATATTCTATAATTCTATGAAATCACTATAAAATACAAAGCATATCAAAAAATAGCTATAACTACAAGTGTCCTAAAATGAATAAGATTTTATGAAATTGTTGAAATTATTTAATTTGAAAGTCACTTTAATGTGGCTACATCTTCATCCATTAGCAACAGAATTAAATCCTTAGACACGATAATAAGAAAGTCAAATCATCAATATTAAATGCAAAAAATCCGAGATATCCAATTATATTATTATATTAGAATTAAGTTCTCATTACCCTGGAGGGCTTTGTCCATTCATATTCCACGTCCCCACAAAAATGGTGAGTTCCCTGGAGGGAAAGTTGCGCTCCAATTCCTTTGGACCCAATAAAGAATTAGCACCAATTCTACCCTGTAAAAAGTTTCTTTGTCTAGCTTTAGTGGTGGGTATCAAGTGCAATACTTGGGCCGCTATTAAAGCTTTTCTGGCCAAACTATCCATGCTCGAGTTCGATTTAGCGCTACTTTCCCGCAGAACGGTATCGTGAGATAAACTTCTTTCAGAGAGCTTAGTGTCTTGACTTGCATTTGGTAACTCTGTATTGAACAGGTTGCTCTCAGAAACACTGCTACACCTTCTGATTTGCCCGTTTTCCTACGAAACAATTGATACAGTAATTATTTCATATAAGCGGCAATTTTTTCATTACCTGACCTGTCTCACTTTTCACTTGAAGGTTATCAACACCTATACTCAATGGTCTATTAGATGCGACAATTGGAGTTTTAGATTTGTCGATAGAATCTCTCTGGCCGCTGGATGCGCTTCTTGTGGCTGCTATTCCTACTTTGTTTGGAAGTTTGTTGGGTAGCAGGAACTTTGACTTCTTCTGTTTGTATTTAGAGCATGGACTAGAATGACTCTGTTCCATAGTCATATTTTAACTAGTAATACTGTGCGTTATTGCCTTTTTTCGCTAGACGAATCGGCCCGAAAACTCACATTGTAAACTGAAAAAGGGTTGTCGCGTGTGGTTTTGTTGTTTAGCCCATCTCAGCTCGTGCAAATTAAAATAAACTAGGTCGAATATAGGTTATGCCTGTTACCTATGGCAGTTGACCTTCAACGAAATGTCAATAAAAATAAACGTGTGACAGGTGCGCACAGGAGCCCGCGGTTATTTTTGTACATTTTTCGAACGTTTGAACTACGTTCGTAGTTCATGGCAATTGAAAGGTGAACTAAAGGCTTTTTTACATGGGCGTCGTAATGCTGCCTTTATTTGTATTTTTTAAACCGATGACGTAAAATCTGGTACACCAAAAATTTTTCCCTTTGTGAATACGACTGAAATAACATAAGTTACGTCCACAATTTTTAAATTCAAGTCACTAGATTTTCGACCTTGTACCAGATTTTTAAGGCGATAGCCGTACATAAAATCTATTGTGTACACTGGATATCTATTTATAATAAATTACCTTGCAGGTATAAAAAATTCACAGACTCTTAAGCAATTTAAAATAAAATTGAACCGCCTTCTTCAAGATTATGTATTGTACGATTTAGATTATTTTTTTCAAACATCGTTTTAAAATTGTTTTAGTTGTGCCTGTAATAGTAACAAATGGTTAAAAATTAAAAATGAAATTTTTGACTAATTATAAGATCACTGTAAAAGGAAGTTGTGTGAGTGTATCACACCAGATTTTTTCTTTTATATCGTTAAATAGCATAGCCCTTATTTGTATGGTGTGTGAGAAAATATTTACATTACAAAAATATTTAAATAGACATAAACATACATAAAAGTGATCTAGCACCAATTTCCTTTCCTGAAAATAGTGTAAATTACCAATGTCTGCCCTGGAAGTGTTCCTATAGACAAAATAAAGATTTATTGTATCAGTTAACAACTGAACATAATTTTCAAATGGAAACAGAAAACGTATACTTTGAAAACTTTGCTGGTAAGTGGTTACGTATATAAGTAATATTCATTATAAAATATAAAAGCAATTTTAAACAATTGAGAGACAATAATTCAAATATGTATTATACATATATTGCTAGTAGGGCCTCGGAACGCCCGAAAATTTACGGCGCCGACATAGTGTCACTTAGAGTATAACGCGTCTCGTTTGCATGCGTGAGAATTCGAACTTCGCCTTTAGAAGCGAATTTTAAACTTGGTTGGTTCACTTCCCCACAGCGCGGGCGAAGCGCTTGCGCACAGCTAACCATATACATTGAGGAGTTGGGCTGTCTGTCTCACTTCCTTCGTGAGTTTCCCACTCATAGCCGCTAGCAATATAGTAAGTATTACATACATGCAATAACTAAGTAGGTATATTATATTTCTCTCGTTTTTATACTGTCACATTTCACTCCCACCTGCATTATTAGCTCTAGGAACGGTAGTTCAAATTCATGGCCCTAAAATGCAGGTTTACCGATTTTGGTATTAAAAGTAACGACTTTTAGGACGGTTGTGGAAAATGGTTTATTTTGCGCCCTCGGGCGAGAATCAGGCGCGGATGGGCCATAAGGCAAACCGGGCATTTTCCCGGGGCGCCGCGGCTGTTTTTGACGCTTTTGGCGCCGCGCCGGTCACATCCGATAAAAAAGAAATATAAAATAAATAAATTGAATCAGTCAACGTATAACGAATCATGATACGATATACGAGCAGTCGGAGCAGGTGCATGTAACGCTGAGACGCGCTTATATTTCCACGAATACTGTCTTCTAATCTTGCACCAGCCCAGTCGGCTACTGATACTGAACTGGAAATACGGGTTTATCCGGTTTTATCACTGTTAGCCTAACTACTGTTATTCGTGCGTGTGATCTGAATTCTGTATATAGTTAACAGCGCCGGTTTGGTAATTTTTGATGATTTATTATTCTTGCCTCATTTGTTTTCTGTGATTTGGAAAGTTCTATCTCGAATAAACCGTAAGTATTTACCTATCTTTTGACAAATTGGAAACTCGTGTATTTGACTGAACGAATTTTTTTTTTCGTTTTCTAGAAAAGTTGAATGCTGTTAGTATTCTGTATTCACGAATAAACAAGGAATAAAAAAAATGGGCGGCACCGAACGTGTGAGGCTGAAGCGCAAACTGGATTTAGAAAAAGGCGCTGGAAGTTGTAAAAAGTTAGATCAATTTATGAACAAGAAGGATTCTACACCCCTTGATGTTCAAGAAACTACCAAAAGTACCGAAGTTCATAATCAAGATCAAACTACTGCATTTTTGCCAACCAAGCTTTCAAGCTTCTCGCTTATGAGTATCAAGAAAGACGTCTTAGAAAACATCGATCAAGACAACATCATCCATTGCGTAGCAACCGCTCGAAGCTAATAAAAATCAATTGTTATTTTAAGAATTTTTTAGAGAAAACATATTATTTTAATTTTATCTTACCTACTCCAAAAATATTGTTATTTTAAAAATTTGTTATTTATCCCCAAAATAATTTTGAAAATTTGTGTTGTGTTATTTCATAAATATTTTTATATCAAACGATTTGTTTTTTTTATATCATTTAATAAAGCAATTTCAACTTTCCATTTTTCATTATTTTCGATTGGGGGGGGGGGGCAGATCTCTCTTGATGCCCGGTTGATATTTTAATGCCCATCCGCGCCTGGCGAGAATGGTTTACTTTGCGCTCGCACATGCGGGCGGGAATAGGGTACTTTGCGCCCGGTTGAGGATAAAGAGTATTCCAACCAGAAATTGGAAAGCTATTTAAAATCAGGGCAGACTGCTTGATTGTCATTCAGTGACACTTTGTAAATAACCTTCAAATTTAACATAGGTATGCATTTGTGAATTTTGGAAGACATATACGATTTTCAACATTTTCTATGCTAGTATACGGTTTTAAAAACTGAGGTTAAACAACTAGTAAATAGGTAGGTACTTAAATAATGAAAAATGTTACAATGCCGTAACAAAATAGTTACATGTTCAATTTATAGATGAACTGTCATTACTTGAAAGCTGCTTGACATTAGAAAATAATTTATTGATTATTTCCTTCATATCCATAATAATGCGTAAACACCATGGTTTCTGTCAATTTAATAATGGTTAAAATTCAACCGTCAAAATTTAACCGCGGTTAAATTTATGTCAAAATTTAATCGCTTGTGCATAATTTTAACATGTTTATTAAAGGTGCTTTACCAACTGAATTTTATCTATTTATTCAGGAAATAATCACGCCAAACATCCCGCGTGCATGTAAACTAGCCTGAATAAATTTTGACGATTTTATGTCAGAATCTTTTGCTCTGAAGAAATATATCTCTTTAATTTTCCGCTTCAAAATCCCTCGTGCTGCGCACTCGGGATTCTTGTTGAGCGGCAAATTTACTTGACAAATTTCTTAGCAAGACATTCTGACAGAAAACGTCAAAATTTAATCGGCTATTTTAATGCACTTGGGATATTGATTGATTGATTGATTAAAAGCAGGAATTTAGATGGGTTAGTAGTGAGCCCAGTTTTGCACTTCGACTCTGTGGTCTTTTGTGCCCCCCCTGACCCTATTAAAATAGATCTGCACCTTCAACGAGTTGTAGGAGGTGTTTTACGAGGTGCTCGTGTGTGAGAGCTGCTCCGTGTGGAGTTCCCCCGAAAAGTTGCTGTCTTTTGCGGAGTAACGCTGGACAGTCGAAGATTATGTGTGAGGCTGTCTCCTCCTCTTCCTGACATAATCTACAGAGTATGTCCCCTCTGTATATGCCTATTTTGTGTAGGTGTTTTCTCAGGTGGCAGTGTCCTGTGACTAGTCCTACCAGCCGTCTGATCTGAGTTCGTCCTAGATGGAGTACATCGGTTGTTAGTCTGCGAGAAGGCGTTCTAATTATTTCCTTCCCCAGTGTTTGTCCCTGTGTGGCATCCCAGCGAGAAGCGTGTTGTCTAACGGTCCATTTTTCTATCGCTGTTCGGATGCTTTGTTTGGGTATACCAAATACAGGTTCTGGGCCTATAAATGGGGTAGATGCACCAGCTTTTGCGAGGGCGTCTGCCGCTTCGTTTCCCTCTATCCCTGTGTGCCCTGGCACCCAAATGAGCTGAACAGTGTTCTTTTCAGCTAGGAGTGTCAGGTGATTTAAGCATTCTCTTGTTAGCACAGAGCTTACACGAGGTGATTCAAGCGCTTTCAGTGCCGCTTGACTGTCAGAAAGTATGCTTATGCGTTGTTGGGAATACCCGCGTTTTGCATTTTCCTGGACGCATTGCATTATAGCAAAGATTTCAGCTTGAAAGACTGTGGCTTTGGTCCCAAGAGATACACTAATGTCCTCTTTTGGTCTTACGCCATGTATTCCAGCACCCGTGCCCTCTGCTGTTCGGGATCCATCTGTGTAGCAGACTAGCCCATTTGGCAGGTGGGTTGAGGTTTCTTGGGTCCAGTCATTGCGATCGTACCTCACAGTGAAAGGTTTGTCAAAGGAATAGTCTGGAAGGCTGTAGTCTGAGCCCATTTTTAAGATGGGGTTACCTTCGCCCACTTCCTGTATCCGTTTGTGTCCGCACCGTTCCTGGTTGGTGTTCCAGTTTCCGGTGGTTTTCATTCTGTATGCTCCAATCTGGGCTTCCCCTTTTAGATATATGTCTAGAGGTGTTAGTCCCAAGAGAGCTTCCATAGATGCTGTTGGAGTGCTATTCATAACTCCACAGATGCACAAACAGGCCAGTCTCTGTATCCTGGATAGTTTTTTAATTGCTGTTTTTTGTTCTACCTTTGGCCACCATACCAAGGTGCCATAGGATATCACGGGTCTGACTACTGTTATGTAGTACCAATGAACCATCATTGGTTTCAGTCCCCATGTTTTACCAAACATGCGTCTACCCATCATGAGGGCCATTTTTGCTTTGTTTGCTATTTTGTCTAGGTGTGCATTCCAGTTTAGTTTTGCATCTAGGGTAATACCCAGATATTTAACTTCCTGGCTAACCTGAATTCTTTCACCAAAGATTGTAAGGTTGTTGAAGGCCTCTACATTTCTTTTCTTAGTGAAAGGTATTATTGATGTTTTGCTAGGGTTTACCTTGAGGTTTTCCCTATTGCACCATGCCTGAGTGATGTTCAGTGCCCTTTGCATGAGAGCTGCAATGATGGTTGGATACTTGCCCCTTATGAGAATGACTATGTCATCTGCATAACCTTGGGTGTAGAACCCTTCATCATTGAGTGTCTGCAGGAGATCGTTCACTACCATGTTCCACAGTAGTGGGGATAGTACACCCCCTTGTGGACAACCTCTGACAGCACGTGCCTTGAGGGATTCTTCTCCCAAATCGGCCTGTATCTGGCGTCCCTCTAACATGGTTTTTATCCATCTGTTTGTGATGTCGTCCACGCCATGTCTTAGGGTTGCAGTCATTATTGATTCGAAGGAGGTATTATCAAATGCTCCCTCTATGTCCAGGAAAGCAGCTAGGGCTACTTCCTTGTTGGTTATCGACATTTCTACCCTACTGAGTAGGTTGTGAAGTGCCGATTCACATGATTTTCCTGGTTGATATGCATATTGGCTACGATGTATGGGATTGTCTTTCAAGACCCCATCTCGTATGTGCCTGTCTACCAGTTTTTCCATAGTCTTTAGACAGAAAGACATTAGGCTAATCGGTCTATATGCCTTTGGCAGGGTGTACGATGCTCGCCCTGGTTTGGGAATGAAGACGACCTTGATCGGTCTCCACGCCAGTGGCAAGTAGTTTCCCGCTAGGCATAGGCGAAAGATCTTAATTAGGATCGGTACCAGAAGGTCTATTCCCCGCTGCAGTAGAGCGGGGAAGATTCCATCTGGTCCGGGTGATTTATAAGGTGACAAGGATTTTACAGCCCACTGTACCTTGCTGTGACTGATCACTTCCCTAGCTACCTTCCACTCGTCTCTCGCGGGCCTTTTTGAGAAGTTGCTAGGGACTGGCTGTGATGTTATGTTAGCCTGATCAGCCATCAGTGCTCTTGGAAAGTGTGCTTGAATTAGCATTTCCAGGGTTTCCCTTTCACTGGTTGTGTATTCCTGTGTCGGTTTTAGCATGTTCCCGACTGGATTTAAAGGGTCTTTTGACAGAACTTTGTGGAGGCGTGCTGTTTCTGTGGTGCCTTCAATGTCCCCACAGAAGCTCCTCCATGAGTCTGTTTTTGCTTTTCTCAGAGCTTTGTTATATTCGGTTAGAGCCTGGGCGTGTTGGCCCCACTCTCCGTTCCTTTTTGCTCTGTTAAAGAGTTTTCGTGCTCTTTTCCTCAGGTTGGCCAGGTGTTCATTCCACCATATGACCTTCCTGTTGGTCTGTCTCTTTCTTAATGGACAGTTGTTTTCATATGAGGTTAGTATGGCGTCATTCATTTGGTACTTGGGATATTACTGTTGATTATATGAAACCAACTTAGACATGACTTACACTTTTCATGATGTACTTACTTGATTTTAAATAAATTTCTAATTTTTGGCTGGAATACTATACCAGTATTATCGTGCTTAGAAGTCTTTTGTGTTGCTTAGCTTCCAGTGCTGTCCTCATAAATTTTGTAAACATTTCCAATGTAGTGGTTATCTAAATTATTCTACAAATGTTTGACTGTTAACATTTCAAATTTTCTAAATTTTATATCTATTTTCTTAGGATGATTGATACTGTTCAGCTTTTATATTATTAGGTTTTCATATTTCAATATTTTAAAATTGATAACAAGAGGTTAAAATTGGCTAAATATACAAGTTTAATTGTTAGTGTTTACAAACAAATTGAAGTTAGTATAATTGGACGGTAAAACCTAAATTTTCAGTTAAATGATAGCTTTGCCTTCCCATAAACTACAAATACACAAAAATTTACACTAACATAAGTTTATCTTTTAAACTAAATCCTGACAAATTGAACACCCACTACCTATTGCTAAATAGATTCACATTTGTCATAATCATAAAAACTTAAACAGATAAAATGACGTCATGCAATTCTATATAATTAGAGGATTTCTTTTAGAAACTGAAATGTATTCCCATTTTTTATTTATTTATGAGCATTATTGATATTAACAGTAGTGTACTTAGGGGAGTTATGGGACACTTCGATTGGTTTGAAACTTGGCTAAGTGTCATGTAGCGAGGTCAATGGCCTCTGGTTTGAGACTTGGCTAGGTAAAGGGGGTCATGGGTCTAGCCGGAGTCAAGGTCACGGGCCTAGCCGTGATCCGGTCCCCACGATGAATTTTTGGGGCTAAAAGTGTAATTTTGACATTTTACAAGATTTCTACGCTTATCAAAAAGCTCCCAGGCTCAACAGAATGTGAGTCATCGTCTGAGAATGCAAACTTGTTGAGACTTGCAGATGTAGGATGTCTACCAATTGAACAATGACGTCCATTGTTTGAGAAATCTGCACGATTTCAAAAAATAATTCGACAATGAAGTCTTTGTTGTCTGGACGAATTTTTGCTGACCACCATTATCAGATAAACCGGATGTTATGGTCTGGAGCTTCAGACTTGTCCAGACATGTTTGAGAAATGTGCAAGACTGGTAAAAACTGAACAATAAAACCCATTGTTTGAAAACCATCTGCACAACCGCTAAATTCAATGGAGCCTTTGTTCGGAAAGTTTTGCTGACGCAGTTAATGGCCTCCATTATTAGCTGCGACGATAAATAAATAGGCCGGCTAGGCTGCCTGCAAGAGTTAGTATTACAACTGCACGCACGCGAACATGTCTGCAATAGATAGCGTTACCGAATTAAGTTCGTATTCAATAAAAACAATCAAAGACGCGATAAAGATTGTAAAATATAGTGATGAGGCTCAGACATTGCTTAAACATGTAAATAAAACCATTTTAATTGTTAGTCGATTTATCCGTAAGCATAGTTTTAAAAATGAAAATCCATTCAGGCTAGAGGCATATTTAAGTTTATTAAAAGGGCAACGGCAATTATTAAGGAATTTAAAAGCAAAATTAGCAAAGAAGGGGGCGGGTGTAGGGAGTGGTCAGCAGCAGCAAAAGAACAAGCTAGCATGGGAGAATGTAGAATCGTGTTTCAATAGTAGAACAAGAACATGTATGATTGTAAATTTAGGTTACAAGGAACCTCAAGAATTTCTTGCAAAAGCATACAGAAGTTTCTCAATAAAAGTATAACAAATTATTAAAAATAACTTAATGCTTAAAGCTAATGTAATATTTAGTGCATATTTTATAAAGCCTAAAAGTGGTGAGATAGATTTAAAAACGTTTGCTACTAAAAATGAAAAAATTGATTCTGGTACTAATCTAAAACAGTGGTATGAGACTAATGTTGAGAATAAGCTGTTGACAAAATTAGAAGATTTTCAAGAACGTGATTCAAGTTGGAGCTTGCTTGAGATATTACATTTAAATGTAAATTTAAATCATAACACGTCATTAACAGTAGGTAGATATATTGAATTATCTCAAGATATTAAAAATAAAAAGGCTGTAGTTAACATAAAAAATGATGATCAATATTGTTTTTTTGTGGTCGGTAGTGTCAGCATCACACCCTGCAAATGGGAATTCCGCTAGAATATCTCAGTATCCACATTTCAGTAAAGCTTTAAAGTACTCGGGACTAGAATTTCCAATGAAACTACAAGATATATCAAAATTTGAAACAATGAATGATTTACGTATAAATGTATATACGCTAGAAAGAAAAAACAAATTTGGTAAAAATGCAGTACTGCCCATATATATTAGTAAAAATATTCAAATTAATAAAGATGCTATACATTTATTAATGATATCCAACGATGAGGAGCAGTTTCATTTCTGTTGGATAGGAAACTTATTTAGATTGGTTGCAACTCAAATGCATAAGAAACACGCTCAAACTTTAGTATGTGATACTTGTTTAAATCATTTTGTAACTAAAAAATCATATTTAAACCACATCAGAAATTGTAATAGTGTAAATGAAACTAAAATTAGAATGCCTCAAGAAGGTACAACAATAGAATTTAAAGACTATAAATATCAGGAAAAGTACCATTTTCAATCTACGCAGACGTGGAGTGTGTTTTAGAGAAAGAACGGAATGTTGTTTCCGAAAATGCGGGGATTTGTCAAAAACATGTTCCATTTAGTATTGCATATTACTTAAAATGTTCATATGATGATAGTTTATCTCGATTTAATATATATCGTTGTGCCGACTGTATGGAATGGTTTGTCAAAGAATTACAATCTATAGCGTACCAAGTAAATAATATATTACTAAATATACAGCCAATGAATATTAGCCAGCAGGAAAACAAATCGTTTCAAAAATCGGTATGCTGTTACATTTGTAAACAACCTTTCACCGATAAAGACGTAAGTGTACGTGATCACAATCATCAGACAGGTGAGTATAGAGGTAGTGCTCATCAACACTGTAATCTTAACTATAAAGATGCACATTATATTCTCGTTCTCTTTCATAATCTCAGCGGTTATGATGCACATTTTATTATAAAACCGTTAGCAAAACGGATTATGGGAGATATTAAATTGTTGCCTATAAGTAAGAAAAAATTTATATCATTTACAAAGCATGTGGATGGTACAAATATTGATTTTAGATTTTTAGACTCGTTTCGATCTTTGGGTAGCAGTTTAGAACAATTGTCATTAAATTTACCAAACAATTTAAAAACTATTACACGCAAATTTTTCAAGAGCGAAGAAGAATTTGAATTATTACTACGTAAGGGTATTTTCCATACGACTACCTAGACAATTTTGAAAAGTTGAGTGATAAAAGTCTTCCTGTCAAAACACAATTTTTTAGTCAGCTGCATGGAACAGCCATTTCAGATGAA
The DNA here is from genome assembly GCA_940337035.1 of Agriotes lineatus. Taxonomy (NCBI): domain Eukaryota; kingdom Metazoa; phylum Arthropoda; class Insecta; order Coleoptera; family Elateridae; genus Agriotes; species Agriotes lineatus. The sequence continues at coordinate 9,029,611 of OW679194.1, read as the reverse complement.
AATTATGAAGATGCACTGCGTGTTTGGAACATATTTAATAGGCAAACTCTAGGCCAGTATGCGGATATGTATCTTACTGTTGATGTTCTACTCTTAGCTGATGTGTTTGAAAATTTCAGAGAAAATAGTATGAAAACGTATGGATTAGATGCTCTACATTTTTACACGGCACCAGGATTGGCATTTTAAGCAATGTTGAAAACTACTAAAGTTAAACTTGAGCTGCTGACAGATGTAGATCAACTGTTATTTATAGAGAGGGGTATTAGAGGAGGGTTAGCACAGCGTTCGAATCGATACGCTAAAGCTAATAATCGATATATGGGTGAAAAATTTGTAGAAGCTGATTTTGAATCATGGGATGTCTGAATATCTACCGTATGGAGGGTTTGAATGGGTAAATGACTTAGACATCCCTAATATTGATCATTTAAATACTCCGGAAAATTCTGAAACAGGCTATATTTATGAAGTCGATTTAGAATATCCTCAACATTTATTTGAACTTCACAAAGATTTGCCTCTATGCCCTGACCATTATACATCACCAACATCCAAACAATCAAAATTGACAACCACATTATTTAAAAAACACAACTACGTAATACATTACCGAAATCTGCAGCAAGCTGTAAGTATAGGGTTGAAAATTGTAAAAATCCATAGAATATTAAAATTTTAGCAATCAGCTTGGCGTAAACCGTACATAGATCTAAATACAAAATTAAGGCAAGCTGCCAAAAATAATTTTGATAATTGAATTCATATATGTATAAAAATCCCATAAGCCGCGATGTATTTGTCACTTTGACATCGGATAAAGTTAGCCCTAACTTTGCTACTGGATAAAATGTGTGCAAACTTCCATGGCAGGCTTTCTCGAACCCGATTATTGTTTGTTGCTATGATAACAAATAAACAAACAATTTTACAAATTGACAAAAAACTTGTAATTGAAGTGCAAAATGGCAAATTCCATGCGTTTTGGCACGTCGAATCAAGAAGAAATCGAAGCCAACGTAGAACAAACGACTCCGAAAAACACGGTGAATACAAAAACGTCAATTTGGCGACAGTTTACCTTGTTTTGCAATGAACGAAATTACAATTTTGAAAGCACAACACCTATTGAAAAACTTGCGGAAATATTAGCCGACTGGGCGTTCAACATGAAAAAAACAGACGGAAGTGAATATAAAGAATATGTCGTTAAAACCATGTGGAATTGCACTGCAAAAATGGTGCAAGAAAACTACTTTCACGACTTTTAAAGTTGTATTTGACCCATTCATTGACATGCGATTCAAAAAAGCCAGGGACGCAAGAAATGCCAAACGAAGAATGCTGCAAGCTCATCCAGAAAAGAGAAAGTCAAGTTCAGCGGCGCTCACAAAATCTGAAATATTTGCAATGGCAAAGTTGTGGAACGAAGATGAACTAACAGGTTTGCAACAAAAAAATTTTTCACATTGCAGCCTTCGAGCTAGCTGGAGAGGAGGAGAAGCAGTAAGTTGCAGAACATTTCATTTTGCAAAAGAGAAGGAAAACGACGGAACACCGACGGGGCGGTTTGAGTACAACCCGATTTTTACCAAAACAACGCAAGGGGGCGGGAAAAAACTATGTGACAGCAAATGGCTGACTAAAAATGTCGAAGACCCAAATGTCTGTCCAGTGAGACTCTTGGCTAAAATGCTCGAAAAGAGGTCAGACCACATAACATGCGACAGGTTATTTCTCACACCCAATCCGTTTTGGAAAAAAATTAGTTCCAAGGGTTGGTACAAAAATATCCCAATTGGTCGAAATGAAATATTCAAGTGGACGAAAGATTCAGCTGCAAAAATTGGCCTTAACGTCAAGAAAATTAAGATAACAAATCATTCACACAGAGCTGCTGCCGTGACAGAATTATCTAAAAGTGGAGTCAGTGAAAATCAACTTATTAAAGTGACTGGCCATTCAAATTTAGGGTCAATTAAACCGTATTTGCAGTTCAATAATGAGCACCATGCCACAATAATCAATTCGATGAGGGGAAATCAGCAAACATCGACTTCATCTGTACTGAATGTATTGAAAACTCCAAATAGTTGTGATTTAGAAGAAGACAAAAAAAACAATTTTTAATCATTGTGTTTTTAATAACTGTAATTTTTAAATAAATAAATGTATTCTAGAATTTTTTATAATTACCTAGCTATTATGTTTTATTATTCATTAAATTATCTCATCGAATTACGCTCGAGGTTTTTTTTCTCCAGGATAAAATTTAATTTTTTAAACTCTAATTTGGTTTCTTTTGGGTAAATTGTCTCCACAAACCGCCAGATAAAAAGCTCGTCCTTCGGACTCGCTTTTTTTATCATAGGCGGTTTGTGTCATCAATTTACCAAGCAACCAAATTCTTGTAAAAAAATTCAATTTTATCCGGATAAAAAAGACCTCTCGTGTATTTACAGTCGAAAAAGATTTTTATAAACTTATGAATAACGCTGTATTTGGAAAAACTATGGAAAATGTTAGAAAATACACAATGATAAAATTAATTTCTAAATGGGAAGGTAGGTACGGAGCCAGTGCATACATATCAAAACCAAATTTTTACAGCTGTACTGTTTTAGATAAAGACTTGGTGTTTATAGGATTAAATCAGTTGGAAATAGTTTTTAAGAAGCCAATATACGTTGGATTTTCAATCCTAGATATTTCAAAAATTTTAAATTACGATTTTCATTATAAATATATTAAACAGAAGATGGGTAATCAAGCAAAACTGCTGTACACAGCCACTGATACTTTCATATATCACTTTACCCATCCAAATATATACGATTTTATACGAGAAGATATTCACAAATTTGATACAAGCGATTATCCCCCGAACAATCCATATAACCTTCCGCAAGTTAATAAAAAAGTAATAGGTCTAATGAAGGACGAAATCAGTGGTAAAATAATTACCGAATTTGTTGGTCTACGTGCAAAATTGTATGCTTTCAAAACATTAGAGGATGCTGGGAATGGGAAATTTTTTAATTTCAAAGAAAGATAAAGGTATTACCAGAGCTGCTTTAAATAGAATTACATTTGAGGATTACAAAGACTGCCTGTTTAATAATGAAACAGTATTTTGCAATCAGAGAACAATTAGATCAAAAACTCACAACGTATTTTCTTTAAAACAAAGAAAAAAAGCTTTAGACCCACATGATGGCAAAAGAATAGTAAACCGAATGTATACTGACACTTTGCCTTGGGGCTACTGCCCACCAAGCACATTATAAACACCAGCTCTCTCTCACGCTTCGAGCGATGACGTCATTTCTCGCAGTTGGAGAGAGGGGCATGTGCTATAAAGACAAAGATAAAAGTATAAGATATCTCAGTCTGCAAAATGTTGCTGTCAAATTTAAATATACTGTGGTTGAACAAAGATCTGTATGTTAAAAATAAATAAATCTATAATTTCCATTTACGTAATGCTATAGGGGCGTAACGACTTGCAAACTTTGAAGTTTATATTACACAAAATCGGTATTGCTATACCTAGCAAAACTCTTATTTGGGCTACGCACTTTAAAAGTGTTGAAACCGCTATCGTAAATGAAATTTTAAAAACTATGTTAGCTGCCTTTAATGTTATTAAAGAATTTATTAACGAAGTAAGAAAAGGGGAGTTGAAAATTAATACAAAAACAGATCTTAATTTAGTCCTTTCAAAATTATCGCTACAGAGCATTACTTTCTACGAGCAGCATTTTCTTATTGAAACAATATCATCTGGCTCTCAAATCGAATTTGCAACTGACGAGCAACAGCAATATCCATATGTTATTTATGATACAGTCTTTGAGGCTGCTTATTATGCTCACAGCAAGTTTATAGAAGACGTGTTCGAATATTTAAATACTAACCATATAACTTATATATTTCAGTCTAGCATTGTTCGCCACCACACAGATATTTTTAAATGGCTTGAGGAAAATATCAGAACAGCTCAAAATGGTGAAGCCGTTGGTTGGAGAAGCGGTCCATGTTCCGGTCCCTGGCCTTCAACAACACCTCAAGACTATATCGATACTTACACATTGTTAAATTCTGTTTCCCTGATGTATAAATAAGATGTGTGTATAATAATTAAATAAAGCATATATTTAAGCGTATAATTATTTCCCCGCTCCTTGTCAAGTTCTGCTTTGCTTATGGGTAAATACGATGTATATATTAATGAAATAAAACACATATTAAAAATAAAAAGTTTTCTATTTTAATCTTTAATAATTACATGTGTAAGTTTATTACCTAACTTAATTTCTATCTTTATAGGATTTAAAACTAGAGGCAGTGTTGGTTCAGGAAGTGTAAAACTATATGTTGCTTGAAACGAAGGAGGTGGTGACGGGGGTGATGGTGGTGACACCTGTTCCCGTTCAGGTTGCTGTAGTGGTGCTGGTGTGCACCCCTCAAAATTTTGTGTTGGGCTTAACCATCCCTAAATTTTGGCACAATTTATACAGCTGCAGCCCTCCACCTTTGTTATGTTAGACGACTAGAAGTGCGGTTGTCCCATTGGAGGAGGTGGAGGAGAAGACTCCATATTTCCTTCAGTCTCACTCCAGAGTATAACCTCTTCCTCCTCCTCCTCCTGACTCCACGGATCGACAGCTCACGACTCAAGACCCCAACTATGATTTGAGAAGCAATCTTCGGTAAAGGCTTTCGACATCATTGTTATCGTACAACTAATATTTCTATGATATGATTAGTATTCTTATATATAATATTCTCCCCTACCTTACTCGGCTGCAGAAAGTGCTTGCGTAAGCTATAACAGGTCTGGACAGGTCTAAACATGTCTGAACAAGTAGACAGCAGATGCAATAACTGCGATTAATGGTTTTCATTATACCACTTGTGCAAAATGTGAACATTTTGTATGGCACATTGAACCCTTGTACCAATATGATAAGAACAAAAATTAATATAATTATACAAGGTCTTTAATTGTTTTATATTTGGGTAAGCTGGTAAATCGACAAATTTTACATTATCAGTTTGTTCTCCAATCAGCATTTTTTTAAACCATCTTCTTTTATCTAACCCTTTGAGAAATATGAAATCACCGCTTTGTATAACCTCTCCTATGTACAGAGACAATTTTTCGTAGGGTATTGTATCATGATGATGATTATTGCTCCATTCTAACCCGTGCAAATTAGTTGTAAGCCAAATCACTTGATCTTTTAGAGAATTTGAAAGGTGTTCATACGTTATAGGCGGTTCTACTATCCGATGGATTGTAACATTTGTATTACTATGATATACAGCTATTTCTTTGCAAATAAAGTTGCTATTTTTATATTGAAAACCTTGAATATCTATAAATTTCATTGCTAATGTTGTCTAAAGAACAATCAATCTGCAACTAGGCGAACTAGTATCTAGCTAACTATTTTTATGTCACTGGTGAAAGGATTATATTTCACTTTTCGATCGAATAAAATCAATGCGTAAGCTGAAGTGTTTTTTTGGTATATCAGTATTGGTTTAGAATTCAAGTCGAATATCTACAGCACCGCCTTTTAATGATTCATTTTGTCTAGAACAATCTATTACGACTAGTGGAGCTATACTTTTGAATTGCGCAGGTGTAAGAACAGGCTGATTGTCATGTTCGTAGTAAGATGATTGAAAACCTGCAAACATTTTATACAGTTGCGCATATCGATTGCTGGCAAATTCTAGATTTAAATTATCGTATGGATATCTTTCGGAATTGAGATAAAGTGTAATATTTCTTAAATCGCAAGAATCAAATTGAGCCATATTTTTAACATTTTTATTTTTTCGGTCTGTTTGGAAGCCTACAATAATGTGACGTGGAGTTTCTACTTAACTAACATTTTTTACAGCCCAAGTGTGTCGTTTTGTCTGTTGTAATGCAGGATACTCGTGCAATTCCCAATTTCTAAATTGATTTCCAACTGACTACTTTGCTCAATGTATTTTAATAATTTTAAACGATTTACATCGACCACCGAAATGTGTGGTACTCTCCAATACACTTTTGTTAATTCTGCTTTAAGTTTTTCATCGACCGTATTAATAACAGCATTTAAATCTTGATTGCTTCTAATAAGTAGATACTAATTTTTGTCTAACGTTTAGTAAAATTTTTCTAAAGTCTTCAGAAACTCCCATCAACATTTCGCAGGGGACAATATCTGAAAATTACTTTTTGAATCGACCAATCCGTCAATAGAAGTTTTGGTAGGCGTCCAACCTGCATTCTCCAAACGAATACTTTGAGTCGAATTATATGACACGTAGGCTTTCATAGTTGCAGTTATACCGACATTTCTTACACGATCAACCATCACACCATTAAGTTCATATCTAATTTCATCTAGTAGGTGAGATATGCCTAAATTTGCAAATGACCACGTTGTAGTAGCTTTACTATCTGCATCCTTTAACAATTTACCTTCGAAACATATAACACTGTTGCACGATAAAGTGTACACATCTTGATGTAAATTAGGTATTCGTATTTCATCGTTATTATTAAATGTTGTAGAAGAATAGGGCTGCTGCGTATGTTTCTCGGCATAGACAATCGAGTTATCTTGAAAAGCTGTTTCAGTAACGTTTAGTATTTCAGAAGTCGTCATGTTTATTTGATGCAAAACAAGCTCTCTTAATATTACAGAGTATTAAAATTTTTCGAATATTAACAGTAAAATTTAATTTAATAACAGTCCAGATGTTAGCTTCAAACCTAAAGATTTTAGAAACAGTTCATTGCCAGATGTTAATCTATCGACTGCAGGCAGCCTACTAATGTTCGAAACAAACTGATTATCTCTAATATATGTTTGCTGCAGCTGCTGTTGCTGCTGAGAGTTGTATCTAACCACCATTTTGTTTCTTGAGATGCAACCTTACCGTGATGGTTTCTATGCAGAAATTGACCAATTTACCGTTTTGATACAGTATTTGTATGACAATGTTATCAATAATTCTCGTATTGATTGGTAGTATTATGCTAAGGTCCCTCTCTTTATATTTAGTTGTTAAGTTTTCTATGAACGAAATTAAATAGTATTTAAGCTTTTTTTGAGAACTCTTTCAGGGTGGTCCGCCAATCTAGTTACTTGATAGTTGCTATTTTATTTTTTATATGAACTGAAATTAATTAATGACACTTGCTGTCAACTACAATTTCAAATCGTGTTCAATGACACTTTCTATTCAAGATAACAAAATAAAATCCTTTACAATGTTATCTGACTCAATAATGATTATGATAAGTATTCAATTATGTTTTAATAAACCTTTCTAATTGTCTTTTATTTCAGATTACCTCAATTCAACTTAGTATGCACCCACCTGGGTTCCTTGCTTTGTAAACCAACTCAAAATTACCTTGGTATGATTCTGTCCTGCTATCTGAACTCCTTCACACCTCAGCCGCAATGCACTGGTCACTAACAAAACGCCTCCAACCTGTAACACCCCAAGATGCTGGCAGATACATGTTCCTCTTCTAGCCCCTGTACAACTGTCACTCCTTGTACTTCTTTAGATCCTCCTACAACCACACACGTTGTCAGCATCCAGCAGAAATCGCAACCTCGAACAGCTCCCTCGTCAAAGCAAGTCAACTGGTCCCTGTCAATTGGTCCTTGTTCAAATGGTCCTTACTTCCCCAAGCGAAGTCCACGAAAACTCCACCAACTTGCAATCCTCTACTTAATGTAAATATTTATGACTTGTAATACAAAATCCATTCAATTATATCCAATTCCTATTATTCTTGCTTCTTGTAATTGTTATTATGTAGTTATACCATATTCAAAATTCACTTGCATTATTCTCATTTTATAATCGTAATATTTTAATTAATTCCACCTTGTAGATTTATATTATCAACCCTTTTATATAACCAGCACACAAATTAAATAAATAGGGCCAAATTTCTTTTTTATTTTTACCAAACTATCCAAATTAGAAGTTGTTTTTCAATCTGTTATTTTTCAATAATCAAACAAAACTTTTATTTCTATGCTAAACTACCATTATTTCTGCCTGCTACACATTATATTAATCTGAATGTTACCCACTTCATAATTTCTTACAATAGGATTTTATCTTGTCATATGCAACATTAACTTGTATTTAGTATTATCTCTTTTTACCACCATCAAATTTCTTTTTAAATTTACTTTCAATCTTTAATTCCATCCATATCTTTCAATTAAATAAGCAGTTATTTTTAAAATTTTCTAAATTTGATTAATTCAATCTAATGACTGTATTTAACTTTTTCTTTAACATTTATCTAAATAAATAGACATATTTAAGGTAGTATATAGACCCCTATATACCATAGCAGTAGATATATAACGTTAGAGGGATTTTCTACAATCTTAAATCCTGGCGGACCTGTAGGGAAAAATTGATAAACTCTGTGTACAGCATTGCTGTTGTGATAAGTACCAGTTACGATATTGCAATCAATACATATAGTATTAACTTTAAATATATCTACAGGATTATCGGAAATATATCTCCCATAAGCTTTCAATTTCTTAGGTTTGAAACCTAATAACTGTCCAATACTATCTTAAGCAGTAAAATCGATTACTAAGGATGATTTAATTTCACTCCTGAGCGTATTATTATTATTAGGCTTAATACGTAGCACAGGTTCTGCTTGATGCTGCACAATATTTGTTTCTAGTACATCATTAGCACTACCCGCTTGAGGAGAGGGTGGCTTAGACTTTGTTACACCTATACCCAGTTTATGTCTAATATATAGACTTATATCGGCAACTTCATATGAACCGTGAGGTATTTCAATTACAGCTTGTTTACCATCAATATCAGTATAATGAAATTTATTATTATTCGAATCAATATTAGGTATAGTATTATAAACTTCAAAACTTATTAATCCTATAACGTATTCAGATTCCGGATCCAGATGTATGGATGGATACTGAGCTGTGAGAACAGATTCATCTCCAGACAAAGTAAACGTCCAGGACATGTTTAATATTAGACGGTTTAACTAGAACTGAAACAAAACATCTGGAGACCTATAATTTTAATTACATTCTCATCAGCGTACGACTCTCCTCCTCCTCCTCTAAGAATCTTACTGGATATAAAACAACTTTTATTAAACAATAGGTTTTATTTTCCTTTTTACATGCTTATTCAGTATACATTGCAATTGTTTATTTAAGATAGGTTCTAACAATAGAGACATTTTATCTATTCTATTTTTAAACCTCATCCTGTCGAGTGCACACAACTGCCAGTAATGGTATGGAAGTTTATCATCCTCCTCTTCTTCTTTCTGACGAATTTCAACAATCGGGTAAAAGTGAACCTGCTTGCTGTTGTTTTTACTCCTGACGATCTTTGTCATACAACACCAATTCATGTTTAAACTGGGTTATTAACAAGTTCAGATCTGGCTGCCGCTCGCTTAATTTTAAACAAAAAAGTTCCTTTGAAATAGCTTTTAATTTGCAATATATGTCAATATCTCTTTTCAATCTTTCTAAATTTTCAGTCAAGCGGTTGAACTGCATTTGATATTTATAGTATCGTTGCTGCTTCATAATGCGAATGTGTACAACTTAGACTTCCCATACTATAAGTACATCCTCAGACGATGACGTCATCCCCCCACATCTGCAAGTCTTGACAAGTCTGGACAGGTCTGGACAGGTCTTTTCTCGCAGTAAACTGTTAGGAAGCTAACACATAGCGTTTTATGTAAGCCACCCAATGTGTACCAAGATTGGTTTTATCTTCCAAATTTACAATACCGCCTTCTATATTTCGAACCTGCTTTGGTAAATCATCTCTCATAAAAATGCCGCAAAAGTTAGGAATTTTTAAACGTTTAGCGTATGATTGTAAATCGATATTTGACAAGGCTCGGTTTGGCAGCTGCATTACAAGTTTTTTGTCGTGAACAATCCGTATCCTTTTTTATAAGGTTTTAGATATAACCCTTTACCTAAAGCTATTGCTTCCATCGTTTCGACGTCGAACCATTTTATAGAACTGAGAACTGATCGATTAGAAATTTAATATATATAGATATGCATAGCAGTTTTAGTATGAGTTTCCAAGTAGACGTCATGAGGGTTGTTAAACTAAAAAATAGTTTGCCAATAAAAAATCATGATAATCATACTGCATCTCTAAGCAGAAGACATGGCTTACTGTTACCTTCCACAATACGATGCCTCATTATGGGCCCATCGAATAGTGGTAAGACAAACATCATTATTTCGCTAATATAAGATGCTAATGGAGTACGATTCGAAAATGTTTATATATATATATTCAAAATCGCTGTTTCAATCAAAGTTTGAATATCTAAGTAAGTTGTTTCAATCAATACCTGAGGTTGGTTACTATACATACAGCGATGGTGTGAACATTGTACCACCAGACCAAGCTAAATCTAACAGAATTTGTATTTTTGATGACATTGCTTCCGACAAACAGGACGTTATGAGAGAATATTTTAGCATGGGTTGACATAAAAATATAGACTGTTTCTATCTTTGTCAAACATATGCATGTATTCCTAAACATCTTATTCGCGATAATGCTAACATGCTGGTGCTGTTTAAACAGGACGATATGAATTTACAGAAGGTCTACCGAGATCATGTTAATACCGACATGACTTATGAACAATTTAAAGAAATGTGCGCTTATTGCTGGAATAGTCATAAACACGGAGTTTTGGTAATAGACAAAGATAGTGATTTAAATAATGGACGCTATCGTTATGAATTTGATTCGTATATATACATTTAACAATTCTGATATCTATTATTTGATAGAAAGCTATTGACGTGTGAACTAGTTTGAATCCGTCAGACTGTCTAACTGTCTAGCTGGCTGTCTACCTGTTTACCCGTCTAGCTGTCCTTTTGTCTACTTGTCTAGCTGTCTACCGGTCTACCTTTCTAGCTGTCTACCTGTCTAACTGTCTCCCTGTCTACCTGTCTACATGTCTAGCTGTCTAGCTTGTTGTCTACCTGTTTACCTGTCTAGCTGTCCTTTTGTCTACCTGTCTAGATGTCTACCTGTCTACCTTTCTAGCTGTCTACCTGTCTAACTGTCTCCCTGTCTACCTGTCTACATGTCTAGCTGTCTACATGTCTAGCTGTCTACCTGTCTACCTGTCTACCTGTCTACCTTTCTAGCTCTCTACCGCTTACATACTTGCACCGATAATGAAAACGAATGTAGCGACAGAACTTATTAAAACTAAAAATATTATAAGACAGAAAGTTCGAGCTCTTAAGGAGGGTAAGTTGGTGGAACAACAGCTCCTCGGTAAATTTTTTAAACCTGTTACCAAACAAATACAAAGTGTTGCAAAAGTAATAAACACAAAAGAGAATCTCCCATCTTCAAAACTAGAATTATTTACACCAAAACCGGTTGATGAGGTATTGTGTGAATCCATCGAAGATGATTCTAATACGACTATAGCAAACAAATTTCAACCATCTACCAGTATAGAACTGCAAGCTATAAGTTCTTTCTTAGAACAGTATGATAAACTTCCTAGGAAATATGTAAGCAATTATCTTATAGAAAGGCCAAATCTAGGGAGGTATGGAATTATATATGATTTTGATAAAAACCAATTTTATTTTGGTGGAGATGAGCTAGATATAAAGGGCTCAGATATAATTGTAAAAAATGTTCGCTATGAAGGTACACCTGGTTTGTACGAATTACTGTTTAAAAACGATCCTCAAATAACTCCAACGTCGACAGATAGAGCAAATTATAATGATATCATAAATAGAACAGGTGCGGCGCATAGAAATTTTGATAAAATGTGCAGAAGGTAGGTTTCACCCAAACTAAATACAAGAAATTTATAAAATCTGACTCATCATCACCACCCTCGTCATCATCAGTGTCATTGAGAACTAAAAAGCGTTCTGGTAAAGGTATACAACAAATGTATAAACAAGTTAGCGATAAACCGATGGATTATGTTTACTGGGATGATCCGAATGAGTTAGTCGATCAATTAAAGATACTGTATGCCTCTCAAGCATCCGGTCACACAAATCATAAAAATAAAATTGTTAGTATAATAGAAGAGTTAAAAGAGGAGGAAATCATTGAATAAAGTCAGTTCGACAATGTCGAGAGATAAGTTCGGTCGTCACATTCAGCACAGAAATCTACACTTTTACGATGACTATGAATATTTTAATCTCAAACATAAACGATTAGCCAATCTTGCACAATCTCTATTTGAAGAGGATGCTGTCAACAAGACTCTTCTCAACAAGGAACTTAATAAGATTATTTACCGACTTTCCAAACACCAAAACTCTGCTAGTACAAATACAGAAATAGCAAATGAAATTATTGCAGACATTCAAGCTGAAATTGATCAACTTTACTTTTCTCTAAAACTAACTAAACCTCCGCCTAAACTTTCAGTTAGTGAAACTGTCTCATTTAGAGAGGTTCAAAATGACCCGGAAGAAAATAAACAGTTCGATTAAGGCTCAAATAGTAGATGAGTTGCATAAGCCTGTACGAATAATTTTTCGAAGGCGTCGTGTAATAGTAAAAGGATTGGATGATCTTCATCAGGCCGATTTAGTAGAAATGATACCATACTCTAAAGTAAATAAAGGTTATCGATATATTTTAGTAATTAATTTAGAGTCCGTCAAATGCCATTTTGCCATGTTTCTTACTGTAGGCCCCTTTAGGGCCAAATTTCGTATTTAGGCGTTTCACTGAGTAAGGGGTGGAATGAACCACATTTGTTGGGGCCATAAATGCTATGAAATGCCCTTTTTCGTGATAAATGCTATATTTTGAATAAATTCCATATTTTAATGCTATATTTCAATCAAAATCAATATTATGTGGCTAATTCACAACAAAAGGGCGTACAAATTTCAAAATAGACACGCAGAAGTTTTGGTAAGTGCCAGTTACTAAGGTCGATGACTCGTGGCGGGGGTGACCGTTCGACGCGCGCCTCAACGCTCAGGTGGATATCCCGTTACGTCCACGCGTCAACAACAACCCCGCGCTCTCCCCCTTACTTTCAATGCACCACGGAAACCTACATTCCACTTATTTTCCTTGTGCCCGTCGTTTTTATGAGATTACTTTGTCTTTTGTATTTGTGTTGTGGAATTTTTAATATTACTGTGACATTTTTTCTAAAATTTCAACTTTTTGTAATAAATACTTACCATTTTTTATGATTTATTTTGAAGTAAGTGCCATTTTATATGCCATATTTTAAAAAAATAAATGCCATTTTGCTATGCTATATTTTGAAAAAATACGGGAATATTTTGACGGACTTTAGTAATTATAGATGTATTTTCAAAATATGTTTGGCTAGAGCCTATAAAAACCAAAACCTCCAAGGAAGTTGCTAGTGCAACTGAAAAAATACTATCTGAAAGCGGTAGAATTCCGAATAACTTGCAGACAGATCAGGGTAAAGAGTTTTTCAATAAATATTTTCAAACACTAATGAATAAATTGCCAATTAACAATTTCTCAACATTTAGTTAAAAAAGCGTGTGTCGTTGAAAGAGTAAATCGTACACTTAAATCTATTATGTGGAAGATGGTTAGTTTGCAAGGTTCACACAAATGGCTTTCTCTATTATCTCAAGTCAGTCACACCTACAATCACAAAAAAACAGTACAATTAGTAAAACACCGGTTGATGTGAATAAGGGTAATGAGAAGGAAATTCTCAATCAAGCCTATAATCATATAAAAATTACAGATTTAAGTAATGTAAAATTTAAGGTTGACGATTCTGTGCGAATTAGCAAATATCGAACAATATTCGATAAAGGGTATACGCCCAACTGGAGTAATAAAATATTCACAATAGATCAAGTTACATTAACTAATCCTATTACCTATCTACTAAAAGATGCTTCCAATCGGTCTATTCAAGGATGTTTCTACGATCTCGAGCTTCAAAAAGTTAAATATCCAGACATACATCTCGTTGAACGCTTAATAAAACGAAAATGTAACAATGTATTTGTAAAATGGCTTGGATTTTCAAATCAGCACAATAGCTGGATTGATGCTAAATATATTGACTAAATTACCACATGTTGTGATGACTCAACACTTAATTTTCATCGGTGCTATATAAACCTGATATGCTGTAGTATTTTTATCATTCTCTTGGACGCGCTCTTTCCAAAAACATGACAGATTTCAATCAGAAACTTTGCAACTCAAATGAGGTTAAAGAGTGGGGAAATGTACGAGATTTGAAGATTGACGAAAAATATCTAATAATAAATGTGTATCGGTGTCCGACTAAATATGGTAATAAAGTGGCGGTAGAATTGAACAACTTCAGATTCATTCTACCAGCACGCTACGATTGCCTAATAGATGCTGATCTACAACAATTAGGAGAACGTCGCTACTATATCATCTCGGGTGGCAAGTGCGGGAGCAGCACGAAACTTGTCTTCGAGGAGATCGTTCAGACAGAGATGACAACAACATCCGTAGCGCAATAATTTGCTGATGTATAATATACATATATATATTTGTAATAATTTTATACGCGTACGTTTTCGACAAAATAAATACAAGTATATTTACATTGTTGTTTTATTACACCATTGTGCTTATAAAATTGGTTACAGGAATATTCCAGGTTGGTCAGTAATGCATAGTATATTTGTAATAATTTTATACATCAGCAAAAATTTTCCAAACAAAGACTCCATTCAATTTAGCGGTTGTGCAGATTTTTCTCAAACAATGGGTTTCATTGTTAAATTTTTAACAGTCTTGCACATTTCTCAAACATGTCTGGACAAGTCTGAAGCTCCAGACCATAACATCCGGTTTATCTGATAATGGAGGTCAGCAAAATTTTCTCCAGACAACAATGGATTTATTGTCCAATTATTTTTTGCAATCGTGGAGATTTCTCAAACAATGGACGTCATTGTTTAATTGGTAAACATCCTGCATCTGCAAGTCTCAACAAGTTTGCATTCTCAGACGATGACTCACATCCTGTTGAGCCTGGGAACATTTTGATAAGCGTAGAAATCTTGTAAAATTTCAAAATTACACTTTTAGTCCCAAAAATTCATCGTGGGAACCGGACCACAGCTAGGCTCGTGACCTTAACCCCGGCTAGACCCGTGACGCCCGGGTAGACCTAGCCAAGTTTCAAACCAGAGGCCAATGACCTCGCCACATGACACTTAGCCAAGTTTCAAACCAAACGAAGTGTCCCAGAACGCCCCTAGGTACACTACTATTAACGATACAAATTTGATTATGAGCATCTTAACCAAACGAGTTTGATTGCCAAAACGAGGCCGTGAGCCGAGTTTTGCGGCAATCATACGAGTTTCATTATGTGCCATAAGCAAACGTGTATTGTTCAAAATTTTATCTTCATCAATAAACTCTGGTTCGATGTATTTTTTATATATTACAGTGCGGTAATGAAGCTCTTAACGATACTAAAATTAATTTGGTTAAGAGTTTACAACACCGATGAAGATAAAAAATACAGTAAGCACGTGACTGCTTACATTGATAACATTTGTAATCAATGAATTAACCATTTGTGGTATGTATAGAAGTGATAACGTTAAGCACTAAGTACTTCAATTATCATTTTTTATACATGTTCTTATATTAAATAAATTAATAAATGCATAATTTTTATATAGCTCTTTGATAATTTCTCCGATTTTTCTTTCAAACGGAACAGAATTTAAATGTATGTGTACTCTTATACGTATATTATCTTTTTTTGAATTCTTCGCCATCACTAAACTCCACCTCCTTTTTATAATTGGTCGACACGGTGTAATTATTAACGGCTGCTGTTTCATTAGACGTTAAACGAAACTCGCGGAAGAACATTCGACCTACAGGTCAAAAGACCTACTTAGCCCGTTTCCCGAAGAATCGTCGTACGTGCCGGCCGACTAAGAAAAAGGGCCCGCAATACTGCCCGGTGCATTGGGTTGCAGTTAGACCAAAGAAACCAGAAACACCGTTCCAGAAGAACACGTCCCAGATGTCCCATTGGTACCTAACGTCTTAGACGTCCCAGATGTCCCATATGTCCCATATGTACCTAACGTCCCAGACGTCCCAGATGTCCCATATGTCCCATATGTACCTAACGTCCCAGACGTCCCAGATGTCCCATATGTCCCTAGCATCCCAGACGACCCAGATGTCCCATATGTTCTTAACGTCCCAGACGTTCCAGATGTCCCATATGTCCTTAACGTCCAAGACGTCCCAGATGTCCCATTGGTACCTAACGTCTTAGACGTCCCAGATGTCCCATATGTCCCATATGTACCTAACGTCCCAGACGTCCCAGACGTCCCAGATGTCCCATATGTCCTATATGTCCCTAATGTCCCAGGCGTCTTTAACGTCCCATATGTCTTTAACGTCGTAGACGTCTCAGACGTTCTAGATGTCCCATATGTTCTTACCGTCCCAGACGTCCCAGATGTCCCATTTGTCCCTAACGTCCCAGACGTCCCAGATGTCCCATATGTTTCATATGTTTTTAATGTGTCAGCGTCTTAGATGTTCCATATGTCCCTAACGTCCCAGACGTCCCAGATGTCCTAGATGTCCCATATGTCCTTAACATCCCAGACGTCCCAGATGCCCCATATGTCCCTAACGTCCCAGACGTCCCAGATGTCCCATATGTCCCTAATGTCCCAGGCGTCCCAGATGTCCTAGATGTCCCATATGTCCTTAACGTCCCAGACGTCCCAGATGTCCCATATGTCACTAATGTCCCAGACGTCCTAGATGTCCCATATGTCCCTAACGTCCCAGACGTCCCAAACGTCCTAGATGTCCCATATGTCCTTAACGTCCCAGACGTCCTAGATGTCCCATATGTCCTTAACGTCCCATACGTCCCAGATGTCCCATATGTCCCTAATGTCCCAGGCGTCCTAAATGTCCCATATGTCCTTAACGTCTAAGACGTCCCAAACGTCCTAGATGTCCCATATGTCCTTAACGTCCCAGACGTTCCAGATGTCCCATATGTCCCTAACGTGCCAGACGTCCCAGATGTCCCGTATGTAACTAATGTCCCAGGCCTTACAGATGTCCCATATGTCCCATATGTCCCTAATGTCCCAGGCGTCCTAAATGCCCCATATGTCCCATATGTCCCTAATGTCCCAGGCGTCCTAGATGTCCCATATGTCCCTAATGTCCCAGGCGTCCTAAATGTTCCATATGTCCTTAACGTCCCAGACGTTCTAAACGTCCTAGATGTCCCATATGTCCTTAACGTGCCAGACGTCCCAGATGTCCTATATGTCCCTAACGTCCCAGACGTCCCAGATGTCCCATATGTCCCTAATGTCCCAGGCGTCCCAGATGTCCTAGATGTCCCATATGTCCTTAACGTCCTAGACGTCCCAGATGTCCCATATGTCCCTAACGTCCCAGACGTCCCAGATGTCCCATATGTTTTATATGTTTCTAATGTGTCAGCCGTCTTAGATGTTCCATATGTCCCTAACGTCCCAGACATCCCAGATGTCCTAGATGTCCCATTGTCCTTAACGTCCCAGACGTCCCAGATGTCCCATATGTCCCTAACGTCCCAGACGTCCCAGATTACCCATATGTCCCTAATGTCCCAGGCGTCCTAAATGTCCCATATGTCCATAACGTCCCAGACGTCCTAAACGTCCTAGATGTCCCATATGTCCTTAACGTGCCAGACGTCCCAGATGTCCTATATGTCCCTAACGTCCCAGACGCCCTAGATGTCCCATATGTCTTTAACGTCCCAGACGTCCCAGACGTCCTTGATTTCCCATATGCCCTTAACGTCCCAGACGTCTCAGATGTCCCATATGTCCCTAGCATCCCAGACGTCGCAGATGTCCCATATGTTCTTAACGTCCCAGACGTTCTAGATGTCCCATATGTCCTTAACATCCAAGACGTCCCAGATGTCCCATTGGTACCTAACGTCTTAAACGTCCCAGATGTCCCATATGTCCCATATGTACCTAACGTCCCAGACGTCCCAGATGTCCCATATGTCCCATATGTACCTAACGTCCCAGACGTACCAGATGTCCCATATGTCCCTAGCATCCCAGACGTCCCAGATGTCCCATATGTTCTTAACGTCCCAGACGTTCCAGATGTTTCATATGTCCTTAACGTCCAAGACGTCCCAGATGTCCCATTGGTACCTAACGTCTTAGACGTCCCAGATGTCCCATATGTCCCATGTGTACATAACGTCCCAGACGTCCCAGATGTTCCATATGTCCCTAGCATCCCAGACGTCCCAGATGTCCCATATGTTCTTAACGTCCCAGACGTTTCAGATGTCCCATATGTCCTTAACGTCCAAGACGTCCCAGATGTCCCATTGGTACCTAACGTCTTAGACGTCCCAGATGTCCCATATGTCCCATATGTACCTAACGTCCCAGACGTCCCAGACGTCCCAGATGTCCCATATGTCCTATATGTTACTAATGTCCCAAGCGTCCCAGATGTCCCATATGTACCATATGTCCGTAATGTCCCAGGCGTCCTTAATGTCCCATATGTCTTTAACGTCCCAGACGTCTCAGACGTTCTAGATGTCCCATATGTGCTTACCGTCCCAGACGTCCCAGATGTCCCATATGTCCCATATATCCCAGGCGTCCTAAATGTCCCATATGTCCTAACGTCCCAGACGTCCCAGACGTCCTAGATGTCCCATATGGCCTTAACGTCCCAGACGTTCCAGATGTCCCATATGTCCCTAACGTGCCAGACGTCCCAGATGTCCCGTATGTCCGTAATGTCCCAGGCCTTACAGATGTCCCATATGTCCCATATGTCCCTAATGTCCCAGGCGTCTTAAATGCCCCATATGTCCCATATGTCCCTAATGTCCCAGGCGTCCTAGATGTCCCATATGTCCCTAATGTCCCAAGCGTCCTAAATGTCCCATATGTCCTTAACGTCCCAGACGTCCTAAACGTCCTAGATGTCCCATATGTCCTTAACGTGCCAGATGTCCCAGATGTCCTATATGTCCCTAACGTCCCAGACGTCCCAGATGTCCCATATGACCCTAATATCCCAGGCGTCCCAGATGTACTAGATGTCCCATATGTCCCTAACGTCCCAGCCGTCCCAGATGTCCCATATGCCCCTAACGTCCCAGACGTCCTAAATGTCCCTTATGTCCCTAATGTCCCAGACGTCCTAGATGTCCCATATGTCCCTAGCGTCCCAGACGTCCCAAACGTCCTAGATGTCCCATATGTCCTTAACGTCCCAGACGTCCTAGATGTCCCATATGTCCTTAACGTCCCATACGTCCCAGATGTCCCATATGTCCCATATGTCCCTAATGTCCCAGGCGCCCTAAATGTCCCATATGTCCTTAACGTCCCAGACGTCCCAAACGTCCTAGATGTCCCATATGTCCTTAACGTCCCAGACGTTCCAAATGTCCCATATGTCCCTAACGTGCCAGACGTCCCAGATGTCCCGTATGTCCCTAATGTCCCAGGCCTTACAGATGTCCCATATGTCCCATATGTCCCTAATGTCCCAGGCGTCCTAAATGCCCCATATGTCCCATATGTCCCTAATGTCCCAGGCGTCCTAGATGTCCCATATGTCCCTAATGTCCCAGGCGTCCTAAATGTCCCATATGTCCTTAACGTCCCAGACGTCTTAAACGTCCTAGATGTCCCATATGTCCTTAACGTGCCAGACGTCCCAGATGTCCTATATGTCCCTAACGTCCCAGACGTCCCAGATGTCCCATATGTCCCTAATGTCCCAGGCGTCCCAGATGTCCTAGATGTCCCATATGTCCTTAACGTCCCAGACGTCCCAGATGTCCCATATGTCCCTAACGTCCCAGGCGTCCAGATGTCCCATATGTTTCATATGTTTCTAATGTGTCAGCCGTCTTAGATGTTCCATATGTCCCTAATGTCCCAGACGTCCCAGATGTCCTAGATGTCCCATATGTCCTTAACGTCCCAGACGTCCCAGATGTCCCATATGTCCCTAACGTCCCAGACGTCCCAGATGTCCCATATGTCCCTAATGTCACATGCGTCCTAAATATCTCATATGTCCTTAACGTCCCAGACGTCCCAGACGCCCTAGATGTCCCATATGTCTTTAACGTCCCAGACGTCCCAGGCGTCCTAGATTTCCCATATGCCCTTAACGTCCCAGACATCCCAGATGTCCCATATGTCCCTAGCATCCCAGACGTCCCAGATGTCCCATATGTTCTTAACGTCCCAGACGTTCCAGATGTCCCATATGTCCTTAACGTCCAAGACGTCCCAGATGTCTCATATGTACCTAACGTATTAGGCGTCCCAGATGTCCCATATGTCCCATATGTACCTAACGTCCCAGACGTCCCAGACGTCCCAGATGTCCCTAGCATCCCAGACGTCCCAGATGTCCCATATGTTCTTAACGTCCCAGACGTTCCAGATGTCCCATATGTCCTTAACGTCCAAGACGTCCCAGATGTCCCATTGGTACCTAACGTCTTAGATGTCCCAGATGTCCCATATGTCCCATATGTACCTAACGTCCCAGACGTCCCAGATGACCCATATGTCCCTAGCATCCCAGACGTCCCAGATGTCCCATATGTTTCATATGTTTCTAATGTGTCAGCCGTCTTAGATGTTCCATATGTCTCTAACGTCCCAGACGTCCCAGATGTCCTAGATGTCCCATATGTCTTTAACGTCCCAGACGTCCCAGACGTCCTAGATTTCCCATATGCCCTTAACGTCCCAGACGTCTCAGATGTCCCATATGTCCCTAGCATCCCAGACGTCCCAGATGTCCCATATGTTCTTAACGTCCCAGACGTTCCAGATGTCCCATATGTCCTTAACGTCCAAGACTTCCCAAATGTCCCATTGGTACCTAACGTCTTAGACGTTCCAGACGTTCCAGATGTCCCATATGTTCTTAACGTCCCAGACGTTCCAGATGTCCCATATGTCCTTAACGTCCCAGACGTCCTAAACGTCCTAGATGTCCCATATGTCCTTAACGTACCAGACGTCCCAGATGTCCTACATGTCCCTAACGTCCAAGACGTCCCAGATGTCCCATATGTCCCTAATGTCCCAGGCGTCCCAGATGTCCTAGATGTCCCATATGTCCTTAACGTCCCAGACGTCCCAGATGTCCCATATGTATCTAACGTCCCAGACGTCCCAGATGTCCCATATGTTTCATATGTTTTTAATGTGTCAGCCGTCTTAGATGTTTCATACGTCCCTAACGTCCCAGACGTCCCAGATGTTCTAGATGTCCCATATGTCCTTAACGTCCCAGACGTCCCAGATGTCCCATATGTCCCTCACGTTCCAGACGTCCCAGATGTCCCATATGTCCCTAATGTCCCAGGCGTCCTAAATATCCCATATGTCCTTAACGTCCCAGACGTCCTAAACGTCCTAGATGTCCCATATGTCCTTAACGTGCCAGACGTCCTAGATGTCCTATATGTCCCTAACGTCCCAGACGTCCCAGACGCCCTAGATGTCCCATATGTCTTTAACGTCCCAGACGTCCCAGACGTCCTAGATTTCCCATATGCCCTTAACGTCCCAGACGTCTCAGATGTCCCATTGGTACCTAACGTCTTAGACGTCCCAGATGTCCCATATGTACCGAACGTCCCAGACGTCCCAGATGTCCCATATGTCCCTAGCATCCCAGACGTCCCAGATGTCCCATATGTTTCATATGTTTCTAATGTGTCAGCCGTCTTAGATGTTCCATATGTCTCTAACGTCCCAGACGTCCCAGATGTCCTAGATGTCCCATATGTCTTTAACGTCCCAGACGTCCCAGACGTCCTAGATTTCCCATATGCCCTTAACGTCCCAGACGTCTCAGATGTCCCATATGTCCCTAGCATCCCAGACGTCCCAGATGTCCCATATGTTCTTAACGTCCCAGACGTTCCAGATGTCCCATATGTCCTTAACGTCCAAGACTTCCCAGATGTCCCATTGGTACCTAACGTCTTAGACGTTCCAGACGTTCCAGATGTCCCATATGTTCTTAACGTCCCAGACGTTCCAGATGTCCCATATGTCCTTAACGTCCCAGACGTCCTAAACGTCCTAGATGTCCCATATGTCCTTAACGTGCCAGACGTCCCAGATATCCTACATGTCCCTAACGTCCCAGCCGTCCCAGATGTCCCATATGTTTTATATGTTTTTAATGTGTCAGCCGTCTTAGATGTTTCATACGTCACTAACGTCCCAGACGTCCCAGATGTCCTAGATGTCCCATATGTCCTTAACGTCCCAGACGTCCCAGATGTCCCATATGTCCCTATAGTTCCAGACGTCCCAGATGTCCCATATGTCCCTAATGTCCCAGGCGTCCTAAATATCCCATATGTCCTTAACGTCCCAGACGTCCTAAACGTCCTAGATGTCCCATATGTCCTTAACGTGCCAGACGTCCCAGATGTCCTATATGTCCCTAACGTCCCAGACGTCCCAGACGCCCTAGATGTCCCATATGTCTTTAACGTCCCAGACGTCCCAGACGTCCTAGATTTCCCATATGCCCTTAACGTCCCAGACGTCTCAGATGTCCCATTGGTACCTAACGTCTTAGACGTCCCAGATGTCCCATATGTCCCATATGTACCTAACGTTTCAGACGTCCAAGATGTCCCATATGTACCTAACGTCCCAGACGTCCCAGATGTCCCATATGTCCCTAGCATCCCAGACGTCCCAGATGTCCCATATGTTCTTAACGTCCCAGACGTTCCAGATGTCCCATATGTCCTTAACGTCCAAGACGTCCCAGATGTCCCATTGGTACCTAACGTCTTAGATGTCCCAGATGTCCCATATGTCCCATATGTACCTAACGACCCAGACGTCCCAGATGTCCCATATGTCCCTAGCATCCCAGACGTCCCAGATGTCCCATATGTTTCATATGTTTCTAATGTGTCAGCCGTCTTAGATGTTCCATATGTCTCTAACTTCCCAGACGTCCCAGATGTCCTAGATGTCCCATATGTCTTTAACGTCCCAGACGTCCCAGACGTCGTAGATTTCCCATATGCCCTTAACGTCCCAGACGTCTCAGATGTCCCATATGTTCTTAACGTCCCAGACGTTCCAGATGTCCCATATGTCCTTAACGTCCAAGACTTCCCAGATGTCCCATTGGTACCTAACGTCTTAGACGTCCCAGATGTCCCATATGTACCGAACGTCCCAGACGTCCCAGATGTCCCATATGTCCCTAGCATCCCAGACGTCCCAGATGTCCCATATGTTTCATATGTTTCTAATGTGTCAGCCGTCTTAGATGTTCCATATGTCTCTAACGTCCCAGACGTCCCAGATGTCCTAGATGTCCCATATGTCTTTAACGTCCCAGACGTCCCAGACGTCCTAGATTTCCCATATGCCCTTAACGTCCCAGACGTCTCAGATGTCCCATATGTCCCTAGCATCCCAGACGTCCCAGATGTCCCATATGTTCTTAACGTCCCAGACGTTCCAGATGTCCCATATGTCCTTAACGTCCAAGACTTCCCAGATGTCCCATTGGTACCTAACGTCTTAGACGTTCCAGACGTTCCAGATGTCCCATATGTTCTTAACGTCCCAGACGTTCCAGATGTCCCATATGTCCTTAACGTCCCAGACGTCCTAAACGTCCTAGATGTCCCATATGTCCTTAACGTGCCAGACGTCCCAGATATCCTACATGTCCCTAACGTCCCAGACGTCCCAGATGTCCCATATGTCCCTAATGTCACAGGCGTCCCAGATGTCCTAGATGTCCCATATGTCCTTAACGTCCCAGACGTCCCAGATGTCCCATATGTATCTAACGTCCCAGCCGTCCCAGATGTCCCATATGTTTCATATGTTTTTAATGTGTCAGCCGTCTTAGATGTTTCATACGTCACTAACGTCCCAGACGTCCCAGATGTCCTAGATGTCCCATATGTCCTTAACGTCCCAGACGTCCCAGATGTCCCATATGTCCCTATAGTTCCAGACGTCCCAGATGTCCCATATGTCCCTAATGTCCCAGGCGTCCTAAATATCCCATATGTCCTTAACGTTCCAGACGTCCTAAACGTCCTAGATGTCCCATATGTCCTTAACGTGCCAGACGTCCCAGATGTCCTATATGTCCCTAACGTCCCAGACGTCCCAGACGCCCTAGATGTCCCATATGTCTTTAACGTCCCAGACGTCCCAGACGTCCTAGATTTCCCATATGCCCTTAACGTCCCAGACGTCTCAGATGTCCCATTGGTACCTAACGTCTTAGACGTCCCAGATGTCCCATATGTCCCATATGTACCTAACGTTTCAGACGTCCAAGATGTCCCATATGTACCTAACGTCCCAGACGTCCAGATGTCCCATATGTCCCTAGCATCCCAGACGTCCCAGATGTCCCATATGTTCTTAACGTCCCAGACGTTCCAGATGTCCCATATGTCCTTAACGTCCAAGACGTCCCAGATGTCCCATTGGTACCTAACGTCTTAGATGTCCCAGATGTCCCATATGTCCCATATGTACCTAACGACCCAGACGTCCCAGATGTCCCATATGTCCCTAGCATCCCAGACGTCCCAGATGTCCCATATGTTTCATATGTTTCTAATGTGTCAGCCGTCTTAGATGTTCCATATGTCTCTAACTTCCCAGACGTCCCAGATGTCCTAGATGTCCCATATGTCTTTAACGTCCCAGACGTCCCAGACGTCGTAGATTTCCCATATGCACTTAACGTCCCAGACGTCTCAGATGTCCCATATGTCCCTAGCATCCCAGACGTCCCAGATGTCCCATATGTTCTTAACGTCCCAGACGTTCCAGATGTCCCATATGTCCTTAACGTCCAAGACTTCCCAGATGTCCCATTGGTACCTAACGTCTTAGACGTTCCAGACGTTCCAGATGTCCCATATGTTCTTAACGTCCCAGACGTTCCAGATGTCCCATATGTCCTTAACGTCCAAGACGTCCCAGATGTCCCATTGGTACCTAACGTCTTAGACGTCCCAGATGTCCCATATGTCCCATATGTACCTATGGTCCCAGACGTCCCAGACGTCCCAGATGTCCCATATGTCCTATATGTCCCTAATGTCCCAGGCGTCCTTAATGTCCCATATGTCTTTAACGTCGTAGACGTCTCAGACGTTCTAGATGTCCCATATGTCCTTACCGTCCCAGACGTCCCAGATGTCCCATATGTCCCTAACGTCCCAGACGTCCCAGATGTCCCATATGTTTCATATGTTTTTAATGTGTCAGCCGTCTTAGATGTTCCATATGTCCCTAACGTCCCAGACGTCCCAGATGTCCTAGATGTCCCATATGTCCTTAACGTCCCAGACGTCCCAGATGCCCCATATGTCCCTAACGTCCCAGACGTCCCAGATGTCCCATATGTCCCTAATGTCCCAGGCGTCCCAGATGTCCTAGATGTCCCATATGTCCTTAACGTCCCAGACGTCCCAGATGTCCCATATGTCCCTAATGTCCCAGACGTCCTAGATGTCCCATATGTCCCTAACGTCCCAGACGTCCCAAACGTCCTAGATGTCCCATATGTCCTTAACGTCCCAGACGTCCTAGATGTCCCATATGTCCCTAATGTCCCAGGCGTCCTAAATGTCCCATATGTCCTTAACGTCTAAGACGTCCCAAACGTCCTAGATGTCCCATATGTCCTTAACGTCCCAGACGTTCCAGATGTCCCATTTGTCCCTAACGTGCCAGACGTCCCAGATGTCCCGTATGTCCCTAATGTCCCAGGCCTTACAGATGTCCCATATGTCCCATATGTCCCTAATGTCCCAGGCGTCCTAAATGCCCCATATGTCCCATATGTCCCTAATGTCCCAGGCGTCCTAGATGTCCCATATGTCCCTAATGTCCCAGGCGTCCTAAATGTCCCATATGTCCTTAATGTCCCAGACGTCCTAAACGTCCTAGATGTCCCATATGTCCTTAACGTGCCAGACGTCCCAGATGTCCTATATGTCCCTAACGTCCCAGACGTCCCAGATGTCCCATATGTGCCTAATGTCCCAGGCGTCCCAGATGTCCTAGATGTCCCATATGTCCTTAACGTCCTAGACGTCCCAGATGTCCCATATGTCCCTAACGTCCCAGACGTCCCAGATGTCCCATATGTTTTATATGTTTCTAATGTGTCAGCCGTCTTAGATGTTCCATATGTCCCTAACGTCCCAGACGTCCCAGATGTCCTGAATGTCCCATATGTCCTTAACGTCCCAGACGTCCCAGATGTCCCATATGTCCCTAACGTCCCAGACGTCCCAGATTACCTATATGTCCCTAATGTCCCAGGCGTCCTAAATGTCCCATATGTCCTTAACGTCCCAGACGTCCTAAACGTCCTAGATGTCCCATATGTTTTATATGTTTCTAATGTGTCAGCCGTCTTAGATGTTCCATATGTCCCTAACGTCCCAGACGTCCCAGATGTCCTAGATGTCCCATATGTCCTTAACGTCCCAGACGTCTCAGATGTCCCATATGTCCCTAGCATCAAAGACGTCCCAGATGTCCCATATGTTCTTAACGTCCCAGACGTTCCAGATGTCCCATATGTCCTTAACGTCCAAGACGTCCCAGATGTCCCATTGGTACCTAACGTCTTAAACGTCCCAGATGTCCCATATGTCCCATATGTACCTAACGTCCCAGACCTCCCAGATGTCCCATATGTCCCATATGTACCTAACGTCCCAGACGTCCCAGATGTCCCATATGTCCCTAGCATCCCAGACGTCCCAGATGTCCTAGATGTCCCATATGTCCTTAACGTCCCAGACGTCTCAGATGTCCCATATGTCCCTAGCATCAAAGATGTCCCAGATGTCCCATATGTTCTTAACGTCCCAGACGTTCCAGATGTCCCATATGTCCTTAACGTCCAAGACGTCCCAGATGTCCCATTGGTACCTAACGTCTTAAACGTCCCAGATGTCCCATATGTCCCATATGTACCTAACGTCCCAGACGTCCCAGATGTCCCATATGTCCCATATGTACCTAACGTCCCAGACGTCCCAGATGTCCCCATATGTCCCTAGCATCCCAGACGTCCCAGATGTCCCATATGTTCTTAACGTCCCAGACGTTCCAGATGTTTCATATGTCCTTAACGTCCAAGACGTCCCAGATGTCCCATTGGTACCTAACGTCTTAGACGTCCCAGATGTCCCATATGTCCCATGTGTACATAACGTCCCAGACGTCCCAGATGTCCCATATGTTCTTAACGTCCCAGACGTTTCAGATGTCCCATATGTCCTTAACGTCCAAGACGTCCCAGATGTCCCATTGGTACCTAACGTCTTAGACGTCCCAGATGTCCCATATGTCCCATATGTACCTAACGTCCCAGACGTCCCAGACGTCCCAGATGTCCCATATGTCCTATATGTTACTAATGTCCCAAGCGTCCCAGATGTCCCATATGTACCATATGTCCGTAATGTCCCAGGCGTCCTTAATGTCCCATATGTCTTTAACGTCCCAGACGTCTCAGACGTTCTAGATGTCCCATATGTGCTTACCGTCCCAGACGTCCCAGATGTCCCATATGTCCCATATATCCCAGGCGTCCTAAATGTCCCATATGTCCTTAACGTCCCAGACGTCCCAGACGTCCTAGATGTCCCATATGTCCTTAACGTCCCAGACGTTCCAGATGTCCCATATGTCCCTAACGTGCCAGACGTCCCAGATGTCCCGTATGTCCGTAATGTCCCAGGCGTCCTAAATGTCCCATATGTCCTTAACGTCCCAGACGTCCTAAATGCCCCATATGTCCCATATGTCCCTAATGTCCCAGCCGTCCCAGATGTCCCATATGTCCCATATGTCCCTAACGTCCCAGACGTCCTAAATGCCCCATATGTCCCATATGTCCCTAATGTCCCAGACGTCCTAGATGTCCCATATGTCCCTAATGTCCCAGGCGTCCTAAATGTCCCATATGTCCTTAACGTCCCAGACGTCCTAAACGTCCTAGATGTCCCATATGTCCTTAACGTGCCAGACGTCCCAGATGTCCTATATGTCCCTAGCGTCCCAGACGTCCCAGATGTCCCATATGACCCTAATGTCCCAGGCGTCCCAGATGTCCTATATGTCCCATATGTCCCTAACGTCCCAGCCGTCAGAGATGTCCCATATGTCCCATATGTCCCTAACGTCCCAGACGTCCTAAATGTTTCTTATGTCCCTAATGTCCCAGACGTCCTAGATGTCCCATATGTCCCTAACGTCCCAGACGTCCCAAACGTCCTAGATGTCCCATATGTCCTTAACGTCCCAGACGTCCTAGATGTCCCATATGTCCTTAACGTCCCATACGTCCCAGATGTCCCATATGTCCCATATGTCCCTAATGTCCCAGGCGCCCTAAATGTCCCATATGTCCTTAACGTCCCAGACGTCCCAAACGTCCTAGATGTCCCATATGGCCTTAACGTCCCAGACGTTCCAGATGTCCCATATGTCCCTAACGTGCCAGACGTCCCAGATGTCCCGTATGTCCCTAATGTCCCAGGCCTTACAGATGTCCCATATGTCCCATATGTCCCTAATGTCCCAGGCGTCCTAAATGCCCCATATGTCCCATATGTCCCTAACGTCCCAGACGTCCCAGATTACCCATATGTCCCTAATGTCCCAGGCGTCCTAAATGTCCCATATGTCCTTAACGTCCCAGACGTCCTAAACGTCCTAGATGTCCCATATGTCCTTAATGTGCCAGACGTCCCAGATGTCCTATATGTCCCTAACGTCCCAGACGCCCTAGATGTCCCATATGTCTTTAACGTCCCAGACGTCCCAGACGTCCTTGATTTCCCATATGCCCTTAACGTCCCAGACGTCTCAGATGTCCCATATGTCCCCAGCATCCCAGACGTCCCAGATGTCCCATATGTTCTTAACGTCCCAGACGTTCCAGATGTCCCATATGTCCTTAACGTCCAAGACGTCCCAGATGTCCCATTGGTACCTAACGTCTTAAACGTCCCAGATGTCCCATATGTCCCATATGTACCTTACGTCCCAGACGTCCCAGATGTCCCATATGTCCCATATGTACCTAACGTCCCAGACGTCCCAGATGTCCCATATGTCCCTAGCATCCCAGACGTCCCAGATGTCCCATATGTTCTTAACGTCCCAGACGTTCCAGATGTTTCATATGTCCTTAACGTCCAAGACGTCCCAGATGTCCCATTGGTACCTAACGTCTTAGACGTCCCAGATGTCCCATATGTCCCATGTGTACATAACGTCCCAGACGTCCCAGATGTTCCATATGTCCCTAGCATCCCAGACGTCCCAGATGTCCCATATGTTCTTAACGTCCCAGACGTTTCAGATGTCCCATATGTCCTTAACGTCCAAGACGTCCCAGATGTCCCATTGGTACCTAACGTCTTAGACGTCCCAGATGTCCCATATGTCCCATATGTACCTAACGTCCCAGACGTCCCAGACGTCCCAGATGTCCCATATGTCCTATATGTTACTAATGTCCCAAGCGTCCCAGATGTCCCATATGTACCATATGTCCGTAATGTCCCAGGCGTCCTTAATGTCCCATATGTCTTTAACGTCCCAGACGTCTCAGACGTTCTAGATGTCCCATATGTGCTTACCGTTCCAGACGTCCCAGATGTCCCATATGTCCCATATATCCCAGGCGTCCTAAATGTCCCATATGTCCTTAACGTCCCAGACGTCCCAGACGTCCTAGATGTCCCATATGTCCTTAACGTCCCAGACGTTCCAGATGTCCCATATGTCCCTAACGTGCCAGACGTCCCAGATGTCCCGTATGTCCGTAATGTCCCAGGCGTCCTAAATGTCCCATATGTCCTTAACGTCCCAGACGTCCTAAATGCCCCATATGTCCCATATGTCCCTAATGTCCCAGCCGTCCCAGATGTCCCATATGTCCCATATGTCCCTAACGTCCCAGACGTCCTAAATGCCCCATATGTCCCATATGTCCCTAATGTCCCAGGCGTCCTAGATGTCCCATATGTCCCTAATGTCCCAGGCGTCCTAAATGTCCCATATGTCCTTAACGTCCCAGACGTCCTAAACGTCCTAGATGTCCCATATGTCCTTAACGTGCCAGACGTCCCAGATGTCCTATATGTCCCTAGCGTCCCAGACGTCCCAGATGTCCCATATGACCCTAATGTCCCAGGCGTCCCAGATGTCCTAGATGTCCCATATGTCCCTAACGTCCCAGCCGTCAGAGATGTCCCATATGTCCCATATGTCCCTAACGTCCCAGACGTCCTAAATGTCCCTTATGTCCCTAATGTCCCAGACGTCCTAGATGTCCCATATGTCCCTAACGTCCCAGACGTCCCAAACGTCCTAGATGTCCCATATGTCCTTAACGTCCCAGACGTCCTAGATGTCCCATATGTCCTTAACGTCCCATACGTCCCAGATGTCCCATATGTCCCTAATGTCCCAGGCGCCCAAAATGTCCCATATGTCCTTAACGTCCCAGACGTCCCAAACGTCCTAGATGTCCCATATGTCCTTAACGTCCCAGACGTTCCAGATGTACCATATGTCCCTAACGTGCCAGACGTCCCAGATGTCCCGTATGTCCCTAATGTCCCAGGCCTTACAGATATCCCATATGTCCCATATGTCCCTAATGTCCCAGGCGTCCTAAATGCCCCATATGTCCCATATGTCCCTAATGTCCCAGGCGTCCTAGATGTCCCATATGTCCCTAATCTCCCAGGCGTCCTAAATGTCCCATATGTCCTTAACGTCCCAGACGTCCTAAACGTCCTAGATGTCCCATATGTCCTTAACGTGCCAGACGTCCCAAATGTCCTACATGTCCCTAACGTCCCAGACGTCCCAGATGTCCCATATGTCCCATATGTACCTAATGTCCCAGGCGTCCTAGATGTCCCATATGTCCCTAACGTCCCAGACGTCCCAGATGCCCCATATGTCAGTAGAAAGGGGATAGCCATCCCCTCCACTTTTTATTCGATTAAGCCACGCCCCCTTAATTCGCGGTTTTATTCGCGGATTTCGCGGAATTTTCGCGGATTGACCCAATTAATTCCGCGGTTTGATCTAATTAATTTCGCGGTTTGATCTAATTAATCACATATGAAGTTTGATATGTAATTTACATATGTGCTACTGATTAAATTACGCATTAGATTTTTTAATTTGCTTCTGGAATTACGCGTCGGACTTCGGCGGCCATCTTGGATTTCTGGCGGGAATGTTTGAAATTTGAATTTTTTCCGATTTTTTTTCTAAGTTCCATTATTTGAATTTTAAACTTCCCGGGTGTCAGCAGCCACCTTGGTGCGCGCGCACCTCTCGCTGTAGTCGTTTTTAATTTTGAATTTTCGCGGAAATATTTGAAATTCAAACTGGTGGATCTATCTCGCTCTTCGAAGCTGCTGTCTCTCTCGTGCATTCACTCGCGGAAATATTTAAATTTAAAAAAAGCTATTTGCGTCGGACCCGAGTGGGAATCGAACCCTCTACGTTTGCATACACATTGGGCTCACATCGATCGATGCCTCTAGACCACGGAGCGGTACGGGATTTAAAGGGTTTGAACGAAACGCCATTTCGCAGCTCTACAGTCACGCCGCTCGAATTTAAACAACTTATTTTTTCGAAAATTGAAATTTTAAGAACTGAAATGTGCAGCGTGATGTGATTAAAGGTATATGCATTTTTTAAAAATTGATTTCGCCCCGTGATTTCACTAGAATTAATTATTTTACTCTCTTATATAAATACGCGTATTCTGTCCGTTAAGAATGGTTTATCGCCTAGTATATAGCTGGAAATTTCCTATCGAGTTGTTGATCAATTAAATTAATCGTCTTAGTGTTTAAAAATTATTTATAAGACAGGCGAAAATTTTAAAGCTATGCGGAAAAGAGGCAAGTTCTATCGTAAAATATACGGGCTACAAATTTGAGTTTAGCGGTTATTATCCATTTTCATATTTGAAATGCCAGAACATGACGAATTTTCGGTTGTATAAATTACGCGATTTTCTCTAAGTTCCCTTTTTAAAACAGGTCGAGACTACGAATCGTTTCCTGGAAAACATACTGCATCGTGTAACGGTATTCGTTAATTATTCAAAATGTTTTATTGCAGCCTTGTCTAATACAAGGGGGGAAAATAGCCCTTACGCCTTTGTACTTGTTTATAATTATACGTGTTTTATAAATTTTGACCGCATAGCGAAATCATAATTACGCGTCGGCTATTTTTAAACTTTAGAGCTAATATATGAGTGACTTAACAAATATTTGTCCGTTAGAAATTGCAGTACAGGTCTCGGCATGTCGTTATGTGTAATTAGAAAAACACGTCATAGTCTCAGGGTCGCTGGGCGATCGGTCACAATTATATATATCAGCAATAACATGTGTAGCGGATGCAACTTTTTTTTCTGTCAGTGTCTGTTCGACATTTTCTTGCCACCACATTGCCAAATTTATTATTTTAATATTCGTAAGAAAATAAATGCTTTATCAAGTGTGTAAAAGTAATTTTAATTTCCGTCAAAGGAAAAATCAAAATGCCCAATATAATTTTGTTACAACAAAAAAAAATTTCCATTAAACGATGCTAGTTGCAGTTTAAAAAGGACAGACCAGATCTAAAAGAACACGAGTTGATGTAGAGACTAGAGAGAGATCCGGCAACAACGTACCTATTCAGAAAATATAACCTTAAACTGAAAACAACCTAACCTAACAGAAAAAGTGTCAGTTTGCATTAGGGAGTTTAGTTGCCGCAGAGGTACTGCCAACAAAATTACTAGATGGTCATAGCCTCACCTGACCCAAAAAGATCGTGAACGGCTTATATTAGCAAGTATTGGAGAAGGCTTGACTAATTTTAATTATGACATTTGTCAACTAAACATAAAATAAATTTGAATAAAAGCACGCAAAATTACGAAAATACGTAGAAAATTTATAAAAATCGGCATCTTGTCACATTAAATTCTGCAAAAACGACAAAAAACAATATTTTTATACAACTTTCATCGAAAAATAGTAAAATTTTACGAAAATACGTCTGTGTTGAGGACCAATGAAAATAAATTTGAATAAAAATACGCAAAAATTACGAAAAGACGTATGTGTTGATCCCCAAAGTAACAAAAATTTGAATAAAAACGCACAATTTCGTTGAAAATATTTACAAAGCGACTTTATAGTACCGAAAAATTGATGTAAAAAAGTTTTAAGAGTTATTTCTAAGCATAATTTTGCAAACGTTTAACAAATAAACCGTAATTTTTTAAAGTACATCACACAATTATGAAATCGTAGTTCAATTTATATGAATTTCGATACTTTGTATGTGAAAAATAGCTTCAATTACTAATATTTGAATAAAAACATGCAATTTCCAAAGCATTTCGTTTAAAATTTTAGAAAATCGACAGCATCTCGCATGAAAATTTATAAAAATCGGCATCTTGTCACATTAAATTCTGCAAAAACGACAAAAAACAATATTTTTATACAACTTTCATTGAAAAATAGTAAAATTTTACGAAAATACGTCTGTGCTGACGACAAATGAAAATAAATTTGAATAGAAACACGCAAAAATTACGAAAAGACGTATATGTTGACCCCCAAAGTAACAAAAATTTGAATAAAATCACGCAATCATACAGCATCTCACATAAATTTTCACAAAAATCGACATCATGTCACATAAATTATACAAAAACTGTCATCATATCACTTGAAATTATACAAAAAACGACATTTTCATTCAACACACGATGAAAATTGAATAAAAATCACGCAATTACAAGCCATCTCACATAAATTTTCACAAAAATCGACATCATGTTACATAAACTATGCATAATTTTGCAAATGTTTTACACTTTTTATAAAATGCATCGCTCAAAATTAAAAGAAATAGCAATTTCGTTGAAAAAATCTACTACCACAATCATTTCGATAAACAAAATTCAAAAAATCTTATACTTTTGACGGAAATATATGTATGTTGACCATAAATTAACATAATTTTTAAATAAAAACGCGCAATTCGTTGAAAAAAATATTCTGACACCACCAAAACACGCAATTTCATTGAAAAATATATATATGTTGTCCACAAATTAACATAAATTTGAATAAAAACACGTAATTTTGTTGAAAAAATGTTCTGGCCCCGTCATTTCACTTAAAATTTTACAAAACTGCCATCATAACACTTGAAATTATACAAAATATATGTATGTTGATCACAAATTAACATAAACCTGAATAAAACACACAATTTCGTTGAAAAATTTGCAAATGTTTTACACTTTTTTATAAAATGTATCGCACAAAATTAAAAGAAATCACAATTTTCTAAATTATATCACGCTATTATGAAATCGTAGATTGATTTTTTGAAATTTTACACTTTGTAACTGTAAAATAACTGCAAATACTAATATTTTAGCTTTAGACTTTGTAATTATTGCAGATTTGAGAAAAAAAAACAAAGCAGAGTAGAAATAAAAAACACAAACACTTTGTAATAAACAAATATATTGTCCTTATTTCGTATAATACTTAATAATATAAATATAAATGTACATCAGAATGTCTTATTTCTAAAAATTCGCTAGCAATTTACAAAACTGTAGTTTGAGGTGCACGACATTTCAAATTAAAAAGACTGCAAGTAATAAAATCAGAATTTCATTGTGTAATTTTAAAGTTTAAGATGCACCCAATCTAGAATTCCCTTCGTTTTTGGTGTTGATGACATCTGCCTTAGAGGCATTTTTCTAACGGCCCTTTTTTGGAGGCGTTTCCTTATCGGTGTTCTTCTGACTGAACCTTTTTGATGTGGACTTGGATGAGTAGCTGGTGTTTTTAATTTATATTCTAAATCGGACTCGCAGTTATCAGTTTCCATTTCGGTTTTTCCTGTAGTACCAGTCGGGGTTGGCTTCTTTTGCTGTTTAGGTTTAGCTAGCAGCACATTAGCAACGTTAAGGTCTTTGATGTAATCAGCAAACTGTAGGCGTCCGGGTGGATTAATAGTTTTTAGAGGCCGCAGAGTGTCGTGAATTATATCGACTATGTTAGACGCCGGTAAAATTTCACCCTTTATAGTAACGGTACCCTTGTGATCCCAGCTCACATCGCTTGAGGTACTCAAAATGCGTAGGAAAACTTCAGCTTTTTTCTTAAAAGTTTTGGGAAGTGTAGATAAAATAACGGCATTTGATAGGCTGTCACTGGTTGTTTCAATAGGTATTTTGATTGGCTGCCGCGCCTGGTTTGTGAAATGAAGGAATCGTTGTAACACTTGATTGTACTGGATCCATTTATCGTGATTAGTTAATTTGGACTTTAAAACTTTTTGCATTTCGTCATCAAGCTGTGATAATATATTTTTCTCCACATCATCGCCAGACTTAAGACGTTGGACAAATTCCGGCGATACAATCAATATCTTCCGCTCTTTGTCCATTTTAGTCGAAAAGGAGCTCAGTCGTTTGTTCTGGTAGAGCCGTCGTGAATAAACTAGCTTAAAATCAAGACTTTCATAATAAATATATAAAAAAAATATGACAGGTACGGGAATCGAACCCGTATTCTCTCTCGAGATCAGAGCTTAAATCTGACGCCTTAACCATTCGGCCAACCTGCCTCCCTATATAAACGAGCACTCTCTGCATAATTAAGAAAACATATAGTTTAAAAAGCCTTCTGCATGCAATTTCAAACAATATTTCATATAAATTAAGCCATGTACAAATTTCTAAATCGGTTTTGATATATATTTTATCGAAAGATTGGACCCACAGCTACCGTTTTACTATTTGTCGTGATTCGTCATCGATGAATTTTACAAGAGCCAGCCTGTCTGCTGTGTGACGCACGCAATGTTTCCATACCTTTTTATTTTAAAATTCTATAAAAACAGAGGCCCGACTGATGCCGCACTAACACGTTTTAAACCATTGTACTCTGTTACCTGATGCGGCAGCAGTTTGGACCTCTGATTTTATAGAATTTTAAAATAAAAAGGTATGGAAACATTGCGTGCGTCACATCGCAGGCAGGATGGCACTTGTAAAATTCATCGATGACGAATCACGACAAATAGTAAAACGGTAGCTGTGGGTCCAATCTTTCGATAAAATATATATCAAAACCGATTTAGAAATTTGTACATGGCTTAATTTATATGAAATATTGTTTGAAATTGCATGCAGAAGGCTTTTTAAACTATATGTTTTCTTAATTATGCAGAGAGTGCTCGTTTATATAGGGAGGCAGGTTGGCCGAATGGTTAAGGCGTCAGATTTAAGCTCTGATCTCGAGAGAGAATACGGGTTCGATTCCCGTACCTGTCATATTTTTTTTATATATTTATTATGAAAGTCTTGATTTTAAGCTAGTTTATTCACGACGGCTCTACCAGAACAAACGACTGAGCTCCTTTTCGACTAAAATGGACAAAGAGCGGAAGATATTGATTGTATCGCCGGAATTTGTCCAACGTCTTAAGTCTGGCGATGATGCGGAGAAAAATATATTATCACAGCTTGATGACGAAATGCAAAAAGTTTTAAAGTCCAAATTAACTGATCACGATAAATGGATCCAGTACAATCAAGTGTTACAACGATTCCTTCATTTCACAAACCAGGCGCGGCAGCCAATCAAAATACCTATTGAAACAACCAGTGACAGCCTATCAAATGCCGTTATTTTATCTACACTTCCCAAAACTTTTAAGAAAAAAGCTGAGGTTTTCCTACGCATTTTGAGTACCTCAAGCGATGTGAGCTGGGATCACAAGGGTACCGTTACTATAAAGGGTGAAATTTTACCGGCGTCTAACATAGTCGATTTAATTCACGACACTCTGCGGCCTCTAAAAACTATTAATCCACCCGGACGCCTACAGTTTGCTGATTACATCAAAGACCTTAACGTTGCTAATGTGCTGCTAGCTAAACCTAAACAGCAAAAGAAGCCAACCCCGACTGGTACTACAGGAAAAACCGAAATGGAAACTGATAACTGCGAGTCCGATTTAGAATATAAATTAAAAACACCAGCTACTCATCCAAGTCCACATCAAAAAGGTTCAGTCAGAAGAACACCGATAAGGAAACGCCTCCAAAAAAGGGCCGTTAGAAAAATGCCTCTAAGGCAGATGTCATCAACACCAAAAACGAAGGGAATTCTAGATTGGGTGCATCTTAAACTTTAAAATTACACAATGAAATTCTGATTTTATTACTTGCAGTCTTTTTAATTTGAAATGTCGTGCACCTCAAACTACAGTTTTGTAAATTGCTAGCGAATTTTTAGAAATAAGACATTCTGATGTACATTTATATTTATATTATTAAGTATTATACGAAATAAGGACAATATATTTGTTTATTACAAAGTGTTTGTGTTTTTTATTTCTACTCTGCTTTGTTTTTTTTTTCTCGAATCTGCAATAATTACAAAGTCTAAAGCTAAAATATTAGTATTTGCAGTTATTTTACAGTTACAAAGTGTAAAATTTCAAAAAATCAATCTACGATTTCATAATAGCGTGATATAATTTAGAAAATTGTGATTTCTTTTAATTTTGTGCGATACATTTTATAAAAAAGTGTAAAACATTTGCAAATTTTTCAACGAAATTGTGTGTTTTATTCAGGTTTATGTTAATTTGTGATCAACATACATATATTTTGTATAATTTCAAGTGTTATGATGGCAGTTTTGTAAAATTTTAAGTGAAATGACGGGGCCAGAACATTTTTTCAACAAAATTACGTGTTTTTATTCAAATTTATGTTAATTTGTGGACAACATATATATATTTTTCAATGAAATTGCGTGTTTTGGTGGTGTCAGAATATTTTTTTCAACGAATTGCGCGTTTTTATTTAAAAATTATGTTAATTTATGGTCAACATACATATATTTCCGTCAAAAGTATAAGATTTTTTGAATTTTGTTTATCGAAATGATTGTGGTAGTAGATTTTTTCAACGAAATTGCTATTTCTTTTAATTTTGAGCGATGCATTTTATAAAAAGTGTAAAACATTTGCAAAATTATGCATAGTTTATGTAACATGATGTCGATTTTTGTGAAAATTTATGTGAGATGGCTTGTAATTGCGTGATTTTTATTCAATTTTCATCGTGTGTTGAATGAAAATGTCGTTTTTTGTATAATTTCAAGTGATATGATGACAGTTTTTGTATAATTTATGTGACATGATGTCGATTTTTGTGAAAATTTATGTGAGATGCTGTATGATTGCGTGATTTTATTCAAATTTTTGTTACTTTGGGGGTCAACATATACGTCTTTTCGTAATTTTTGCGTGTTTCTATTCAAATTTATTTTCATTTGTCGTCAGCACAGACGTATTTTCGTAAAATTTTACTATTTTTCAATGAAAGTTGTATAAAAATATTGTTTTTTGTCGTTTTTGCAGAATTTAATGTGACAAGATGCCGATTTTTATAAATTTTCTACGTATTTTCGTAATTTTGCGTGCTTTTATTCAAATTTATTTTATGTTTAGTTGACAAATGTCATAATTAAAATTAGTCAAGCCTTCTCCAATACTTGCTAATATAAGCCGTTCACGATCTTTTTGGGTTAGGTGAGGCTATGACCATCTAGTAATTTTGTTGGCAGTACCTCTGCGGCAACTAAACTCCCTAATGCAAACTGACACTTTTTCTGTTAGGTTAGGTTGTTTTCAGTTTAAGGTTATATTTTCTGAATAGGTACGTTGTTGCCGGATCTCTCTCTAGTCTCTACATCAACTCGTGTTCTTTTAGATCTGGTCTGTCCTTTTTAAACTGCAACTAGCATCGTTTAATGGAAATTTTTTGTTGTTGTAACAAAATTATATTGGGCATTTTGATTTTTCCTTTGACGGAAATTAAAATTACTTTTACACACTTGATAAAGCATTTATTTTCTTACGAATATTAAAATAATAAATTTGGCAATGTGGTGGCAGGAAAATGTCGAACAGACACTGACAGAAAAAAAGTTGCATCCGCTACACATGTTATTGCTGATATATATAATTGTGACCGATCGCCCAGCGACCCTGAGACTATGACGTGTTTTTCTAATTACACATAACGACATGCCGAGACCTGTACTGCAATTTCTAACGGACAAATATTTGTTAAGTCACTCATATATTAGCTCTAAAGTTTAAAAATAGCCGACGCGTAATTATGATTTCGCTATGCGGTCAAAATTTATAAAACACGTATAATTATAAACAAGTACAAAGGCGTAAGGGCTATTTTCCCCCCTTGTATTAGACAAGGCTGCAATAAAACATTTTGAATAATTAACGAATACCGTTACACGATGCAGTATGTTTTCCAGGAAACGATTCGTAGTCTCGACCTGTTTTAAAAAGGGAACTTAGAGAAAATCGCGTAATTTATACAACCGAAAATTCGTCATGTTCTGGCATTTCAAATATGAAAATGGATAATAACCGCTAAACTCAAATTTGTAGCCCGTATATTTTACGATAGAACTTGCCTCTTTTCCGCATAGCTTTAAAATTTTCGCCTGTCTTATAAATAATTTTTAAACACTAAGACGATTAATTTAATTGATCAACAACTCGATAGGAAATTTCCAGCTATATACTAGGCGATAAACCATTCTTAACGGACAGAATACGCGTATTTATATAAGAGAGTAAAATAATTAATTCTAGTGAAATCACGGGGCGAAATCAATTTTTAAAAAATGCATATACCTTTAATCACATCACGCTGCACATTTCAGTTCTTAAAATTTCAATTTTCGAAAAAATAAGTGGGGGTGAGGACACTGTCCAGAAACAGGTGATGTGAACATAGATGCCGTAAGGTCCAGAACCTCTCCCTGTTTAAGACCGTTGTACGTGGTGAAGAGCCACAACCTACTCGAGGTACCCCTGTTATAGCATAATACAACGGATCTAGACCAGAGAAGGTCGATAAAAAATCCTTCCCAGTCAGGTTAGCATCCTGCTAGGAAGATATTAATGTATTGCTCATAGAACCGGAACACAGCCTCGGACCTGGACGGATAATTCGGAGACAACAACAGCACGAAAATGGAAAAAACGATTATGGAAGAAAAACAATAATATTAGAATAGGAACGTGGAACATCAGATCATGGAGAGGAAGAGACCAAGAGATAATTATTGAAATGGGAAATCACTCAATAGACCTCTGTGCGTTAGCCGAAACGAAGAAAAAGGGG
Organism: Agriotes lineatus; assembly: GCA_940337035.1. Lineage (NCBI taxonomy): Eukaryota > Metazoa > Arthropoda > Insecta > Coleoptera > Elateridae > Agriotes > Agriotes lineatus. The sequence goes on along the minus strand of OW679194.1, from coordinate 8,989,090 downwards.
AAAGGGATAACATCATATGACGACTACCTTCTAATATATAGCGGAGTAGGAAAAAATGAAAAGGCGAAACAAGGGGTAGGCCTCCTAATAAATAAAATATATGAAAACGCTATTGTAGGATATAAACCAGTCTCAGAACGAATACTACTAACAACCATAAGAATTCAACACTCCAATCTAAACATATTTAGTGTGTATGCTCCAGTGAATGGCAAACCAAAGAACGAGAGAGAAAACTTCTATGAAACACTACAAGAAGAAATCGATGCTTTACCGCGCAACGAACCATTAATAATATTAGGAGATCTTAACGGTAGAGTTGGTAACCACACAATTTTAGGAGTAAAACAACGATTTAATGAGGAGACGGTAAACAGCAATGGCGAACTACTGATACAGTTCTGTGCTAACAATGAATTAAGATTGAACAATACCTTTTTTGATCACGAAATGCGCTACAAATACACATGGGAAGATACGAGAGAGCAATGTTCGACTATAGATTACATAATAACAAATCGGGCTATACACCCGACGCAAATACTAGATGTAAGAACATTGAACTCAGCAAACATAGACAGTGATCATAAATTAGTATTGGGAAAGTTACGATTGCAAATACAAAAAACAAAAAATAAAGAACGAGTATACGAAACGCTGCTAAAGAAAGAGTTGCTGGAAGATGAGACTGTAAGAAACCTATATAAGACAAGACTAGAGCAACGAATTAACAACGAAACGATATTAGATAACTCAAATTTAAATGAGATCTGGAGAGTACTAAAAAACAACATAATCGGTGCAGCGATCGAATCTCTAGGCACTAAGAAAGTCGACAGGACTATCAACACTAAGAAAACTCCTTGGTTTTGCAATGAAATAAAAATATTAGCAAACACAAAAAAGCAGGCGTATCTAAAATACAAGACGAAGAAAACTCAAGAAGAATTTGAATGCTACAAAAGAATAAGAAACGAAGTCAATGCGGAAATAAGAAGAATAAAGCAAAACTTCTGGGAGGCATATACTAAAAATCTAGAACGAGACTTCTATGGGTCACAAAAACAAATATGGCGAATGATACGAAATCAGAAAGCCGAAACCCAAGAATACATAACAGCAAACCAGAAAATTAGTGAAGAAGAATGGATACGCCACTTCTCAAACCTATATTCCACAGATATCATGGAAAATACTGAAGACAGAGAACCGATAGTAACAGTAGTCGAAGTAAATAAAGAAGAGGTAATGGAAGCTATAAAATGTCTAAAAAATAGAAAATCTCCTGGAGAAGATGGCATTACCAACGAGATGATAAAATATGGAGGAAGTGCTTTGGAAGACAAGATAGCATCCCTGATCCAACGAACATTCATTGAAGCACGAGTACCCGAAGAATGGAAAACCAACATCGTTATCCCAATTTTTAAAAAAGGAGACAAGCAAGCTCCAAACAACTATAGAGGAATCAATCTACTTAGTACAGTTTTAAAACTCACAACCAGAATCATAGCGCAAAAACTGTCGCAACTAATCCCATTATGCGATGAACAACAAGGTTTTAGAAGGGGCCGATCCTGCACGGACGCGATATTTGTTATCAGGCAAATAGTCGAGAAATCACTAGAATACAACAGACCTGCATTCCTTTGCTTTGTTGATATAGAGAAAGCGTTCGACAGCGTGCAACTAATAAATATAATGGAAGTGCTGGATAAGTATGATCTCCCGGATAACTTACGACTATTGATAAAAGACATATATACAGAGAACAAAGCTAGAATAAAAGTGAATGGTAAGCTAACCGAAACGATACCAGTAAACAAGGGAATTCGTCAAGGTGACTCATTAAGCCCATTATTATTTAATGTCATTATGAATGAGGTTATAAAGGAATTAAGAAACAAAAGAGGGTACAAAATGGGAAATACAAATTTTAACGTAATCTGCTTTGCTGACGATGCGGTTCTAATAAGTGACAACGAAGACGATCTACAGAGGCTATTATATCAGTTTTATTGCACCTGCGAAAGATTTCACCTAAACTTATCGATTAACAAAACAAAAACAATGGTGATAAGTAAAGAACCTATAAGATGCAAATTGGAAATACAGGGCAAAATCATACAACAAGTGATGAAATTCAATTATCTCGGAGCGAATATAACGAGCACAGGCAGCATACAGGAAGAGGTTATGACTCAAGCCAACAAAGCCGCCAGAATATCTGGGTGCCTCAATAGTACAATATGGTACAATAAGTTTTTAAGACGTGAACCTAAGGTTCGAATATATAAAAGTATTGTACGACCAATTCTGACGTACGGTGTAGAGGCGAGAGCGGATACCTCCAAAACGGTACAAATGCTGGAAGTGACAGAAATGAAAACTCTCCGGAAAATAACCGGAAACACCAGATTGGATAGAATAAGAAGCGAATCCATAAGAGAGCAATGCCAAATCCAAAAGATCGGGGATTGGGTAACTAAGAGGCGAGACGAATGGAACAACCACATCACTAGAATGCACGAAGACCGCCTAGTAAGAAGAGCCAGGGACACGTCACCTAGAGGGAGACGAAGTATAGGGAGGCCGCGGAAAAGATGGAGCGACTCCTAATCCGGTAGAAACAGGCCAAAGGACTAATACCAAGAAGAAGAAGAAGAAGAAGAAGAAAAAATAAGTTGTTTAAATTCGAGCGGCGTGACTGTAGAGCTGCGAAATGGCGTTTCGTTCAAACCCTTTAAATCCCGTACCGCTCCGTGGTCTAGAGGCATCGATCGATGTGAGCCCAATGTGTATGCAAACGTAGAGGGTTCGATTCCCACTCGGGTCCGACGCAAATAGCTTTTTTTAAATTTAAATATTTCCGCGAGTGAATGCACGAGAGAGACAGCAGCTTCGAAGAGCGAGATAGATCCACCAGTTTGAATTTCAAATATTTCCGCGAAAATTCAAAATTAAAAACGACTACAGCGAGAGGTGCGCGCGCACCAAGGTGGCTGCTGACAAACGGGAAGTTTAAAATTCAAATAATGGAACTTAGAAAAAAAATCGGAAAAAATTCAAATTTCAAACATTCCCGCCAGAAATCCAAGATGGCCGCCGAAGTCCGACGCGTAATTCCAGAAGCAAATTAAAAAATCTAATGCGTAATTTAATCAGTAGCACATATGTAAATTACATATCAAACTTCATATGTGATTAATTAGATCAAACCGCGAAATTAATTAGATCAAACCGCGGAATCAATTGGGTCAATCCGCGAAAATTCCGCGAAATCCGCGAATAAAACCGCGAATTAAGGGGGCGTGGCTTAATCGAATAAAAAGTGGAGGGGATGGCTAGCCCCTTTCTACTTATGTCCCTAATGTCCCAGGCGTCCTAAATATCCCATATGTCCTTAACGTCCCAGACGTCCCAGACGCCCTAGATGTCCCATATGTCTTTAACGTCCCAGACGTCCCAAACGTCCTAGATGTTCCATATGTCCTTAACGTCCCATACGTCCCAGATGTCCCATATGTTCCATATGTCCCGAATGTCCCAGGCGTCCTAAATGTCCCATATGTTCTTAACGTCCCAGACGTCCCAAACGTCCTAGATGTTCCATATGTCCTTAACGTCCCATACGTCCCAGATGTCCCATATGTTCCATATGTCCCGAATGTCCCAGGCGTCCTAAATATCCCATATGTCCTTAACGTCCCAGACGTCCCAAACGTCCTAGATGTTCCATATGTCCTTAACGTCCCATACGTCCCAGATGTCCCATATGTTCCATATGTCCCGAATGTCCCAGGCGTCCTAAATGTCCCATATGTTCTTAACGTCCCAGACGTCCCAAACGTCCTAGATGTCCCATATGTCCTTAACGTCCCAGACGTCCTAGATGTCCCACATGTCCTTAACGTCCCAGATGTCCCATATGTACCTAACGTCTTAGACGTCCCAGATGTCCCATATGTCCCATATGTACCTAACGTCCCAGACGTACCAGGCGTCCCAGATGTCCCATATGCCCCACATGTCCCAGGCGTCCTAAATGTCCTATATGTCCTTAACCTCCCAGATGTCCCAAACGTCCTAGATGTCCCATATGTCCTTAACGTCCCAGACGTCCTAGATGTTCCACATGTCCTTAACGTCCCATACGTCCCAGATGTCCCATATGTTCCATATGTCCCTAATATCCCAGGCGTCCTAAATGTCCCATATGTTCTTAACGTCCCAGACGTCCCAAACGTCCTAGATGTCCCATATGTCCTTAACGTCCCAGACGTCCTAGATGTTCCACATGTCCTTAACGTCCCATACGTCCCAGATGTCCCATATGTTCCATATGTCCCTAATGTCCCAGGCGTCCTAAATGTCCCATATGTCCTTAACGTCCCAGACGTCCCAAACGTCCTAGATGTCCCATATGTCCTTAACGACGCAGACGTTCCAGATGTCCCATATGTCCCTAACGTGCCAGACGTCCCAGATGTCCCATATGTCCCTAATGTCCCAGGCCTTACAGATGTCCCATATGTCCCATATGTCCCTAATGTCCCAGGCGTCCTAGATGTCCCATATGTCCCTAATGTCCCAGGGGTCCTAAATGTCCCATATGTCTCTAACGTCCCAGACGTCCCAGATGTCCTAGATGTCCCATATGTCCTTAACGTCCCAGACGTCTCAGATGTCCCATATGTCCCTAACGTCCCAGACGTCCCAGATGTCCCATATGTCCCTAAAGTCCCAGGCGTCCTAAATATCCCATATGTCCTTAACGTCCCAGACGTCCCAGACGCACTTGATGTCCCATATATCTTTAACGTCCCAGACGTCCCAGACGTCCTAGATTTCCCATATGCCCTTAACGTCCCAGACGTCCCAGATGTCCCATACGTCCCTAGCATCCCAGACGTCCCAGATGTCCCATATGTTCTTAACGTCCCAGACGTTTTAGATGTCCCATATGTCCTTAACGTCCAAGACGTCCCAGATGTCCCATTGGTACCTAACGTCTTAGACGTCCCAGATGTCCCATATGTCCCATATGTACCTAACGTCCCAGACGTCCCAGACGTCCCAGATGTCCCAGATGTCCCATATGTCCCAGGCGTCCTAAATGCCCCATATGTCCCATATGTCCCTAATGTCCCAGGCGTCACAGATGTCCTAGATGTCCCATATGTCCTTAACGTCCCAGACGTCCCAGATGTCCCATATGTCCCTAACGTCCCAGACGTCCCAGATGTCCCATATGTTTCATATGTTTCTAATGTGTCAGCCGTCTTAGATGTTCTATATGTCCCTAACGTCCCAGGCGTCCCAGATGTCCTAGATGTCCCATATGTCCTTAACGTCCCAGACGTCCCAGATGTCCCATATGTCCCTAAGGTCCCAGACGTCCCAGATGTCCCATATGTCCCTAATGTCCCAGGCGTCTTAAATATCCCATTTGTCCTTAACGTCCCAGACGTCCCAGACGCCCTAGATGTCCCATATGTCTTTAAAGTCCCAGACGTCCCAGACGTCCTAGATTTCCCATATGCCTTAACGTCCCAGACGTCCCAGATGTCCCATATGTCCCTAGCATCCCAGACGTCCCAGATGTCCCATATGTTCTTTACGTCCCAGATGTTCCAGATGTCCCATATGTCCTTAACGTCCAAGACGTCCCGGATGTCCCATTGGTACCTAACGTCTTAGACGTCCCAGATGTCCCATATGTCCCATATGTACTTAACGTCCCAGACGTCCCAGATGTCCCAGATGTCCCATATGTCCTATATGTCCCTAATGTCCCAAGCGTCCCAGATGTCCCATATGTACCATATGTCCGTAATGTCCCAGGCGTCCTTAATGTCCCATATGTCTTTAACGTCCCAGACGTCTCAGACGTCCCAGATGTCCCATATGTCCCATATATCCCAGGCGTCCTAAATGGCCCATATGTCCTTAACGTCCCAGACGTCCCAGACGTCCTAGATGTCCCATATGTCCTTAACGTCCCAGGCGTCCCAGATGTTCCATATGTCCCTAACGTTCCAGACGTCCCAGATGTCCCATATGCCTCATATGTCCCTAATGTCCCAGGCGTTCCAGACGTACCATATGTCCCATATGTCCCTAATGTCCCAGGCATCCTAGATGTTCCATATCTCCCTAACGTCCCAAACGTCCTAAATATCCCATATGTCCCTAACGTCCCAGACGTCCCAGCTGTCCCGTATGTCCCTAACGTCTCAGACGTCCTAGACGTCCTAGATGTCCCATATGTCCCTAACGTCCCAGATGTCAAATTTTGTCCTATATGTCCATAACGTCCCAGACGTCCCAGACGTCCCAGATGTCCCATATGTTTTATACGTCCCGAATGTCCCAGGCGTCCCAGATGGCCCATATGTACCATATGTCCCTAATGTCCCAGGCGTCCTAAATGTCCCATACGTCCTTAACGTCCCACACGTTTCAGACGTCCTAGATGTCCCATATGTCCTTAACGTCCCAGACGTCCCAGATGTCCCATATGTCCCTAACGTCCAGACGTCCCAGATGTCCCATATGTCCCATATGTCCCTAATGTCCCAGGCGTCCTAAATGTTCCATATGTCTCTAACGTCCCAGACGTCCTAAATGTCCCATATGTCCCTAACGTCTCAGACGTCCCAGCTGTCCCGTATGTCCCTAACGTCCCAGACGTCCCAGACGTCCTAGATGTCCCATATGTCCCTAACGTCCCAAACGTCCTAGATGTCCTATATGTCCCTAACGACCCAGACGTTCCAGATGTCCCATATGTCCCTAACGTCCCAGACGTCCCAGATGTCCCATATGTCCCTAACGTTCCAGACGTCCCAGATGTCCCATATGCCTCATATGTCCCGAATGTCCCAGGCGTTCCAGACGTACCATATGTCCCATATGTCCCTAATGTCCCAGGCATCCTAGATGTTCCATATGCCCCTAACGTCCCAAACGTCCTAAATGTCCCATATGTCCCTAACGTCCCAGACGTCCCAGCTGTCCCGTATGTCCCTAACGTCTCAGACGTCCTAGACGTCCTAGATGTCCCATATGTCCCTAACGTCCCAGATGTCAAATTTTGTCCTATATGTCCATAACGTCCCAGACGTCCCAGACGTCCCAGATGTCCCATATGTTTTATACGTCCCGAATGTCCCAGGCGTCCCAGATGGCCCATATGTACCATATGTCCCTAATGTCCCAGGCGTCCTAAATGTCCCATATGTCCTTAACGTCCCACACGTTTCAGACGTCCTAGATGTCCCATATGTCCTTAACGTCCCAGACGTCCCAGATGTCCCATATGTCCCTAACGTCCAGACGTCCCAGATGTCCCATATGTCCCATATGTCCCTAATGTCCCAGGCGTCCTAAATGTTCCATATGTCTCTAACGTCCCAGACGTCCTAAATGTCCCATATGTCCCTAACGTCTCAGACGTCCCAGCTGTCCCGTATGTCCCTAACGTCCCAGACGTCCCAGACGTCCTAGATGTCCCATATGTCCCTAACGTCCCAAACGTCCTAGATGTCCTATATGTCCCTAACGACCCAGACGTTCCAGATGTCCCATATGTCCCTAACGTCCCAGACGTCCCAGATGTCCCATATGCCCTTAACGTCCCAGACGTCCTAGATGTCCCATTTGTCCTTAACGTCCCAGACGTCTCAGATGTCCCATATGTCCCATATGTCCCTAATCTCCCAGGCGTCCCAGGCGTCCCAGACGTCCCAGCTGTCTTTTATGTCCCTAACGTCCCAGACGTCTCAAACGTCCTAGATGTCCCATATGTCACTAACGTCCCAGACGTCCTAGATGTCCCATATGTCCCTAACGTCCCAGACGTCTCAGACGTCGTAGATGTCCTATATGTCCTTAACGTCCCAGACGTCCCAGATGTTCCATATGTCCCTAACGTCCCAAACGTCCCAGATGTCCCATATGTCCTCAACGACCCAGACGTCTCAGATGTCCCATATGTCTCATATGTCCCTAATGTCCCAGGCGTCCCAGATGTCCCATATGTCCCATATGTCGCTAATGTCCCAAACGTTTTAAATGTCCCATATGTCCTTAACGTTCCATACGGTCCAGACGTCCTAGATGTCCCAAATGTCCTTAACGTCCCAGACGTCCCAGATGTCCCATATGTCCCATATGTCCCTAATGTCCCAGGCGTCCTAAATGTTCCATATGTCTCTAACGTCCCAGACGTCCTATATGTCCCATATGTCCCTAACGTCTCAGACGTCCCAGCTGTCCCGTATGTCCCTAACGTCCCAGACGTCCCAGACGTCCTAGATGTCCCATATGTCCCTAACGTCCCAAACGTCCTAGATGTCCTATATGTCCCTAACGACCCAGACGTTCCAGATGTCCCATATGTCCTTAACGTCCCAGGCGTCCCAGATGTTCCATATGTCCCTAACGTTCCAGACGTCCCAGATGTCCCATATGCCTCATATGTCCCTAATGTCCCAGGCGTTCCAGACGTACCATATGTCCCATATGTCCCAAACGTCCTAAATATCCCATATCTCCCTAACGTCCCAGACGTCCCAGGCATCCTAGATGTTCCATATGTCCCTAACGTCCCAAACGTCCTAAATATCCCATATGTCCCTAACGTCCCAGACGTCCCAGCTGTCCCGTATGTCCCTAACGTCTCAGACGTCCTAGACGTCCTAGATGTCCCATATGTCCCTAACGTCCCAGATGTCAAATTTTGTCCTATATGTCCATAACGTCCCAGACGTCCCAGACGTCCCAGATGTCCCATATGTTTTATACGTCCCGAATGTCCCAGGCGTCCCAGATGGCCCATATGTACCATATGTCCCTAATGTCCCAGGCGTCCTAAATGTCCCATATGTCCTTAACGTCCCACACGTTTCAGACGTCCTAGATGTCCCATATGTCCTTAACGTCCCAGACGTCCCAGATGTCCCATATGTCCCTAACGTCCAGACGTCCCAGATGTCCCATATGTCCCATATGTCCCTAATGTCCCAGGCGTCCTAAATGTTCCATATGTCTCTAACGTCCCAGACGTCCTAAATGTCCCATATGTCCCTAACGTCTCAGACGTCCCAGCTGTCCCGTATGTCCCTAACGTCCCAGACGTCCCAGACGTCCTAGATGTCCCATATGTCCCTAACGTCCCAAACGTCCTAGATGTCCTATATGTCCCTAACGACCCAGACGTTCCAGATGTCCCATATGTCCCTAACGTCCCAGACGTCCCAGATGTCCCATATGCCCTTAACGTCCCAGACGTCCTAGATGTCCCATTTGTCCTTAACGTCCCAGACGTCTCAGATGTCCCATATGTCCCATATGTCCCTAATCTCCCAGGCGTCCCAGGCGTCCCAGACGTCCCAGCTGTCTTTTATGTCCCTAACGTCCCAGACGTCTCAGACGTCCTAGATGTCCCATATGTCACTAACGTCCCAGACGTCCTAGATGTCCCATATGTCCCTAACGTCCCAGACGTCTCAGACGTCGTAGATGTCCTATATGTCCTTAACGTCCCAGACGTCCCAGATGTTCCATATGTCCCTAACGTCCCAAACGTCCCAGATGTCCCATATGTCCTCAACGACCCAGACGTCTCAGATGTCCCATATGTCTCATATGTCCCTAATGTCCCAGGCGTCCCAGATGTCCCATATGTCCCATATGTCGCTAATGTCCCAAACGTTTTAAATGTCCCATATGTCCTTAACGTTCCATACGGTCCAGACGTCCTAGATGTCCCAAATGTCCTTAACGTCCCAGACGTCCCAGATGTCCCATATGTCCCATATGTTTCTAATGTCCCAGGCGTCCTAGATGTTCCATATGTCCCTAAAGTCCCAGACGTCCCAGACGTCCTAGATGTCCCATATGTCCTTAACGTCCCAGACGTCCCAGATGTCCCATATGTCCCTAACGTCCCAGACGTCCCATATGTCCCATATGTCCCATATGTCCCTAATGTCCCAGGCGTCCCAGATGTGCATATGTCCCTAACGTCCCATACGTCCCAGACGTCCTAGATGTCCCATACGTCCGTAACGTCCCAGACGTCCCAGATGTCCCATATATCCCTAACGTCCCAGACGTCCCATATGTCCTATAGGTCCTATATGTCCCTAACGTCCCAGACGTCCCAGACGTCCTAGATATCCCATATGTCCTTAACGTCCCAAACGTCCCAGATATCCCCTATGTCCCATACGTCCCTAATGTCCCAGGCGTCCTAAATGTCCCATATGTCCCAAATGTCCCTAATGTCCCAGGCGTCCCAGATGTCCCATATGTCCGTAACGTCCCAGACGTCCCAGATGTTCAATATGTCCCATATGTCCCTAATGTCCCAGGCGTCCCAGATGTCCCATATGTCCGTAACGTCCCAGACGTCCCAGATGTTCAATATGTCCCATATGTCCCTAATGTCCCAGGCGTCCCAGATGTCCCATATGTCCCAAATGTCCCTAATGTCCCAGGCGTCCTAAAAGTCTCATATGTCCTTAACGTTCCAGACGGTCCAGACGTCCTAGATGTCCCAAATGTCCCTAATGTCCCAGGCGTCCCAGATGTCCCATATGTCCCAAATGTCCCTAATGTCCCAGGCGTCCTAAATGTCCCATATGTCCCATATGTTTCTAATGTCCCAGGCGTCCTAGATGTTCCATATGTCCCTAAAGTCCCAGACGTCCCAGATGTCCTAGATGTCCCATATGTACTTAACGTCCCAGACGTCCCAGATGTCCCATATGTCCTTAACGTTCCAGACGTCCCAGATGTCCCATAGGTCCCTAATGTCCCAGGCGTCCTAATCGTCCCATATGTCCTTAACGTCACAGACGTCCCAGACGCCCTAGATGTCCCATATGTCATTAACGTCCCGGACGTCCCAGATGTCCCATATGTCCCTAACGTCCCAGACGTCCCAGATGTCCCATATGTCCCATATGTTCCTAATGTCCGAGGCGTCCCAGATGTCCCATATGTCCCATATGTCCCTAATGTCCCAGGTGTCCTAGATGTTCCATATGTCCCTAAAGTCCCAGACGTCCCAGATGTCCTAGATGTCCCAAATGTCCTTAACGTCCCAGACGTCCCAGATGTCCCATATGTCCCATATGTTTCTAATGTCCCAGGCGTCCTAGATGTTCCATATGTCCCTAAAGTCCCAGACGTCCCAGATGTCCTAGATGTCCCATATGTACTTAACGTCCCAGACGTCCCAGATGTCCCATATGTCCTTAACGTTCCAGACGTCCCAGATGTCCCATAGGTCCCTAATGTCCCAGGCGTCCTAATCGTCCCATATGTCATTAACGTCACAGACGTCCCAGACGCCCTAGATGTCCCATATGTCATTAACGTCCCGGACGTCCCAGATGTCCCATATGTCCCTAACGTCCCAGACGTCCCAGATGTCCCATATGTCCCATATGTTCCTAATGTCCGAGGCGTCCCAGATGTCCCATATGTCCCATATGTCCCTAATGTCCCAGGTGTCCTAAATGTCCCATATGTCCTTAACGTTCCAGACGTCCCAGACGTCATAGATGTCCCATATGTCCTTAAAGTCCCAGACGTCCCAGATGTCCCATAGGTCCCTATTGTCCCAGGCGTCCTAATCGTCCCATATGTCCTTAACGTCCCAGACGTCCCAGATGCCCTAGATGTCCCATATGTCATTAACGTCCCGGACGTCCCAGATGTCCCATATGTCCCTAACGTCCCAGACGTCCCTGATTTCCCATATGTCCCATATGTCCCTAATGTCCGAGGCGTCCCAGATGTCCCATATGTCCCATATGTCCCTAATGTCCCAGGCGTCCTAAATGTCCCATATGTCCTTAACGTTCCAGACGTAGCAGACGTCATAGATGTTCCATATGTCCCTAACGTCTAAGACATCCTAAATGTCCCATATGTCCCTAACGTCCCAGACGTCCCAGCTGTCCCGTATGTCCCTAACTTCCCTGACGTCCCAGACGTCCTAAATGTCCCATATGTCCCTAACGTCCCAGACGTCCTAGATGTTTTATATGTCCCTAACGTCCCAGACGTCCCAGATGTCCCATATGTCCCACATGTCCCTAATGTCCCAGGCGTCCTAAATGTCCCATATGTCCATAACGTCCCAGACGTCCCAGACGCCCTAGATGTCCCATATGCCCTTAACGTCCCAGACGTCCCAGACGTCCCAAATGTCCCATATGTTCCATATGTCCCTAATGTCCCAGGCGTCTCAGATGTACCATATGTCCCATATGTCCCTAACGTCCTAGGCGTCCTAAATGTCCCATATGTCTATAACGTCCCAGACGTCCCGGACGTTCTAAATGTCGCTTATGTCTCTAACGTCCCAGACGTCACAGCTGTCGAGTATGTCCCTAACGTCCCAGACGTCCGAGGTGTCCTAGATATCCCATATGTCTCTAACGTCACAGACGTCCTAGATGTCCTATATGTTCCTAACGTCCCAGATGTCCCATATGTCCCTAAAGTCCCAGACGTCCCAGATGTCCAATATGTTCTTAACGTCCCAGACGTTCCAGATGTCCCATATGTCCTTAACGTCCAAGACGTCCCAGATGTCTCATATGTACCTAACGTATTAGGCGTCCCAGACGTCCCATATGTCCCATATGTACCTAACGTCCCAGACGTCCTAGACGTCCCAGATATCCCATATGTCCCATATGTACCTAATGTCCCAGGCGTCCTAGATGTCCCAAATGTCCCTAATGTCCCAGGCGTCCTAACTGTCCCATATGTCCTTAACGTCCCAGACGTCCTAAACGTCCTAGATGTCCCATATGTCCTTAACGTGACAGACGTCCCAGATGTCCCATATGTTCCTAGCATCCCAGACGTCCCAGATGTCCCATATGTTTTTAACGTCCCAGACGTTCCAGATGTCCCATATGTCCTTAACGTCCAAGACGTCCCAGATGTCTCATATGTACCTAACGTATTAGGCGTCCCAGATGTCCCATATGTCCCATATGTACCTAACGTCCCAGACGTCCCAGACGTCCCAGATGTCCCATATGTCCCATATGTCCCTAACGTCCCAGACGTCCCAGATGTCCTAGATGTCCCATATGTCCTTAACGTCCCAGACGTCCCAGATGTCCCATATGTCCCTAACGTCCCAGACGTCCCAGATGTCCCATATGTTTCATATGTTCCTAATGTGTCAGCCGTCTTAGATGTTCCGTATGTCCCTAACGTCCCAGACGTCCCAGATGTCCCATATGTCCCTAATGTCACAGGCGTCCTAAATATCCCATATGTCCTTAACGTCCCAGACGTCCCAGACGCCCTAGATGTCCCATATGTCTTTAACGTCCCAGACGTCCCCGACGTCCTAGATTTCCCATATGCCCTTAACGTCCCAGACGTCCCAGATGTCCCATATGTCCCTAGCATCCCAGACGTCCCAGATGTCCCATATGTTTTTAACGTCCCAGACGTTCCAGATGTTCCATATGTCCTTAACGTCCAAGACGTCCCAGATGTCTCATATGTACCTAATGTCCCAGGCGTCCTAAATGTTCCATATGTCTCTAACGTCCCAGACGTCCTATATGTCCCATATGTCCCTAACGTCTCAGACGTCCCAGCTGTCCCGTATGTCCCTAACGTCCCAGACGTCCCAGACGTCCTAGATGTCCCATATGTCCCTAACGTCCCAAACGTCCTAGATGTCCTATATGTCCCTAACGACCCAGACGTTCCAGATGTCCCATATGTCCTTAACGTCCCAGGCGTCCCAGATGTTCCATATGTCCCTAACGTTCCAGACGTCCCAGATGTCCCATATGCCTCATATGTCCCTAATGTCCCAGGCGTTCCAGACGTACCATATGTCCCATATGTCCCAAACGTCCTAAATATCCCATATCTCCCTAACGTCCCAGACGTCCCAGGCATCCTAGATGTTCCATATGTCCCTAACGTCCCAAACGTCCTAAATATCCCATATGTCCCTAACGTCCCAGACGTCCCAGCTGTCCCGTATGTCCCTAACGTCTCAGACGTCCTAGACGTCCTAGATGTCCCATATGTCCCTAACGTCCCAGATGTCAAATTTTGTCCTATATGTCCATAACGTCCCAGACGTCCCAGACGTCCCAGATGTCCCATATGTTTTATACGTCCCGAATGTCCCAGGCGTCCCAGATGGCCCATATGTACCATATGTCCCTAATGTCCCAGGCGTCCTAAATGTCCCATATGTCCTTAACGTCCCACACGTTTCAGACGTCCTAGATGTCCCATATGTCCTTAACGTCCCAGACGTCCCAGATGTCCCATATGTCCCTAACGTCCAGACGTCCCAGATGTCCCATATGTCCCATATGTCCCTAATGTCCCAGGCGTCCTAAATGTTCCATATGTCTCTAACGTCCCAGACGTCCTAAATGTCCCATATGTCCCTAACGTCTCAGACGTCCCAGCTGTCCCGTATGTCCCTAACGTCCCAGACGTCCCAGACGTCCTAGATGTCCCATATGTCCCTAACGTCCCAAACGTCCTAGATGTCCTATATGTCCCTAACGACCCAGACGTTCCAGATGTCCCATATGTCCCTAACGTCCCAGACGTCCCAGATGTCCCATATGCCCTTAACGTCCCAGACGTCCTAGATGTCCCATTTGTCCTTAACGTCCCAGACGTCTCAGATGTCCCATATGTCCCATATGTCCCTAATCTCCCAGGCGTCCCAGGCGTCCCAGACGTCCCAGCTGTCTTTTATGTCCCTAACGTCCCAGACGTCTCAGACGTCCTAGATGTCCCATATGTCACTAACGTCCCAGACGTCCTAGATGTCCCATATGTCCCTAACGTCCCAGACGTCTCAGACGTCGTAGATGTCCTATATGTCCTTAACGTCCCAGACGTCCCAGATGTTCCATATGTCCCTAACGTCCCAAACGTCCCAGATGTCCCATATGTCCTCAACGACCCAGACGTCTCAGATGTCCCATATGTCTCATATGTCCCTAATGTCCCAGGCGTCCCAGATGTCCCATATGTCCCATATGTCGCTAATGTCCCAAACGTTTTAAATGTCCCATATGTCCTTAACGTTCCATACGGTCCAGACGTCCTAGATGTCCCAAATGTCCTTAACGTCCCAGACGTCCCAGATGTCCCATATGTCCCATATGTTTCTAATGTCCCAGGCGTCCTAGATGTTCCATATGTCCCTAAAGTCCCAGACGTCCCAGACGTCCTAGATGTCCCATATGTCCTTAACGTCCCAGACGTCCCAGATGTCCCATATGTCCCTAACGTCCCAGACGTCCCATATGTCCCATATGTCCCATATGTCCCTAATGTCCCAGGCGTCCCAGATGTGCATATGTCCCTAACGTCCCATACGTCCCAGACGTCCTAGATGTCCCATACGTCCGTAACGTCCCAGACGTCCCAGATGTCCCATATATCCCTAACGTCCCAGACGTCCCATATGTCCTATAGGTCCTATATGTCCCTAACGTCCCAGACGTCCCAGACGTCCTAGATATCCCATATGTCCTTAACGTCCCAAACGTCCCAGATATCCCCTATGTCCCATACGTCCCTAATGTCCCAGGCGTCCTAAATGTCCCATATGTCCCAAATGTCCCTAATGTCCCAGGCGTCCCAGATGTCCCATATGTCCGTAACGTCCCAGACGTCCCAGATGTTCAATATGTCCCATATGTCCCTAATGTCCCAGGCGTCCCAGATGTCCCATATGTCCGTAACGTCCCAGACGTCCCAGATGTTCAATATGTCCCATATGTCCCTAATGTCCCAGGCGTCCCAGATGTCCCATATGTCCCAAATGTCCCTAATGTCCCAGGCGTCCTAAAAGTCTCATATGTCCTTAACGTTCCAGACGGTCCAGACGTCCTAGATGTCCCAAATGTCCCTAATGTCCCAGGCGTCCCAGATGTCCCATATGTCCCAAATGTCCCTAATGTCCCAGGCGTCCTAAATGTCCCATATGTCCCATATGTTTCTAATGTCCCAGGCGTCCTAGATGTTCCATATGTCCCTAAAGTCCCAGACGTCCCAGATGTCCTAGATGTCCCATATGTACTTAACGTCCCAGACGTCCCAGATGTCCCATATGTCCTTAACGTTCCAGACGTCCCAGATGTCCCATAGGTCCCTAATGTCCCAGGCGTCCTAATCGTCCCATATGTCCTTAACGTCACAGACGTCCCAGACGCCCTAGATGTCCCATATGTCATTAACGTCCCGGACGTCCCAGATGTCCCATATGTCCCTAACGTCCCAGACGTCCCAGATGTCCCATATGTCCCATATGTTCCTAATGTCCGAGGCGTCCCAGATGTCCCATATGTCCCATATGTCCCTAATGTCCCAGGTGTCCTAGATGTTCCATATGTCCCTAAAGTCCCAGACGTCCCAGATGTCCTAGATGTCCCAAATGTCCTTAACGTCCCAGACGTCCCAGATGTCCCATATGTCCCATATGTTTCTAATGTCCCAGGCGTCCTAGATGTTCCATATGTCCCTAAAGTCCCAGACGTCCCAGATGTCCTAGATGTCCCATATGTACTTAACGTCCCAGACGTCCCAGATGTCCCATATGTCCTTAACGTTCCAGACGTCCCAGATGTCCCATAGGTCCCTAATGTCCCAGGCGTCCTAATCGTCCCATATGTCATTAACGTCACAGACGTCCCAGACGCCCTAGATGTCCCATATGTCATTAACGTCCCGGACGTCCCAGATGTCCCATATGTCCCTAACGTCCCAGACGTCCCAGATGTCCCATATGTCCCATATGTTCCTAATGTCCGAGGCGTCCCAGATGTCCCATATGTCCCATATGTCCCTAATGTCCCAGGTGTCCTAAATGTCCCATATGTCCTTAACGTTCCAGACGTCCCAGACGTCATAGATGTCCCATATGTCCTTAAAGTCCCAGACGTCCCAGATGTCCCATAGGTCCCTATTGTCCCAGGCGTCCTAATCGTCCCATATGTCCTTAACGTCCCAGACGTCCCAGATGCCCTAGATGTCCCATATGTCATTAACGTCCCGGACGTCCCAGATGTCCCATATGTCCCTAACGTCCCAGACGTCCCTGATTTCCCATATGTCCCATATGTCCCTAATGTCCGAGGCGTCCCAGATGTCCCATATGTCCCATATGTCCCTAATGTCCCAGGCGTCCTAAATGTCCCATATGTCCTTAACGTTCCAGACGTAGCAGACGTCATAGATGTTCCATATGTCCCTAACGTCTAAGACATCCTAAATGTCCCATATGTCCCTAACGTCCCAGACGTCCCAGCTGTCCCGTATGTCCCTAACTTCCCTGACGTCCCAGACGTCCTAAATGTCCCATATGTCCCTAACGTCCCAGACGTCCTAGATGTTTTATATGTCCCTAACGTCCCAGACGTCCCAGATGTCCCATATGTCCCACATGTCCCTAATGTCCCAGGCGTCCTAAATGTCCCATATGTCCATAACGTCCCAGACGTCCCAGACGCCCTAGATGTCCCATATGCCCTTAACGTCCCAGACGTCCCAGACGTCCCAAATGTCCCATATGTTCCATATGTCCCTAATGTCCCAGGCGTCTCAGATGTACCATATGTCCCATATGTCCCTAACGTCCTAGGCGTCCTAAATGTCCCATATGTCTATAACGTCCCAGACGTCCCGGACGTTCTAAATGTCGCTTATGTCTCTAACGTCCCAGACGTCACAGCTGTCGAGTATGTCCCTAACGTCCCAGACGTCCGAGGTGTCCTAGATATCCCATATGTCTCTAACGTCACAGACGTCCTAGATGTCCTATATGTTCCTAACGTCCCAGATGTCCCATATGTCCCTAAAGTCCCAGACGTCCCAGATGTCCAATATGTTCTTAACGTCCCAGACGTTCCAGATGTCCCATATGTCCTTAACGTCCAAGACGTCCCAGATGTCTCATATGTACCTAACGTATTAGGCGTCCCAGACGTCCCATATGTCCCATATGTACCTAACGTCCCAGACGTCCTAGACGTCCCAGATATCCCATATGTCCCATATGTACCTAATGTCCCAGGCGTCCTAGATGTCCCAAATGTCCCTAATGTCCCAGGCGTCCTAACTGTCCCATATGTCCTTAACGTCCCAGACGTCCTAAACGTCCTAGATGTCCCATATGTCCTTAACGTGACAGACGTCCCAGATGTCCCATATGTTCCTAGCATCCCAGACGTCCCAGATGTCCCATATGTTTTTAACGTCCCAGACGTTCCAGATGTCCCATATGTCCTTAACGTCCAAGACGTCCCAGATGTCTCATATGTACCTAACGTATTAGGCGTCCCAGATGTCCCATATGTCCCATATGTACCTAACGTCCCAGACGTCCCAGACGTCCCAGATGTCCCATATGTCCCATATGTCCCTAACGTCCCAGACGTCCCAGATGTCCTAGATGTCCCATATGTCCTTAACGTCCCAGACGTCCCAGATGTCCCATATGTCCCTAACGTCCCAGACGTCCCAGATGTCCCATATGTTTCATATGTTCCTAATGTGTCAGCCGTCTTAGATGTTCCGTATGTCCCTAACGTCCCAGACGTCCCAGATGTCCCATATGTCCCTAATGTCACAGGCGTCCTAAATATCCCATATGTCCTTAACGTCCCAGACGTCCCAGACGCCCTAGATGTCCCATATGTCTTTAACGTCCCAGACGTTCCAGATGTTCCATATGTCCTTAACGTCCAAGACGTCCCAGATGTCTCATATGTACCTAACGTATTAGGCGTCCCAGATGTCCCATATGTACCTAACGTCCCAGACGTCCCAGACGTCCCAGATGTCCCATATGTCCCTAATGTCACAGGCGTCCTAAATATCCCATATGTCCTTAACGTCCCAGACGTCCCAGACGCCCTAGATGTCCCATATGTCTTTAACGTCCCAGACGTTCCAGATGTTCCATATGCCCTTAACGTCCCAGACGTCCCAGATGTCCCATATGTCCCTAGCATCCCAGACGTCCCAGATGTCCCATATGTTTTTAACGTCCCAGACGTTCCAGATGTTCCATATGTCCTTAACGTCCAAGACGTCCCAGATGTCTCATATGTACCTAACGTATTAGGCGTCCCAGATGTCCCATATGTACCTAACGTCCCAGACGTCCCAGACGTCCCAGATGTCCCATATGTCCCATATGTACCTAACGTCCCAGACGTCCAAGACGTTTCAGATGTCCCATATGTACCTAACGTCTTAGACGTCCCAGATGTCCCATATGTCCCATATGTACCTAACGTCCCAGACGTCCCAAACGTCCCAGATGTCCCATATCTCCCTAACGTCCCAGACGTCCCAGATGTCCCATATGTCCCATATGTACCTAACGTCCCAGACGTCCAAGACGTCCCAGATGTCCCATATGTACCTAACGTCTTAGACGTCCCAGATGTCCCATATGTCCCATATGTACCTAACGTCCCAGACGTACCAGGCGTCCCAGATGTCCCATATGCCCCACATGTCCCAGGCGTCCTAAATGTCCTATATGTCCTTAACCTCCCAGACGTCCCAAACGTCCTAGATGTTCCATATGTCCTTAACGTCCCATACGTCCCAGATGTCCCATATGTTCCATATGTCCCTAATGTCCCAGGCGTCCTAAATGTCCCATATGTTCTTAACGTCCCAGACGTCCCAAACGTCCTAGATGTCCCATATGTCCTTAACGTCCCAGACGTCCTAGATGTCCCACATGTCCTTAACGTCCCAGATGTCCCATATGTACCTAACGTCTTAGACGTCCCAGATGTCCCATATGTCCCATATGTACCTAACGTCCCAGACGTACCAGGCGTCCCAGATGTCCCATATGCCCCACATGTCCCAGGCGTCCTAAATGTCCTATATGTCCTTAACCTCCCAGACGTCCCAAACGTCCTAGATGTCCCATATGTCCTTAACGTCCCAGACGTCCTAGAAGTTCCACATGTCCTTAACGTCCCATACGTCCCAGATGTCCCATATGTTCCATATGTCCCTAATGTCCCGGTCGTCCTAAATGTCCCATATGTTCTTAACGTCCCAGACGTCCCAAACGTCCTAGATGTCCCATATGTCCTTAACGTCCCAGACGTCCTAGATGTTCCACATGTCCTTAACGTCCCATACGTCCCAGATGTCCCATATGTTCCATATGTCCCTAATGTCCCAGGCGTCCTAAATGTCCCATATGTCCTTAACGTCCCAGACGTCCCAAACGTCCTAGATGTCCCATATGACCTTAACGACGCAGACGTTCCAAATGTCCCATATGTCCCTAACGTGCCAGACGTCCCAGATGTCCCATATGTCCCTAATGTCCCAGGCCTTACAGATGTCCCATATGTCCCATATGTCCCTAATGTCCCAGGCGTCCTAGATGTCCCATATGTCCCTAATGTCTCAGGGGTCCTAAATGTACCATATGTCTCTAACGTCCCAGACGTCCTAGATGTCCTAGATGTCCCATATGTCCTTAACGTCCCAGACGTCTCAGATGTCCCATATGTCCCTAACGTCCCAGACGTCCCAGATGTCCCATATGTCCCTAAAGTCCCAGGCGTCCTAAATATCCCATATGTCCTTAACGTCCCAGACGTCCCAGACGCACTTGATGTCCCATATATCTTTAACGTCCCAGACGTCCCAGACGTCCTAGATTTCCCATATGCCCTTAACGTCCCAGACGTCCCAGATGTCTTATACGTCCCTAGCATCCCAGTCGTTCCAGATGTCCCATATGTTCTTAACGTCCCAGACGTTTCAGATGTCCCATATGTCCTTAACGTCCAAGACGTCCCAGATGTCCCATTGGTACCTAACGTCTTAGACGTCCCAGATGTCCCATATGTCCCATATGTACCTAACGTCCCAGACGTCCCAGACGTCCCAGATGTCCCATATGTCCCATATGTACCTAATGTCCCAGGCGTCCTAGATGTGCCATATGTCCCTAATGTCCCAGGCGTCCTAAATGCCCCATATGTCCCATATGTCCCTAATGTCCCAGGCGTCACAGATGTCCTAGATGTCCCATATGTCCTTAACGTCCCAGACGTCCCAGATGTCCCATATGTCCCTAACGTCCCAGACGTTCCAGATGTCCCATATGTTTCATATGTTTCTAATGTGTCAGCCGTCTTAGATGTTCTATATGTCCCTAACGTCCCAGGCGTCCCAGATGTCCTAGATGTCCCAAATGTCCTTAACGTCCCAGACGTCCCAGATGTCCCATATGTCCCTAACGTCCCAGACGTCCCAGATGTCCCATATGTCCCTAATGTCCCAGGCGTCTTAAATATCCCATTTGTCCTTAACGTCCCAGACGTCCCAGACGCCCTAGATGTCCCATATGTCTTTAACGTCCCAGACGTCCCAGACGTCCTAGATTTCCCATATGCCTTAACGTCCCAGACGGCCCAGATGTCCCATATGTCCCTAGCATCCCAGACGTCCCAGATGTCCCGTATGTTCTTTACGTCCCAGATGTTCCAGATGTCCCATATGTCCTTAACGTCCAAGACGTCCCGGATGTCCCATTGGTACCTAACGTCTTAGACGTCCCAGATGTCCCATATGTCCCATATGTACTTAACGTCCCAGACGTCCCAGATGTCCCAGATGTCCCATATGTCCTATATGTCCCTAATGTCCCAAGCGTCCCAGATGTCCCATATGTACCATATGTCCGTAATGTCCCAGGCGTCCTTAATGTCAAATATGTCTTTAACGTCCCAGACGTCTCAGACGTCCCAGATGTCCCATATGTCCCATATATCCCAGGCGTCCTAAATGGCCCATATGTCCTTAACGTCCCAGACGTCCCAGACGTCCTAGATGTCCCATATGTCCTTAACGTCCCAGGCGTCCCAGATGTTCCATATGTCCCTAACGTTCCAGACGTCCCAGATGTCCCATATGCCTCATATGTCCCTAATGTCCCAGGCGTTCCAGACGTACCATATGTCCCATATGTCCCTAATGTCCCAGGCATCCTAGATGTTCCATATGTCCCTAACGTCCCAAACGTCCTAAATATCCCATATGTCCCTAACGTCCCAGACGTCCCAGCTGTCCCGTATGTCCCTAACGTCTCAGACGTCCTAGACGTCCTAGATGTCCCATATGTCCCTAACGTCCCAGATGTCAAATTTTGTTCTATATGTCCATAACGTCCCAGACGTCCCAGACGTCCCAGATGTCCCATATGTTTTATACGTCCCGAATGTCCCAGGCGTCCCAGATGGCCCATATGTACCATATGTCCCTAATGTCCCAGGCGTCCTAAATGTCCCATATGTCCTTAACGTCCCACACGTTTCAGACGTCCTAGATGTCCCATATGTCCTTAACGTCCCAGACGTCCCAGATGTCCCATATGTCCCTAACGTCCAGACGTCCCAGATGTCCCATATGTCCCATATGTCCCTAATGTCCCAGGCGTCCTAAATGTTCCATATGTCTCTAACGTCCCAGACGTCCTAAATGTCCCATATGTCCCTAACGTCTCAGACGTCCCAGCTGTCCCGTATGTCCCTAACGTCCCAGACGTCCCAGACGTCCCAGCTGTCCCGTATGTCCCTAACGTCCCAGACGTCCCAGACGTCCTAGATGTCCTATATGTCCCTAACGACCCAGACGTTCCAGATGTCCCATATGTCCCTAACGTCCCAGACGTCCCAGATGTCCCATATGCCCTTAACGTCCCAGACGTCCTAGATGTCCCATTTGTCCTTAACGTCCCAGACGTCTCAGATGTCCCATATGTCCCATATGTCCCTAATCTCCCAAGCGTCCCAGGCGTCCCAGACGTCCCAGCTGTCTTTTATGTCCCTAACGTCCCAGACGTCTCAGACGTCCTAGATGTCCCATATGTCACTAACGTCCCAGACGTCCTAGATGTCCCATATGTCCCTAACGTCCCAGACGTCTCAGACGTCGTAGATGTCCTATATGTCCTTAACGTCCCAGACGTCCCAGATGTTCCATATGTCCCTAACGTCCCAAACGTCCCAGATGTCCCATATGTCCTCAACGACCCAGACGTCTCAGATGTCCCATATGTCTCATATGTCCCTAATGTCCCAGGCGTCCCAGATGTCCCATATGTCCCATATGTCGCTAATGTCCCAAACGTTTTAAATGTCCCATATGTCCTTAACGTTCCATACGGTCCAGACGTCCTAGATGTCCCAAATGTCCTTAACGTCCCAGACGTCCCAGATGTCCCATATGTCCCATATGTTTCTAATGTCCCAGGCGTCCTAGATGTTCCATATGTCCCTAAAGTCCCAGACGTCCCAGACGTCCTAGATGTCCCATATGTCCCTAACGTCCCAGACGTCCCATATGTCCCATATGTCCCATATGTCCCTAATGTCCCAGGCGTCCCAGATGTGCATATGTCCCTAACGTCCCATACGTCCCAGACGTCCTAGATGTCCCATACGTCCTTAACGTCCCAGACGTCCCAGATGTCCCATATATCCCTAACGTCCCAGACGTCCCATATGTCGTATAGGTCCTATATGTCCCTAACGTCCCAGACGTCCCAAACGTCCTAGATATCCCATATGTCCTTAACGTCCCAAACGTCCCAGATATCCCCTATGTCCCATACGTCCCTAATGTCCCAGGCGTCCTAAATGTCCCATATGTCCCAAATGTCCCTAATGTCCCAGGCGTCCCAGATGTCCCATATGTCCGTAACGTCCCAGACGTCCCAGATGTTCAATATGTCCCATATGTCCCTAATGTCCCAGGCGTCTTAGATGTCCCATATGTCCGTAACGTCCCAGACGTCCCAGATGTTCAATATGTCCCATATGTCCCTAATGTCCCAGGCGTCCCAGATGTCCCATATGTCCCAAATGTCCCTAATGTCCCAGGCGTCCTAAATGTCTCATATGTCCTTAACGTTCCAGACGGTCCAGACGTCCTAGATGTCCCAAATGTCCCTAATGTCCCAGGCGTCCCAGATGTCCCATATGTCCCAAATGTCCCTAATGTCCCAGGCGTCCTAAATGTCCCATATGTCCCATATGTTTCTAATGTCCCAGGCGTCCTAGATGTTCCATATGTACCTAAAGTACCAGACGTCCCAGATGTCCTAGATGTCCCATATGTACTTAACGTCCCAGACGTCCCAGATGTCCCATATGTCCTTAACGTTCCAGACGTCCCAGATGTCCCATAGGTCCCTAATGTCCCAGGCGTCCTAATCGTCCCGTATGTCCTTAACGTCACAGACGTCCCAGACGCCCTAGATGTCCCATATGTCATTAACGTCCCGGACGTCCCAGATGTCCCATATGTCCCTAACGTCCCAGACGTCCCAGATGTCCCATATGTCCCATATGTTCCTAATGTCCGAGGCGTCCCAGATGTCCCATATGTCCCATATGTCCCTAATGTCCCAGGTGTCCTAGATGTTCCATATGTCCCTAAAGTCCCAGACGTCCCAGATGTCCTAGATGTCCCAAATGTCCTTAACGTCCCAGACGTCCCAGATGTCCCATATGTCCCATATGTTTCTAATGTCCCAGGCGTCCTAGATGTTCCATATGTCCCTAAAGTCCCAGACGTCCCAGATGTCCTAGATGTCCCATATGTACTTAACGTCCAAGACGTCCCAGATGTCCCATATGTCCTTAACGTTCCAGACGTCCCAGATGTCCCATAGGTCCCTAATGTCCCAGGCGTCCTAATCGACCCATATGTCATTAACGTCACAGACGTCCCAGACGCCCTAGATGTCCCATCTGTCATTAACGTCCCGGACGTCCCAGATGTCCCATATGTCCCTAACGTCCCAGACGTCCCAGATGTCCCATATGTCCCATATGTTCCTAATGTCCGAGGCGTCCCAGATGTCCCATATGTCCCATATGTCCCTAATGTCTCAGGTGTCCTAAATGTCCCATATGTCCTTAACGTTCCAGACGTCCCAGACGTCATAGATGTCCCATATGTCCTTAAAGTCCCAGACGTCCCAGATGTCCCATAGGTCCCTATTGTCCCAAGCGTCCTAATCGTCCCATATGTCCTTAACGTCCCAGACGTCCCAGATGCCCTAGATGTCCCATATGTCATTAACGTCCCGGACGTCCCAGATGTCCCATATGTCCCTAACGTCCCAGACGTCCCTGATTTCCCATATGTTCCATATGTCCCTAATGTCCGAGGCGTCCCAGATGTCCCATATGTCCCATATGTCCCTAATGTCCCAGGCGTCCTAAATGTCCCATATGTCCTTAACGTTCCAGACGTCCCAGACGTCATAGATGTTCCATATGTCCCTAACGTCTAAGACGTCCTAAATGTCCCATATGTCCCTAACGTCCCAGACGTCCCAGCTGTCCCGTATGTCCCTAACTTCCCTGACGTCCCAGACGTCCTAAATGTCCCATATGTCCCTAACGTCCCAGACGTCCTAGATGTTTTATATGTCCCTAACGTCCCAGACGTCCCAGATGTCCCATATGTCCCACATGTCCCTAATGTCCCAGACTTCCCAGATGTCGCATATGTCCCATATGTCCCTAATGTCCCAGGCGTCCTAAATGTCCCATATGTCCATAACGTCCCAGACGTCCCAGACGCCCTAGATGTCCCATATGCCCTTAACGTCCCAGACGTTCCAGACGTCCCAAATGTCCCATATGTTCCATATGTCCCTAATGTCCCAGGCGTCTCAGATGTCCCATATGTCCCATTTGTCCCTAACGTCCTAGGCGTCCTAAATGTCCCATATGTCCTTAACGTCCCAGACGTCCCGGACGTCCTAAATGTCGCTTATGTCTCTAACGTCCCAGACGTCACAGCTGTCGAGTATGTCCCTAACGTCCCAGACGTCCGAGATGTCCTAGATATCCCATATGTCTCTAACGTCACAGACGTCCTAGATGTCCTATATGTTCCTAACGTCCCAGATGTCCCATATGTCCCTAAAGTCCCAGACGTCCCAGATGTCCAATATGTCCCTAAAATTCCAGACGTCCTAGATGTCCCATATGTCCTTAACGTCCCAGACGTCCCAGGTGACCCATACGTCCCTAATGTCCCAGACGTCCCAGATGCCCCAAAGGTCTTATATATCCCTAATGTCCCAGGCGTATTAGATGTCCCATATGTCCCTAATGTGCCAGGCGTCCTAAATGTCCCATATGTCCTTAACGTCTCGGACGTCCCAGACGTCCTAGATGTCCCATATGTCGTTAACGTCCCAGACGTCCCAGATGTACCATATGTCCCTAACGTCCCAGACGTCCCAGATGTCCCATATGTCCCATATGTTCCTAATGTCCGAGGCGTCCCAGATGTCCCATATGTCCGTAACGTCCCAGACGTCCCAGATGTTCAATATGTCCCATATGTCCCTAATGTCCCAGGCGTCCCAGATGTCCCATATGTCCGTAACGTCCCAGACGTCCCAGATGTTCAATATGTCCCATATGTCCCTAATGTCCCAGGCGTCCCAGATGTCCCATATGTCCCAAATGTCCCTAATGTCCCAGGCGTCCTAAAAGTCTCATATGTCCTTAACGTTCCAGACGGTCCAGACGTCCTAGATGTCCCAAATGTCCCTAATGTCCCAGGCGTCCCAGATGTCCCATATGTCCCAAATGTCCCTAATGTCCCAGGCGTCCTAAATGTCCCATATGTCCCATATGTTTCTAATGTCCCAGGCGTCCTAGATGTTCCATATGTCCCTAAAGTCCCAGACGTCCCAGATGTCCTAGATGTCCCATATGTACTTAACGTCCCAGACGTCCCAGATGTCCCATATGTCCTTAACGTTCCAGACGTCCCAGATGTCCCATAGGTCCCTAATGTCCCAGGCGTCCTAATCGTCCCATATGTCCTTAACGTCACACACGTCCCAGACGCCCTAGATGTCCCATATGTCATTAACGTCCCGGACGTCCCAGATGTCCCATATGTCCCTAACGTCCCAGACGTCCCAGATGTCCCATATGTCCCATATGTTCCTAATGTCCGAGGCGTCCCAGATGTCCCATATGTCCCATATGTCCCTAATGTCCCAGGTGTCCTAGATGTTTCATATGTCCCTAAAGTCCCAGACGTCCCAGATGTCCTAGATGTCCCAAATGTCCTTAACGTCCCAGACGTCCCAGATGTCCCATATGTCCCATATGTTTCTAATGTCCCAGGCGTCCTAGATGTTCCATATGTCCCTAAAGTCCCAGACGTCCCAGATGTCCTAGATGTCCCATATGTACTTAACGTCCCAGACGTCCCAGATGTCCCATATGTCCTTAACGTTCCAGACGTCCCAGATGTCCCATAGGTCCCTAATGTCCCAGGCGTCCTAATCGTCCCATATGTCATTAACGTCACAGACGTCCCAGACGCCCTAGATGTCCCATATGTCATTAACGTCCCGGACGTCCCAGATGTCCCATATGTCCCTAACGTCCCAGACGTCCCAGATGTCCCATATGTCCCATATGTTCCTAATGTCCGAGGCGTCCCAGATGTCCCATATGTCCCATATGTCCCTAATGTCCCAGGTGTCCTAAATGTCCCATATGTCCTTAACGTTCCAGACGTCCCAGACGTCATAGATGTCCCATATGTCCTTAAAGTCCCAGACGTCCCAGATGTCCCATAGGTCCCTATTGTCCCAGGCGTCCTAATCGTCCCATATGTCCTTAACGTCCCAGACGTCCCAGATGCCCTAGATGTCCCATATGTCATTAACGTCCCGGACGTCCCAGATGTCCCATATGTCCCTAACGTCCCAGACGTCCCTGATTTCCCATATGTCCCATATGTCCCTAATGTCCGAGGCGTCCCAGATGTCCCATATGTCCCTAATGTCCCAGGCGTCCTAAATGTCCCATATGTCCTTAACGTTCCAGACGTAGCAGACGTCATAGATGTTCCATATGTCCCTAACGTCTAAGACATCCTAAATGTCCCATATGTCCCTAACGTCCCAGACGTCCCAGCTGTCCCGTATGTCCCTAACTTCCCTGACGTCCCAGACGTCCTAAATGTCCCATATGTCCCTAACGTCCCAGACGTCCTAGATGTTTTATATATCCCTAACGTCCCAGACGTCCCAGATGTCCCATATGTCCCACATGTCCCTAATGTCCCAGACTTCCCAGATGTCGCATATGTCCCATATGTCCCTAATGTCCCAGGCGTCCTAAATGTCCCATATGTCCATAACGTCCCAGACGTCCCAGACGCCCTAGATGTCCCATATGCCCTTAACGTCCCAGACGTCCCAGACGTCCCAAATGTCCCATATGTTCCATATGTCCCTAATGTCCCAGGCGTCTCAGATGTACCATATGTCCCATATGTCCCTAACGTCCTAGGCGTCCTAAATGTCCCATATGTCTATAACGTCCCAGACGTCCCGGACGTTCTAAATGTCGCTTATGTCTCTAACGTCCCAGACGTCACAGCTGTCGAGTATGTCCCTAACGTCCCAGACGTCCGAGATGTCCTAGATATCCCATATGTCTCTAACGTCACAGACGTCCTAGATGTCCTATATGTTCCTAACGTCCCAGATGTCCCATATGTCCCTAAAGTCCCAGACGTCCCAGATGTCCAATATGTTCTTAACGTCCCAGACGTTCCAGATGTCCCATATGTCCTTAACGTCCAAGACGTCCCAGATGTCTCATATGTACCTAACGTATTAGGCGTCCCAGACGTCCCATATGTCCCATATGTACCTAACGTCCCAGACGTCCTAGACGTCCCAGATATCCCATATGTCCCATATGTACCTAATGTCCCAGGCGTCCTAGATGTCCCAAATGTCCCTAATGTCCCAGGCGTCCTAACTGTCCCATATGTCCTTAACGTCCCAGACGTCCTAAACGTCCTAGATGTCCCATATGTCCTTAACGTGACAGACGTCCCAGATGTCCCATATGTTCCTAGCATCCCAGACGTCCCAGATGTCCCATATGTTTTTAACGTCCCAGACGTTCCAGATGTCCCATATGTCCTTAACGTCCAAGACGTCCCAGATGTCTCATATGTACCTAACGTATTAGGCGTCCCAGATGTCCCATATGTCCCATATGTACCTAACGTCCCAGACGTCCCAGACGTCCCAGATGTCCCATATGTCCCATATGTCCCTAACGTCCCAGACGTCCCAGATGTCCTAGATGTCCCATATGTCCTTAACGTCCCAGACGTCCCAGATGTCCCATATGTCCCTAACGTCCCAGACGTCCCAGATGTCCCATATGTTTCATATGTTCCTAATGTGTCAGCCGTCTTAGATGTTCCGTATGTCCCTAACGTCCCAGACGTCCCAGATGTCCCATATGTCCCTAATGTCACAGGCGTCCTAAATATCCCATATGTCCTTAACGTCCCAGACGTCCCAGACGCCCTAGATGTCCCATATGTCTTTAACGTCCCAGACGTCCCCGACGTCCTAGATTTCCCATATGCCCTTAACGTCCCAGACGTCCCAGATGTCCCATATGTCCCTAGCATCCCAGACGTCCCAGATGTCCCATATGTTTTTAACGTCCCAGACGTTCCAGATGTTCCATATGTCCTTAACGTCCAAGACGTCCCAGATGTCTCATATGTACCTAACGTATTAGGCGTCCCAGATGTCCCATATGTACCTAACGTCCCAGACGTCCCAGACGTCCCAGATGTCCCATATGTCCCATATGTACCTAACGTCCCAGACGTCCAAGACGTTTCAGATGTCCCATATGTACCTAACGTCTTAGACGTCCCAGATGTCCCATATGTCCCATATGTACCTAACGTCCCAGACGTCCCAAACGTCCCAGATGTCCCATATCTCCCTAACGTCCCAGACGTCCCAGATGTCCCATATGTCCCATATGTACCTAACGTCCCAGACGTCCAAGACGTCCCAGATGTCCCATATGTCCCATATGTACCTAACGTCCCAGACGTACCAGGCGTCCCAGATGTCCCATATGCCCCACATGTCCCAGGCGTCCTAAATGTCCTATATGTCCTTAACCTCCCAGACGTCCCAAACGTCCTAGATGTTCCATATGTCCTTAACGTCCCATACGTCCCAGATGTCCCATATGTTCCATATGTCCCTAATGTCCCAGGCGTCCTAAATGTCCCATATGTTCTTAACGTCCCAGACGTCCCAAACGTCCTAGATGTCCCATATGTCCTTAACGTCCCAGACGTCCTAGATGTCCCACATGTCCTTAACGTCCCAGATGTCCCATATGTACCTAACGTCTTAGACGTCCCAGATGTCCCATATGTCCCATATGTACCTAACGTCCCAGACGTACCAGGCGTCCCAGATGTCCCATATGCCCCACATGTCCCAGGCGTCCTAAATGTCCTATATGTCCTTAACCTCCCAGACGTCCCAAACGTCCTAGATGTCCCATATGTCCCTAACGTCCCAGACGTCCTAGAAGTTCCACATGTCCTTAACGTCCCATACGTCCCAGATGTCCCATATGTTCCATATGTCCCTAATGTCCCGGTCGTCCTAAATGTCCCATATGTTCTTAACGTCCCAGACGTCCCAAACGTCCTAGATGTCCCATATGTCCTTAACGTCCCAGACGTCCTAGATGTTCCACATGTCCTTAACGTCCCATACGTCCCAGATGTCCCATATGTTCCATATGTCCCTAATGTCCCAGGCGTCCTAAATGTCCCATATGTCCTTAACGTCCCAGACGTCCCAAACGTCCTAGATGTCCCATATGACCTTAACGACGCAGACGTTCCAAATGTCCCATATGTCCCTAACGTGCCAGACGTCCCAGATGTCCCATATGTCCCTAATGTCCCAGGCCTTACAGATGTCCCATATGTCCCATATGTCCCTAATGTCCCAGGCGTCCTAGATGTCCCATATGTCCCTAATGTCTCAGGGGTCCTAAATGTACCATATGTCTCTAACGTCCCAGACGTCCTAGATGTCCTAGATGTCCCATATGTCCTTAACGTCCCAGACGTCTCAGATGTCCCATATGTCCCTAACGTCCCAGACGTCCCAGATGTCCCATATGTCCCTAAAGTCCCAGGCGTCCTAAATATCCCATATGTCCTTAACGTCCCAGACGTCCCAGACGCACTTGATGTCCCATATATCTTTAACGTCCCAGACGTCCCAGACGTCCTAGATTTCCCATATGCCCTTAACGTCCCAGACGTCC
Source organism: Agriotes lineatus (assembly GCA_940337035.1). NCBI lineage: Eukaryota > Metazoa > Arthropoda > Insecta > Coleoptera > Elateridae > Agriotes > Agriotes lineatus. The sequence goes on along the minus strand of OW679194.1, from coordinate 8,957,828 downwards.
CAGATGTCTTATACGTCCCTAGCATCCCAGTCGTTCCAGATGTCCCATATGTTCTTAACGTCCCAGACGTTTCAGATGTCCCATATGTCCTTAACGTCCAAGACGTCCCAGATGTCCCATTGGTACCTAACGTCTTAGACGTCCCAGATGTCCCATATGTCCCATATGTACCTAACGTCCCAGACGTCCCAGACGTCCCAGATGTCCCATATGTCCCATATGTACCTAATGTCCCAGGCGTCCTAGATGTGCCATATGTCCCTAATGTCCCAGGCGTCCTAAATGCCCCATATGTCCCATATGTCCCTAATGTCCCAGGCGTCACAGATGTCCTAGATGTCCCATATGTCCTTAACGTCCCAGACGTCCCAGATGTCCCATATGTCCCTAACGTCCCAGACGTTCCAGATGTCCCATATGTTTCATATGTTTCTAATGTGTCAGCCGTCTTAGATGTTCTATATGTCCCTAACGTCCCAGGCGTCCCAGATGTCCTAGATGTCCCAAATGTCCTTAACGTCCCAGACGTCCCAGATGTCCCATATGTCCCTAACGTCCCAGACGTCCCAGATGTCCCATATGTCCCTAATGTCCCAGGCGTCTTAAATATCCCATTTGTCCTTAACGTCCCAGACGTCCCAGACGCCCTAGATGTCCCATATGTCTTTAACGTCCCAGACGTCCCAGACGTCCTAGATTTCCCATATGCCTTAACGTCCCAGACGGCCCAGATGTCCCATATGTCCCTAGCATCCCAGACGTCCCAGATGTCCCGTATGTTCTTTACGTCCCAGATGTTCCAGATGTCCCATATGTCCTTAACGTCCAAGACGTCCCGGATGTCCCATTGGTACCTAACGTCTTAGACGTCCCAGATGTCCCATATGTCCCATATGTACTTAACGTCCCAGACGTCCCAGATGTCCCAGATGTCCCATATGTCCTATATGTCCCTAATGTCCCAAGCGTCCCAGATGTCCCATATGTACCATATGTCCGTAATGTCCCAGGCGTCCTTAATGTCAAATATGTCTTTAACGTCCCAGACGTCTCAGACGTCCCAGATGTCCCATATGTCCCATATATCCCAGGCGTCCTAAATGGCCCATATGTCCTTAACGTCCCAGACGTCCCAGACGTCCTAGATGTCCCATATGTCCTTAACGTCCCAGGCGTCCCAGATGTTCCATATGTCCCTAACGTTCCAGACGTCCCAGATGTCCCATATGCCTCATATGTCCCTAATGTCCCAGGCGTTCCAGACGTACCATATGTCCCATATGTCCCTAATGTCCCAGGCATCCTAGATGTTCCATATGTCCCTAACGTCCCAAACGTCCTAAATATCCCATATGTCCCTAACGTCCCAGACGTCCCAGCTGTCCCGTATGTCCCTAACGTCTCAGACGTCCTAGACGTCCTAGATGTCCCATATGTCCCTAACGTCCCAGATGTCAAATTTTGTTCTATATGTCCATAACGTCCCAGACGTCCCAGACGTCCCAGATGTCCCATATGTTTTATACGTCCCGAATGTCCCAGGCGTCCCAGATGGCCCATATGTACCATATGTCCCTAATGTCCCAGGCGTCCTAGATGTCCCATATGTCCTTAACGTCCCAGACGTCCCAGATGTCCCATATGTCCCTAACGTCCAGACGTCCCAGATGTCCCATATGTCCCATATGTCCCTAATGTCCCAGGCGTCCTAAATGTTCCATATGTCTCTAACGTCCCAGACGTCCTAAATGTCCCATATGTCCCTAACGTCTCAGACGTCCCAGCTGTCCCGTATGTCCCTAACGTCCCAGACGTCCCAGACGTCCCAGCTGTCCCGTATGTCCCTAACGTCCCAGACGTCCCAGACGTCCTAGATGTCCTATATGTCCCTAACGACCCAGACGTTCCAGATGTCCCATATGTCCCTAACGTCCCAGACGTCCCAGATGTCCCATATGCCCTTAACGTCCCAGACGTCCTAGATGTCCCATTTGTCCTTAACGTCCCAGACGTCTCAGATGTCCCATATGTCCCATATATCCCTAATCTCCCAAGCGTCCCAGGCGTCCCAGACGTCCCAGCTGTCTTTTATGTCCCTAACGTCCCAGACGTCTCAGACGTCCTAGATGTCCCATATGTCACTAACGTCCCAGACGTCCTAGATGTCCCATATGTCCCTAACGTCCCAGACGTCTCAGACGTCGTAGATGTCCTATATGTCCTTAACGTCCCAGACGTCCCAGATGTTCCATATGTCCCTAACGTCCCAAACGTCCCAGATGTCCCATATGTCCTCAACGACCCAGACGTCTCAGATGTCCCATATGTCTCATATGTCCCTAATGTCCCAGGCGTCCCAGATGTCCCATATGTCCCATATGTCGCTAATGTCCCAAACGTTTTAAATGTCCCATATGTCCTTAACGTTCCATACGGTCCAGACGTCCTAGATGTCCCAAATGTCCTTAACGTCCCAGACGTCCCAGATGTCCCATATGTCCCATATGTTTCTAATGTCCCAGGCGTCCTAGATGTTCCATATGTCCCTAAAGTCCCAGACGTCCCAGACGTCCTAGATGTCCCATATGTCCCTAACGTCCCAGACGTCCCATATGTCCCATATGTCCCATATGTCCCTAATGTCCCAGGCGTCCCAGATGTGCATATGTCCCTAACGTCCCATACGTCCCAGACGTCCTAGATGTCCCATACGTCCTTAACGTCCCAGACGTCCCAGATGTCCCATATGTCCGTAACGTCCCAGACGTCCCAGATGTTCAATATGTCCCATATGTCCCTAATGTCCCAGGCGTCTTAGATGTCCCATATGTCCGTAACGTCCCAGACGTCCCAGATGTTCAATATGTCCCATATGTCCCTAACGTCCCAGACGTCCCATATGTCGTATAGGTCCTATATGTCCCTAACGTCCCAGACGTCCCAAACGTCCTAGATATTCCATATGTCCTTAACGTCCCAAACGTCCCAGATATCCCCTATGTCCCATACGTCCCTAATGTCCCAGGCGTCCTAAATGTCCCATATGTCCCAAATGTCCCTAATGTCCCAGGCGTCCCAGATGTCCCATATGTCCGTAACGTCCCAGACGTCCCAGATGTTCAATATGTCCCATATGTCCCTAATGTCCCAGGCGTCTTAGATGTCCCATATGTCCGTAACGTCCCAGACGTCCCAGATGTTCAATATGTCCCATATGTCCCTAATGTCCCAGGCGTCCCAGATGTCCCATATGTCCCAAATGTCCCTAATGTCCCAGGCGTCCTAAATGTCTCATATGTCCTTAACGTTCCAGACGGTCCAGACGTCCTAGATGTCCCAAATGTCCCTAATGTCCCAGGCGTCCCAGATGTCCCATATGTCCCAAATGTCCCTAATGTCCCAGGCGTCCTAAATGTCCCATATGTCCCATATGTTTCTAATGTCCCAGGCGTCCTAGATGTTCCATATGTCCCTAAAGTACCAGACGTCCCAGATGTCCTAGATGTCCCATATGTACTTAACGTCCCAGACGTCCCAGATGTCCCATATGTCCTTAACGTTCCAGACGTCCCAGATGTCCCATAGGTCCCTAATGTCCCAGGCGTCCTAATCGTCCCGTATGTCCTTAACGTCACAGACGTCCCAGACGCCCTAGATGTCCCATATGTCATTAACGTCCCGGACGTCCCAGATGTCCCATATGTCCCTAACGTCCCAGACGTCCCAGATGTCCCATATGTCCCATATGTTCCTAATGTCCGAGGCGTCCCAGATGTCCCATATGTCCCATATGTCCCTAATGTCCCAGGTGTCCTAGATGTTCCATATGTCCCTAAAGTCCCAGACGTCCCAGATGTCCTAGATGTCCCAAATGTCCTTAACGTCCCAGACGTCCCAGATGTCCCATATGTCCCATATGTTTCTAATGTCCCAGGCGTCCTAGATGTTCCATATGTCCCTAAAGTCCCAGACGTCCCAGATGTCCTAGATGTCCCATATGTACTTAACGTCCCAGACGTCCCAGATGTCCCATATGTCCTTAACGTTCCAGACGTCCCAGATGTCCCATAGGTCCCTAATGTCCCAGGCGTCCTAATCGTCCCATATGTCATTAACGTCACAGACGTCCCAGACGCCCTAGATGTCCCATCTGTCATTAACGTCCCGGACGTCCCAGATGTCCCATATGTCCCTAACGTCCCAGACGTCCCAGATGTCCCATATGTCCCATATGTTCCTAATGTCCGAGGCGTCCCAGATGTCCCATATGTCCCATATGTCCCTAATGTCTCAGGTGTCCTAAATGTCCCATATGTCCTTAACGTTCCAGACGTCCCAGACGTCATAGATGTCCCATATGTCCTTAAAGTCCCAGACGTCCCAGATGTCCCATAGGTCCCTATTGTCCCAGGCGTCCTAATCGTCCCATATGTCCTTAACGTCCCAGACGTCCCAGATGCCCTAGATGTCCCATATGTCATTAACGTCCCGGACGTCCCAGATGTCCCATATGTCCCTAACGTCCCAGACGTCCCTGATTTCCCATATGTTCCATATGTCCCTAATGTCCGAGGCGTCCCAGATGTCCCATATGTCCCATATGTCCCTAATGTCCCAGGCGTCCTAAATGTCCCATATGTCCTTAACGTTCCAGACGTCCCAGACGTCATAGATGTTCCATATGTCCCTAACGTCTAAGACGTCCTAAATGTCCCATATGTCCCTAACGTCCCAGACGTCCCAGCTGTCCCGTATGTCCCTAACTTCCCTGACGTCCCAGACGTCCTAAATGTCCCATATGTCCCTAACGTCCCAGACGTCCTAGATGTTTTATATGTCCCTAACGTCCCAGACGTCCCAGATGTCCCATATGTCCCACATGTCCCTAATGTCCCAGACTTCCCAGATGTCGCATATGTCCCATATGTCCCTAATGTCCCAGGCGTCCTAAATGTCCCATATGTCCATAACGTCCCAGACGTCCCAGACGCCCTAGATGTCCCATATGCCCTTAACGTCCCAGACGTTCCAGACGTCCCAAATGTCCCATATGTTCCATATGTCCCTAATGTCCCAGGCGTCTCAGATGTCCCATATGTCCCATTTGTCCCTAACGTCCTAGGCGTCCTAAATGTCCCATATGTCCTTAACGTCCCAGACGTCCCGGACGTCCTAAATGTCGCTTATGTCTCTAACGTCCCAGACGTCACAGCTGTCGAGTATGTCCCTAACGTCCCAGACGTCCGAGATGTCCTAGATATCCCATATGTCTCTAACGTCACAGACGTCCTAGATGTCCTATATGTTCCTAACGTCCCAGATGTCCCATATGTCCCTAAAGTCCCAGACGTCCCAGATGTCCAATATGTCCCTAAAATCCCAGACGTCCTAGATGTCCCATATGTCCTTAACGTCCCAGACGTCCCAGGTGACCCATACGTCCCTAATGTCCCAGACGTCCCAGATGCCCCAAAGGTCTTATATATCCCTAATGTCCCAGGCGTATTAGATGTCCCATATGTCCCTAATGTGCCAGGCGTCCTAAATGTCCCATATGTCCTTAACGTCTCGGACGTCCCAGACGTCCTAGATGTCCCATATGTCGTTAACGTCCCAGACGTCCCAGATGTACCATATGTCCCTAATGTCCCAGACGTCCCAGATGTCCCATATGTCCCATATGTCCCTAATGTCCCAGGCGTCCTAGATATTCCATATGTTCCTAACGTCCCAGACGTATTAAATGTCCCATATGTCTCTAAGTCCCAGACGTCCCAGATGTCCCATATGTCCTTAACGTCCCAGACGTCCCAGACGTCCTAAATGTCCCATATGTCCCTAATGTCCCAGACGTCCTAGATGTCCCATATGTCCCTAACGTCCCAGACGTCTCAGACGTCCTAGATGTCCCATATGTCCCTAACGTCCCAGACGTTCTAGATGTCCCATATGTCCCTAACGTCCCAGACGTCTCAGATGTCCTAGATGTCCTATATGTCCCTAACGTCCCAGACGTCCCAGATGTCCCATATGTCCCTAACGTCTTAGACGTCCCAGATGTCCCATATGTCCCTAACGTCCCAGACGTCTCAGATGTCCTAGATATCCTATATGTCCCTAACGTCCCAGACGTATCAGATGTCCCATATGTCTCATATGTCCCTAATGTCCAAGGCGTCTCAGATGTCCCATATGTCCCTAATGTCCCAGTTGTTTTAAATGTCCCATATATCCTTAACGTTTCAGACGTCACATACGTCCTAGTTGTCCAATATGTCCTTAACGTCCCAGACGTCCCAAACGTCCTAGATGTCCCATATGTCCCTAATGTCCCAGTTGTTTTAAATGTCCCATATATCCTTAACGTTTCAGACGTCACATACGTCCTAGTTGTCCTATATGTCCTTAACGTCCCAGACGTCCCAGATGTCCCATATGTCCCTAATGTCCCAGGCGTCCCAGATGTCCTAGATGTCCCATATGTCCTTAACGTCCCAGACGTCCTAGATGTCCCATATGTCCTTAACGTCCCAGACGTCCCAGATGTCCCATATGCCTCTAACGTCCCAGACGTCCCATATGTCCCATATGTCCTTAACGTCCCAGACGTCCCAAACGTCCTAGATGTCCCATATGTCCTTAACGTCGCAGACGTTCCAGATGTGTCATATGTCCCTAACGTGCCAGACGTCCCAGATGTCCCATATGTCCCTAAAGTCCCAGGCGTCCTAAATATTCCATATGTCCTTAACGTCCCAGACGTCCTAAACGTCCTAGATGTCCCATATGTCCTTAACGTGCCAGACGTCCCAGATGTCCTATATGTCCCTAGCGTCCCAGACGTCCCAGATGTCCCATATGACCCTAATGTCCCAGGCGTCCCAGATGTCCTAGATGTCCCATATGTCCCTAACGTCCCAGCCGTCAGAGATGTCCCATATGTCCCATATGTCCCTAACGTCCCAGACGTCCTAAATGTCCCTTATGTCCCTAATGTCCCAGACGTCCTAGATGTCCCATATGTCCCTAACGTCCCAGACGTCCCAAACGTCCTAGATGTCCCATATATCCTTAACGTCCCAGACGTCCTAGATGTCCCATATGTCCTTAACGTCCCATACGTCCCAGATGTCCCATATGTCCCTAATGTCCCAGGCGCCCAAAATGTCCCATATGTCCTTAACGTCCCAGACGTCCCAAACGTCCTAGATGTCCCATATGTCCTTAACGTCCCAGACGTTCCAGATGTACCATATGTCCCTAACGTGCCAGACGTCCCAGATGTCCCGTATGTCCCTAATGTCCCAGGCCTTACAGATGTCCCATATGTCCCATATGTCCCTAATGTCCCAGGCGTCCTAAATGCCCCATATGTCCCATATGTCCCTAATGTCCCAGGCGTCCTAGATGTCCCATATGTCCCTAATCTCCCAGGCGTCCTAAATGTCCCATATGTCCTTAACGTCCCAGACGTCCTAAACGTCCTAGATGTCCCATATGTCCTTAACGTGCCAGACGTCCCAAATGTCCTACATGTCCCTAACGTCCCAGACGTCCCAGATGTCCCATATGTCCCATATGTACCTAATGTCCCAGGCGTCCTAGATGTCCCATATGTCCCTAACGTCCCAGACGTCCCAGATGCCCCATATGTCAGTAGAAAGGGGATAGCCATCCCCTCCACTTTTTATTCGATTAAGCCACGCCCCCTTAATTCGCGGTTTTATTCGCGGATTTCGCGGAATTTTCGCGGATTGACCCAATTAATTCCGCGGTTTGATCTAATTAATTTCGCGGTTTGATCTAATTAATCACATATGAAGTTTGATATGTAATTTACATATGTGCTACTGATTAAATTACGCATTAGATTTTTTAATTTGCTTCTGGAATTACGCGTCGGACTTCGGCGGCCATCTTGGATTTCTGGCGGGAATGTTTGAAATTTGAATTTTTTCCGATTTTTTTTCTAAGTTCCATTATTTGAATTTTAAACTTCCCGGGTGTCAGCAGCCACCTTGGTGCGCGCGCACCTCTCGCTGTAGTCGTTTTTAATTTTGAATTTTCGCGGAAATATTTGAAATTCAAACTGGTGGATCTATCTCGCTCTTCGAAGCTGCTGTCTCTCTCGTGCATTCACTCGCGGAAATATTTAAATTTAAAAAAAGCTATTTGCGTCGGACCCGAGTGGGAATCGAACCCTCTACGTTTGCATACACATTGGGCTCACATCGATCGATGCCTCTAGACCACGGAGCGGTACGGGATTTAAAGGGTTTGAACGAAACGCCATTTCGCAGCTCTACAGTCACGCCGCTCGAATTTAAACAACTTATTTTTTCGAAAATTGAAATTTTAAGAACTGAAATGTGCAGCGTGATGTGATTAAAGGTATATGCATTTTTTAAAAATTGATTTCGCCCCGTGATTTCACTAGAATTAATTATTTTACTCTCTTATATAAATACGCGTATTCTGTCCGTTAAGAATGGTTTATCGCCTAGTATATAGCTGGAAATTTCCTATCGAGTTGTTGATCAATTAAATTAATCGTCTTAGTGTTTAAAAATTATTTATAAGACAGGCGAAAATTTTAAAGCTATGCGGAAAAGAGGCAAGTTCTATCGTAAAATATACGGGCTACAAATTTGAGTTTAGCGGTTATTATCCATTTTCATATTTGAAATGCCAGAACATGACGAATTTTCGGTTGTATAAATTACGCGATTTTCTCTAAGTTCCCTTTTTAAAACAGGTCGAGACTACGAATCGTTTCCTGGAAAACATACTGCATCGTGTAACGGTATTCGTTAATTATTCAAAATGTTTTATTGCAGCCTTGTCTAATACAAGGGGGGAAAATAGCCCTTACGCCTTTGTACTTGTTTATAATTATACGTGTTTTATAAATTTTGACCGCATAGCGAAATCATAATTACGCGTCGGCTATTTTTAAACTTTAGAGCTAATATATGAGTGACTTAACAAATATTTGTCCGTTAGAAATTGCAGTACAGGTCTCGGCATGTCGTTATGTGTAATTAGAAAAACACGTCATAGTCTCAGGGTCGCTGGGCGATCGGTCACAATTATATATATCAGCAATAACATGTGTAGCGGATGCAACTTTTTTTTCTGTCAGTGTCTGTTCGACATTTTCTTGCCACCACATTGCCAAATTTATTATTTTAATATTCGTAAGAAAATAAATGCTTTATCAAGTGTGTAAAAGTAATTTTAATTTCCGTCAAAGGAAAAATCAAAATGCCCAATATAATTTTGTTACAACAAAAAAAAATTTCCATTAAACGATGCTAGTTGCAGTTTAAAAAGGACAGACCAGATCTAAAAGAACACGAGTTGATGTAGAGACTAGAGAGAGATCCGGCAACAACGTACCTATTCAGAAAATATAACCTTAAACTGAAAACAACCTAACCTAACAGAAAAAGTGTCAGTTTGCATTAGGGAGTTTAGTTGCCGCAGAGGTACTGCCAACAAAATTACTAGATGGTCATAGCCTCACCTGACCCAAAAAGATCGTGAACGGCTTATATTAGCAAGTATTGGAGAAGGCTTGACTAATTTTAATTATGACATTTGTCAACTAAACATAAAATAAATTTGAATAAAAGCACGCAAAATTACGAAAATACGTAGAAAATTTATAAAAATCGGCATCTTGTCACATTAAATTCTGCAAAAACGACAAAAAACAATATTTTTATACAACTTTCATCGAAAAATAGTAAAATTTTACGAAAATACGTCTGTGTTGAGGACCAATGAAAATAAATTTGAATAAAAATACGCAAAAATTACGAAAAGACGTATGTGTTGATCCCCAAAGTAACAAAAATTTGAATAAAAACGCACAATTTCGTTGAAAATATTTACAAAGCGACTTTATAGTACCGAAAAATTGATGTAAAAAAGTTTTAAGAGTTATTTCTAAGCATAATTTTGCAAACGTTTAACAAATAAACCGTAATTTTTTAAAGTACATCACACAATTATGAAATCGTAGTTCAATTTATATGAATTTCGATACTTTGTATGTGAAAAATAGCTTCAATTACTAATATTTGAATAAAAACATGCAATTTCCAAAGCATTTCGTTTAAAATTTTAGAAAATCGACAGCATCTCGCATGAAAATTTATAAAAATCGGCATCTTGTCACATTAAATTCTGCAAAAACGACAAAAAACAATATTTTTATACAACTTTCATTGAAAAATAGTAAAATTTTACGAAAATACGTCTGTGCTGACGACAAATGAAAATAAATTTGAATAGAAACACGCAAAAATTACGAAAAGACGTATATGTTGACCCCCAAAGTAACAAAAATTTGAATAAAATCACGCAATCATACAGCATCTCACATAAATTTTCACAAAAATCGACATCATGTCACATAAATTATACAAAAACTGTCATCATATCACTTGAAATTATACAAAAAACGACATTTTCATTCAACACACGATGAAAATTGAATAAAAATCACGCAATTACAAGCCATCTCACATAAATTTTCACAAAAATCGACATCATGTTACATAAACTATGCATAATTTTGCAAATGTTTTACACTTTTTATAAAATGCATCGCTCAAAATTAAAAGAAATAGCAATTTCGTTGAAAAAATCTACTACCACAATCATTTCGATAAACAAAATTCAAAAAATCTTATACTTTTGACGGAAATATATGTATGTTGACCATAAATTAACATAATTTTTAAATAAAAACGCGCAATTCGTTGAAAAAAATATTCTGACACCACCAAAACACGCAATTTCATTGAAAAATATATATATGTTGTCCACAAATTAACATAAATTTGAATAAAAACACGTAATTTTGTTGAAAAAATGTTCTGGCCCCGTCATTTCACTTAAAATTTTACAAAACTGCCATCATAACACTTGAAATTATACAAAATATATGTATGTTGATCACAAATTAACATAAACCTGAATAAAACACACAATTTCGTTGAAAAATTTGCAAATGTTTTACACTTTTTTATAAAATGTATCGCACAAAATTAAAAGAAATCACAATTTTCTAAATTATATCACGCTATTATGAAATCGTAGATTGATTTTTTGAAATTTTACACTTTGTAACTGTAAAATAACTGCAAATACTAATATTTTAGCTTTAGACTTTGTAATTATTGCAGATTTGAGAAAAAAAAACAAAGCAGAGTAGAAATAAAAAACACAAACACTTTGTAATAAACAAATATATTGTCCTTATTTCGTATAATACTTAATAATATAAATATAAATGTACATCAGAATGTCTTATTTCTAAAAATTCGCTAGCAATTTACAAAACTGTAGTTTGAGGTGCACGACATTTCAAATTAAAAAGACTGCAAGTAATAAAATCAGAATTTCATTGTGTAATTTTAAAGTTTAAGATGCACCCAATCTAGAATTCCCTTCGTTTTTGGTGTTGATGACATCTGCCTTAGAGGCATTTTTCTAACGGCCCTTTTTTGGAGGCGTTTCCTTATCGGTGTTCTTCTGACTGAACCTTTTTGATGTGGACTTGGATGAGTAGCTGGTGTTTTTAATTTATATTCTAAATCGGACTCGCAGTTATCAGTTTCCATTTCGGTTTTTCCTGTAGTACCAGTCGGGGTTGGCTTCTTTTGCTGTTTAGGTTTAGCTAGCAGCACATTAGCAACGTTAAGGTCTTTGATGTAATCAGCAAACTGTAGGCGTCCGGGTGGATTAATAGTTTTTAGAGGCCGCAGA